>JAPDVR010000015.1:19702751-20320251 GCA_026230005.1 Gila orcuttii
TTTTCAGTAAGGTCTAAAAATAGGTTGAAAGTCATTTTTTTTGTCAAAACGTCTCAGGTTACAACTGTAACCATAGTTCCCTGAGAAAGGGAACGAGACGATGCGTCAACAACACTTTGGGAACGCCCCCAGCGTGAATGCGTCTGAAGCATCTATGTCAACTAGTCCAATGGAAAGAATGATCATCACGGGCGGGTGACGTCATGACCAGGAAGAGATAAAAGCGCATCCGGTAAAACCGGCATTATCTTCGAAATTGCTGAAGCAAACTGATCACAGGGATGCAGGAAGTATGGCAGGGCGACGCATCGTCTCGTTCTCTTTCTCAGGGAACTATGGTTACAGTCGTAACCTGAGATGTTCCCTTTCGAGGGAACTCGCGATTCGTCAACGACGCTTTGGAAACGAGAATACCCAAATCGCCAGACTTTCAAATGCCTGAGTGTTAGCCTGTTGTCACACCACACTAAGCACTAAGCACCTGAGACCCTGGGGCAGCATCCAGGTCCAGGCTATAAAACCTGACGAATGTGAGCGGTAAGGACCAGCCTGCCGCATCACAAACGTCTTGTAGAGAAACTCCAGATATTAGAGCTTTAGAAGCCGCCATACTCCTAGTAGAATGAGCCCTGACCCCCAAAGGGCATGGCTGGTCAGAGGACTCATAAGCCAGAGAAATAGCCTCGACTATCCACTTGCTCACCGTCTGCTTAGAAGCAGGAAGACCTTTCTTGGGTGATCCAAAGCAGACCAATAATTGGTCAGATTTTCTAAACCGAGAAGTTCGATGAACGTAAGTGTCCAATGCTCGCACTGGGCACAAGCAGTTCAACCTCTCCTGGTCCGATGAAGTAAACGGGGGAGGACAGAAAGCCTGTAGCACAATAAGCCTCGGAATAATGGCACCTTAGGAACATAACCATGTTTAGGATATAAGAATACCTTGACCATCCCCGGTGCGAATTCGAGGCAGGTGGGGGAAACCGAAAGGGCCTGAAGGTCACCAACTCTCTTAAGAGATGAAATAGCTAGCAGAAAAAACATTTTCAAAGTGAGGAATTTCTCTGAGACCAATTCCAAGGGCTCGAAGGGAGCCCCAGATAGGCCTTCTAAAACTATTGCTAGATCCCAAGCCGGCACCCTAGTGCGAGTTGCAGGCCTCAGCCTCAAAGTGCCACGAAGGAAACGAGTGATCAGGGGGTCTCGATCCAACGGTGTACCACCCACCGGGGCATGGAAAGCCGCAATGGCAGCCACGTAAACCTTAAGCGTGGATGGACAGACCTGATGTGAAACGCTCTTGCAGAAACTCAAGTACTGTGTTTACTGAACAGTTAACCGGATCCCACTGGCGCTGATGACACCAAGAAGTGAAAACTCTCCATTTTAGTGCATAAAGTTTCCTCGTAGCGGGAGCTCTGGAGCTTAGAATGTCTCAACAACCTCGGTTGAGAGACCACTCTCTATGAGTTGGGCCCCCTCAGAGGCCAAACCCACAGTTTCCAAATCTCTGGCCGGGGGTAAAATATTGTGACCCCTGCCTGAGACAGAAGGTCTCTCCTGATCGGGATCTCCAAGCGAGGGCCGTCGAGGAGATGAATGAGGTCCGCAAACCAAATTCGGCTCGGCCAGCATGGTGCTACTAGCAGTAGACTTATTCCATCCTGGCGGATTCTCTCCTGGGAGCAGAGCAACAGGGGGAAATGCGTACAGAAGTAGACTCAGCCACGTCTGAACCCCAGGGGGGCTGGTTGAGTGAGGGAGAACCAGAGTGGACAGTGCGTCGTGTGCTGAGACGCAAACAGATCAACTTCTCCCTGGCCATAAAACTCCCATATTTGCTCCACCGCCTCGGGTTGGAGTCTCCAGTCCCCTGGCCTCAGCCCCTGCCTAACAGGGTGTCTGCTCCTATATTCTAGCCACTTGGAATATACACTGCCCTCAGAGAGAGTATTTTCCTCATGGATCACAGGAGGATCTAGTGCGCCAGTTTGCAAAGCGGACATGAACGCAGACCCCCTGACGATTTAAATAAGAGACCACCAATGTGTTGTCTGTCCGGACAAGCACATGATGGCTCCTCAGTTCTGGGAGGAAATGTCTCAACGCATTGAAGACCACCATCCTCTCCAGGCAATTTATGTGCCAAGAGAGATGATGACTCCTCCACAGACCCTGAGCTGAGCGGCCTTCCATTACCGCTCCCCAGCCGGTGAGGGAAGCATCTGTCAAGATAGCAACTCGATGGCAAAGAGCTCCCAACACCGGACCCTGGGACAAGAACCAGTGTTTCCTCCATATAACTAAGGCGCGGAGACACCGCCGCGTGATCTTGATCATACGAAGTTGGTTTCCCCTCTGTGAGAACCCTCTGGTCCTGAGCCACCACTGCAAAGGTCTCATGTACAGCAGGCCAAAGGGTATCACATTGGACGCTGCTGCCAAGAGGCCTAACAGTCTATCGAACTGTTTAACAGTGCGTGACTGGCCTAGCTTTAACTCTTTTGTGGCTGTAAGCATAGCAGCTACACAAGCGGGCGATAGAACGGCTTGCATCGTGACTGAATCCCAGACCACACCAAGAAAAGGGGTCCTCTGTACTGGAGAAAGCACACTCTTCTTGGCATTGAGCCTCAACCCCAACTTTTGCATATGAGCGAGGACGACACCACGATGCCGAACCGCTAACTGTTCTGATTCCGCTAGAATAAGCCAGTCGTCTATGTAGTTCAGAATACGTACATCTACGCACTTCGTGAACATGCGGGGTGATAAAGCTAGACCGAAAGGAAGTACCCGATACTGGTATTCTTTGCCCCCGAAAGAAAACCTCAGGAACCTCCTGTGCTGAGGGAGGATGGAGACATGGAAGAAAGCGTCTTTCAGATCTATCGTGACAAACCAGTCCTCGGATCTGATTTGAGTCACGATCTGTATGAGTGTTAGCATCTCGAACTTGAGTTTCTGTACTGCACGATTCAACAGACGAAGTTCTAGTATGGGACGCAACCCTCCATCCTTTTTTGGAACAATGAAATAATGGCTGTAAAAACCCGACTCTCTGTTGGGTGAGTACACCTGGGGCCTGTTTCAGAAAGGAGGTTAAGTGAAAACTATGTTAATGATCCCGACTGTTGCGTCACAGTCGGTGTTATGTGGAGATTCGCCTATTTTTCAGGGGTGTTTTTCAAAAACTAGGTTTAAATAAGAAGGAGAAAACAATGGTGTTTGAGACTCACTGTATGTCATGTCCATGTACTGAACTCTTGTTATTTAACTATGCCAAGATAAATTCAATTTCAAATTCTAGGGCACCTTTAAATTAAATAATAGTGTACATTTATCCACCTTATTTTGCTATGCGGAAGTAAGCTATTTTCTGTGAATGTGCGAGACTTCCAATTCATTAGTCGCTTTAGGTAAATAACTAGAAGGATAACAGTGTAGTAAATGGTAAAACTATTGTGTTTGTAATATGTACAATACATTAAAAATATGATAACCTGAGTGAAAAAGAAATATACTAAAATGTATTTGAAATACATTTACTTTATACTAAGTATACTACAAACACATTTACATAGTTTTGTACTTAATATTACATTTATAAATTTACATCTATGTTCTGTCTGTTTCATTATCATGGACTTTTAGTTTGTTCCCTTTCGAGGGAACTCGCGCTGCGTCGATGACGCATTGGGAACGCCCCTGATTGATTGCATCTGAAGCACGTATGTCAACTAGTCCAATGGCGAAAGTGAGCGTCACAGGTGGGTGACGTCACGACCAGGAAAGTTTAAAAGCACATCCGGTCTGACCGGCGGTAGCTTCTGTGCCTCAGCAACCGCTCTATGTCGAAACTGTCTGTTTATTTATTGTTGCACTCTTAACCCAAATTAGTTGACTTTACTCGCAAATCACGTGGAAACCCGTTGCCCTATACCACTTTAGTTTTTACGCAAGCTGAAACTAAACATGTTGAGTTGTAATAACATGGAACCCTACCTTTTTACACAAGCTGAAACTAAACATGTTGAGTTGTAATAACATGGAACCCTAACTTTTTACACAAGCTGAAACTAAACATGTTGAGTTGTAATAACATGGAACCCTAACTTTTTACACAAGCTGAAACTAAACATGTTGAGTTGTATTAACATGGAACCCTAACTTTTTACACAAGCTGAAACTAAACATGTTGAGTTGTATACGTTTAGTATTTATATTTATTAGTAGTGTGTTCTCAAAATCATTAGATAAAACTAGCTATTATGACTTGTTATTGCTACTCATAATTTAACACAATTACTGTATTTTCCTCTTAAATTTAAATTTAAATTTTTAATTTAAATAGCTTTTGATTTTTTTTAAATGTTATAAAACATTGTTTCAATTAAATTGGATGGAAAAAAAGAAACACCTCTTAATGCTTCCATGCATTTTATTTAAAACACAGACAATCTTGTTATGACAAACTTAACATCATGTGTCTGTTCGTCTGCTTGTTTTACAGAAAATAAAAAGGTTTACCCCACAGGTAAGAAAGTATTTTACTAGTGTGGCAAAAAAAAAAAAATGAGTCAACAGCTTCTTACAGTTGACTTGACATCTCTTTACATGGCAAGCTGATTCTTCAAAGTCTGTAGCTTTGGCTTTAGGTCAGTGTGGCCTAACAAGAGCAATACCTGTTGGATGAACTGAAATGTGAGCTCCATAGTCTTGGGGTAGTTAAGATGGAGTGCATATATGAGTCCAAACAGAATGCACATTGCTTTTTGTAGATCTTGAATGTTGTCCATCACGACTTCTCCCTCAGTGATGATTTTCAACGAGGCTGGACTGAGATGCTGGGAAGATGTGAGCACAGCACCTTCACGCTCAATAAGACGTATTAAACACAGTACCACAAATTAGCTAGCTAAAATAAAAAAACAAATAATGATCTATAAGAAAGCTTAAAAAAACAAGCAATCTTTGGATTGAATTATACAACTAATAGAGTAGCATTCTGATATGAAGTTTATACAAAACCTGAGAAAAACAACGCCAAGAACAGAATGTGTATGGACTTACATTGGTCTGTTGTGAAATCTGTGTCAACAACTGTCCAACATTCCCTCTCTTGGACCGAAATAAACTGCTGATCAATGCTCTCATAGAATTCCTGATTGAGGTTCTTGCCCACAATCCTGCTGAACTCCATGAACACCTGAAAAATACAGAGAACAAAAAAAAAATGAACTTAGATCAACTGAACTATACAAGGCAACTAAGCCATCTGCAAAGTAGTGCTGAAAAAGCATCCATTGATGTCCTTTTTTATATGATTTTATATGAATGTAACCCCTTTTCTCACACACAAACTCACAGTACTTACACTTCCACAGCATCCTAACACCACAAGGATCTGTAAAAATAGAAAACAAGAAAACGTTTAGCTCAACGACTCAGTTCAACAATGTCACTGTTAAATACAATAAGGTAATAGAACCGAAACGACGCCTGTGTTATAGAGAAAACCGGCAAACGAGCGGCCAAGGACGGATCAAGTGGATCAATGCACTGCAAGCAGCTCGGGTGTCCACAACGTAAACACCTCCACAGCGAGTGCTACACTTCTTTTTCCACGACATCGGTTTAATCGCTTTTCTATTGCGTAAAATGACATTTAAGTCATATAAATGATACAGTCGCACAAACTCGCCGGTATGTGAGCCGTTCTCAGACTGTTAACACTAAGCTAACTTTAACATCCAGCTGACACTTTTTTGAGTAGTGTTAGCAATAAGCATGTAACGATATTAACACCATGCACAGGTTCAAACAGTAACATTAGACAGAAAAAAAAGCTGCGTCAACAAATTATCTGCAAGCTTTTGGGTATTAAAAATTCACACAAAGATAACTAGGCTACAATAGTTATTTGTATACTAACCATTCCACTTGGAGTAAGGTTGCTTCATAGTCAGGGTACCGTCTGCTGCCGAGGCCTGTGCTCGTCCCGCCAGGTGTAGACCCTCTCGGACGCACGTTAGATGCGGGTCTTTTCACGTGACCAGGCAGGTTTTTTAATTAGTCCCCTTCCCTTCCTTATGAAACTAAACATACCAAGTTATCTACTAAACCTGATTAGTGCAATGAATCTTTCAGCTAAATAGTACAAAAAACTAATGTTGTTTAGTAATGATAGCAGGTTTTTACTAAACATAAAAGAATAGGTAATGAATGATCGTAAGTTTAATTAGAAACAAAATCTGGGTTTACAGTGTGTCTTGTTACTAGCATCTCAATCTATATCATGGCGAAAGAGTTATACAAGTTGTGTGCTTCTCCCTGCCCGCGCTATTTAATGGGTGAAGATACACACGATCTTTGTGTAATGTGTTTGAAGCAGAGCATGCTATGTCAGCCTTCGAGGGGATTGACTGTCAGCATTGTGAGAGGCTTCCGCTTAAGACGCTCCACTCTCGCCTGTCATTTTTCGAGGAAAGTGGCCAGGCTCGCGATCCTCAGGGATCCGGATCCACTGCTGCTGAGGCAGAAGAAGAGAAGGCATTTTTGGGGATCGCAAATGGATCTCTCGGTGGGGTTAGAGACGGGCTCCACCCTTTCTCTTCCCTTACCCAAGGGATCCGGCGGTCTCTCGCCGGTGTCGGGAGCCCACCCAGCGGGTTCTTCCGCCCGGCAAGAGAGCCCAATGCTTCTGTGCTCTAGTTCTGAGGAACTAGATGTATTGAGACTTGAAGATGATAATAAGTGGGAGGAGAATTCGCCACTTTGTCACCTCATTCCCCAGCATATGAGGAGATGGTGGAGGTGATTACTCGTGCCGTGGCTAAATTAAATATTGAGTGGCCGGCCGAGAAAAGGGGCACTCGTGTCATCAATGTGTCACCTCCATCACGGGGCCTTCCATTTTTTCCTGATCTACACAGTGAGCTGTCTAGATCATGGAACAAGCCATATTCATCCTGTCTTTTTAGCCCCCATGTCCATGTATATTCCGATATAAGGGGGCTGAAAGAATATTGCTATGGAGCGATGCCCAGGGCTGAACAGACGCTAACTAGTTATCTGTCCCCTGGTTCAGCATCGTCCCTGAAGGCCCCAGTGCTACCCACTAAGCCACCCAAAACTAATTTAGTGGGTAAAGCATATAAGGCAGCAGATCAGGCGGGGCATGCCTTCATACTATGGCAAATTTACAGGCATATCAGGCTGATCTGCTGGGGGATTTGGATAAGAGGGGGGGGAGTAGGACCCGACGAAGCTTGAGAACTGCGTCGGGCTACAGATCTGTCTCTCAGGGCCACCAAGGAGACCGCCAGAGCAATAGGGTGGTCTATGGCAGCCCTGGTGGCCACTGAGAGGCACCTTTGGCTAAACTTGGCTGAAATAAAGGACAAAGACAGAGCCTTTTTTTATTAGATGCACCATTAATGCCTGCTGGCCTCTTCAGCGACTCTGTGAATACGGTGGTCGAGAGGTTTCAGGAGGCCAAAAGACAATCTGAGGCATTTAAAAAATATATCTCCCTCGCCGTACCCAACCCCCTGGGGCTGCTGAGCATGAGCAGCCCCAGCCGTCCAGCTTCTCATATAGAGCAAAGCAAAGAGAGAGTGTCGCATCCTGTGCTCCTCCTCAAAAGTCATGGGGGCAGGGCCGACACTCTCAGCCGAAGCCTTCGAAGCAGAAGCCAGATCTGAGGACCGTTCTTCAAGCTAAGAATGCTTCGGCTCAGAAGAGGTCCTGACGCCACTGGTGTCAGACCTCTGAGGGTAGCCCCAACCGGGGTGGAGCGGTCTACACCTCAGTATACGGTGCCCGTTCCACCTCAGTGCCCTCAGGTGACCGCCCCCCTTGGTGCCTCGGGGCACAGCGCAACTCGACGCTGCGTCAAACTCGCACCCTCTGAGGGGGGTTCAAAAACAGTCGGTCGGTTCGGTCAGTTCCTGCCAGTATGCTTCAGGCCACCGAAGTGGCTGTTCCAGTTATACCAGAGGCCAGTCTCAAGAGGCTGGTACCCTTAGTAGATTATCTGACAGAATGGAAGAATCCAGTTCGCTTCTCATCCACCACGCTATAACGGGGTGTTTCTCACGTTAGTGCATCTCGAGCAGGGTCTGGTAATGGAGCAAGAGGTGAAAGCTCTGTTAGCGAAGGAAGCTATAGAGCAGGTTTACTCACACGACAGGGAATCGGGTTTTTAGAGTCACGATAGATCTAAAAGACACATACTTCCATGTCTCCATCCTCCCTCAGCACAGGAAGTTCCTGAGGTTTTCTTTCGGGGGCAAAGAATACCAATATCGGGTGCTTCCATTCTAGCTCTATCACCCTGCACGTTCACGAAGTGCGTAGATACAACTCTGGCCCCGCTCAGGCTACAGGGCATACACATTCTGTTTGTGTCTCAGCACACAAGACACTGTCCACTTTGGTTTTCCCTCACACATCCAGTCCCCCTGGGGCTGAACGCTATGGTGCAGACGTGGCCGAGGCTACATCTGTACGCATTTCCCCCTGTTGCTCTGCTCCCAGGAGTTCTGGAGAGAATCTGGCGGGATGGAATAAGTCTACTGCTAGTACCACTAAGCTAGCCGAGCCAGATTTGGTTCGCGGACCTTATATATCTCCTCGACCGCTCTCCCTTGGAGATTCCAGTCAGGAGAGACCTTCTGTCTCAGGCAGGGGGCACAATCCTTCACCCCCGCCCAGATATTTGGAACCTGTGGGTTAGGCCTCTGAGGGGGCCCAACTCATAGATGCTGGTCTCTCAACTGAGGTTGTACAGACCATCATACACTTCAGAGCTCCAGCTACGAGGAAACTTTACGCCCTGAAGTGGAAAGTTTTCAATTTTTAGTGTCATCAGCGTCAGTGGGATCCGGTTGACTGCCGAGTTGGTACAGTGTTTGAGTTCTTACAAGATCGCTTTTCATCAGGGTTATCTCCATCCACCCTAAAGGTTTACGTGGCAGCCATTGCAGCTTACCACGCCCCTGTGGGTAATGCATCGTTGGGTAGAGACCCCTTGATTATCCGTTTCCTCTTTGGTACTCTGAGGCTGAGGCCTGCAACTCGAACATGGGTTCCGGCTTGGGACCTAGCTATGGTCCTAGAGGGCCTATCTGCGGCTCCCTTTCAGCCCCTCGAATTGGTTTCAGAAAGGTTTCTTACCTTCAAGACAATTTTCCTTCTAGCTATTTCGTCCCTTAAGAGAGTCGGAGACCTTCAGGCCCTTTCGGTTTCTCCCACCTGCATTGAGTTTGCACAAGGGATGGTCAAGGCATTTCTATATCCTAAACAGGGTTACGTCCCTAAAGTGCCGACCAATATACAAGGCCTATTGTGTTGCAAGCTTTCTGTCCTCCTCCTTTTACTCCGGACCAGGAAAAGCTGAATCTCCTTTTCCAGTCCGAGCACTGAACACTTATGTCCACAGAGCTGCACCGTGGAGAAAATCAGATTAGCTGTTTGTATGTTTTGAATCACCTAAGAAAGGTCGTCCAGCTTCTAAGCAGGTGATCAGCAAGTGGATAGTTGAGGCCATCACTTTTAGTGGTCAGAGCTCATTCTACTAGGAGTATGGTGGCCTCCAAAGCATTCATTTCAGGGGTTTCCCTACAAGAGGTGTGTGATGCGGCGGGCTGGTCTTCCCCACTCACATTTGTGAGGTTTTATAGCCTGGACCTAGACGCTGCCCCAGGGTCTATACTATAGGCTATACTTCCTGCATCCCTGTGATTGACTTGCTTCGGTTAATTCAAAGCTAACGCCGGAAAGACCGGATATACTTTTATCCTTTCCTGGTCGTGACGTCACCTGCCCGTGACGCTCACTCTCGCCATTGGACTAGTTGACATACGTGCATTCCCAAAGCGTCATCGATGTAGCGTCTCGTTTCCTTCTCAGGGAACTAGGGTTACAGTTGTAACATTATTTTCAGTTACCTGTGTTCCTTTTTTCCGTTTCCTACCACTTATTAGTTACTATGGCAATTCATTGATCATCACAGGTGTTTGTCATTATTTCCTTCATGTGCTTTGTATTTAAGTTCCTCTTTTTCATTCAGTTGCTGTCTGGTATTGTTTGTGTGTAGACACTCTGTTACGTTGCCTTCTCGAATTTGGATTACCGGAGTTTGTTTTATTAAATAACTTTTTGTTTGTAGAAACCTGTTTGTACCTTTTTCATCATTTTCATCTGAACGAACCGTGACAATTGTACTGTTGGTATCCTAAATTGGTGTACTTAAAGTCTGCTAAATTGGAACAACTAATGTTGTACTTAACCTGTTAAGCTGCAACCCCACTTTTGAAAAATCCCCAGAAATGCCGTACCCAAACTAAAACAGATACAGTTCATGAACCCTTTGTACTAAAAGCACAAGTATGATCTCATTTGAAAGCTGACACCTGGCAGTTTATTGTAAATGTAGAATTAATTATTGTCGTAATGAAAAAAAAAAATAGTTAGAAATAGCTTCAATGTTTTGTGAAGTTATTAAAAAATTTTTTTTATGAAACATCTTCATGAAAATAAAATTGAAGTTGGCATTGTATCAGTCTATGAATGCACTGCAGCTAAAGCCACATGTTCGACCATGATATATTTAAAATCTGAAGATGACAAGTCTAAAACTCAGTATTTAGTAAAATGTTTTTCAAGATCATGTCATATGACTTTATTTTGATTAGACTCTAAAATGCAAACTGATGTTTATTGTCATGTTCTAAGCATCTATTCAGTCTATTGTATCTATTGTTTTGTGGTGCAAACGAGCCCCATTCAGTCTCAATCTCCCCTGCACACATTCACACCTCTCCGGCCTGGTTATGGCTCTAAATATGTTTTTCTTTTGTCTTCATTATAATTACTAACGACTGTCTATTCACACTGTTTCAATCACTAATTTCTTTTTTCAAAGTTCTCACTTCACATTTGATACTGTATCAAATGACCTTCTTGAAAAAAGAAACATTTCAGTAACCATTCCTATTTAGAAAAATTCATAAAAATAACAGTTAGGTGGCAGGTGCATCTGAGGGCTAGCTAGCATGTTAGCTTAGCACACCATCAATACACGACAATTTATGAGATTAAAACATTGTTTGTGCTCCAAACTTACTTTATAGCGCAAGTCGAGTGTTTTAAATAACCTTCTGTGATCTGATTTGGCTTCAGATGAAGAAAATCAGACAGAAAATATATTATTTTATAGTATTCTGCACAATGATAAAGTCTTTATCGATTAGCATTACATTATAAATATAATCTATTATTATGAAAATACCTGACATGGTTCAAAGAACACAGGTAAATCAAATATCATTGCAATCATGTGTATTGTCTTCAAAACGTCTTTATCTGCATGTTACAGCGATCTCTGGAAGCTTCGTTTTGTTAGGGACTTCCTGAATGTCACATGATATGGCTCTTCTTCGTGTGTTCCATATATGGACTAAATGTGCACAGGGCGCCCTCAGGCTACCAGTATGGATTGAAAACACAGTACATCTGAGTATCCAGCGCTCATAATGATTACATCGGCCCATTTGTGTCACGGGCACACACGGGAAACAGTAGATCCAAATGCAGTGGGTTTTATTAAGTATAATCCAAATCGTAGTCATCCAGGCAAGGGTCAAAGTCCATATAATCAATCCAAAATACAAAACAACAATAAACAAAACAAGAAACAGACTAGAAAGACAGACCTCAGAAGTATGGTGACAATATGTGACGACTCCGTGATAAACACTAAAACAGACAGGGTATATGTACACACAGAACTAAAAAGGTGATGGGAAACAGCTGAGTGCAATGAACTGATGAGTGACAGACAGAATGCTGGGAAATGAAGTCAAACGTGAAAGACACTGTGAGAACGAGGACCTCTAGTGACAACCCAGGGAACACAAACCAGACACTGTGACAATTTGGGTATAAATTCAATAAATATTATTCCTGTCTATGTAAATCTGACGTAAACCTATGAGAATCTATCAATATTTCTCCAAATCACATTTTTGAGCTATAAGCCCTGAGGGACGTTGTTTTGTCAAGCGCTGTCATGACGACCTCACAGGAGTTTCTTTCTGAATGAGACCTGCTGACGCTCATAATTCATATTAAAGGCATCGACTCATTTTTTGATTACATAACTCCTGACACAAATTAAGACATAACTGTCACTATAAGTTTCTCAGAATACAATAGTGGTCAAATACTGAAACTTGAGTCTTATATCTTTTTAATGATGTATAGTTTGTCAAGGTAATGACTTTAAATCTGATAGGAACTTTGAACTATTTAAGGCACTTTTAAGTCCCAGTAGTGAAATTTTAGATTTATGTTAAAATTTGTCATTTGATGTTTCATAAATATATTCACAGTGCCATTACACACCTTGACAAAAAATAGAAGTACTGATTAATGTGATTAAATATAATATTATAAAGCATTTATAGCTCAAATCACAATTTTTGTTAATGTCCCACACCTGGGGTCTCAATGTTGAGATACATAAAATAAGCTAATTTAATTACAATTTGACATTATTTTAAATGGAATTGTTTAATATACAGATTCATTTACAGCATCTTAAAATTCTTTGTATTATTTACTGATCATTTTTATGATTTTTTTAACTAAATGTGCCTGTCCCACACTTTTAAGTCCTTACCGCAACAATGAAAAAAAGCTTTTATTATGAAATTGTTTCGAACACAAACAAGTCTAGTTTCTATGGAAACAGAAATTATCACTTGAGCACATTGCTGACAGACTGGGCCATCACACTACCTTACTCACAAGATACCAAAAAAATAAGGTAAACATCATCTTTTCTGCTCTAGTATTTATTGTGCGTCCTTACCATTCAGCTTAATAATTGTGTATTTTGAACTACATTTTAAAAATAAATGTATATTACTGTTGAATTCATGTATATTAAGATGCTAAGAGTCAAAACTAATGTGGTAGGCCTTGCTAGCTGCCGATTAGCTAAAATATTAGCAAAAATGTCATTTCCGCAACATGTCTTTACCGCAGCAAATTTAGGTGTTGCGGTAAAGACCTTGTGTTGCGGTAGAGACAAATTCAAGGTTTACTGTATACTAAATTACAAATATTCAGTATATTATTAGTACTGAAGTATATATTAGTATATATATTAGTGTATATATATATATATATATATATATATATATATATATATATATATATATATATATATATATATAAACATGCCATTTTTTTAACCCTAGATTTTAACATTGTGTCCTTACCGACACAAGATGTCATTACCGCAGCACTGCTCTATTTTCATTTTTTTTCACATTTTCATTTGCAAAAAAATATTTTTACACTTAAGCTGAGATGATTAACACATTGAAATTGCAACATCTGTCACAAAAAGTAAAATATTTTATCTTTTGTGTGTATGGAAACAATTGACATCTAAGGTTACTGTAAATTTTTTACATGGCATAGAAAAAAACATGAAATTCCCTATTTTGTATATTATTTTTTTGATATCGGTATTTAAAAAACTGCATCAAATTTGAAAAAGCTATTTAAATATATTACATTTTTTATAGAAATTATTAAAGAAAAATGTATAAAATGAACGTTATTGTAACGTTGCGGTAATTACACTTTTAAGAAGATGACCCGAAAAACATACAAAATAAACATGTTCCAGATTAAAATCTTAACGACTACATTCTATTTTGTGTAATTTTTTATATGTATTACAGACTGTGATGGTTAAAATTGAAATTCATAAAGGTTGATTTTTTTTTAAATTGGGATAGTCAAAAGTGCCCGTAGTTGCAGAAACACCCTTTAACAAAAAAACGCTTCAGTGCTCCGGCGCTCTGGCAACTGTTAACATTTAATACACTAGTTACCCAGAAATAGTGTTGATGGTCAACTAAAGATATACTTAAGTATATTTGATTGTGCTAAAGTGGAACTATTGCAAGTATACTTTAGGCACTTTGAATATCTTGCAATCAAATACTGATATTATACAGTCATACTATCCTTGTTTGTTTGTTTGTTGTTTGTTTGACTTGTCTGTTCAGATTTACTGGACAGAAATTCATCTTTGACACTGGTATCAAGACATAACACAAATGATTGAGCACTCATACATAAATAAATAAAACAAATTAATACAACATGTACATGTTCACACACCTAAAGTGCCTGCCTCAATTGAGAATTTGATTTAAAACAATCACCGCCAATGGAACAAACAATCTTTTACAAATGTTCCTTTTGGCCAATGGTATACGTAGCCTCCGCCCCGAAGAAAGGACCTCAAAGCAGGAGTAAAGGGGATGAGTCTGATCTGAATATACTGCTACCGCCCTTTTCTCCATGAAATGTGAAAACAGCTCTTGCAATGTACTCTGTTTTTGGCCGATAATTTTATTCGCCTCATTAATTACTCGTGTTAATTTGTGCTTTTGTCTCATTGTTAAGTTTCCGTACCATGATACAATATTATAAGTTAAAACACTTTCGATCATAGATCTATACATAGTCAAGATCCTCCTATCAATGCCAACATTTCTAAGCTTCCTAAGTAGACTTAAACGCTGTCTAGTTTTCTTATGTGTATGGTCCACATTCTCCTGAAATGAAAGAGACTTAGCCTATATCAGTAAGAGTCAAGCGATATGTCAGTAAATATGTTAATTAAATACATTTATTTTAAATACATATTGGCAAAGGTTTTTTTCACTAGTGAAGAAATAGCTATATCAAGGAGCATAAAAAGCTGTTTTGCAGCTAAAAATAACTAGAAGCTGATGACACTGGAAGCCAGACACATTAATTTTTTACAAATAACGACACCTCTTACCTTAAAAATAAGGTGGTTAACACTTTGTGTTATATCACGTTGACATTACTTTATCATAAATTAGTTAACACTGCCATGAGGGTGTTTCTATTACAACGGCTGAGGGAGAGACAGTAAAGTTTATATCTTTCTTTCGTTTGACTGCTGTAATCAATCTCCCTCTATTTTTTTCCACTTTTAGAAAGTCGTATTTTGCTATTGAACCAAACAGGAATGCAAAAATCATATTCGCTGTCATCCACCACTATATAAGTTTTAATGTTCTGATGGAGATGGTTCGATTAATCTGATACATGTTTTTGTGTTCCACAGCACTATGCATGCACTAAATGGGCATCTTTAATCCTTGTGCTGTATCTCGCTGACTTTCCAGCATCTTGCACAAAAGCACAGCATTTTTTTCAGGTTTCTTTTCCATTCATCAGTGCTACGGCTGTTCAGTTGGATAGACTATTATTGTATGGAGTCTCAAGGTTTTAAAAACAAAAATGCATCCTATGTGATCAACCTTTTAGGCATTTCACTCAGAAGTAAAAACATTTTGTCAAATTGGAGAGAGAAGCTAGTGCTTTTATTCATTCAGGCAGATAAAGAAAACAATGCAGCATATAAAGCTTATTTATTGACAGAAAGCTATTGCTTGTGTGAACAGCAGAAAAGTCAATCCAACAATTACACAGTAATTTACCAGTTTAATGTCTGAAAGCAGCTATTGATGCTCAAGGAAGCAACACAAATAAAAGTATGTAAATCTTTGAATGGGATAATTTGTGTAAAGTTATTCTGTCTTGTGTAATATATGAAACTATATGTTATGACAAATAGTTTCATCTTTGCAGTTACAATAAACCTGTCACAATTATGTTTAGTTTGTTTAGTTATCATGGACTAGTTTGCCTTCACCAAGTTTCTGTCTCCCTTTATTAATTTTCCAGCCACTCCTTGGTTGTCATAGTTTCGGTCATTATGAGTGCATTTGTATCAGCTGTGTGTCATTAATTACCTTGTGTGAGTTTCTATTTAAGTTCTTTCCTATCTTTCCTTCATTTCCATTCAGTGTCAAGTAACATTTGTGTTTAGTGTGATTCTTAGTGTGAACTCTTCTTCAACTTTGTCAATTTGTCTGCAACCACCTGTGACAGAACCTAAAACAGGGATCTCCAACCCTGATCCTGGAGGGCTACTGTCCTGCAGACTTCAGTTCCAACCCTGTTCCAACACACCTGCCTGTAATTATAAAGCAACCCTGAACAGCTTGATTAGATGGTCCAGGTGTGTTTTATTGGGGTTGGAGCTAAAATCTGCACGACAGTAGCTCTCCAGAAGCAGGGTTGGAGACACCTAACCTAAATGCTTTTTTTTTTAAATAAACGTTTTTATAAGCATTTTGTAAATGCTAAAGAACTGTATCTATACTGACACCCTAAATATATCATTCATTTCTGCTACGAATAATTGCTTCGGAAGTTCTGGAAAACAAATATTGACCAGTGAAGCCATGACATGATTACAGTTGAGATATTTGTATCATGCTGCCACAGGCTCTCTGAGGATCAGATGAGAAGATAATTGTTCTGAAAAGAGACAAAGAAACATGAACTTGGCCATTTGAGGGGCCTGGAGATTTACTTTCCCTGAAAATTAAATAAGGGCAAAATATCCAATTGCATTAGTAAGAGTCAGAAAAGGCAGCAAATCGAGTTTGATGTTGTTTATATGAGAGGAGACTGGTGCCTGAATGTTGAAAGGGATGAAATATGATATTTATAACTCAATGTTTAGGGTGGTTTGTCATCACTTTTTACGTGAGAGTGGTTCCTGTGATGAGGCTGGTCGACTATCTGTCATGTCTGCAACACCATGCAAACAGACTGAAATGCTCAGATGGTGCAGCAAATTATCCCGTCTCATCTGGGTTTGATCCTCAGTGCTAGAAAAACACACATTGGCTTTGTTTCAGACTAGATGGGCCTGTTAAGGATAACGTTTACTCCTACAGTGGCTCCTACAATATTTGGCACGGAGCATTGTCCCGCTGCCATGCACATGCAATTTTCCTTCTCTCATCCAAATGCTCTCTGTTCCAGAGGAATCACAAAATATAATGCAACTGTGTATTTACCACCATTAGGGGTATCCTCTGATCTCCACTGACAAGATGGTTTCACTTTATTTTGATGGTCCCTTTAACACATTTTGTTGACTATAAACACTGTTGCACCTATTTAAATCTATAGTGCACATATATAAAGACTGTTGTAGGGTTAGGGTTAGAATAAGTTGACATGTAGTTACAAAGTTACTTACAGTCAGAAGAGCGTCTCGGTTACGTATGTAACCCTCGTTCCCTGAGGAGGGAATGAAGACATTATGTCAGTGACTGACGAAATGGAGGTTTTGCTTAGAAGCCTATCACCTTCGAGTTCTACAAAACGAGCCAATGGCAAGGAAATGCCATGGATCTGCGGAATTTGCATAGCGCAACTCCGCCCCACTGCGTGGGTATAAAATGAGGGACGCTGGCAATCTCGCATTATGTTTTCCTACTGAGGAGCCGAGACTGTGAGTACATGAGAGGACACTGGCTCTACCCAGAGATTGTAGATTCTCGCAAATGTGTTGGGTGTCGCCCAGCCTGCAGCTGTGCAGATGTCTGTTAGCGAGGCGCCATGCGCTAGAGCCCAGGAGGAAGCCATACTCCGGGTGGAGTGTGCCTTCACACCTAGGGGGCATGGACGACCCTGATTCTGGTAAGCCAAGACAATGGCGTACACTATCCAGTGAGACAACCTTTGCTTGGAGAGAGCCTTTAACTTCAGCTTCCCACCATAACAGACAAAGAGCTGGTCTGAGGTCCTGAAACACTGCGTTCTGTCTACGTAAGCACACAGGGTACGTACTGGACAGAGCAGTGCCAAGGCTGGGTCTGCCTCCTCCGAGGGCAGTGCTTGCAGGTTCACCACCTGATCCATGAAAGGAGTGGTGGGATCATTGGGCCTGTATCCAGGCTGGGGTCTCAGGATCACGTGAGAGTTAGCCGGCCCGAATTCCAGGCACGCTTTGTCAACCGAAAATGCCTGCACGTCCCCTACCCTCTTGATGAAGGCCAAAGCGACCAGGAGCGCTGGCTTTGATAGACAGGAACTAAGCTCCACTGATTGCAATGGATCAAAGGGAGCTCTCTGCAGGGCAGGTAAGACCACTGCGAGGTCCCAAGAGGGTATAAAAGGAGAGCAAGGAGGATTTAGTCTCGTCGCCCCCCGAAGGAGCCTGACGACCAGGTAATGCTGTCCCACCGTTTTCAACTACACAAGGTCGTGTTGCGCAGAGATCGCAGCCATGTAAACCTTCAGGGTGGAAGGAGACAGCCTTTGTTCCAACCCTTCTTGGAGGAAGGAGAGCACCGATCAGATCAGGCATTTTCTGGGGTCTTCTCTGTGAGAATAACACCAGGTGAAGAAGAGATTCCACTTCAAAGCATAGGCGTGTCTCGTGGACAAGGCCCTAGCAGAAATGATGGTAGCCATCACCTGAGGTGGTAGGGTACTCAAACCTGCGGCGTCCCGTCCAGAAACCACACATGCAGGTTCCACAGATCGGGACGTGGGTGCCAGAAGGTGCCCCGTCTCTGAGAAAGGAGGTCCTTCCTCAGAGGGATTGGCCAGGGAGGGGCTGTCGAGAGGACCACTAGTTCGGGGAACCAAGTCCGGCTGGGCCAATGAGGCGCAACCAAGAGGACCTGCTCCTAGTCCTCCCTGATCTTGCACAAGGCTCACTGGGGTAAACGCATACTTGCGGAGGCCCCGCGGCCAGCTGTGTGCTAGGGTCTAGTGCATAGTGCAGCTGTGTGCTAGGGTCCCCTCAGTCACAGAATAGAACAAGTGGAAAGTGTCTGGGGAGGCAAACAGCTCTACCTGTGCGTCGCCGAATTGTTCCCAAATCAGCTGAATCATCTGGGGATGGTGTCTCCATTCCCCAGGAAGTGGCTGAAACCGTGAGAGCTCGTCGGCTGCACGATTCAGCTCTCCCGGGATGTGAATGGCTCGAAGCGACCTCAGATGCTTTTGACTCCATAGGAGGAGATGGCGGGTGAGTTGCGACATACGGCGGGAGCGTAGACCATCTTGTCGGTTGATGTACGCTACTGTCGCCGTGTTGTATGAACGGACTAGTACGTGATGGTTCTTGAGCAATGCCCGAAAGCGGTGCAGAGCCAAACATACTGCCAGCAATACTCCCTATGTTCAGTAACCTGGTCTCGAGAGTGAGCTAGAATCAGCCAGTCGTCAAGATAGTTCAGGATGTGAACCCCTTGTTGTTGGAGTGGCACAAGGGCTACCTCGACGACTTTCGTGAAGACTCGAAGGGAAAAGTCTCTGCAAATTATTAGGGGTGATTGGGATAGATTGGGGTGTGGCAGAGGGGACTCTACCTCTACGGAGGTCATTGAGTCTCGACTGAAGCACCACGATGGTCATGTTCCCGCAATGAGAACATGAGTCATCCACAAATGCTACCTGAGCGTGATCTAAGCCCAAACAAGCTAGGCAGCGATTGTGCCTATCAGATGGCAAAACGAACCGAACGCACCCAGAAGTGCACGGTGAGACATCATTAAAAAGACGTGCCACGCGCAAGCTCTTTGTGAGAGGAAGAAAGCTCAGGAGTGGGATGAAGCACCCAGGGAGAAGCACACACACTGTTGGCAGATCACTGCACAGATCAGAAGCTGGCAATGTGATCTCGCTGGAACGCGCCGTTGCACCAACACACTGGAGAGCCGCTCGTCTCGTAGTATCGAAGATCTCAGACACAGGTTTGCAGAGGAGTGAAGAGAAGCTCTTGGCTACAAAGCAAAAACATAATGCGAGATTGCCAGCGTCCCTCCTTTTATACCCACACGGTGGGGCAGAGTTGGGCTATTCAAATTCCGTAGACCCATGGCATTTCCTTGCCATTGGCTTGCTTTGGGGAACTCAAAGGTGATAGGCTTCTAAGCAAAACCCCCATTGCGTCAGTCAATGACGTAACTTGGAGTAACTGAACGAAAGGGAATGTCTGTTGGAGGAGCATCACAATAAAGTGTTAGCAGATATTAAGCAGACAGTTTACTAATACTCTAAAGAGACTTAGTTGACATGTAGTTGCAAAGTTACTTATAGTCAACAGAATGTTCAAAAGGGATCATCAAAATAAAGTGTTACCCAGGATTTTATTCTCATTTATGACACAACACTTTTCCACCATTAACGAGTGGCAATCTGTATTTTCACTGTTATATGGTAGGGGGCCCTGTTATGGATCTTCTGAAATAGTACAGCATCGCTGGAGCCAAAAGCAAGTGAAGACAAAGATCTGTAGATAGAAGTTGTATATGCTCAAGTAAGCTAATGTGATCATAAAACATATTGTGCCTAACGTTATACCGAATGAAACGTCAAAACCATAATAAAGAGGTAAACGACTGTGCAAGCTGTTGATGGAGTCTATCTACTCGATCTATGTTTTAATTATCATTCTGAATTTGATCTGGAAGTAGTCTGACAAAAATGTGATTTTCTCAGCTTTTTTAAATTAAATTTACCCACATTCAATTGCTGATAAAAAAAAAAAAAAAAAAAAAAATTAGATACTTTCTTTTGATATATTGACTGTTTACATATTTCATCCACCAAAATATTCTGGGGACCATGAAAGTTTTGTGAATATGACTAAAAATTCTGCCGCTGGCTGGCAATTTAAAAATAAAATACTGGTGGGGAAAGTGTTAATTTAAACTTTACATTTTTAAGAAAAAAAAAATACATATTAAGATTTATGAAAAATAATTGATTCAAGAATTATTTTATTATAGAAATAAATAAAAAAATGTAAATAATATTTTACATTTTAAATAAAAAAAACAATATCAAACCTTAATGCACTGTATAGGATAATTTAGACAGTTTAGTGTCCACAGCAAGCAACTATTTTACAAGTGTTTATATCGACAGAGGACTGTCATTAAGCGTAGCATCAGTTCTGGCAGGTCACGTTAGTCAAGCTAATTACCCTCCTCCATCCCCAGCACCTCCTCTCTCCAGTCAGTATGGCATTCTGATTCCCCTTGAATCAGAATAAATTCTCAAATTATGTTGTACTTCAATTATGTTGTATCTCCCTGCTCTTATGCGGGTGAATCCAAGATGGCGCCTCTGTGTTCGGCTGGCCGTCGGTTTCTCTCGTGTATATTTATATGGATATTTATATGGATGTTGGATGTTTATCTGGGCTTCTAATCACTGCATACGTCTGGTTTACGACCGACAGTCACTCCTGGTGATTCGGATCTCTTTTATAGACATGTACAAGCAGGATGTAGCACAGGTTTTTAATCAAACGCACTGAAGCTTCACTATGGATATTCCGGAGTGTATTCGCCAGTGGCCTCTCATCACTTTGCGGAGGAAATGCGGGTGTCAGGGTGGACGCACCATCAGACTGAAAGCGCATCTTCAAGCTGGGATCAATGTAAACCCGTGTAATGGCGGCTATGTTGCCTGGCAGCCGCGAGTTCTGGCTCATCGGTGGCTTCAACCTATTATCCCCCTGCGCCCGTCTCCTGTCTCTCTGGATGGCATCCCCCGGATTGGCCTTTTTCGTCGGCGAAATGACGTGACTCCTGGAAATCTGCGTTCATTGAGGAAAGCTTTGTTTTCCCCTGATGTTATTCCTCCACCTAAAATGGCTCTGATCAACGCTCGATCAATGGTGAACAAAACGTTCCAGCTCAACCACTTCTTATTCTCTCACAGTTTGGATTTTATGTTCATTACTTAATCCTGGACTAAGCTCAGACTATTTTAAAAAACTCACTCTCTGTGTGATGCTGGTCAGTTCCTATCAGTGCATTTCCTAACTTTGAAGCTCAGCTACTACATTTGGACTGAAATGGCCCTGTTTTATTAGGGGTGATTTACCGTCCTCCACACTGGACTTGCTGGACTTCATACAGCAATTTACCGAATTTATTGGTAATATCACCACAAACTATGACTGCTTTGTATTGGTGGGGGATTTTAATATCCACGTGTGCTGTCAATCGAACACTTTATCAAAAGAGTTCCTCAGCCTCATTGAGTCTTTTAACCTGGTCCAGTGGATAAATTACTCTACTCACTTTCAGGGTCACATTTTGACCCTTGTACTTTGTTATGGGGAGGCAATTAGTGATGTTGTTATATCTGATTTTATGCTCTTGGACCATAAACCCCTATTATTTTCTACGTCTCTTCCCTGCCTTTCTCATTCCACTACTGCAGATGTAACATTGTCTCGGTCATATTCCCCTCAGTTTGGCTCAAATTTTAACGAACACTTTATGAAATCCTGCTCACATTTGTTTTTGGATTCACCGCTACTGGACTTGGATGCCGACCAACATCTCGGTCTATTAAACTCTGCTTGGCTGAATGCCTTAAATGAAACTGCTCCGCTTAAGCCTTATAAACCCAAACCTAAATCTGAAACATGGCTCAAGGCGGATATCCGTCGACTAAGACAAGTTAGTAGAAAGGCCGAGCGTAAATGGAAAGGGGACAAGCTACATATTTGAGATATTTGAGTCTGATACTGTTTTGCCATTTCTGTCTTACTATTTTATATTTGAGTCTGAAACTGTTTTGCTACTCTTGTTTTAAGGCTGATCTTAGCTTTGCTGCGCTTATTTGTGTTGTGCTGTTATGCAGGTATTATTTTCTTTTAATTCTGCTGTTCTGTAAAGCACTTTGGTCAGTCAGTGGCTGTTGTAAAATGTGCTATATAAATAAAATGAACTTGAACTTGAACTTGAACTTATCCCAGCTAGAAATGCTTTGTTCTAAAAACGTTCTGGGAACATTACCTTGAAGTTCTAATAATGTTTTCAGCGGGTAGTTTTATTTTGGTTCCCAGAATGTTCTCCTAAAAGGAACACAGCAAAAACTCCAGTGATAAAAGTTAATGAGATAATTAAGTGATTAATTGAGTGATGATTGAGCATTATTGAAGACACCTGATGTTAACAAGCAGAATCACTGAAGGAGAAAATCACAAATTGTAAGCCACCGTTATGGCGATCAGTGTTTGCTTTAGTTGGGCTCTTAACCTTTATACATTCACTTTAAATTTGTTTGTCTGCTGTTATTTATTTATAACAGTCAAATGAACAAAAAAAAAGTGTGATCTGATAGTGTTGGTTGTGTTCTGGCATAATCATGCTGTGATCTGAAAAATTAATCTTATTGAGATAGTTTGTTTTAACTTGTTGGCAACAACTTTTTGATTCTACAGCATATATGAATATAGGTATGTTTCTTATAATCCAAAATATTTCATAAACATTGATCTGATCAAAACACTTTCAAATAAATTGATTTAGAAACACAGACATCAATAATCAGCCTGTGAATCTCAACAATGGTGACAATAATAAAGCATGTTGCAGTGGCTGCCACCAATCACAACTCATTAATGGCTCCCATCATGCATTGCGATATGAATAAATTATGATCTGAATTTTCTATGTAATTTACTTTTCCTAATTGAATATTCTGCTCGTCACCATTGTTGAGATGCATAGACTGAATCTTGAAGTCTGTGAGTGCCTATAAGAAAGATTTTTTTTTTTTTTTAGAAACAACTTTTAAGAAATCCTTTTTATTATAGCTAAAATTCTGCATATTTATTCAGAATCACAGTTATGCTGTAACCAACAACATAAATCAAAATCATAAAGTTCAAATGATGATTGTCATAATACAACCAACACTATCAGATCACTTTATTCTTTGTTCATCTGGCATTTATAACTCAGATACAACAGCCAAACAAAATCTAAAGTTAATAATATAAGGGTCAAGAGCCCAACTAAAGCAAACAATGATCGCCATAACGGTGGCTTACAATTTGTGATTTTCTCCTTCAGTGATTCTGCTTGTTAACATCAGGTGTCTTCAATAATGCTCAATCATCACTCAATTAATCACTTAATTATCTCATTAACTTTAACACTCTTGATTGTGGACTCATATACACTCCCAGGAGTGTTAATTTAACACTGGAGTTTTTGCTGTGTAGGATAACATTCTTGCTTTAACACGTCACATTATAAGTATGTTTTATAAAATGCATTCCGTCATCTCAGGCCTCAATGATATCCTCAAAACATTTCGTGAACGTTAATTTGATAATGTTCCTCCTTTGTTATTATGGAACATTGTATAATCTTTTATCTCAACAACTTTCCCAAAACATCCTCAAAATGTTACAGTTAAAACGTTATATCTTAGTTTACATTTAACCTTATAGAAACATTATTTGAAATGAGAAAAACATTATTTGAACATTTCTTTAAAACATTAACCAAATAGGGAATGTTAGCCAATGTTCTGAGAACGTTCCCTGCTAGGTGGGGGGAGTTCTTGCCCAGAACAGAACCATACCGCCAATCCTAACTGAATGCAATTGCCAATTGTATTTGACGATAGTGGTCCTGACAGAAATACAGATAGAGGACAGAAACATGATTTTTTTGGCTGACACTTTACTGAATATGCAAAAAAGCCTTTTTGAACCCTTAAATGATATGACACATCCTGTATGACTATACTGAGAAAACTGATGCGTACTGTAGAAATGTGGGTGGTAATTTGCCCATATGTTATTCAGACGATAGTGACACATAACCTTGACTAAAGTCTGACTTTATGAGTCTTCACATAAAAGGAGAAGATGAAAAGTACAAATATAATTCCATCATGCACCACGCTCTATATGAATATATCATATGAATGCTTTTATTCAAACTGAATGGTAAGTCTTAATGGAATAATTCACCCAAAAATTTAAATTATGTCATACTCACCCTCATGTCGTTTCAAATCAGTATGACCTTTTTCTGTTAAAAAGAAAAATAATAAATATTAAAAAAATATATATATAAATATATTTTAAAAAATGTCTCAGTGGTTTTGTCCATACAATGAAAGTAAAGCATGTTCATTGTTGTTTTGAACCCTTTGGCTTTCATTGCAAGGACGAAAACATTATTCTTTGGTGTTCTATAGAAGAAATAAAATTGTTTGGAATGACATGAGAGTGAGGAAATGATGACAGAATATTTGGGTTAACTATCCCTTTAAAAATAAAGTACAAGTTTGCCTTAAGATGCAATGCACATGGTGCCAAGACCCTCAGATCTGGTTGTGTAAATGATAGTATCTGATCCAGCAGTGTGCAGATTGAGGAGCTGCCAGCAGTGTTCCCTTTCCAGACACCAACCTGAACCTATATTTCAATCTATGCTGACACTCTTTCCCCAGGAACCTGTTTGTGTATTCCACAGATGTCAGTGCTTTTTCACTCATATCTAAACATTTGTCTTATATGTGGAGTTCCCAGGACTGGTCTTCTGTCATGAGTATTACGGCCCCTAAGCTACCTTAGTCAAATGTTATTGACAGGCAGTTTGGGAAGTGGCTGTCTAGGCAGCAAGGTGTTCTCCTTTTTAATCTCTTTTTTCAGCTGAAATTAACGTTGTCATTCTTCATTTCCATATGAAAGCCCCATAATGAAGATGCACACAGAAAACAGTCATAAATTATGGCAGTGAATAGATTGCTACTGCTGTGTTTTGGAAAGTGATTTCATTCATGTCAGAGTAATTGCCTGCTGTTAGATAGGAAATGTGAATGTTTTTAAATAATGGAAAACATACTGCTGACTCTGCGGCCCCCATCTAAACATTCTGTTGATAGGAGGTGGGTGGGATTTCAATATAGTATCTGAAAAGAGATCTTGAGAAGGGGTTTTGAGCACCTTGTCCATCCGGCCAGCAAATGACCACAATAAGGGTCATGATACTTTGTTACAGTACTTGAATATTTTGTGGGAGAATCTGTACTTTACTTGAGTTTTTTATATTTCTGTCAACTTTTACTTTTACTCCACTACATTTCCTAAATAAAATATATACTTTTACTCTGATACATTTCCCCAAAGCACATTCGTTACTTGGTACAAAATAAAGTCGGAAGAACACAGACTGCAAGCAAGATGTGCTAACAAGTGCTTGCACAACCGCGTTGATTTCATTTTCCGGGTTGCGTCCATTGCTGGAGTGGTTGAGAAGTGCGCTGTCATTATACAGTGCGAGAGCGGCCTCTAGAGGTGAAATAAATCTATCACTGATGCCTTGTGGTGTTTGTTTTGACCCATGACTCGTTAGGCTGCACGCTGCACAGAGCCTGCAAGACACTTCAGAACAGAATTAAAACATTGACAACAAAACGGAATGTTATACAGTGTACACTACAGTACATGTTTTCATAGCATTAAAGTAATAAGTTCCCTTTCAGTTCGGTCACGTTTAACATAGTCGGACGTACCGTACTGATTGGGATCACACTTAGGGATCATGCTTAGGCTGTCATCTTCAAGTATTGATAAAACGAGCCAATGCACATTGGCGTGAGAGATTTGCATCCCCATTAGCATGCCCCGCTCCAGGGCCCCGTGTGGGATGGGTGCTCTGAGGATCATAGTGACAGCTTCCCCGCCCGGTAACCAATCCCTGTGGGCCCCTCACTTCTCTATCATACCACAGCCGGTGGAGCCCCCCGTTCAGCGCGCTGGTCCCTCTGTAATGGACCGACCAGCCTTTTCATTCGGGGCCCCTCCAGAGGACAGGATGTCGATCACAACATCGGAGGGTGAGCTGAGCTCTAGCTCTAGAGATGATGACTCGGCTGCGTTACCCCCTTCGGGGAGATTAATGTTTCCCGAGCCAAATCCAGAGATGTCAGCTATGCTGAAATGTGCCGCCGATGATTGGTTTCTCGGGGCGGGCCGGGCTGGTTCTCTCATAGAGCCCATACCGTCTAATCATAGGTGAGCTCTGCACTGCAACTGACCTCGCCCTCCGGTGCACGAGTGTTGCAGCTTCCACGATCGGTCTGGCGATGTCTGTATGGACAGGACCATCCTGGTGGTGGTGGGGAGGGTGGAGGTAGTTGTCGCGTCAGCATCTGCGAACTGAAACATGTGTAAGTACTGATATTTTATATAGCGAGTATAAGGACATGATTGGATAGATGTGAAGGTAATAAGTGATGTAGTAATTAAAAGTCTTCCTGGCAGAACTTATGCTAAAGATTTCATTTCAGACTACACAACTTTAAATGTCTGCAGATTGCTCTGCTGTTTAGACTACATGACTTGCTCTGGAGTCTTGAAGTTGTTGTGGTGTTCACACTACGTCACTCTACGTAAACGATCTCCAAAAGGGGGTTACACACTACACAAGCTGACAACAACTCTGTCACCCAACGACTCTATCAGGTCCCCAAAGCACGTTTTGTCACAAAAACAATGGGAAATGACGCGAAATAGGAGTTGTCTAAGCGGTTGGCGGTAAAATTGGCGGTACAAAAAAAAAGAAAAAAGTTATTTGCGCAATGATCTGATTAGAACCCCCCCCCCCCCAAAAAAAAAAAGAATATGGGTGAAAGGATGGATAAGCACACGCGGGCAGCAGGGATTGTCAGAGAGAGTTGAAGGTGAGTAAAAGCAACGATGGTTATAAAAACAAAAGGCTTGTGCAATGTGATAACAAGCTGATCATTGGCTGTTGCTCGTCGCGACATGTGACACTAAAGGCTATCGAGTCGACCGACAGCTCCAGGTATTTAGCATACTAGATATTTGTCTGGCGTCGGCGAGGTGTCAACGAGCGTTTTTGATGTGTTGTTTAGTATTTCACACATAAAGATTTGCGAGGGCATATCACCCGCAGATTTGCACACGATTACAGCCCGACCTGTCGGCGAGCTTGTTATCTTGCAAATCAGGCTTAAATCGGGCTTAACATCCTGTAGTGTGAACTAGGCATTAGTGGTCCAAGAGCGTCATCTCTGGCTCAACCTGGCCGATATGAGGGATGCGGACAAGGTTCGGTTCCTGGACTCCCCCATTTACCAGGTTGGGCTGTTCGGCGACGCAGATGCAGATGGAGGCCATCCAGATGGAGGCCTGCCCCGGCGGCCCGCTGCTGCCTCCACCCCTCCGCAGGTGACATATCTTGCGCCTGCTTGTCGCCGAGGGGTCCTCCTGCCACCGCTTCTGCTCCCGCTAAGCCACCGCAGCAGCCTCCAACCAGGCCTCATCGTGGGGCTGGCCGCAGGCAGGCCACCCAGCGGTCTCAGACGATGCCAAACCAGGTGGCAACCGTAAGACCAAGCGTCCCTGAGACAGGCCACCCAGGGATGGGGGAACGAGCTCTTCAGATGGTTACCATTCCGCCGCTTGCTCTCAAAGTCCAGCGGTACCCAAATTATCAAATAAAGAGCAAATTCCTCCTGGTGGTGTGCAACCCTGTAAAGCCTTGCATCCCTGTGCGGTTTGAGGAACCAATTATGCCTTCTCACGCACCCCCTGCCGACCAGGCCGACCCCCTGCCAATTCAGTTCGGTCGGCGTCCGCCCAAGTTCAGCAGCGTTTGTTACACTTCGGTGTTGAGCTAACGTCCCCCTGTCATGCGCGCGGAGATCACAGTCCTACTGGCGAAGGATGCGATAGAGCCGGTTCCTCCAGCCGATATGAAGACCAGCCATTGCTCCCATGAGAGAGCATGGTGTTCGTGTCCTCAACTATCTCGACGACTGGCTGATACTAGCTCAATCTCGGGAGCAGTTGTGCAAACACAGGGACTTGTTGCTCCAACATATTAGCCAGTTGGGTCTTCGGGTCAACTGGGAAAAGAGCAAACTCGCCCCCGTGCAGAGGATCTCTTTTTTCGTTATGGACATGGACTCGGTCCAACAGACGGCCTCACAGAAGAATGTGTCCGGTCGGTGCTGAACTGCCTGAACACTGTCAAGAGCAGAACAGTAGTCCCACTGAAACTTTTTCTGAGGCTCCTGGGGCATATGGCAGCCGCAGTAACGCCGCTTGGCTTGCTCCATATGAGACCGCTTCAGCACTGGCTTCACAACCGAGTCCCGAGGTGGGCGTGGCAGAGCGGCACTCTACATTTGACAATAACCCCGGCCTGCAGCCAAACCCTCAGCCCGTGGTCAGTCCTTTCGTTTCTCCGGGCCGGAGTGCCCCTAGAACAAGTGTCCAGGCATGCTGTGGTCTCCACAGATGCCTCCAACACCATCTGGGGGGCCACATACAATGGCCATGCAGTAGCTGGGATCTGGACGGTCCCCCAACTGCATTGGCACATCAATTGTTCGAGTTGCTACGAGGCCGGAAGTGGAACCTGTTCGTTGAGTGGTGTTCTTCTCACCGGGAAGACCCCCAAAGGTGTTCGATCGGTTCCGTGCTTTCTTTCCAGCAAGATGGGTTGGAGCAAGGGCTGTCTCCCTCCACCCTCAAAGTGTATGTTGCCTCTATTGCTGCACATCACGATGCAGTCGATGGGAGATCCGTGGGAAAGCACGACCTGATTGTCAGGTTCCTGAGGGGAGCGATGAGATCCACCTCGCGCCCCCTCTATACCCTCTTGGGACTTATCTTTGGTGCTGACCGCACTGCAGAGACCTCCCTTTGAGCCACTGCAGGCAACTGAGTTAAAAGTCCTGTCTTTAAAACAGTTCTCCTGCTTGCTTTGGCCTCCATCAAGAGAGTTGGGGACCTCCATGCATTTTTGGTCGACGAATTGTGCCTGGAATTTGGGCCAGCTAACTCTCAGGTTATCCTGAGACCCCGGCCTGGATATGTGCCCAAGGTTCCTACGACTCCCTTTCGGGACCAGGTGGTGAACATGCAAGCGCTGCCCCCTGGAGGAGGCAGACCCAGCCCTGGCTTTTCTCTGTCCTGTCCGCTCCTTGCGGTTATATGTGGACAGAACGCAAAACCTCAGGACCTCAGACCAGCTCTTTGTCTGTTACGGAGGCCAGCAGAAAGGGAAAGGCTGTCTCCAAGCAGATTTTGGCCCACTGGATAGTGGATGCCATCATCTTGGCGTATCAATCCCAAGATGCACCATGCCCCCCTGGGGTGCGAGCCCACTCCACTCGGAGTGTAGCTTCTTCCTGGGCATTGGCACAGGGTGCCTCGCTGACATATGTTTGTAGAGCTGCGGGCTGGGCGTCACTAAACACATTCGCTAGATTCTATAGTCTACACATCGAGCCGGTTGCTTCCCGTGTGCTCTCTTCAAATATAAGCCAGTCTCTCTGAGCCGAACCCTGAACATGCCTGCCGAGCCTGAACCTGTTCCTGAGCCTGAATCTGTTCCAGTTCCTGTTCCTGGGCCAGAAAATTAAGCACTGAATATAATGGCCACAGCCATATTGTGTGTGGGGGCTGCACACACATCGGCCTCATCCAAGATGGCCGCCGCCACGCCTGTGTCTTTGGACAAGATGGCAGCCTCTACGCCTGTGTCTTTGGACAAGATGGCCGTCTCTACGCCTGTCTTCGGACAAGATGGCCTCCTCTACACCTGTGTCTACGACACTGTGGCAGCCTCTGCCCCTGAACCATTGGATCCGCTCTGGCACCATGAACCGTCATATCCGCCCTGGCCCCCTGAAACGTCGGCGCCTGCTCTGCTCTCGACGCAAGCTTCGTCCTGGAAGCCTGCCGACCTGCTCCGCCCGGCCGCCTGCACAGCCTCAGTCTCCAGGCCCTCTTCCGCTCCACGGTCCTGGCCCTCCATCCCGCATCTGGGTCCGCCTCCGCTCCACCTCCCTCCTAGACAATTTTAGGAGTGCTTGGAAGCCGCTCCTTTAACGGGGGGCTATGTCACGATGACCAGTGAGAGTGCCCATCATTACCACCAGAGGGCACTCCACCCTGGACTATTGTCATTCCCTAATGAAACTACATTTCCCATAACTCTCTGCCTGGACTCATCATCCCTGATTGCATCCACCATCTCATTACCTGGAAGAGGTGTTAGTGAGGCCAGCATGGGTCGCTCACCCTGTGGTCTCTGTGGGTACTAACGCCCCAGTATAGTGACGGGGACACTATACTGTCAAAGAGCACGGTCCTTCGGATGAGACGTTAAACTGAGGTCCTGACTCTCTGTGGTCATTAAAAATCACAGGATGTCCTTCGGAAAAGAGTAGGAGTTTAACCCCGGCATCCTGGCCAAATTTGCCCCTTGGTCTCTGTTCATCATGGCCTCCTAATCATCCCCATATACTGATTGGCTTCATCACTGTCTCTTCTCCACCAGTAAGCTGGTGTGTGGTCGGCGTTCTGGCTGCCATCGCATCATCCAGGTGGATGTTGCACAGTGGTTGAGGAGATTTCGCCTTTCATTTAAAGAACTTTGAGTACCCAGAAAAGCGCTATATAAATGTAACAAATTATTATTATTATTATTATTATTACCTTGTTTAACTCACCGTATAATAGCCTGGTTTTCATATTCATTCCCTGCGAAGTCTTGTACGTGTAACACTGCATTTCTGAGCGTTCCAGTGTTTGTCCATTTCGATCATCTCCCTGTTCTGTTTTTTTCCGTTCGCCTGTCTCTTGGATTACCCTGTTCGTCTGTGTTCCTGTGCCCTGTTATTGTTTAAACTGATTACCCTGTGATTTTGACCACTGACTCTTATAAGGTTTATGATCTTGGATTTTCCCATTAAAAACTGCATTTGGATTCTCAACCTTCGTGTCTCAGAGCAGTTTGTGACAATGTAAGTCTTGAGATCCCCTCTGCCTTTGTGATCAATACTCTCCCCCTCAAGGATAGGTCTCTCAGTAACCACTTTAATTTTTTCTTTGTTTTGTCAATGACTAGTGAAAAATTAAGGTTACATCGTTCCTCTTCATTCTTTACAATCTTAATACATAAATATGTGATTTAATGGGCATATTACAAATTGAAAGAATATTACTGTTTTTAAGAGACATTAATTCACACTTATTTATATTCAGATAAAGCCCCAAAGCTTTAGAGAATGTATGGATAATCTTAAGGGCTAAAGGTATTTCTCCTGCATCTTTTTAAAAAAAAATTGTGGTATCGTCTGCCAATTTCTAATGATAATTTCACTGCCAGCAGAAGTGATACCTCTTAAAGGGCTCTGTTTAGTATGATCTGCAAGAAGTTGTGAACAAAGTAAAAATAAACATGGGGAAATAGGGCATCCCTGTCTGATACCACGACTGAGATTGAATCTGGGTGGGGTGCCATTACGCAGCTTGATTGAACAATTTGCATTAGAATGTAAAGTTTTAATGGAATTAATTTTATTATTTTTTTTATTTATTTCAGGTTTATTTAACAGGGACAATGCACACTAATAATACATAAATAAATGTATAGTGTGCCAGAATTAGCCAAAAGGCTATTTTACATCTGCTGTCCCTGGACAGATCTTAATGTCACACCTAAAAAAAAAAAAATAATAATAATAAAAGGATTGAAATAGTACATACAGGTTAATATGAATCTATCTATCTATCTATCTATCTATCTATCTATCTATCTATCTATCTATCTATCTATCTATCTATCTATATATATATCTAAAAAATCTTAACCAATTACTATACTAAAAAAAAAAATTACTATAAAATCGAACAATTGGTCAATATTGACAATAAGTCCAACACACATACACAAACAAGCCAAACTGCCAGACCATATAACAAACATTTTTTGGACATGCACCAAAAAAAACAATATAGTTGGGACAATGAAGAACAACAAACGTTTAACCTATCTAAACACAAATAAACCAGACAAACTCATCGGCATAGCACAAGAAGCACAAACAAACAGGAAAGGACAGAGAAGACAGGATAGCAGCAAGATGTCATGTCAAATGTAATGTTGACATTCCTGATTACCTGTTAGCCACTTCTTTAAGTTAAATTTAAAAGAAGCATAAGTTTTAAAATTCCTAATGTGAATTGGAATGAGGTTCCATTCACGAGCAGCCCTGACTGTAAAAGCTGTTTGACCAAGTGCACTCTTCATCAATGGGACAATACAGTCACATTTACATTTATCTGACGCTTTTATCCAAAGCGACTTACAATTGCTATATATGTCAGAGGTCGCACGCCTCTGGAGCAACTAAGGGTTAAGTGTCTTGCTCAGGGACACATTGGTGTCTCACAGTGGATTCGAATCCGGGCCTCTCACACCAAAGGCATGTGTCTTATCCACTGCGCCATCACCACCCCAGTCACCTCTTGCTGCACTCCTTGTAGATCTGTAAACATTTGGTGCTGTGTTTACAAACTGGCACAATACAGGAGGAGCAAGTCCATGTAAAATTTTGTACATAAGACAGATATCTTATTTTGATTGATAAAGAAATGGTTACACTTTATTTCGATAGTCCACTTTAGACATCCTACTAAGAGTAACTTTTCAACTACATGTCAACTAACTCTCATTAGAGTATTAGTAGGCTGTAGTAGACTGTCAGTAGGCTGTTAGGTTAGGGTTAGGTTGTAGGGTTAGGGTTAGAAGAATAAGTTCACTTGTAGTTGCCAAGTTACTTATAGTCAGTAGAATGTCTGTTGGGGGACCAACAAAATAAAGTGTTAGCAGATATTAAGCAGACAGTGTACTAATACTCGAATGACAGTTAGCCGACATGTAGCTGCAAAGTTACCTATAGTTAGTAGAATGTCTAAAGAGGACTATCAAAATAAAGTGTTACCAAAGTAATTAATAAAACATTTCTTTGTTAATAAATAAATTAATAAATAAATCACCAAAACCGAAACCTAAATTTTTTTTTAGGGCCGAATATTTGAAGTGATGTCCAACAGTGTCGAAGGCCTTATGGAAGTCTAAGAAAAGAATGAAACACTCGTCTGGGTATAGATGTGGGTAATCAATGAGGTCTAATACCAAGCAAATATGATTTGAAATGTGTCTATTACGCATAAAACCTGACTGTGTGTCATCGATAATAAAATCCAAAGTTTTCTTAATTCTAAAAATATATATTCTTAATATATAAAAATATAGAGGCTAAAATTTTATAATCATTATTAAGTAGGGAAATTGGTCGCCAATTGTCTAAAATGAAAGTGTCTTTTTTGGTTTGTGAGATAAGATAATTAAGCCTTGTGTCAGGATAGGCGGGAGTTTACCATACTCAATACATTGTAAGAAAAGATTTAAAGGAAATGGAGCAATTTCTTCTGAGAAGATTTGATAGAATTCAGAGTTTTAAACCATCTACACCAGGGGATTTATTAAACTTGAGCTCTGTAATAGCTTGAAGGACTTCCTTTATACATATAGAACTATCACAATGATCTTTTTGATCTTTATTTATAGTTTTCAAATTAGTAAGAATATTTATAAAAACAGAGGAATTATTTTCATTAAACCCTGAATTGTAAAGAGTGCTAAAAAAAGGTTGAACAGTAATCTGCAATGTCCTTTGAGTCATGTGTTATCGTACCATTAATATTCAAATGCAAAATTGTATTTGCTTTTGCATGGATTTTTTCTAATTGAAAGAAATATGCCGAATTCTGTTCACCTTTTTCGAAGTGTCAATAACTAAAGATATTCATTATCTGAAAAATTTGGAGGAGATTTATGAGTAAAAGCCTTAATTTTAGAAATTACCGTCTCCTCTTCAATTTTTTAGCTTTAGATAATAAACTGCCAAATTTTCTAAGAAATTAAATAACTCCCAATTAGTGCAATAGTTATTAATAATCTAAGCTATATTCCAATATTGTGCAATCAAACTGCGAATGGTCATCTTTACAAATTCATGTTCCAATTATGAGTTATTGAGCTTCCAATAAGAGTTATGGTAGTTGGAGGAAAGAGAGGAATGTAAAGAAATGTTGATAGACACTGCCTTGTGATCTGTTAATGGCGTGGGAAGAATATTAACAGGAATATCTTCTTTGTATAAATTGCACGGAGTCAACCAGTAGTAAATACGAGACATAACTGTACATGTCTTATTATTCCATGTGAAAGAACTAATACCAGGGAATCTCTTTCTCTAAATGTCTATTGCTCCAAATCTCTGCATAAAGGCCTTCAGTGTGGAGTTATGATAATTTACACTCCGAGGTGGCCATCGCTCAAGGGAGTTGTCTAAAGTGATATTAAAATCTCCTCCTATAAGAATAAGTGAATTTGGGAATTTAGATAAACAGTGTGTAATACGACTCTCTAATTTTTTGATTAACGCATCATTTTCAATTTTAGAATTGTACCCATAAAAATGTATAATTATAGTCACCGGATCTAGTTTAATAACTAAAATAATGAAATGACCAAGGGGATCCCTCTATAAAATAAAATGTCCCCAGAAAATTTGTTTTTTAAAATTGCAACACCAGCTGTATGCTCAGACCCATGAGCAAACCAAACATCATTACCCCATTGAGCTTTCCAGTAATTTACATCTTTGGGAGTTCAATGAACTTCAGATCAGATTTCTGCTGTTTAGCAAATAAAAACAAAGCTTTACGTTTAACATTAAACCTTAAACCCCTGACATTAAGTGTAACTAACGAAAACAACATGAATATATGAGGAACAAAAGAAACAAGAACAGTATTAGAAAAACGTCCATCCCCTTCGAAATAAAATAAAATAAAAATGAACTCTGCTATGAAACTATAAATGTTACAGATAACATTAACTCAAAATGAACTTGCAATAGGCAAGTAATAAGCACTAGTACAAACTTACAAGTTGGCCTAGAACAGGTCTGACGGAAAAGCGTTCACATGACGCAAGATGAAAATCACTTGATTTCAAGAGGGTGACTGCATCTCTTTCCCATCAATTAATACGTGCACACCGATAAAGAACGCTTCTTTTCCTTCCTTCCTAGCAGCTTCAACCAACGGCCACCTCTTCATCCTCAGTGACTTGTGGCCTGTGGTGCAAGCTTGTGGAGCAGTGGCCTGCTCCTTCAGCTTTCCCAGTCAATGCACAACATCTAGATCATCTTTGAAAGAAACGTTTGAGTCCGGAACAACTGAGACACAGACGCTGATGACTTTTTGCTTGATGTTTTCCTCAGAATGTTCAGGAATACCGTACAGACGGAGGTTCCATCTCCGCTGATAGTGTTCGACATCGTTCAGTCTTTGCTCAAGTTCTTGGATTTTGGTGCTGTTTAAATTGGCTGTAGTTTTGCAGCTTTTCAAGCCTGTTTTTAAAGCGTTCACTTCTTCAAACACAAAGTGAATTGATTTCTTAAGGCCCTCAATGCTCACCATGTTGCTGGTAATAATTTTGCAGAGGTTGTTGCACTTTCTTTAATCCTGGATGTCAATGCCGCAATGACATTATCTTGCAATTCCGTCAGGGAAATTTCACCTCAAGATTTCTTTTGTTGAGGTTTCACAGGCGTATCTAGGTCAGAGTCATGTACGATCTCGAGATTTGGGCTTTTAGACCGGGTGACATCGGGATGTTGTTGGTCATATTGATGGTCTACCTCGATGTGTGCAGCAAACCCACCAACAGCGACAGGAACATCTAATTCCATCTCTTCCGTAAGCAACTTGGAGGTAGAGCTCTTATTTTTTCCTTTGCGTTTCATCGTGCTATCCTTGGTTTCCATGTGCATTCAAGGGTTCAGTTAACGATCGCCAACTTAAGGAGAAATTTAAACTAACTTTATAAAAAAATTCTGTTAAAAAAAACAAAACAGAAAAATGGCCTAATGCATAATCGAACGATATAATGCTTCCGGGTTTAAATAGGGTTAAAATATAGGGGATGGAAAGTAAAATTTAATCAACTGCATGAAACTGCAACTGCACCGGCTGCCATCTTGGATCTCCGGGGCTGCATCCTCTGAAGGCCATATTTGAAGGCCGATTGCGTAACAGCGGCGTGATGAAGGGTGTCCCAAATCGAAGGCTCCTTTAATGTGGCCTAGCTTCAGTGTTGACAAGTCCGAGGTTTTCCACGGGTTGATTTCCACCCTCGTAAGTCAGTCTGTCAGTTCAAATCTAGACTAAAAACACATCTTTTTGGCTTAGCATACACATAACACATTATAGACCTCTATAATTCAATGTTAGGCTGCATAATTTAGATCAGCCGGAACTGGGAACACTTCCTATAAATCCTGATGTACTTTGTACATCATAAGAAGGATGGCGTCTACGCTAATATTTGTCTCTCGGTTTATCGCACTCCACCGGATCCAGGCCGTATCCAGATCTGTTGAGGGACCTGCGCCTGCACACAACAACAACGCAGTCCTGAAGTGTCAACTAGTCTCTCCCTAGTGAAGGCCTCCTTCCCTTTACCTCTGTACTGATAAAACCCCAGATAGCATGTAATCATTGAAACAATGTTGACTCAGTGTTGATGCGTCAACGCTAATTGCATTGAATTAACGTTACAAAGTAATGTTGCTTTAATATCACTCTTGCACCCTCAGTTAATGTTGAAATAATGTTGGGAATTCAACCAAAAATCAATGGTAATAGTATTGATTCAACATTACAAAGTGATATTTTATCAACATCACTTTTGCACCCTCAGTTAATGTTGAAACTATGTTGAGCAAAAAATCAATGGTAATGCTATTGAATCAACGTTACACTATGATTGATTCTACATCACTGCTGTTGAATCAATATTGAAATTAACAAAAATAATCAATGGTAATATTGTTGAATCAACGTTACACTATGATTGATTCTACATCACTGATGCGGAATCAATATTGAAATTAATAAAAATAATTAATGGTAATATTGTTGAATCACGTTACTATGATGTTGAATCTACATCACTGCTGTTGAATTAACACTGAAATGAACAAAAAATAATCTTTGGTAATATGGTTTGATCAATGTTACAATGTGATGTTGATTCTAAATATATTTTGTTGAAAGACTGAAAAGGAATGTCAAAAAATGTTGCCATCTGATGTACCAATTAATGTTGAAACAACATTTATATTTCAATCACACTTCAATGCTGCCGTGCAAAGGCAAAAGACCGTAACATCGTTTTTGGTCAAAAATGAGTTATTTATATTTTTGGCACATTCAAGACCTCCTTTATCATGTGGATAAGTAACTTGAGTCAAATCCGTTGTTTTTTCGAGAAAATAATGGGTTGTCTTAACCGTAACATCCAAAAGCCCATGAGAAACCAAGGCAGAACACCGTAACACAAGTTACGGCTCTTTGGCTTTGTTTTGGAACGCTCACGCTTGAGTTACGGTACTCTGCCTTTGTTTAGCCGCGCGTCAATATGAAGTTACGGTGCCGGTGTTCTATCAAATAATGCTACTTACCAGATTATACGGTGGTCTCCCTTTGTTTTACTCTCCATTAAAATTTAAATTACGATGTAGCCTGTGTAGAGCTGTATACAGCTGCCATCAATCCCTGTCTTCTGATGTCCTCAGAGCTTTGTCCTGCACTAATGCGGTCAGAACATTTAGTATGGTCTGAAACCGCTCCATCGACAAACGTGCGATAACGATAGCGAAGCATGCAGAGATGACAGAAAAAGGTTACACATGCCATATCAGGTAAATACAACAAAGAACTAAAGCCCCGCCTCACCCAGTTCGGATACCGGACCTGGTTGAAACAATCATGCACCTAGCTGGCAGAGTGCCAAAACTTCGCGGGCGCCTTCAGTATCGCCCTGAACACGGTCGAGCCGACGCGGGACTAATATATCACAGGGAGTGATAATAATGAAGCAACAAGGGTATATTGGTGCATAGCCTACAACATAAGGAAGCAAGAAGTGCTGGTGCATACAACATCAGACCAGCTTTTACAAGCAGGTTACAAATACAATCACAGCGTCCGGAATAAATCCGCGGGACGAGCGAAGTGCACAAGCACAATAATAGGGCAGACAGCTGAAACCACCGCATACTGAAAAGACGCGGAACACAGAAGGTTGTGCTATAAATGCATTAGTCGTCAAGGTAGTCCAGAACGCGCTCCCTAGTCTCAAGGGGGAAAGCACTGCGTAGGCTACTTTTCGTGAACGGGCGAGGAGCGTGACACCTTGAACACGAATCTCGGTAAGCGCCTGTGAAAGTATGCGTCTTTCAGATCCACCGCTATAAACCAGTCTCCGGGTCGAATGTGCGCGAGGATCTGTTTTATTGTTATCATTTTGAACGCATGTTTAGCAAGTCTTATGCCACGCGGTACCACTTAAAAATACTCTTTATCCCATGGAGGTATTTTGTCATGTTTAATGTAGGCTATTAATATAGGGCCACCAGAATGCAACCAAAGCATAGGATAGCAAAAAGTAGATGGCTATAATTGTAAATCATACAAAATAAATGACATGATCACTAGATTTTATACAGGTGTTGCTATAATGATTTTGTTAATGGTGATCAGCAACCAAATATTGATAATGTGGAAGTTACTGCCTTTTGCCTTGGCATGACTTCTCACTTTTTGCTGACAATACAAAGGCAGAGTACAGTAACTTTAAAATAGTGGTCAAAAGTCAAGTTTGAGTTCAAGATTTTTTTATGTAGATAATTTTCATTACTTAAACATCTAATTGCCCGATTTTCAGTGTCCTACCTATAATTAATTTGGCGGGACAACTAAAAATCTTTAAAGTCATTTTTCTCAGTTCCACACTCTAGCGAGTTAAGGTATTTTGCCTTTGTAGGGCAGAATGGTGCGTCAACAAATTCCTGACCATTTCAAAATTTGTCGAAAACCTTTTAAAATATAAATGACACCTTTCCAGCAGTTGAGTCAATTTATTTTATTCAATCATTCAATGACAACAAATATGTTAAAATATCACTTTTTTTAAAAGAAAGGGGGAGAAATAGGACAAAAGCATTTCAACCTTTAAAAATAAAATTGGCTTCAGAAGTCTGATGTCATCATAACTACAGGTCCAGCGGTTCAGGTTTTTAAAAATCTGCCTTGCATCAGACTACTGCCTCTTTTCCTTTGGGTTCTCTGAAATCTGAAAAAGAAAGCATGATGTTACTCAAGAACGAGTCACATCAGTTGCCATACAGAGTCACATTCAATAATGTTAATATACTAAAATCAATATGATTCACTTTTCTTTTAAGTCACTGAAAACAAAATATTCTAACTACGATTATAGTATCGTAAAATTCTGTTTATTTATTTATATGAATGCTTTAATATCAAAAGAAAGCGCTAGCAGGGGTGTCGGATTTATCTCCAGCCCTAATTAAACACACCTGAGGCAGATAATCAAGGTCATCAAATCAATGAACACTTCCAGGTGCTGGAGCTAAACTCTTCATGAAGAGGAACGAACACCTCTGAGCTATAGCCATTAAATTTCTCAGTTCATTTTCTGTGAAACTACAGCATTCAAATAACACTTTTATCTTGTAGAATAAAAAAGATCTTAGTTTTTTTCAATGAAAATTTCTTTAAAGAGATAGTTCAACCTGAAATGATAATTCTGTAATCATTTACTCACCCTCAAGTTGTTCCAAACCTGTATGAGTTTCTTTCTTCTTTTGAACACAAAATAAGATATTTTAAAGAATGTCGGTAACCAGAAAGTTGACGGTGGCCATTGATTTCCATAGTAGAAAATAAATACCATGGAAGTCGACTCGGTTACTAACGTAACCTCGGTTCCCTGAGAGGAGGGAACGAGTATTGCGTAAGTAGCTTACGCTATGGGAAAACTCCTTTTCTCGAGAATATTGAAGTCTTTATGTAAAATGCATTGCAGCTGCACAGCTGACAGCAATGAACGAAGGAACTCGGTCATTGGCTGTGCTGCGGCAACTTGCTTGAACCAATGACGGGGCGACTCTGAATGCGCGACCAATGAGCGCGCTTCGCGCCTGCGCGCGTCAGAGCCCGCCAAGATGGGCGTGGCCAAGCTATATATTGGGCGCCCCGTCATGAGAGTTCTTTAGGTTAAAACGACTGAAGCGAACTAACCAAGCACAAGCACGGCAGCTTACGCAATACTCGTTCCCTCCTCTCAGGGAACCGAGGTTACGTTAGTAACCGAGTCGTTCCCTTTCGAGAGGTCTCTCCTATTGCGTAAGTAGCTTACGCTATGGGAACACCATGCAAAACGCCGTGCGTGCTGAACTTCGCCTTATGATAGCCAGAGGCAGGTGCCTGAGCTAAAAAGCAAAGTTATCATCCAACTAGCCGGCAGAGGCGAACTTTATATGTGGGAAAAAATACAGAGCGGCTAGAAGGCGCTCAGTGTGACACAAGCACATACATAATCTAGATACGAACTCGCAGTTCAACTAGCATTATGCTGATAGCACATTGGAATGCAATGTCGGGACCTGTAGGTTGTAGAATCTGATAAATGTGGACGGTGAGGCCCAGCCTGCCGCCTCACAAATATCCTCGATCGGTATCCCGCTCGACCATGCCCAGGAAGAAGCCACACTCCTGGTGGAGTGTGCTTTGACTCCCCAGGGGCATTGAAGTCCCTTAGCTTCATAAGCCAGAGCTATAGCTTCGACTATCCAGTGAGAGATTCTCTGCTTTGAAACGGCGGAACCTTTCGTACGGCCGCCAAAGCATACAAACAGTTGTTCTGTCTGTCTGAATAGGGCAGAACGCTCCAAATACACTCTGAGAGCCCTAACGGGGCAGAGTAGATTAGCGTCGTGTTCGTCTGCTGAAGACGAAAGCGCAGTTAGGGAGATAACCTGTGCTCTGAAGGGAGTGGTGAGCACTTTAGGAATATACCCATGTTTCGGTCTAAGGACGACCCTGCAGTCGTTAGGTCCGAATTCTAGGCAGGCAGCGCTTGTTGAAAGCGCGTGCAGGTCGCCCACTCTCTTGACCGAGGCGAGTGCCAGCAAGAGCGCCGTCTTGAGCGAGAGCTGTTTAAGGTGCACGGTTCGGAGTGGTTCGAACGGGGGCCCTTTAAGAGCGTCTAGGACCGTAGCTAGGTCCCAGATCGGCACTGAGGGGGGGCGTGAAGGGTTCATCCTCCTGGCGCCCCTTAGGAAACGAATAATTAGGTCGTTTCTTCCCAATGGACGTTCCATTACAAGGTCGTGTGACGCTGTGATGGCAGCCACATATACTTTGAGCGTGGAGGGGGTGCGGCCCGCCTCCAGAAGCCCTTGTAGGAAAACGAGTACACTCGTAATCTCGCATGTTACAGGGTTCAGGCCCTTGGTATTACACCAGTCACCGAACACTTTCCATTTCTGGGCATATAAGCGTCTCGTGGAGGGCGTCCGCGCCTCAGCGATGGTTTTTAGTGCTCCGCTCGCGAGGTTCCTGGGAACCCGTTGAGGGGCCATGCATGAAGGGCCCACAGATCGGGGCGGGGATGAAATATCATCCCGCTGGCCTGACTGAGGAGGTCTGGCCTCAGTGGAATCGGCCGTGGTGCAGATTGCATTTGCATCAGATCTGGAAACCATGTTTGGTTCTTCCAGAGTGGGGCTATCAGCAGCACTGCGTTTTTCTCCTCTCTGACCCGACTGATGACCTGTGGCAGCATCGCGATCGGGGGAAAGGCATATAAGGGGCGGCTCGGCCAGCTCTGGGCGAGCGCGTCCGTGCTTTTCGTGAAGAAAAGAGAGCAGTGCGCGTTCTCCTTGGAGGCGAAGAGGTCGATCTCCGCTTTGCCAAAGGTTTTCCATAACCACTGAATCGTCAGAGGGTTGAGAGCCCATTCTCCTGGGAGAATCTTGTCTCTGGATAACATGTCTGCCCCCTGGTTCAGGGCGCCTGGCACATGCGCTGCTCTCAGCGAGCGCAAGTTGTGCTGGGACCATAAAATGAGTCTCCTGGCCATTGAATGCATGGAGCTCGACCTGAGTCCACCCTGGCGATTTATGTACGACACTACCGTCATGTTGTCCGTTCGGACCAGGACGTGTTCGTTTTTTAGATGTGGGAGCAGGGCTCTGAGAGCCAAAGCGACCGCTTTCATTTCCAGACAGTTTATGTGTAGGCGCTTCTCCGGGTTTGACCAAAAGCCGGAGACAGGCCTGCCCTCGTAAAGGGCCCCCCAACCTATTTTGGAGGCATCTGTCGTTATCATCTTTCTCCTTGTGTTCACACCCAGACTCACGCCTGACTGGTACCAGTCGGCGGCTTTCCAGTGCGTCAGGGCTTTTATACAGCCGTGGTTCGCTCTGATTAAAAAGTGGCCCGAACGCCACGCGTGAGTAGGGACGCGGCTCTTGAGCCAGCGTTGGAGAGGGCGCATATGCAACAATCCTAGCTGGAGTACGGCCGATGCTGAGGCCATGAGACCGAGCATCCTCTGAAACCGTTTGACGGGGGCGCGCGCGCCCGCTCTGAATGATGTTGCAAGGCGCCGGATGGTGAGCGCGCGCTCCGATGAGAGACGCGCTGTCATTTGCATCGAGTCTAGAACTATTCCCAGGAAAGAAATTCTCTGGCTGGGAGATAGTATGCTTTTTGCAAAATTGATTCTTAGACCCAGGCATTCTAAATGGCTGATAATCCAAGATCTGTGTGTTATTAGCTGACTCTCTGATTGTGCTAGAACCAGCCAATCGTCGAGATAATTCAGTATTCGCACTCCCCTTTGTCTTAGGGGGGAAAGTGCTGCATCCATACATTTCGTGAATGTACGGGGAGCCAGGGACAGGCCGAATGGGAGTACTGTGTACTGGTATGACTGTCCCTCGAAAGCGAATCTCAGAAACGGCCTGTGATGAGGCGCTATTGGAATGTGAAAGTAAGCATCTTTCAGATCCACTGAGAGAAACCAATCTCCTGGGCGCACTTGCGCGAGGATATGCTTGGTTGTTAACATTCTGAACGAGCGAATCATTAGTGCTTTGTTCAGGTGTCTGAGATCTAGGATGGGGCGGAGACCGCCATCCTTTTTCGGGACGAGAAAATAGCGGCTGTAAAAACCTGTCCCGCTCAGAGAGGGGGAAACAGTTTCCACAGCGCCCTTTTCTATTAGTTTGCGCACCTCGGTGCGTAGAACATGTGAACACTCTTTTCTCACTTTCGTCTCGACCACAGTCGTAAAACGTGGTGGCCTGCGAGCGAACTGGAGCGAGTATCCGTGCTTTACTATATTTAATTCCCATTTCGGCATATCTGGAATGTTTTCCCATGCCGCTGCGTGTACAGATATGGGCTGAATACAGGCTAGGGGCGGGCCGCTGTGACGTAGGGACCCGGCTAGCGAATCGCCTGAGCTCATAGCTCTCAGAGGCGCGGGCGCGCGCTGAGCAGCTGAGTGAATGGGCGCGTGTGTGATTACAACAGTGCGCGCTGTGTTTGTAAAACTCGCAGCCTGAGCTGAGGTTTTGTTTGACACTGTAAGGGCAGTGTTTATAAGTGGGGGTGCATAAACAGTGGTAGGCACACGCGTCACTTTTATAATGTTTCCCGCTTTTACTGGGGATGAATTTATAACTGTGTGAACAGTGCTTGTGTGTAGTGGTGCGTACATGACCATAGGCACGTGATCTACATTCATGGGAAGCGCAGCCTGAGCTGGGAATGAATTTGGCACTGTTTTGACAGTATCTGGGAATGCACACTTTGTGGACATGTGAACCCTTAGTGATGCAGGCAGAAAAAGACTCTTTTTGTGTTTTCTGTGCGTCGCCGTAAAAACGGCGTTTGTTTGCAGGTGAGCGAGCTCTGTGACTGGCCCATTGACTGCTGTATGGACATATCCAGCCGCCTGTAAGGGGACTGGGTAATGTTTGAGCTTTTGCGGAGAGAGTGGTCCGGCTTTTGCGAGACACGTACTCTCTCTTCTCATTTCTGTGGCTAGGACGGCTTTCGAGGCTCAGGGTTCAGCACAATCTTGGGCCGAGGACCCCGTCGCTCAGGAGGCGGCTTGCGGTTGTGAGAGCGCGAGCGGCGTCGAGCGTCAGCCTGAGGCGCGGGCTGAGAGGCGGTGGGGGCTGTTCTAGCCCGCTGCGGCTGCGGCGGTCTCTGTCTGCTCTGCGATGAGCTGGAGCGCTTTGGCAGGAAATGACGCATAGCTTGTGAAGCGTTCTGGGCCTCAGTGAAGCGTTCGGCGAAACCTTTAACCGCCGGTCCAAACAGCCCGCTGGTGGAGATAGGCGCATCGAGAAATGGCGCCTTATCCGCGTCCTTCATTTCAGTCAGAGTCAGCCACAGATGGCGCTCGAGAACAGTCAAATTAGCCATAGCACGGCCGATGGACTGGGCGGTGGCCTTCGTGGCTCGCAGAGCTATATCAGTCGCGCTGCGTAAGTCCCTGAAGGCTTCGGGTTCGGGGCCAGACTCGTCCATAGAGCGGAGAAGCTTGGCTTGGAACACTTGAAGTACCGCCATTGAGTGAAGCGCTGATGCAGCTTGGCCGGCGGCGGCGTAGGCGCGACCGGCGAGAGCAGAGGTAGTGCGGCAGGGTTTCGAGGGGTGGGAAGCTTTGGCTTTCCATCCGGAGGTGGAGGGCGGGCAGAGATGATTGGCCACGGCCTCCTCGAGGGGCGGCGTTCCCTCGTAGCCTCTTTCCTTCGCGCCGTCCACTGAGGAGAGCGAAGAAGAAAAAGAAGGCTTTAGGCGCGCAGAGTGGGGGGCTTTCCACGACTTGGTGAGTTCGTCGTGAACTTCCGGGAAGAAGGGAGAAGGCCTTTGCCGAGGGGCCTGCTGGCGCCCCTGCAGAAACCACTCATCCAGTCGGCTCCGGGTTGGCTCTTCGGGAGAAGACCAATCGAGCCCGAGGTCTTCCACGGCCTTAGAGAGGACACGGATAATCTCAGTATCCATAGTGGAGCCCCCACTCGTGCTAGCTAGCGTCGACGGGGCGGGGTCGAGAGTGGAGCCCGGCCAGTCGTCCGATGCAGCGTCGATGGACAAGCTGCGTCCATTCCCCCGTCGTCCTCGGACGCGCCGAAAGTCACAAGGCCCACCGCTCTGCCAGAGGGGTGTGGGTCCGGCTGGGTGAACTGAACCGGCGGTGGGGAAGGCAAGAGCGGCGGTGAAGCACGCGGAGACTGGCTCGGCGTGACGTCACTGAGCTCAGGTTCAGGAAGCCTCTGTGAGCGGCGCTTTTTCTTAGTGCGCGGCTCAAACAGAGGGGTGGCGATGGGCTCGCTCACGGCGAAAGCGGCGAGGCGAGCCCGTAGTGCGGAGAGACCCAGGTCATCACATTCCGGGCATCCGCCCTTGGTCAATGCAGCTTCTGCGTGGTCACGGCCCAGGCAGCGAGCGCAGATGATGTGACGATCCCCGTCCGGGAGAAGGTCTCTGCACGACGCGCAGGAAGGCATTTGAAACAACGCCTTAATGGAAATTTGCTCTTTCACAAATGTCGCGGGGCGGACAGATGTAAAATACTTGCGTATATGGCGTGCCGGATGGCTCAGTAGGAGGTGCTTGAAGGCGGCTGAAGGTGCCGACGTCCTCGTAGCAATCCCGCTGGTATGCTTTTCCACGGCGGCGAAGGCTTCCAATAATCCGGAGGATCCAGCGAAGAAGGTGTTCGCTGAAGGAGATTAAATCTAAAGAACTCTCATGACGGGGCGCCCAATATATAGCTTGGCCACGCCCATCTTGGCAGGCTCTGACGTGCGCAGGCGCGAAGCGCGCTCATTGGTCGCGCATTCAGAGTCGCCCCGTCATTGGTTCAAGCAAGTTGCCGCAGCACAGCCAATGACCGAGTTCCTTCGTTCATTGCTGTCAGCTGTGCAGCTGCAATGCGTTTTACATAAAGACTTCAATATTCTCGAGAAAAGGAGTTTTCCCATAGCGTAAGCTACTTACGCAATAGGAGAGACCTCTCGAAAGGGAACAATGGCTACCATCAACTGTCTGGTTGCCAACATCCTTCACTCTATCTTCTTTTGTGTGCAGCAGAAGAAAGACATTCATACAGGTTTGGAACAACTTGAGGGTAAATAAATGATGACATAATTTTAATTGTGTTTCAGTGGAAACAAGCTAAACTGAATGGAAATCAGTTTTTTCTCAAATTTAATACAGATTCAGGAATATGAATGATTACCTGATTAAGCAGTGATAAGATACAGGATATCATCAAGTCCCAGGTCAGGTGATTATGCTGTCGACAACAACTCAGGGTATGATCAATGTCAGCATTATCAGGAGGGTGCTTTTTTAATTGTCCATCTTCATCTGCCTTCACTCCTACTAAAGGAGCAATGTGTTCTGCATGCAAACACTGACCGATACAAGACATGGGCTATGTTAACATTCTTGCTCATGTTCATGTCTCTTGCACCTTAAGAAATCTGTTAAATGACATAACTTTATTCAGGAAATTCCTAATAAACTTTACTAAAGCAAGATGCATTTTTTAAGAATGTAGAAAAATAGATGCTTTATTCAAACACTTTAATAACTTTGTAATCTAATTACAGTGAGTAAGAACAGAAATCAAACGCAAATAAGCATGCAAAACAAAGGAACAGAGAAATAAGGTAGATGCACCATTGTTTGAAACTCTGCTAGTCGTGTAAGTATGTCAGGTGATTCAACAAACAAGAGGTCTGTATAGGATGCACCTGTTTTCTCTCTAATGAGGAAGCATTAGACTACTGAAAAGTGCACATGCGAAGACAAAATGGGCGTTTACCAATCAGTGGCCAATTTCAAACTACAATACAGGTAAATGTTTTTCAACCATTTTTCTACAGACTTGCTAAAATCACGAAGGCCCACCCCTAAACTAAGCCCACAGTGGATTACAGCAAATCGGGTAAAGCGGTTGAAAATGTCCATTGTGGTTTGAAAACGCCCCACTGATCGAGAAACACCCACTAGTGTTCTGCAGATATACGCCTGAATGATCTTGTGCTCATCAACTACAAATCACTGTTAGTTCAATGTCACTGTCTCCACTTATGTGTGTTGTTGGCTTTCATCAAAATGTCAATGCTGATCCAGCACACTTTAAACATTGAAATGTCAATCTCAACCAAAATGATGGTTTAGATCAAAACTCAACATTGTATCAATGTCACCATGCTATCTGGGACGTTGTCAGGATAATTCTGATTCACGTGGCTACGCGGAAGCGATAAAAAATTCTCAGAGCCACCAGGCACTGTTTTATGCAAATGAACGGCCAGATCGCATTAAAGAATTTTCTGTTAGAACGGTGTCGTGTTAGCGGCCCCTAAGTTAATAACTAATGATCGTTGCGACAGAAGTGAATCAATCAAAACTAACTTTAGCTGGACAATAACTTTATCCTAGAGCTGCTGTAAAACCAAAACAATCTCTGTTACTATAATTTCCTATTATCACTGTAAAGCTGCTTTGAAACAGTCCATATTGTTAAAGAGCTATATAAATGAAGGTGACTTGACTTGACTTGACATGGGTACGACCATTTCTCAGCAATAATAGCATGGAAAAGTAATAAAGATCATGAAAATGTATTAAAGATCAACTAAAAGTATTAAAGATCAAGTAACCCCATTTCCTTCTACACACAAATTAAAATAGCACAGCACAAACTTCATTACAACAATAATTATAGGATTTAAAGTGCAACAACCTCATCAAAAACAGTTCCACCCCCTACCCACTATACTTGGTATCTCCCACCCCCATGATGCACATCACAGGTATACAAAGCATGATAAAAGTCCATTCCTCTTTCAAAAGTCTTTTACTCAAATCAAGATGGCCGCCACCCTGTATGCTGATCCAGGTAATGGTCAACAGTTTGAGAAAAGCTTAAATGTCCACTGGTTTAGTGCTCAGGTGGCAAGTCAGAGAAACAACAGTCAAGTTGTGTGTGTGTCTGTGTGTGTGTGTGCGTGCGTGCGTGCGTGTGCGTGTGTGTGTGTGTGTGTGCGTGTGTGTGCATGCGCGTGTGTGTGTGTGTGTGTGTGTGATCCATCTCTCCCTTCGCTGGTACATCAAGGTAAATAAAGAGTCTTTTAAAAACCCAAATACTGTATGTGTTCATGTGTTTCTAGAAAGGGCTAACAAAGGGAACACAGAAAACAGAGGGCAGCTCTGTGACAAATATCAAACAAATACTTCCCATACTTAAGTACAATAAATATCATATACTTAAAAACTTTTACTCAAGTAGTATTCTAAACAGCGACTAACTTCTACCAAAGTAATTTTATGGTCAAATTAAAAAGGTAAAATAAAAATAAAAAAAGTAAAATCTGGTAAAAAGTGTGGCTTTCAGGTACTTTACTAATGATATGAGAACCAATGAGTTCCCTTTCGAACGGTCACTTTGTATTGCATAGCTATACGCAGTGGGAAAACTCCTTTTCCTCGATTTACTGAAACCTATATGTAAAACGCATTTGCAGCTTCACAGCTCGCCTATTGAGCGTCTAGCTCACTCATAGGCTGTGCTGCAGCAACTGCACATCCAATGGCGCGGGCGCCTCTGACGTGCGACCAATGAGACCACTCTACGTCATAGCTCATCATAGGGGCGAGGCATCAGGCTATATTAGCCCCTGAATTCGCCATTATAGCAGATTTTACTCCTTCAGCGACAAACTACACGTCTCTGACTGTTTACTGAGCCTTCGCCGTCGAACAAGCCTTTCAGCCTGAGCGAGTTACTATTCAGCAGACTACGCCTTCTCAGCTGTGTGTCTCCTGACGCCGTCTCACCTGTGGCTATCCGGCGATATCCTTTTACTGTTGCTTCACGCGAGGCGTTGTTTCAAATACCTTGTGTAAAAACCTCCGCCACGTGCGCACACAAGCTGCACGAGGCCGATCACCATGCTAGCTGCATTTCATGCCTGGGACTTGGCCACGTGGTGAATGCTTTCTCCTCCGGCGGATGTGCGGCCTGTGACAGCATGCCCATCTCTTCGCTGCGGACTCGGCTAGCTCTCACCCGGGACGAAGACGCCGCTTTGCCCGCGCCTCCTCTCGCGGCCCTTTCTCAGCCGAGGAAGAAGAAGCGCCGCAGCCAGTGGCAGCCCGAGAGCATGGATGTGAATGATCGCATGCCGGCCACGTCCCCGCGGGCCTCACTCTCTCCTGCTCGATCTTCTCCGGTCCTGTTTGAAGGAGATCAGGTCTACCAGGCCAAACTCCTCCGGTCTATGGATGAGTCTGGCCCGGATCCAGAGGCCTTTTGGGACCTCCGCAGCGCAACGGACCTGGCCTTGAGGGCTACCAAGGCCACAGCGCAGGCGATTGGGAGGAACATGGCGAGCTTGGTCGTGACTGAACGCCACCTCTGGCTAAACCTCACCGATATTAAAGACTCTGAGAAGACGTGGTTCCTCGACGCCCCGGTTTCCAGCACTGGTCTTTTCGGCCCGGCGGTGAAGGGGTTCGCGGAGAGGTACACGGAGGCACAGAAGGCGTCCCAGTCCATGCGACACTTCCTGCCAAAGCGTTCTAGCTCTGCATCGAGCAAACCAAAGCCAGCTCAGTCTACACCTCAGCCAGCGAAACAGGCCTCTCAGCCCCGCCCTGCGGCTGATGCTCAGCGCCAGTCAAGAGCTGCGAAGCGCTTTCCGATGCCCCGGCACCGATGGCAAGCTATCCCTGATGTGTCGAGTTGGGTCATAAACATTATAAAGCGAGGCTACTCGCTCCAATTCGCTCGCAGACCCCCAAAGTTTCAGGCGGTTATCGAGACCTCGGTGAGAAGCGACATGGGTCACGTGCTTCGCACCGAAGTGCAGAATTTATTAGCAAAAGGGGCGATAGAATTAGTCCCCCCTGTGCTAAAACAAGCGGGTTTTTACAGCCGTTATTTTCTAATTCCGAAAAAGGACGGCGGTCTCAGACCCATACTAGATTTGAGATATTTGAACAAGGCTCTCATGCGACGACCCTTCAAAATCTTAACTATCAAACATATCCTCGCGCAAATTCGCCTGGGGGATTGGTTTGTTACAATGGATCTGAAAGATGCCTACTTTCACATTCAAATAAACCTTTGTCACAGGCCATTCTTGAGATTCGCCTTCGAGGGACAGGCTTATCAATACACAGTTCTGCCGTTCGGTCTGTCTTTGGCACCCCGCACATTCACGAAGTGTGTGGATGCAGCACTCTCTCCTCTGAGACAAAGAGTAGTGTGCGTGCTGAATTACCTCGACGACTGGCTGGTGCTAGCACAGTCGAGAGGCGAACTAATAGCTCACAGGGATTTGATTCTCGGCCATTTAAAATGCCTGGGTCTCACGATCAATGTTGCAAAGAGCAAACTGTCCCCCAGCCAGAGTGCGATCTTTCTGGGCATAGTTTTAGACTCAATTACGATGAGAGCGCGGCTCACGGCAGAGCGCGCGCTCTCAGTGCGAGCGCTGGCATCCTCGTTCAGAGCGCCCCTGAAGAAATTTCAGAAACTGCTGGGTCTCATGGCAGCAGCATCACCAGCACTCCGCATGGGATTACTGCGCATGCGCCCGCTGCAGTCAAAACTAACTTTAGCTGGACAATAACTTTATCCTAGAGCTGCTGTAAAACCAAAACAATCTCTGTTACTATAATTTCCTATTATCACTGTAAAGCTGCTTTGAAACAGTCCATATTGTTAAAAGAGCTATATAAATGAAGGTGACTTGACTTGACTTGACATGGGTACGACCATTTCTCAGCAATAATAGCATGGAAAAGTAATAAAGATCATGAAAATGTATTAAAGATCAAGTAAAAGTATTAAAGATCAAGTAACCCCATTTCCTTCTACACACAAATTAAAATAGCACAGCACAAACTTCATTACAACAATAATTATAGGATGTAAAGTGCAATAACCTCATCAAAAACAGTTCCACCCCCTACCCACTATACTTGGTATCTCCCACCCCCATGATGCACATCACAGGTATACAAAGCATGATAAAAGTCCATTCCTCTTTCAAAAGTCTTTTACTCAAATCAAGATGGCCGCCACCCTGTATGCTGATCCAGGTAATGGTCAACAGTTTGAGAAAAGCTTAAATGTCCACTGGTTTAGTGCTCAGGTGGCAAGTCAGAGAAACAACAGTCAAGTTGTGTGTGTGTGTGCGTGCGTGCGTGCGTGCATGTGTGTGTGTGTGTGTGTGTGTGCGTGCGTGCGTGTGCATGCGCGTGTGTGTGTGTGATCCATCTCTCCCTTCGCTGGTACATCAAGGTAAATAAAGAGTCTTTTAAAAACCCAAATACTGTATGTGTTCATGTGTTTCTAGAAAGGGCTAATAAAGGGAACACAGAAAACAGAGGGCAGCTCTGTGACAAATATCAAACAAATACTTTCCATACTTAAGTACAATAAATATCATATACTTAAAAACTTTTACTCAAGTAGTATTCTAAACAGCGACTAACTTCTACCAAAGTAATTTTATGGTAAAATTAAAAAGGTAAAATAAAAATAAAAAAAGTAAAATCTGGTAAAAAAGTGTGGCTTTCAGGTACTTTACTAATGATATGAGAACCAATGAGTTCCCTTTCGAACGGTCACTTTGTATTGCATAGCTATACGCAGTGGGAAAACTCCTTTTCCTCGATTTACTGAAACCTATATGTAAAACGCATTTGCAGCTTCACAGCTCGCCTATTGAGCGTCTAGCTCACTCATAGGCTGTGCTGCAGCAACTGCACATCCAATGGCGCGGGCGCCTCTGACGTGCGACCAATGAGACCACTCTACGTCATAGCTCATCATAGGGGCGAGGCATCAGGCTATATTAGCCCCTGAATTCGCCATTATAGCAGATTTTACTCCTTCAGCGACAAACTACACGTCTCTGACTGTTTACTGAGCCTTCGCCGTCGAACAAGCCTTTCAGCCTGAGCGAGCTACTATTCAGCAGACTATGCCTTCTCAGCTGTGTGTCTCCTGACGCCGTCTCACCTGTGGCTATCCGGCGATATCCTTTTACTGTTGCTTCACGCGAGGCGTTGTTTCAAATACCTTGTGTAAAAGCCTGCGCCACGTGCGCACGCAAGCTGCACGAGGCCGATCACCATGCTAGCTGCATTTCATGCCTGGGACTTGGCCACGTGGTGAATGCTTTCTCCTCCGGCGGATGTGACAGCATGCCCATCTCTTCGCTGCGGACTCGGCTAGCTCTCACCCGGGACGAAGACGCCGCTTTGCCCGCGCCTCCTCTCGCGGCCCTTTCTCAGCCGAGGAAGAAGAAGCGCCGCAGCCAGTGGCAGCCCGAGAGCATGGATGTGAATGATCGCATGCCGGCCACGTCCCCGCGGGCCTCACTCTCTCCTGCTCGATCTTCTCCGGTCCTGTTTGAAGGAGATCAGGTCTACCAGGCCAAACTCCTCCGGTCTATGGATGAGTCTGGCCCGGATCCAGAGGCCTTTTGGGACCTCCGCAGCGCAACGGACCTGGCCTTGAGGGTTACCAAGGCCACAGCGCAGGCGATTGGGAGGAACATGGCGAGCTTGGTCGTGACTGAACGCCACCTCTGGCTAAACCTCACCGATATTAAAGACTCTGAGAAGACGTGGTTCCTCGACGCCCCGGTTTCCAGCACCGGTCTTTTCGGCCCGGCGGTGAAGGCGGAGAGGTACACGGAGGCACAGAAGGCGTCCCAGTCCATGCGACACTTCCTGCCAAAGCGTTCTAGCTCTGCATCGAGCAAACCAAAGCCAGCTCAGTCTACACCTCAGCCAGCGAAACAGGCCTCTCAGCCCGCCCTGCGGCTGATGCTCAGCGCCAGTCAAGAGCTGCGAAGCGCTTTCCGATGCCCCGGCACCGATGGCAAGCTATCCCTGATGTGTCGAGTTGGGTCATAAACATTATAAAGCGAGGCTACTCGCTCCAATTCGCTCGCAGACCCCCAAAGTTTCAGGCGGTTATCGAGACCTCGGTGAGAAGCGACATGGGTCACGTGCTTCGCACCGAAGTGCAGAATTTATTAACAAAAGGGGCGATAGAATTAGTCCCCCCTGTGCTAAAACAAGCGGGTTTTTACAGCCGTTATTTTCTAATTCCGAAAAAGGACGGCGGTCTCAGACCCATACTAGATTTGAGATATTTGAACAAGGCTCTCATGCGACGACCCTTCAAAATCTTAACTATCAAACATATCCTCGCGCAAATTCGCCCGGGGGATTGGTTTGTTACAATGGATCTGAAAGATGCCTACTTTCACATTCAAATAAACCTTTGTCACAGGCCATTCTTGAGATTCGCCTTCGGGGGACAGGCTTATCAATACACAGTTTTGCCGTTCGGTCTGTCTTTGGCACCCCGCACATTCACAAAGTGTGTGGATGCAGCACTCTCTCCTCTGAGACAAAGAGTAGTGCGCGTGCTGAATTACCTCGACGACTGGCTGGTGCTAGCACAGTCGAGAGGCGAACTAATAGCTCACAGGGATTTGATTCTCGGCCATTTAAAATGCCTGGGTCTCACGATCAATGTTGCAAAGAGCAAACTGTCCCCCAGCCAGAGTGCGATCTTTCTGGGCATAGTTTTAGACTCAATTACGATGAGTGCGATCAGTGCGAGCGCTGGCATCCTCGTTCAGAGCGCCCCTGAAGAAATTTCAGAAACTGCTGGGTCTCATGGCAGCAGCATCACCAGCACTCCGCATGGGATTACTGCGCATGCGCCCGCTGCAGCACTGGCTGAAACGTCGGGTGCCAACACATGCTTCGCAGTCAAGCAGCCTGCGCATCAGAGTGAATCACGGTTGTTTAAGGACGCTGGTTCCCTGGCGGGCTCAGGACTGGTTCCAAGAAGGTGTGACAATGGGGACAATTTCCAGAAGGAAAGTCTTTACAGGTGCGTCTTTACAGATGCGTCCAACCTGGGTTGGGGGGGCACTAAACAAGGGTGCGCCTGCATCCGGCCTCTGGTCGAGCACGGAGCAGAGCTTACACATCAACTGTCTGGAAATGAAAGCAGTTGGTTTGGCCCTGAAGGCATTTCTGTCGAACCTCAGGGGTCATCACATCTTAGTCCGCACGGACAGCATGTCAGTGGTGGCCTACATAAATCGCCAGGGGGGCGTCAGGTCAGGCGACCTGCACACTATGGCGAGAGATCTCCTCTTATGGGCACAGTCCAATCTGAGCTCTTTGAGGGCTGCACATATCCCGGGCGTCCAGAATCTGGGCGCAGATATGCTCTCAAGGGGCAACACTCCCCTCGGCGAGTGGTCCCTGAACCCACAGACGGTCAGTCTAATATGGGAGGTGTTTGGCAGGGCCGAAATCGACCTGTTCGCCTCGAAAAACAACACCCACTGCAAAATGTTCTTCTCGAAGGACAGGGACGCGTTGGCCCATGTCTGGCCCAACCGCCCCCTGTATGCTTTTCCCCCCGTCTCGATGATTCCACAAGTCATCAAACGGGTCAGAGAGTGCGAGTGCCCAGTCCTTCTGGTGGCTCCTCTTTGGTAATCCAAGCCGTGGTTTCCGGAGCTAGTTCAGTTATCGGACACAGCTCCATGGCCTGTCCCGATGAGGAAAGACCTCCTTACACAGGCGAAGGGAACGTTGTGGCATCCGCGACTCGACCTATGGGCCCTCCAAGTGTGGCCCTTAACCCTCTGAGGCCCGCGTGATAGTATCGCTTTTTTTCTTATCAGTGCAAAAGAAACTCAAAATACTCTGTTGATTTTGATCTTACATATTAAGTGTTGTACATCATTAGATCCTGATAAGTGTCTATTTTTTCGTGGATACTCACAATAAAAACAAAGTGTTGTGCTTTTCGCCAAATAAAGAAAAACAAACATGATGCGCGTTCTGCCTTCTCTCTGTCAGTTAAGTCCATTCTGAAACGCGTCTGAAAATTAACTGTTATTCCGCGAATACTTGTCATACAGGCACGAGTGTTTTTCCATAATGAAGCTTGAACTCTCTTCTTTTAAATGAATTAATTTATATAAAAAACAAATATTCTCAGTTTATGTAATCTGTATGAAAAGAGAGAGATTTCAGTATTTTTCTTTCCAGCTCATTATACCTCATTACGCGTTAATGTGCCACGCCAATGGACAGCGCGCGGTATTCAAACGCAAATGATCTAAGGCAAGCCATTCAAACATGCCAACGCCCACCAGCTGGATTATAAAACACATCGTCTTTAGTAAGTATCTTGTACAGCTGTGTACACAGCGTATCATTTCGCTGTGAGGAATAATACTATCTAATAACCCTGGAAAATCTACAAGAAGTGCTGGTAGTTTCATTTCGATGAGCAACGGATCCAGCTGATGTAGTAAGTCATTTATTCTTAAGTGCTTTGTTCTAATCGCGATATTGAATAGTGTCTGACTGTAAACTGCAAAAAGACTGTTTAAATATGAATTGCGTGTCTGTGTGTAGGCTAAATGATGAATGAACGGCATGCAGGCGCGCGCGCTTTGTTTACTACAGTTATACAGCGCGTGTCTGTGCCGTTCATTCACTCCCGCACCTACATTAGTAAACGTTATGTTTACATGAACACATCCAAACTATATTGCTATAGCCTACTAAGATGAGTAAAAATAGACTGAAATATGTTGAAATAAAATGTCTGTATAAGCAACAAGCTGCAAATTCACATGTATATACTAATATATCATACACAATATGTTACAGACTAAATATGAATGTTTAGACAAGATTTTGTGATTAGTTTTGGATAGATTATAAAGTTTTGACAGTAAAAAAAGACTACTGTTACATTAAATAGTTAAGCTTTTGTTCACCAATTTCTGCTCATAGTTAAATATACTATAGTATGATGTTTTGTCAAAAATAAAGTAGGTATATTGAATTATCAACTAAGATGTTATTATAGTGTTTGTTCCAATATTCAAACTAATGAATCCTTACCTTTTTTAATACGTATGATAAAATGTATACGTTTTACAAATAAATACACTTGAAATATTGTTAAAATTGTAATTGTAAGTTGTAATTGTAACCTATTTGTAATTGGTTACAATTTCTAATTGTAAAATATGTATATATAGATCATTTCTTTTGTCCTTGCATTCTTTGGGATCCTGTGACACACCTGTGTGAAAGGGCTAATTAATATGCAGCTCATTATAGGGCTCATTATCCGGCCTTTGTCTTCTATTTTGGTATATTTCGGTAGCCCCGTTTGTGCTATATAGAGTGAATTTACACCTTTGCCATTAACATGTTTATAAATAACTGAAAAAAGCACAAATGTCAGAGCATGTCAGAACACCTCAAGGACCCCAAAAACCCCTTAGACCTCAGAGGGTTAAACGGGTATCTGGGGACCTTCCTGTGAAGGTGTTGAACACTATATCTGAAGCTAGGGCCCCGTCGACTTGGCGCCTTTAGGCGTTGGGGCGGCAGTGGCTCAGTGGTTCATGTAGGTTGTCTACAAACCGAAAGGTTGGTGGTTCGATCCCCGGTTCCACCTGACCAAGTGTCGAGGTGTCCATGAGCAAGACACCTAACCCCAGCTGCTCCCGACGAGCTGGATTTCAGCCTTGCATGGCTGACACCGCCGTCGGTGTATGAATGAGTGAGTGAATGGGTGAATGTGAGGCAACATGTAAAATGCTTTGGTGGCCATTGGGTCTGTGAAAGCGCTATATAAATGCAGTCCATTTATGCTTTGAAATGGGCGTTTTTTTCCAGCGGGTGCTCGAAAAACCATTTAGACCTAGAGTCATGTGAGATATTGGTAGTTCTCTCATTCCTACAGGAGCTGATGGATGCGGGTCGCTCCCCGTCCACACTCAAGGTGTATGTGGCCGCCATTGCAGCACACCATGTTCGGGTAGCGGGCCAGTCACTGGGAAGAAACGACCTGGTCGTGAGATTTCTGAAGGGTGCTAGGAGGATTAATCCCTCCAGACCTCCTTCTGTGCCATCATGGGACCTCTCTACGGTCCTAGGGGCTTTGAGGGGTCCACCTTTTGAACCGCTCCAGTCGGTTGATCTTAAACCTCTCTTGCTGATGTAAAGACTCAGGGGCGGATCTAATCCGTGGGGGAATTTGCATATCATAATTAATAATTGGTAATTAATAATTATTCATACATGTTTGGATTAGATCAGTCTTACATGTTAATAAATCTCCCGCTAAGGGATGATGTGTCATTTTACCTGCATGCATGCATGTGTATCCCTGCAATTAACCGCAAGTTGATTGTAATTAATTACACGGACCACGTCTTACAAAACAGGCAAAATTAATTAGCTCAATTGTCAGAATAATATTTGTGGGGATCCACAATATCATCCTACTTTATAGGATTTCAGGAAATGCAATTCTGTGGCCACTAGAATTGGGTTTTCTGCCCTATAAACCAAATACTCTTTAAAGTATCTTTAATTTGTAAAGCTTGTGGCTTAAGTTAGATCTTTGGCACTTAAGGGACTTGGAAAATAAGCAGAGGCAGTACATCAGGTGTGCCCAACCCTGCTCCTGCCGATCGACTGTCCTGCACAGTTCATCTCCAACCCTAATCAAACACACCTGAAGCAACCAATTAAGGTCTTCAGGATCTGAAGCAACCAATTAAGGTCTTCAGGATCACTTGAAAATTAAAGGCAGGTGTGTTTAATTAGGGTTGGAGATAAACTGTGCAGGACAGTCGATCGGCAGGAGCAGGGTTGGGCACCCCTGCAGTACATCAATCAAATGAATATAATGAATTTAATAAGGCAGAACTACTTATGTATTTACTACGGATATATGTATTTACAAACATAATAAACAACAAAACACGATAAGGCATCGATGAACGAGAAATGCATAGAGACAGAGAGGGAGAGGAAATGTAGAGAGTTGCAGTTATGCAAGAGGGAGTTCAGAAAGACCCGAGGATCTTTCTAAATAGCAAATTCACATAGACAACAGAATTTTGAGACACAACGAGACTTCAACAAATCTTAAAAGCGTGATCAAACACGGATACTTGCACAGGTAATTCTTTGCATGGCTTGTGAAGAAGCGTGTTTTTCCTTCAAAGCGAGCACGCGCTCGTTTAAAGGTCCCTTGTAGATGGATTTGCTGAAGAGATATTCACGCGGTGTTCGTTTCACTCGTCGATTGGAATTAAACACGGAGACTTATCTAAGACTGAAATACACAAACTAAACTAGAAACAAATAAAAGAAAGGCAAAGAGCTCGCCCGGAGGCGAGACGTTACATTATGACACGAGGACAAGAGAAGTAAGAGGGAGATAAACTGGTATTCAGTCCTTTTGAAGACCTGACGTTTCCGCCTTCTTTTGGAAGAGGGTCCAATCAGGAGCTGTCCCTTTGGAGGGAATTTTTATGACCCTTTGTGTTTTAAAAGACATTTAAATCTCTAGTTTCATTGGGTGTTTAAGAGAAGAATCTTCACAATTCTTATAATACTAATGTGTCACAAAGTTTAGCAAAATGTAATGTCAATGCCACAAATGGATTTGGTTAAACATTAGTTGGCAAAGTTTGAAACATTATCCCATTAGAGTTGTCGAGAAACATGGACCAAACCACAAAAAGGCAACTCATGAAATAGGGAACTTAGATACATTGTTCATACAATTCTCAAGTGGATATATAATAGCATATATATATATGAGTACAGGATTCATTTCTCCTCCTTGGTTAGAATTCGGAGAGAGCCACAGCTCTGTGAACATTCCTTTGGGTCGTAAACGCTGTTATCTAAGAACTCCAGTGATGTTAGTTTTGGTCTCTTTTCACTCCAAAGATGGAAAACATAGTAAACTATATTTTACTGGATATTACTGTACGTATTCTGATTGATCACACCGAAAGCATTCTGGAGGTGTCCAGAACTATGTGTACAAGTTATGGGAATAGACAGTTATATTTAACATGCATAATGAAGGTATTTATAGTTCACTTTAAGCTACGATAAAATCATAGTCATTCCAATGTGGCATGGGCAAATGGACACACATAAAAACACATTGAATATATCTGGTTAAATGTCTTTTAAAAAAAGAGAAGTTTCTTTCTCTGTAGAATCCTTCTTTGGGACATTCCAGTCAGTCATAAAAATGTCTCGTAACTGGACACCACGCTCTGTCCTGAGCGGGCTTCACTTGTGGGGGATGCGTGTGTGGTTGTGAGTGTGTGTGTGTGTGTGTGTGTGGCTGGAGAGGTCCTGCATGCAGGCCACCTGGGTTTGCCTGCAGTGGGGGAAGTTTGTGAGTTGTTCGGGGACACATCACAGAGTCGTAAATGTTTCAGAAACAGTCTCATCTAGGCATTCTCATGCCAATGTCCATAATTTACATTCATTCTAAAAGACCTTGGGTTTTAGGAAGAATGTGCTTCATTTGTTTCAGAGGGACTGAGTCAATGAGTCACCCAAATACCCTACACTGAAGACTGCTCTCCTGTTGGCATTGGGATGGGGAGGTTAATCTTCTCTGCCCTGTCAGGGCGCTGAGAATCTATCTGGAGCGTTCTGCGTTGTTTAGGCAATCAGAACAGCTTTTTGTCTGCTTTGGTGGTCGATCCAAGGGGGATCCTGCCTCGCCGTCCACATTTATGAAATTCTATAATATGGAAGTACCTTCCCTGCAGGCGAGGGTGCTTTCGATATGATTAGGGCCCGACAGAGTCCGGTCTTGTCATTAATTGTTACTTTGCACAACCACATTCACATATATATATATATAAAACCCGCTTTTTGCCGGTTATATTTTCACGTTATAAACCCGCTTAGGCTGGTGGTGTTATCATATTCTATGACCCAGACGGGGTCGGGGTCTATGGGTATGATATGTTGTGATTACTGATGTAGTCTCCTTGGCCTGACGGTGTCTGGTCTGGTGTATACATAATTATGTGGGTTATGGCTTGTTCTGTATGCTCAGGGATCCTGAGTTGCAGTGGCAACCAGTTACTCAGTGCAGCGTTTTACATAGTGTTCCCACTGCGTATAGCTACGCAATACGAAGTGACCGTTCGAAAGGGAACTACTTGGTTACTCACGTAACCTCAGTTCCCTGAGTTAGGGAACGAAGTATTGCGTAGCCGGCCGCACTGTTTTAACTGGATAGTTGTCGCTTCAGTCGTATTAACCTGCTATAATGGCGAATTCAGGGGCTAATATAGGCTGATGCCTCGCCCCTATGATGGGCTATGACGTGCAATGACGTAGAGTGGTCTCATTGGTCGCACGTCAGAGGCGCCCGCGCCATTGGATGTGCAGTTGCTGCAGCACAGCCTATGAGCGAGCAAGACGCTCAATGGGCGAGCTGTGCAGCTGCAAATACGTTTTACATATAGGTTTCAGTAAATCAAGGAAAAGGAGTTTTCCCACTGCGTATAGCTACACAATACTTTGTTCCCTAACTTAGGGAACTGAGGTTACGTGAGTAACCAAGTAGTTTTGACATGAGATGTGTCATATTGCTTTATTTGATGTGTCTATTAATCAATGTTTAGTTTTGACTTTAGAGTCAAAGCTAAATATCACTGTGAAACATTCTTCAAAATGCATTCTGTTGTGTACAGCAGAAGAAAGAAAGTAATACAAGTTTGGAACGACATAAGAGTGAATAAATGTTGACAGAATTTTCATGTTTAGTAGAGTCCCTTTAAAACAAATTCTAAGCAGGTTTTTAATCACCAACTTCATAGCTTGCATGTTTTTAACCCACTGGACTTTTCATATGATGTCCTCTGAGGTAATGTATGCAAACACTTCAGAACTCAAAACATCCTTAGTAAAAACATCCTTAATAAAAAAAGAAGGAAAAAAACAAACAAAAATTGAACCCCGGTTGCAAATACATATTTATCTGAACTTCTGCTACTTTCTTACATCATCAGTGCATTTGAACTCAAGACCACCCACATTTGCATGTCAACAATATCTATAGTTTTCAGAAATATCCAGTGGGAGAAAGGAAGATATACAATATTATCCCTAAATCCAAATAGAACTAGAGTAAAATGAGGCAAAATCTGCCAGCTATTTTGCTTTTTCTTAATGTTTAGGACCTACAACGCTGCACTGAAAAAAAAAAAACAATAAGGGACTGTTCGTTATTTATTTAAGGGGCCACCGGAGGAGTTTTGAGATCTGTAGTCAAAAAAGACTTGACCCTCCCTTCGCCAGTAATACATTTTTCTATGACCCTCCAAAATGATTGTGAAAAAAGGCATGACCCTCCCCGATAATTTATTGATTACATAAACTGGTTTGCGCTTGGCAAAGATGTTCAGATAGCCATTGTTTTTTTTACAACCATGACAAACGACTAAACTCCTGCTTTCTCATCTTACTAAGGCTGTAACAATAGACCAAACCTACAATTCGGTTCGTATCATGATTTTTTATTGTAGATTTAAAAAAAAAAAAAAATCATGTTTTCGGTGCTGATGCAGTGGTTACGCGTTCATGTAACAAGGGTGGTGCTCCCAATAAAGTATCTTAAAGCTGCCACAAAGAACCGGCAAAAGTAATGATTATGAATATGTCAAATATAGCAAGGAGAGATTTTAATTGTTTATTAATAAACAAGGTTTTTCTGTGTCAGTGTGTCGGCTGCAAAGATGAAGTTGACGATGCTGACTCGCGATCTTCAATAACGCGCCAGAGAGAAATGCAGATTTCATACGGATTACATAAGCAGAGAGCAGTCTGTTTTTCGTTTTTAAATGTTCTGTTTAAAAGTAGACATCAAGCTTTCTATATGTCTCAAGTCTGTGAGGCAAGTAGCCTACACTTAGTTTCGGTTCATTTATGAGACGAGAGTCCAGTTCACGCGCCGGCGACTCCGTGGCATGATGATCTATTTTCTACTATATTTACTTCTTATTTATTAAATCCAGGCAATTGGTTGATGAAACATTAATTAAAAGTAAGATACAATTAATAAAAAACGAAATTTACTTTAAAGAAAGGCTTTGTGCTTTCTGAAGTCTCTGTGAAAGTTTTAAAGTCACTTCCAGAGCGGTCACGTCCATAACGGAGAACTGTCACGTCCGTAACATTGTTTTTTTCCTCATAAATGCGAACACGAAAAATAAAAAAAAAATTAAATTTTATGTTCTGTGGAGGCCGACCCTTCTTCATCCGGTTATTAGCCTACTTTTGTTTTGCGCAGTGTAATTCATAGAATTATTAAAAAATATTTTGCCACCTAAAAGTTAAAGATTTGTTGTGTCACGTCACGTGTATTTCGCTCATATTAAATATAAAACGCATGTGTAGACTGATATTTTTCTAATGTCTTGACTCCTTTATTAAGGGGGTATGGATATATAAAGAGACGTTTCAGTAGCCTATTAAATGCATTTTCTGATAATTTATATTTCAAGTTTTGACTGCAAATGTCACGTCCATGTATTAGCCTATATGTTAACTTCAAATAATTATAATAGTAGCCTAATTTAAAAATGTGGTAGCTCTACGTCTAACACATCACACTCCACTGTTATGGTGGCAATTTCAGTAGATGTACTCACTAACATTGTTGTGGAAACCCAATAAGAATGGAAACTAAAATATGGTATATCGTACAGCGCACATTCTATCAGCTGCAGTTCTGGCGCCTCAGTCCCAATACACTCAACGTTCACAGGACACTGCACTTATTCGCAATCACAAAAGTTCATGATTTGCTCGTGCCTTAAAGCTATGCTGGGTAAACATTTCATTGGCGTTCTGTACATGATGCACTTTTTCTGAGCGCATACTGAAGTGCGCGCGCACTGTCAGGCAACGCCAAACTGGATTTTTGTTGGGTCAGACCCATCTGATAACGATGGGGGATCGAGACCGAGAGAGCTACATAAAGCTACATGGAAAAATATGCACCAAACAAGCCACTTTGAAATGTTGCTGTTTTCATGAATACAAAAGTTGGGTGACCCTCCCCCTAGACTAAAAAAAGTTGAATGACCCTCCCCTCAACAAAGAATAAAAAGACATGACCCTCCCCTATTTTCCTCCGGTGGCCCTTTCCATAAATACCGAACGGTCCCTAAGTAAAATTTACTTAAACAATTTCAATAAAAAAACTTGCAAAAGAAAATTTAAGTAAATTTCACATATGAAATTAAGTAAACTCTACTTAACTAAGTTACGTAAAATTGCCAAAGAAAATAAGAAACTTTAACTTGGCCAGTAAAAGTTTGACGAGTAATTTCTACTCGTTAAATACTTTTTACTCAAACACTATAACACTGAATTTAACCACGCTTTTAAAGTGTATGCTTTACTTAGAAACATCTAAGTAAATAATACAATAGATATTGTGTAGACACCATATATACATAATAGTAGTAACGCAGTACCCACCCGGACAGACCTCAAAACTTGGTAGACAATACACAATGATGGTAACATTTGATGTATCGTTTTTGAGTATGAATGTGTCATTTTGAGTAGAAAATGAACTCCAGATGTCACAAAATGGCAAGTTACTAAAGCTAACAACAAAAGCAAAGGTAAAAAATCAAACTTATTAATTATTGCCCCAGTGCATGATAGGAACAACACCAGTATCAGAAAAGTAGAGTAGGTTTTACTTAATTTTATAATGTTGATATTTACGCTTTAATTTCTACAAGCTTGAATTGAGTACTAATATAGAATTAATTTATTTTGTTTTTTGAATTTTTGCGTGAACTAACTTTTTCATGTAGAAATTACATTTGTTTTTTTCTGTAGTATTTACTTCACCACAGAATCATTTTTATCAGTGTGCAGATCCTTCTGTGGAATTTACATAAGAGTTATAACAACAACCCAGCTGCAAACCCCCATTTAATTACAGAAAGACAGATTTTGGGAAATGGTCATAAACTAAACAAAATTACTGCTATGCAAATATCTTTACTAACAATAAAAGTGAACCTTTGGATAATTAAAAAAAATGGTAAAAAAATTATTTAACCCTTTTGAATTATAATCCTTAGGCCAAGTGTCATTGATGGAGTTTGATTAACTGGTTCTGAATAATACCAAATCCATTAACTGGTAATGAATAACAAGACATTTCATGCTGCTAAATTGAATATGTGCTCACCCAGCGCCACAGAACAGAGCTAATGTGTAGGTCTGGATTGTGTAGGCTTTGTGTTATTTCAAGCATGTCCTGGCCGCTCAGTGAAAGTCTGTTTACAGAGGCAGCTATTATTGCCTCTGACTGTGAAGATTACTGCATATTAATAATGTCAATATTCATATAAGTGTCAAATAAAAGAGATGAATTTGGCTATGCCCACAAGTCAGCTGTAATAAAATCTAATGCAGAGCTACAGACAGTGTGCTTCCAGGCAGTAAGCTGAGTAAATGGGAGACAATTAAAGGACATATCTGCAAACCTATTTGATATAGTTAACAAATTGTAATGCTTGTTTTGCTTTCATCCCAAGGCTAAGTATGTATACACAATGTAACTATGCAACAATGTAAAAACAGACAAGCAATAACTGAGCCAGTCAGTGAACTTGCCTGACCAAACTAGACATGCAGCAGTAAGCATGATGCTACAGTCCAGGTCAAAAAATGTTCTCACTCACTGACTCTCATATGCCCTATTGCCTGAGAGAAACACTTGTTAGAAACTTTGAGCTTCAGGAATGCAATAACAAACCGGCAAAATTGTTTTTTCTTTTTTTTTCTTTTCTTTCTGTGAGCAGAACAAATACCTTTGCTCCTGGCCCATTTTTCTGAACCTTTATTGGTAACAGAAATGAAACATGTCTTCCCATCTATAACTATCTATTATAGACTGCACTGCAGGCCAATTTAATTTGAGGCCACAGAGTAAATGATGTGACGTCTGGTGGCCTTTAAAGTTGATTACACATCTTAGGTTGAAAAATGTCTCAAAACATGGTGCCCGGAAAAGGGAAAATAAGGCATATATCTACTTCAAAAGCCACACTTTATTCAAACAAAAAATGTGTATGTTACCCAAAGTTGTCAGGAATAGATCATTGTTGGTCCATTGCAATTTGCGATAACTGTGATTATTGTGCACTTTCAATTCCAATCACATATTACCATCCAATTAAGAGATGCTATATGGCTACTTAATTCTTCACTATTTATGGCGTGTGAATAGAAAACTGTGTAGTTGACCAAAGACAAAGAAAAAAATCTTTAGGATTTAATATTTTGATGTTAAATGTTTTATTATATTAAGCGACTTGATCAAAACAAACAATTAAATCATCAGCCAACATATATAGATATTCAAGCCTATCTATGGGTTGAATAGGTGAAGTTTTTGGCAAATTTAGTATGGACAGATATCACCTCTCCATGACACAAGGTTATTAACGGGAAGCAGTCGAAAATATAATAGCCGGACTTTCCTGATACACTGTTAGTCTCAACACAAAACTATTGCGTAATCGAAAACTTTTAGGCATGTCCTTTTAGGAAAACGTTTAGATATTTTTGTTGCAAGGAAACTCTTTTGTTTATGCTTCACAGTTGAACAGATTAAAAGCCAATTTTTTTGTCATGGTCAACAGCTTTGAGAAGACTTGGCATTTCCATAATAGTAGGCAGCAGTTTTTGGAAAGGATCCATTTCCAGATGCCACTGACCAGATAAAAAAATTATACAAGAAGCAGACAGCCCGACTCTTCAACTGAGACGTTCACGCAGGGGCAATCCATCTGTGTTAAATTAGGAGATGGCACAGGATGCCCAGGAGCCAATGGTTCAGCTGAGACCATCACTGGAGGACATTATTGGATGACGAGGAGTTTTATGATTTATCCTGGTACAGATTCGCAATAAAGATTCAAGGGATTTATCAGCCTTTTGCAATAAAATTGGGCTTAGCAATACAGTTCACTCAGAAACCAGAGTCAGTATTGGACAAGGTACAGAGCAGGAACATAGAACAGTATATAAATACAATTCAGTGGTTACTGAGGTAATGAAATGTGCAAATATCTGTGTAAAATTATCTTTACAAATTGGTGTGCTTTATTTAGTGCAATTTCCATATGTTCAGAAAAAGCTACATTTACACCGGATTCACAACTGGTGCATATGCACTGTGAACTAATTCTCATTATGTTATAAGTTGAGTATCAGAAGACTGTTAGGAATGGGGTTATGGTTAGAATAATGAGGGATTAGGGTTAGTAGAATAAGTTGACATGTGCTTGCAAAGTTCCCTTTCGAGGAACTCCACGCTGCATCTGACATTGACGCTATGGGGAACACCTTAGCATGACTGCATCTGAAGCACATGTGCAACTATTCCAATCTTAATTGAAACAACGTCACCCCATGACACGTGATGGCGTACCACGAAAGCTGGAAAGGATACCGAGAACAAAGCAGCGTTAGCATATGTGTTTTTAGCAAGCACTCTGTGTTTCTGTTCATCCTATTTGGTGTTTGTTTGTCTCGTAGGCCACTATTGTTAGTAGAAAATTATGGCAAGCAAGCAGATTAGATCTTTGTGTTACCTGCTTGGGAGTAGAGCATCAAGGCAGGTAAATTTGAGGACTCACCAATGCTTTCCCCTGCTTACGTGGAGCTAGTAGAGGTTGTTACACATGCAGTTGCCAAACTCAGTATCGACTGGCCGGCTGAGAAGCATGAAGCCCGTCGTAAGAGTAAATTGGATGAGCTCTTCCTGCCTAGCAAAGCTCAAGCTCCATGTCGGGGCATGCCTTTCTTTCCACAAAAGAGCACGCTATGGGGCGATGCCCAGGATTTAAGAGATGTTGGCATACTATCTCTCCCCTTAGGCTGAATTATCCCTTAAGGCTCGACCCTGCCCACCAAACCCTGTAGAACTACATCATCTCTGTAGGGCAAGTCTTACATGGCAGCAGGTCAGGCTGGTGTATGCCTTCACACTATGGCCAACCTTCAGGCGTAAAAAGCCGACCTGCTTAGGGACTTGAATTAATGTGAGTGGGTCAGGCCCGATGTGATTAAGAAGCTGCGTTGGACCACCGAGGAGACAGTCTGTGCTATCGACCGCTCCATGTCAGCTCTGGTGGGCACAGAGAAGCATCTAGCAAAAAGATAAAACATTCCTCCTTAATGCCTCACTGTCTCCTCCTGGCCTCTTGGGCAATGCTGTCTGCTCAGTCGTCAAGAGGTTACAGGAGGCTAAACGTCAGTTGGCAGCATTTCAGAGGTTTATCCCTCACAATTCCCAGGTCCCAGGGGTTGCTGCCCCAGCCATCAGCATCCAGCTCCTCACATAGAAAGCAACGGAAGGAGAGTGTTGCTTTTCAATGAGCTTGGGGGTCAAGACAACACTATCGCCTCGGCAGAGCAGTTTACTCAAGCTCGGGTACACCCAACATCAGCACTTCGGTGTGCAGCAGCGAACGCATATTTCAGATTCCGTCCAGTATCGTACAATGGGATGTTTGCCCCATCTAAGGAGGGCTCTACCAGAGGTACTGGTTGGGCAAGGCAACCACTTCAGGGCATCAAACCTCCTCAAAATGCACCAGAGGTACAAGGGTACTAGCCCAGTCGCAGAAGATGGCATTTCGGCATCAAGATGTCGTCCTTGCCCACATCAGGTGCTTGGGGCTAAGACTGAACTCCAAGAAGAGTATTTTTTCTCTAGTTCAGAGGACAACTTTTCAAGTAGTTGGGGACTTGGTTTCCATGCAAGCACGACTGTCTCCTGCTCGTATCGAGTAAATTCTCTCAGCAGTGAGCAGAATCAGGCTGTCACTGTGAAACAGTTTCAAAAGCTGTTGGGACTCATAACAGCTGTTTTAAATATGATACCTCAGTCCCTCCAGGATTTCGCGATGTTGCGATCACAACAATTAACGCAACTTCAACAAATCCCCGTGAATTCAGTGCGACTTGCAATTTTAACAAATCGCCGCAACTTTTCTGCAACTTTGACCAATCATTACGGTCTCCTGCAAAGCGTCGTCCACTTTCCTCACGCAGCGACTCACTCTCCTCACACAGCGGGCGACTCACTCTCCTCACACAATGGGCGACACACTCTTTTTTACAAAATAGGTAAAAGTAAAACACATTTCAAAGTTACATGCAACATTATGTTTTGCAGCTAGGCGGGCATTATAACGTGTGTTACAAAGTGAGCACATTTGTCTCTGAAGTAAAGGCTGGACTACAATAGAGCAGATGGTGAACAGTGTTTTCTCTGGGACATGGTTAGTCCCTTTGGGGTGGACTTTGGGCTTTTTCACTTTATAAACCTATAACATGCTCAAAAAAAGATATATAACAATAAAAGAAAATTCCCGCTCCTCCGTGAGAGACACGAGACCGGTGCGTCTCACAGGTGTCGCTCATCAGTAATCAGTCGCGTTGTTCTCCCGCGGCCCTCAGTCTCATCCTGCTCGCCACAGTTAACATAATGAATGGCGACTGTAGAACGCAAAAGCCGAATCCCGGACATTTTTGGCAATCTCGAAATCCCGGGCAGACTTGTCACGGAGACTCACTAGAAGAGAGCCTTGTTGTTTAACTGCGCTCTCTTACCGGTAGGGCGTGGCTTGGGAATGGCGAATTCAAAAATAATTTCACATTTCTACTACATACAGTTTTTTACAATCGCTATGACAATTTTTTCAATACTTTTAACAAATTTCCTAAACTCTTAACGCACCAACACACCTACAACACACAATTGGCAAAACAGTTGCGGTTAATTTCATGCTCAAAATCACACATTGTAAACTAAACTCCAACACTAATTTTCAAAATACAATAATACACTAGCAACAATACACTATGTCTACCAAAACACTGCAAACATGTCTCAAAATCAAATAATTTTTCAAAACACTAACATATATTCTCTTCCAACAGGAAGATTTAGTCAATCATAGCACAATGTCATAAAAACACTAACATCAGATGGAATTAAAGAAACTGCATTATTTTATATGTGTCAGGTATGCCCTTATACAACAGACAGTATATTGTATTGATCATAGATTGTGTTTTGCACTGCAGTTTCTTTTGAAGCCTCTCTACAGTTTTGTTGGGTTTAGGTCTTTTTCTGCAGAAATTCAATGAAAAAAGACCCATCTTCAGAGTGGTTTATAGAATGTACGGTTACTGTAATGAAAAAACGAAGACAGAGACAGAATTGCTGCAATGAATAAAATAAATAAAAATAAATGTATATATTTGCATAATACAATCAGCTGTTTCTCAGTAACAATAGAATAAAATACAGGGGATATATTTGTGTTTCAATTCACAATATAAACAGCTGTTCACCTTGACTTTAGCCTGGGTTAGGTTTAGAACATGGTGTTATCTGTTCTGACATACAGTGTTAAAGCATTGGTAAATTTGCCAGTAAAAATCCATTGTTTTGGTCTTGTTTGAGCTTGTGTGTAAAAGAAGTTCAAGCATTTTAAATTTGTGTTAATTGTATGCATTTTGTGTTAAAGCAACAAGAAATGTTTTACTAGTATAGCTTACACAGACGGATGTAGTGCTAACTGTGTTAAGAGTTAAGGAAATTTGTTAAAAGTATTGAAAAAAGTGTCATAGTGATTGTAAAAAACTGTAAATGACCCATTTTAAATACACATTCATCTTTACAGAGGTGAAGTATCCCTTTAAGTAAAAATCTATCTACCTTTGCCGTTTTAACCTATAAAAACAAATGCCAAAGAACATCGCAACTTTTTAGAAAAGTGGGCGCAGCATCAGGCATTTTAGGCCGCAACAATCACAAAAAAGGCCCGCGAAATCCTGGAGGGACTGATACCTTTTGGCCTCCTGTACATGAGAATCTTGCAGTGGTGGCTGCAAGCTGTGCTGGGGGCCTCTTGTTGTCACAAAACACTTAGGACAGATGCCTCCCTCACAGGCTGGGGCACAATCCTAGAATCAGAGAGTAGACATCCTCTCAAAGCAGGGACTGAGGCCCAGCGAATAGAGACTTCACTCCAAAATAGTGGAGTTGATTTGGAGGAGGTTCGCCCGAGCGCAAGGGGACTTGTTTGAAGAGACAGAGGAGACAACTCACTGGTTTTCCCTCACGCATCCAGCATCAGTGGCCAGTAGCTTCACTGCTGGAGTTCCTTCAGGACGTTTTTCTGCTGGTTTATTCCCCTCCACGCTTAAGGTCTACATGGCGGCCATAGCTGCCTGCCGTGCACCATTAGGTGATGAGTCTCTGGGGAGACAACATTAGATAACCCATTTACTTCATGGCACTCTGAGGTTGAGGCCTGAAGTTCATGTAAGTGTCCCAGCCTGGGATTTGGCCGTGGTACTGCGAGCCCCTGGACTCAGTGTCTGAGAAATGCCTTACACTAAAGATGGCATTTCTCAAGTCAATAAAATTCTTCAAGAGGGTAGGAGGTTTGCAGGCCCTGTCAGTTGCCTCCACCTACCTAGAGTTTGCCCTGGGTAGGGTCAAAGCAATTTTACACCCTAGACCAGGGTATGTGCCTAAAGTAGCTATGAATATTGCATGTTCTACGATCTTGCAGGTCTTCCTCCTTTAGAGATTAACGTCTATCGGTGGAGTAAAATGGACCACCTGCTGGTTTGCTTTGGTTAGGCTAAGATTCCTCAGCTACCAAGCAGACTATTATAGTTTTTTCTGAATTGCTAAAACACATTTCTCAAAACCATCGCACACTTTCTCAAAACACAAAACCAAATCTTCAAACTATATTCAAAGAACACCTGACTCTTCTTGTAAAATCAAATAATTCCTTTTAAAACCATTTTGTTGTGCTCAAAATCAAACAAAGATTTCAGATAATACACACAGTGAGTCAATATTATAAAACTAGTTTGGCTGTACTCGTCATCCAGCCTCCCTCATTGTCATACCATGGACAAAGACATGGGCAACTAGAGTGGCAATGCTTGTCTCTTTGGCCTTGCCCTTCCCCTTCCTCATCCTCTTCCTTTACCTCTTCCTCCAGTCCCTACTGCTCTTCCTTCCTCCTCCACCTCCTACTTTTCCTCTTCCTTCACCTCTTCCTCCACTCCCATCTACTCTTCCTCCTCCCCCTCCTCCTCCTCCTCCTCATCCTCCTCCTCCTCATCATCATCATCATCCTCCTCATCATCACCATTGTAGTGATCTTTTTCTTTGTAGAAAAATTAGAAGCTCAGACCAGGAGACGGTGGAAGTTTTCCAAGCAGAAGTTCTTTATTGCTTGTCGGGTAGCTGCAGTCATTCCAACATCGTCTGACTTTTTGAGTCAAACATCGTAATATATATACATTATAAGAGGGAGGGATTACATTGTGATGGTGGAAACTCGTATACAGGTTTAGTAACCTGTATTAAAAGAGAGAGGGAAAAACCTATTCAAACCCTGAGACTCCAGAACAGGAATGACAGGACTCTCTCTTGCTAAGACAAAAGCTCGCGAGAGTCTCCAAGAGTTTCACTAACATGTTTCATTTAACTTACAATAGAAAGAAAACCCGTCTGACAGCTGTATATAGAGACACAGAATAAGACAGGACTTTCGTGCTCCACAGCTGAATGCTAAATTCAATTTACAGAACTTTCTCAGTTTATATATGATAGTATTAGAAGTTAAATTAAACATTTGACAAATTTGTATTCCTTCACCATCATCATCCTCCTCTACCCCAGTGTCATTGACCTCTTCCTTCATGTCTTTCTGGATCCATTGTTCCAAAACCCAATGAACTGACTCTGGCCCTTTTATCTATCTTTTGAAGGTTCTGATTGGTGTGTGTTCAATTTTGACTCTTAGTGTCTCCACTTGGGTTATTGTGTGCTAACTGAGCTCAAGCTGTGCTGACTTGAGTGAACAATATTGAATGCTAGTGCTTTCTAAATGAAAACATGGTGTAGGCAATGAAAAATGAAGGGATTTGTGTGTAGAGTTTTGCAATAGCAGTTCTACAAATCTGACTTATGTGTCAAAACGGGAATAGTGTTTCACGAGTTCACACTTACAAATAAGTCAGATAGAATAAATGCATATTTGGCGTGCTGTCCGAGGAGAGGGCTCCGGGCTCGGTATGCGGCCCGAACCCATAGTACTCCCCCCGTTCCTGACTGTGGAAGAATGAGCCAAGAGTGAGGAGTCGGGGTGGTGGAGGGATGCTGAAACTGTCAAGGAATGTTAGGTGAGTTGACAGTGGATATTTATATATGCTTCCTCTCGTGCTGATAGGGTAGACGTGTAATAGATTTGGTGACGAGTTGATTGGAATGATTTATTTGAACGTGCTCCTCCCGAACCTTGTTTATAAAACATCATTTATAGTTTAGGGAAATGGGTGTGTTTTTTGATAATGGCGTTATGGTTTTGAAATTTTTGTTCAAAAGCCTGGTTATATTGTTTAAGCAATCAAGAAAAACTGTAAGCACTTACATACTGTGAAAATACAGTAACCCAACTGCAAAAGCCAAAAATGTTAAAAACTCTAAATGAAAAGCTTGTTACAGTATAATCAAAAGAGTTGTCCAACTGCAAAATCAAGGTCAAAGAGAGATTCATTCTGCCTCAGCATCACGTCTTAATGTTGGGTCCGGACTGAGGACTTTGTCCACATCACAGGCAGTGTCTTCTCTTGCCAGGTAAAAGGAAAAACCCTCTGGTGAGCCGGATCCAGCCTAGACAACACACTCCACACCTTGCTCTATCTCAACCTCAGCCTCTTCCTCCTTGTTCACCACCTCTTACACATACTCTTCCTCCTCTTCCTCTTAAATTGTTCAATCCATTGTTGGTATCTACATCTAGTGCAACATTTTGAGTCAATTTTGGCTCTCTGAACTGACTTGTAGTTTGTACAGTTGAGTTGGTCACATCATTAGAAATAAGTGTGAACATTTTTTAATCGTTGTGTATAAACAATGACAACTGTGTTCTAGTTGTGTTTAACTTTTGCCTGCATGTGTTTAGCTTTTTGAAACAAAAGTGCATCACAGTGCGAAATGTGTTTTAGTGAGTGAGAATGTGTTTAGAGTTTGCAAAAATAGTGTCTTTACTTGTTTATTGTTTTAAAGAAAGAATGATTTATTTGACAAATTGGTTTAGGCTATTATGAATTTAGTTCAGAGAATGGGATTTACTGTTTTGGCAATTCAGAAAAACTGTAATAGATGGATTGTTGAGGCTATCTCCTGTTGTGAACTTTTTCTCCCAAAGTGTAGAAAACTCAGAAGCGCAGACCAGGAGACTTGGGTTGTATCTTAAGAAGGTTTCTTTATTGAGAACATGAGCTGTGCGTCGCTGTAGTCTTCCAAGCTTGTCTCGAGTCCAAAAAAAGGAACTTTACATTGTAATATATATAGGGAGGGATTACATGGAGGAGGAGAATCGGAACAAAGCATGTAAATGTCGTATACAGGTTTAGGAAACCGGTACTAGACTGAGAGCGTTACCAATCCTAATCCAAGGAAGTTCCTGAGGTTTACTTTTGGGGTGAAGCATTCCAATATCAGGTTCTTCCGTTCGGCCTAGGTTTATCACCCCGCACTTTTATGAAATGCATGGATGCAGCTCTGGCTCCCTTGAGACTCCAGGGAATCCGTGTGTTGAATTATATCGACGATTGGTTGATTTTAGCTCAGTCCGAGCAGATGGCAGTTCGGCATTGAGATGTCATTCTGTCACATATGAATATGCTGGGGTTGAGGCTCAACACAAAGAAGAGTGTGCTCCTTCCGACTCAGAGGACCACTTTTCTAGGTGTGGTATGGGATTCGACAACGATACGGGCACAATTGTCACCAAGACGAATTACGTCGATTCTCTCAGCGGTAATTGGGGTAAAACTAGGCCAGTTACTCACTGTGAAACAGTTTCAGAGACTGTTGGATCTCATGGCAGCTGCGTCCAACGTAATAACGTTTAGCCTCCTGTACATGAGACCCCTGCAGTGGTGGCTCAGGACCAAGGGGTTTTCTCCGTTTCGCATGATCAAGGTCACGCCGTATAAGATAGCCGTATAAGATAGCCTACGTACCTTAGTCATGTGGAACAAACCTTGGTTCCTCGCCCAAGTCTGTTTTCAGGTGTGCTTTATAGTTTCCTGGTCGGTGACGTCACCCGCCTATGACGTCTCATCTTTCCATTGGACTGATTATACACGTGCTTCACGACGCAATCACGGAGGGGCGTTCCCACCGTGTCTCGACGCAGCGTCTCGTTCTCTCTCAGGGAACCAGGGTTACATACGTAACCTGAGACGTTTTGCTCCTATTCAAAAATGGGCATTTACAACATGGTGTAATAAATGATCTGTGGGGTATTTTGAGCTGAAATTTCACAGACACATTCTGGGGACACCTGAGACTTATATTACATCTTGTAAAAACGAGCATAAGGGGTCCCCTTTAATGTCTGTCTGGGATGAAGTTGTGACATGCCTTTCAAATGTATCCCTATCAAATCATACCTTCCTGATTTACAGTATTTAAAAAGGTATTCAAAGAGAATAAAAAAAAAAAACCTGGATAGATCAAGCTAAATTGTTCGGTGACAACGTATTATATTGTTTTTTATTTATACTGAAGATAGATTTGGGCTGTTCCTGATTATTTTGTGTGATTTCTTAGCTTCACACACTGCCTTACCATATTCATGGTCCTCTAAACAAACTATGCTAGTTGCCAGTCAACTTTAGATAAATCTTCAGACTCCATATCTTCAAAAGAAACAATCCTCTCTGTTTACGGTGGAGAATTTTGATCAGCTGTTATCAGACATACTGATACCCAGCTCTCAGTGGGTCCTTTTCTAATGGAAATAAATCTGCCTCGCAGACCTTCTCAATTTCACAGTAACTGTAGCTAAATTACCTCGCATCTGCATGTCCACCTGCTAACTATCTAATGAAATGTTTGCCGTGGCCAAATTAATTGAATTCAACCCCATACTGCTGTTTTGAAATTGCTACCATATTCTGCTGGTATTGGAAGATAACTGGTTGACATTTATAAAGTCAAATGTGTTAGTGGCTACTGATGCTGGGGAAGCTTTAATTTGTTGTTGCTGCTGGGTCTTGTAGGAGCAATTCCAACTATGTAGCAAACACACTGAATTCAGAGACAATGTCTAATTAGTAACATTGTGGGATCTTTCTATATATAGACTAATGACATTGTGCTAAAAGAATAAGTATTACTGTACAGTCCATATAAGGGCCATTCCACGGAATGGGTGCCATTTACTTGTTGTAACTTTAAAATAAAACTTCATTTTTAAAAATCTGTTTAAAAGCTGAATCTAATAACACATATTTAACTATTTAAAGTATTGGTCCATCTCAGGTGACTTTATTTCATTTTTACAAGGTCTATAGGTGGAAGATGGATGCATTTTTCTCAGTCCTGTTACCAAAACTCAAACATCTTTTAAAGAGAATGTTTAAAAACATGTCACCAAATTCCAAATTCCTCAGTTACAGAATTCACTGTGTATATTTGTGCATACAATCTAGAAAGTTTGCACTAAAGATTATTCTTAATTTATGATTCAAAAATTGCCTGTTCCTAGGGGTGTAACGATATTCAAACCGAACCGAAAAACCGCGATACGGAACCCACGATACGTATCGTGATACTTTCATGGCGTACCGAACACGCCCCACCCCCTGCAGCCCTGGCTCATTGGACCTCATGTCTTATGTACACAACGAATTCAGTTTTGTAGCCTAACCACCATTAACACCATATAATAGCAAGCTCCGTGTTGTGTTACTTTCAATAATGAGCAAGGTGTAATCTTTCAAATTCTGTCTATTTGATCACGAAATTCAAACAATAAATGCCGTTTTGGCGTTCTTTGATGTGGCGTGACAGATCACTGTACTAGGCTCCTCATTTCAAGCGGCAGCGCGGAACGTGAGTAAACGCGATCATCTCTTCCTCAGTTACAGAATAAACATGAATGGACACCTGAAGGTATGTTGAAAGATAAAGTATACTTATTGAAAGCCATCATAACTCGTGTAATCGCTCAATCAGTTTACCTCAGCAGGCAAGTCATCCAGTGTCCACACCTTGTTGGTTACTAGAGAAATGAACTCTTGCACTAAATAAATGCACTATATAAGCTTATATATTATATTTTATTTAAGCTGTTAATGATATCTTGATTATTTAATGTATGTTTAAAATATATTTCATGAAAATGACAGCAACTGTGTAAATGAACGAATTAGAGTAAAAACATAAGTTAGTGCAAAACTGCCTTATGTTCAGTAAACATGTTTTCATACAATGTGTTGGGTGTTGATTATTATATCTAAAAAATAAATAGCATCTGAATTTAGGCTAAAAGTCTAGGCTCTGTTGTTAACCTTTAACGTTATAGTAATGTGTGGGCTCCCTATATAGTTTACAGCATTAGCAGTCCTTTTTTTTTTTAATCCTTGCGAAACGTTTTGTAGCGCCTGGACCAATCACACACAAATTATTCATTATATTTAATGAATAGTCCGGCAAACTCACTCTCCTAACTAAGATATGTGGCCAACTTCCCCTGAAAATGAAAGCTTTAGCATAAAGTTCTGCCAGGAAGACTTAATTATTACGTCACTTATTACCTTCACATCTATCCAATCACGTCCTTATACTCGCTGTATAAAAGACTGGTACTTACACAAGTTTGAGTTCGCAGATGCTGTCGCGACAACTACCTCCATCCTCCCCTCCACCACCAGGATGGTCCCGTCCATAACTCCCAGGGGGGTCTGCTGCGCCCCTGCCTTCATCTTCAGGCAGGAAATGCAGATCCGCTACCCTCGGATCATGAACTACGGACGGGGCCTACGCCAAAGAACTTTATAAATAATTGCTTGCTGGGCTGTCAATAAATGTATGCTTGTTATATCATTATATCTCCCGAGTCTTTCTGGTAGAACTAACACCACTGGCAGAACTCAGTGTCCGGTTACATTGATCAGAATTTTTACGACCCTGGAATTCCTGAGAGATGTGAGTCTTCTGAGAAGGAGAAATAAACCATATTAGTCCTATATATTCTAAATATATAACCACTTGAGAAAGGTATAAACATGTATCTAATTTTCCCATCTCATGATTTTCCTTTTATGTTGTTTTTCTTGTAAACTCTTATGGGTTAATGTTTCAGTTTTTGCAACTATGGTTAACCAAAATCATATGTGTGGTATATTTGGTTTCTATAACTTGGTACTTTGAAGATCAAACTAACTGTGTACATGATATGTCGATAACAACAACATATTAGTATTACAAGAATCTTTCATAGTTTCTTCTTTGCTAAACCACCCACCAGCATGCACATGCAAATGAGCACCCTTGGAACAAAGACCCATAAATCAAACTCTCCCGCTTGGAAACTCCACCTTTCTTATTGGTCAAGCCAACCCTGAAAGGTGGGGCCTTTCTAAAGATTTAATTTGCATCGACTTCCACCATTGACTCTCTTGGTTTCTCAGAACATCCGGGGTGTTGTGCTGTCCTGCGTGGCTTGACCAAACCAGCCATGTGCTCATTCAGGAGAGAGAGGACTCTCTCAAGCACGACAAAATCAAGGACAACCTCAGGAGTTGGTCAAAACGTCTTCATTCAACGCAGAAGTCGTCCATCTCAACTCCCACCATCTGCTCTGCATGTTCTCTCAGGCCCAGGGCCGGCAGGCCACAAGCTGCATTCCAGCCATGAGAACAGAGTCGAACTGCACACAAGTTCATCATATCTTCTGCAATCCAATTCAAAAGAAACGATTGCAACTTCAACATTTGACACTCACGGAATCATCAACAACTTCAATTTTCAACAACTTCAAGAACTGTGTCCACAGCAAAAAGGCAATTTCCAAGTATACTTTTAATGAGGTGCATTGAAAATGATAAACTGAAGGTTATTTTCATAGTTAAATGGATCTTTTCCATAGTTCCATTTCCTATCTCCGGTTTCATTCTCTCACTTTAACCCTCTGGGGACCAAACGCGCCCGCGCGTTTTGCTGTTTTTTTTTCACATAGCAGCAACATAGACTTAAAATACTCCGTCATTTATGGTCATATAAATAAAATCAATACATGATTATAAACTATAGAGGGTCTTCTTTTTTTGTGTACACTCACATTAACATCAAAACCTTGTGTTTTTTTTTAAATAAATAAAATAAACAGGGTGCGCTTTCAGCTCACTCTGTCTCCGCAAAAATCTTTCTGAAACATGTCTGGAAAATGAACGGAAACTCCGCTAATACTTATCACACAAACATGAAACATACGTCTAAAGAACGCTTTAAATTTCTACTTTTAAATAAAACAATTCACATTTAAAACAAATATTCTCCTGCAATGTAATCTGTCTGAAACTAAAGAGAAGTACAGTTTCTCCTGTCTCAGCTCATTATCGTTAATTTGTTCACACCCACTCGCAGAGCGCGCTATTCATAAGATAATGTGTTGAGGCCATTTGCAAAATAGATAAACGCCCCCAGGCAAATGCTGTAAACACACTATATTTTTTAGTCAGATTAAGATTCGTCTTGCGCGGCTATGAGGAATAATCCTGGGACATTTACCACAGAAGTGCTGGTTTATTTTCACTTCGAGGAGGAGCAACAGATTCAGCTGACAAGTGTAAGTGTTTTATGCTTGTGCTTTGTTCTAATCGCGATATAGAATAACGTTAGTGTCTGTAAACGGAAAAATCTGTGTGTGTGTGTGTGTGTGTGTGTGTGTGTGTGTGTGTGTGTGTGTGTGTGTGTGTGTGTGTGTGTGTGTGTGAATGAATGAATGAATGAACGCACAGATACGCACTGTTACAGAGGAAATAAAAGAACATTTCGTTGACTAGTTTTGGATAAAGTTTTTCAAATCAAATAAGTTTCAAAATAAAGACATCAAATACGCTTATGTTTTGTCAATAAACTAATCAACTAAGATGTTTGTTCCAATGCAAGCTATATCAAAATAATGAATCCTCAACTTTGAAATATGTATGATTAAACTAAGACATTTATGGAAAAAGACAATTTTCTTTTCAAGATGTTTCCAACTCTAACTTTGAACTTTGAACTGAAATAAAACCATGTCTATATGGTGAAGGGTGTGTGATAGAAGTGTCCAGACGTATGCACCCTGTATTTTAAAGAAGAACATTTAATTATTTGCGATACATTATTCATTCACAAAGAATTCAGGGACATTATTCATATCCCTAAAGGTTGGAGTTTTCCTCATTTTTTAAATTAAGGCATTAAGATTTTTTATTCCTCTTTTTAGTCAACTTTAGCATGGTTGTGTTCACTTATTCTAAGCAGTGTGTGTGTGTGTGTGTGTATATATATATAATTAAAAAGCAATTTTAACCAGAAGTCATTTAACCAGTCCTTTGTTGTGTATCTTTGGATTATGTTGTGTTGTAAATAAATCCAAACAATCTAAAAGCCATTCTTTTTTAAATCTCCTCATTCTTTGTGCAAGGCTCCTCGTAATGATAGGGCCTGATAGCACCTAATAGGGCCATTATGGGAGGGTCTTTGTCTTTCTCAGGTGTGAAATGCCATACATATTAATGAGAGATCACGCCTCCTCGCATAAAGCTTTCTAAAACAAAACACGTCATGCACATTCTAAAAGACTTTATTGACTTATCTGAATGAGTAGTCAGGATGATTCTCACATAGCTTTGGAGCAAATATTCTAGACTATGTGATACAATTTTCAAAAGTCTTGTGAAGAAATAATCAATATGTGTTTTGTGGCCTTATTTCAGAAACTTTTATTTTTAAGTTTTTCAATAACCATGCATAAATAATATTCTCTCAAAAATACAAACATGTACATACATGTTGCTCACATATTATGGTAGCCCCGTTTGTGCTATATAGAGTGAATTTACACCTTTGCCATTAACATGTTTATAAATAACTGAAAAAAGCACAAATGTCAGTGCATGTCAAAACATCCCAAGGGCCCCAAAAACCCCTTGGTCCCCAGAGGGTTAACCATCTCCCTTTGAATGCATGAATGAATGTTTAATTGTTTGTATGTTAGTTATGTTTTCGTGTTTTTGTTAATAAACTTTGTGCACAATATGTATTTGGTTCTGATTCCCTGCTTGCATACAAAGTTTAATTTACGACATGCTAGGAAAGACTTATTATTCTGTGGAAATGAAAGATACCCTTTTCTTAGAATAAATGAATAATCAAAAGAGTTCGTTGGACGAACTGCTTAATTGATTGTAATGTTAATTTAGCTTCCTCAAATTAATCATTACTGTTTTTCAGTTGCCATGAAAAACAGAGCGTTGCCATGGACGCAGTTCAGAGACGGAACGGACTATTTTCTTTAGCGGACGCAATACAATCGTTTTTAAATCAATAAACTCCTTTTTAAATTAATATTTTGTGTCAAATTATTGATTTATTTTGTAGGTAGCCATGTAATAAGCGGGATAATGTATAGCGAGGCGGTTGTTATAGCGAATACAAACCCTTCAGGCTGATTCAAGACCCCTCCGCTTCGCGTCGTGTTACAACCGACTACATTGTAACTGTAGTGCCCATGACCTCATATCGGCTGGAGGGACCGGCTCTATCACGTCCTTCGCCAGTAGGACTGCGATCTCCGCACGCAAGACATGGGCATCGGCTGCTCTCACTGTAGTGGAGTGGATGGCCCGAAACTTGGGGGGACACCGGGCGAACTGAATCGCATAGCCGAGCCTGATGGTCCGAATGAGCCAGCGAGACCGTCTGGGTAGCGCTAACCAGGCTCGCAGGGACCATACAGGGACAAGGCTCAGGAGGTTCTCTCTGGGAGGCGGCCCGTAGCAGGGTCTGAGTGTGCTGTGCAACACTTACCTGGTTCCACGGGGCAGGAGGTGCAGGAGGCAGCTCGGTGGCGTTCTCGGACAGCACACTGCTGCCCGCTGGCGATAGAAGAGGCGGATGAGAGTGGTGAAGATTATCTCCTCCCACTGCTCTCCAGGCCCTCTTCAGACCCATAGATGGAGGAACTGCTCTATTATTGATAATTTGGGTACACGGAACACAAACGGAACATTTTTACACCAGGCCCTCTTCCGGGGAAGGGAGCGGTGAGGACACCATCTCCTGGAGAGCAGTCCCATCCACCTCCGGGTCGTCCGTCCTGGGTCCACTTACCTCTGGCTTTGCCGCCCTTCCTGACGGGCGGGACGGCCTGCCTGCGACTGGTTCCACGGTGCCGTTTAGGTGGAGGCTGCTGCTGCGGCACGGAAGCAGAGGCAGACGCAGGAGGACGCCCCCGGCGACAAGCATACTGAGGAGCGGTGGGCGGTGGGATAGAGGCAGCAGCTGACCGCCGCGGCAGAATAAGTTTGATAGCCTCTGTCTGCTTTTGTACAGTCATGAACTGCTGGGCGAAGTTCTCAACCGCGTCACCGAAGAGGCCGGTCTGGGACACGGGGGAGTTAAGGAACGGGGGCTGGTCGGTCTCCCGCATGTCGGGCAGACACAGCCAGAGATGGTGTTCCTGGACCACCAAGGTGGACATCGTACGACCCACTGACCACGCGGTGACCTTCGTCGCACGAAGTGCAAGGTCCATTGCGGCACAAAGTTCTTGGAGAACTTGTGGATCATGATCCCTCGTGCAGGTCCTTCATTGCCTTGGCCTGATGGACCTGCAGCAACGCCATGGCAGGCAAGGCAGAGGCAGCTTCCCCCACTGGCCTTGTAGCCTTGTTGAATAGGTCCGACGAGAACCTACAGGCCCGGGAAGGAAGACACAGTTCTCCGTGCCAAGTGGAGTTAGGGCACAGCTGCATTGCAGCGGCCCGCTCCACTGGCGGGATACGCGTGTATCCCTTAGCTGCCCCGCCATCAACGGTGGTGAGGGAGAAGGAGCCACCGAGACGGTTTCTGGCAGTAAAAGGTGCCAAAAGGGATGAGAGTTCCTAGGGGGTTGGTTCCCCGAGGGGTCTCCCGCGTCACTGCCCGAAGGCAGATGCAAGGGGACTCCGCCCCTTTGCAGGAACGAGAGTCACGACCGCCGCTCCGAGATGGTCATCTTCCCACAATGGGTACATGACTCATCCACGAATGCTGCCTCAGCGTGTTCGAGGCCCAGACACACGAGTCAGCGATCGTGACCATCCAGAAACACACAGATAGAACGTCATCTTGAAAAAGACGCAAACTATCTGTGTAAGCTCTTTTAGGGACTGCTCTCCTTGGTGCTGAAGCACGCAGGGGAACGGTCACCGCAAACACAGACAGGAATGTGCACCTGTCTGTGCGCTGTTCTCTCTCGCTGGTCTTACCAGCCGTAAAAACGGCTGTTGAGCGCTCTCACCGCGCACCTTACCAGCTGTGAAAACACTATTTTGTTTTTGCTCAGTTTTTAAAAAAAAAAAAATACTATTAATACTATTACTATTAATATTAATACTAGTGAAGAACATTGCATAGAAACTGTGTCTATTCCTCGCTTACTAAGATCAAATAATAAATGTATTGCGGGATCTAGAAAAAAATCTAATTGTTATTAAAACAAAAAATCTCACTATCAGTGAACAAAAACAATTTCTGAAGCTAGGTCTTCTAAACATTAGATAGCTCACACCTAAGGCGGTTATTGTAAATGAAATGGTCACAGATAATAATTTCGATGTTCTGTGCCTTACTGAAACCTGGCTTAAACCAAATGATTATTTCGGTCTAAATTAGTCTACTCCGCCAGGATACTGTTATAAGCATGAGCCCCGTCTGATCGGTCGTGGCGGCGGTGTTGCAACAATCGATACTCGGTTACTAACGTAACCTCGGTTCTCTCTAGAAGAGGGAACGAGTATTGCGTAAGTTTAGCTTACACTACGGGAAAGATTCTTCTTCTCGACATACTGAAGCCAAAAAATTATCCTTAATTTTTGTATACCTTGTCAACGCAGTGCAGCAGCTAGCAGACCTAGAGCAGGCTATCTTGCGTGCTCATTGGCTGCTCTGCAGGCAACTGCTGCAGCCTACCAGTAAGCAGGGCGTGACATCACGCCCAATGAATGGCGCCCGCGCCTTCATGGCGTCACAGCCCGCCAGAATGGGCGTGGCTTCAGCCTATAAAGGAATGGGCTGTAGGCTGCTTCCCTGGTTTTTGTCGACTGAAGCGAAGTCGCTCGTGGTGCGAGCACGGCCGGTTACGCAATACTCGTTCCCTCTTCTAGAGAGAACCAAGGTTACGTTAGTAACCGAGTATCGTTCTCTTACGAGAGGTTCTCTCGTATTGCGTAAGTTTAGCTTACGCTACGGGAACACTTTGTCAACGCCGTGCGCGCCAAGCATCCACATGAGACCCCGAACTTAGGGGGGAACCCCATAAATGGAAAAATAAGGTGGCCGGCCGTTTCGCGGGCCATCACTTGTACATAAGCACACATAGGGAATACAGAGCAGCGCGGGCGCGGGTCTGTATAGGCACATGGCATAACCCCTTTAGTGCAGCTCAACCAGGAGAGCTAAGTCATGTGAGAGTGATCTGAGCAGGGGATCTGGGCAGAATACATCTCTCGTTTAGACTGACAGTAGTTTAGCCTGCAAGGCGGGAACTTCTAGGTTATAGAACCTGACAAAGGTAGACGGGGAGCTCCAGCCCGCCGCTACACATATGTCGTGGATAGAAATCCCGCTGGACCATGCCCACGAAGAGGCGACGCCTCTCGTGGAATGAGCCCTGATGCCCAGAGGGCATTGCAGATCCTTTGACGCATAAGCGGTCGCTATAGCGTCTACTATCCATCTGGACAGTGCGAGGCATCTTTAAAAAGACGCTCGCTGCTCTTTTAGAGATGTGAAAATCAATCTAATGCAAGGCAAAAGGATACGTCGCCGGATAGCGTAGCTCGCACGGATGGCTGAAGGTGGCGTAGACGGCCGGCTTCCTCAGCGCTGTCCTAATCTGGCTGTTTGCTGTTCAACGGCGGCGATGGCTTCTCTCAGATCCAGCGATGCGAAGAGCTCGCTGAAGACACAAAAATCAGGGAAGCAGCCTACAGCCCATTCCTTTATAGGCTGAAGCCACGCCCATTCTGGCGGGCTGTGACGCCATGAAGGCGCGGGCGCCCTTCATTGGGCATGATGTCACGCCCTGCTCACTGGTAGGCTGCAGCAGTTGCCTGCAGAGCAGCCAATGAGCACGCAAGATAGCCTGCTCTAGGTCTGCTAGCTGCTGCACTGCGTTGACAAGGTATACAAAAATTAAGGATAATTTTTTGGCTTCAGTATCTCGAGAAGATGAATCTTTCCCGTAGCGTAAGCTAAACTTACGCAATACGAGAGAACCTCTCGTAAGAGAACTACAGAGACATCCTTAATGTTACTCAGAAAACTCGTCATAGGTTTAATTCGTTTGAAGTGCTTGTGCTAAATGTTACGCTCTTAGATGTAAGAAAAAAATCCCTATTATCTCTAGCATTGGCTACAGTATATAGACCTCCAGGGCCTTACGCCAATTTCCTAAAAGAGTTTGCTGACTTTCTATCAGATCTTTTGGTCAACGTCGATAAAGCATTAATTGTTGGAGATTTTAACATACACATAGATAATTTAAATGATGCGTTAGGGGCTGCGTTTACAGATTTATTAAACTCCTTCGGGGTCAAGCAAAACGTCACCGGACCAACTCATCGTCTTAATCATACACTCGATTTAATTATATCATATGGAACCGATCCAACCGATATAGATATCATTCCACAAAGTGATGATGTCACTGACCACTACTTGGTAACTTGCATATTACGCACTGCTGTAATATGTTATGCTGCGCCACGTTATCGACCAGCCCAGCTAGAAATGCTTTGTTCTAAAAACGTTCTGGGAACATTACCATGAAGTTCTAATAATGTTTTCAGCGGGTAGTTCCAAGAATGTTCTCCTAAAACGAACGCAGAAAAAACTCCAGTGATAAAAGTTAATGAGATAATTAAGTGATTAATTGAGTGATGTTTGAGCATTATTGAAGACACCTGATGTTAACAAGCAGAATCACTGAAGGAGAAAATCTCAAATTGTAAGCCACCGTTATGGCGATAAGTGTTTGCTTTAGTTGGGCTCTTAACCTTTATACATTCACTTTAAATTTGTTTATCTACTGTTATTTATTTATAACAGTCAAATGAACAAAAACAAGTGTGATCTGATAGTGTTGGTTGTGTTCTGGCATAATCACGCTGTGATCTGAAAATGAATCTTAATGAGATAGTTTGGTTTAACTTGTTGGCAACAACTTTTTGATTCTACAGCATATATGAATATAGGTATGTTTCTTATAATCCAAAATATTCAATAAACATTGTTCTGATCAAAACACTTTCAAATAAATTAATTTAGAAACACAGACATCAATAATCAGCCTGTGAATCTCAACAATGGTGACAATAATAAAGCATGTTGCAGTGGCTGCCACCAATCACAACTCATTAATGGCTCCCATCATGCATTGCGGTATGAATAAATTATGATCTGAATTTTCTATGTAATTTACTTTTCCTAATTGAATATTCTGCTCGTCACCATTGTTGAGATGCATAGACTGAATCTTGAAGTCTGTGAGTGCCTATAAAAAGTTTTTTTTTTTTTTTTTTTAGAAACAACTTTTAAGAAATCCTTTTTATTATAGCTAAAATTCTGCATATTTATTCAGAATCACAGTTATGCTGTAACCAACAACATAAATCAAAATCATAAAGTTCAAATGATGATTGTCATAATATAACCAACACCATCAGATCACTTTTTTCTTTGTTCATCTGGCAGTTATAGCTCAGATACAACAGCCAAACAAAATCTAAAGTTAATAATATAAGGGTCAAGAGTCCAACTAAAGCAACCAATGATCGCCATAACGGTGGCTTACAATTTGAGATTTTCTCCTTCAGTGATTCTGCTTGTTAACATCAGGTGTCTTCAATAATGCTCAATGATCACTAAATTAATCACTTAATTATCTCATTAACTTTAACACTCTTGACTGTGGACTTATATACACTCCCAGGAGAGTTAATTTAACACTGGAGTTTTTGCTGTGTAGGATAACATTCTTGCTTTAACACGTCACATTACAAGTACGTTTTATAAAATACATTCCGTCATCTCAGGCCTCAATGATATCCTCAAAACATTTTGCGAACGTTGATTTGATAATGTTCCTCCTTTGTTATTATGGAACATTGTATAATCTTTTATCTCAACAACTTTCCCAAAACATCCACAAAATGTTACAGTTAAAACGTTATATCTTAGTTTACATTTAACCTTATAGAAACATAATTTGAAATGAGAAAACATCCTTAAAACATTATTTGAACATTTCTTTAAAACATTAACCAAATAGTGAATGTTAGCCAATGTTCTGAGAACGCGTTCCCTGCTAGCTGGGAGGTAGAACAATTCGTCCATCCACCATAGATCATTTCTCAAATAGCTTATCTGATCTGTCGCAGCTGCTGCCTGAACCCAAACAAATAGATGATTTAGACGAACTAACTAGCACTATGAGCACCATTCTCTCTAGAATATTGGATATTGTTGCACCCATTAGATTAAAAAAGGTCAGAGAAAAAAGTATAGCACCATGGTACAATAATACTACGTATGTTTTAAAGAGAGAAACCTGTAATTTAGAGCGTAAATGGGAAAAAAACTAATTTAGAGGTCTTTAGAATCGCGTGGAAAGATGTCACTTTATAAAAAGGCACTTAAAACAGCCAGGGCTGAGCACCTCAGCAAATTAATAGAAAACAACCGAAATAATCCAAGGTTTTTATTTAATACCGTGGCTAGACTAACAAATAAACAGACGTCGTCTGAACAAAATACCAAGTTACAGTTTAGTAGTAATGATTTCATGAACTTCTTCACCGAGAAAATTGAGAGCATCAGAATCAAAATCGTAAACGTTCGATCTTTGCTCGCGCCTTATAATTCGGACGCAATTATCACCCCGCAAGAACAATTACAATGCTTTACAACCATAGAACGAAAAGAGTTAAATAAACTTATCACTTCATCTAAAACAACAACATGTTTATTAGATCCTATACCAACTGAACTACTGAAAGAAGTGTTACCTATAGTGGAAGAGCCTCTTCTCAATATTATTAACTCATCTTTATCTTTATGTCATGTTCCAAGAACGTTCAAGCTGGCAGTTATAAAACCTCTTATTAAGAAACCACAATTAGATCCAAATAACCTAGAAAATTACAGACCCATTTCGAATCTTCCATTTTAAACCTCAATTAGATCCAAATAACCTAGAAAATTACAGACCCATTTCGAATCTTCCATTTATGTCAAAAATATTAGAAAAAGTTGTGTCCGCTCAACTCGGCTCTTTCTTGCAAGAAAACGACATCTATGAAAAGTTTCAGTCTGGATTCAGGCCACATCATAGCACTGAAACTGCGCTTGTTAGAATCACAAATGATTTACTTTTAGCTTCGGACCAAGCCTGTATCTCAGTACTAGTTTTACTTGATCTTAGTGCTGCGTTCGATACTATAGATCACACAATACTCTTAGATCAACTACAAAATTACACTGGTGTTCAAGGACAAGCATTAAGCTGGTTCAGGTCATACTTATCTGACCGCTACCATTTCGTCTACTTAAATGGAGAAAAATCGATTATAACTTCGGCAAACTATGGAGTGCCGCAGGGATCTGTGTTAGGCCCTTTATTATTCTCAATATATATGCTGCCACTTGGTAATATTCTAAGGCAACATGGAATTAGTTTCCATTGTTATGCTGATGACACTCAAATATATATTTCATCACGGCCAGATGAATACGCTAAATTATCCAAATTGACAGATTGTGTTAAAGATATAAAAGATTGGATGACGCGTAATTTTCTTTTATTAAATCCAGACAAGACAGAGGTAATACTTATCGGTTCTAAAACCGTCCACAAAACCTTTCACAGCACGACTTTAACATAGTAGGATGCCCTGTTACTTTATCCGCTACAGTAAAAGACCTGGGTGTTACTTTAGACTGCAACCTGTCTTTTGAAAAGCATATTTCATATGTTACAAAAACAGCCTTTTTCCACCTTAGAAACATTGCTAAGCTACGTAATATGCTATCAGTCTCTGATGCAGAAAAGTTAGTTCATGCATTCATGACCTCGAGACTAGATTACTGTAATGCTTTATTAGCTGGTTGTCCTGCATCTTCAATAAACAAGCTACAGTTAGTCCAAAATGCAGCCGATAGAGTTCATACTAGATCAAGAAAATATGATCATATAACACCGATTTTATCATCACTTCATTGGTTACCTATAAAGTTCCGTATTAAATACAAGGTATTGCTTTTGACTTATAAAGCTCTAAATGGTTTAGCTCCAGTCTATTTAACGGATCTTCTATCGCCTTACAATCCATCGCGCTCTTTAAGATCACTAGATTCGAGGCTTCTGGTCATTCCTAGGATATCCAGATCCACCAACGGAGGATTTAGCATTTAGCTCCGAAGCTCTGGAATAGCCTTCCTGATATTGTTCGTAGCTCAGACTCGCTCTCCCAGTTTAAAACTAGACTGAAGACGCATCTATTTAGCCAGGCATTCATATAGATTTTTTATCTTACAGTTACTGTAAATTCGGCCTCTAGTTCTTAAACGCCAGAGGAGAACTGGCCCCCGACTGAGCCTGGGTTCTCCCAAGGTTTTTTTTCTCCATTGGGTCATCTGATGGGGTGTTAGGACACCATTAGGTCACTGGATGGAGTTTTTCGGTTCCTTGCCACTGTTGCCTTTGGCTTGCTCAGTTGGGGATATTCAAATTAATTAACCAATCATACCATTGATCAGCTCTACCAAACTTGGATGTCTTTTTTCCAGTAATAAACAAACATTGTTAAGTTGTTTTGATTGATACTGTGAAGCAGCTTTGATACAATCTGTATTGTGAAAAGCGCTATATAAATATATTTGACTTGACTTGACTTGACTAGATTGGCCTCTCTAGCGAGATTCCTATTGGTCAGTCATGACCTACGTCATAGTGACTGACCGATAGGGAACAGGGTGGGAAAAGGTCATAAATAACTAAATTTTAAAAGGTTTTTGTCCAAAAAACTATAGTAATACTATAATTGCACCTAAGGGAACATAATAAAAAAAAAAATAAAAAAAAAAAAACATGTCATGACCCCTTTTATGTTCATCAAACAATTGTGGTATCATGGTAAAAAAGTTGAATATCTGTTTCCTATAGATATTTGCAGTGTTGGGGGTAACTCATTACATGTAACTTATACGTAATCAGATTACTTTTTCAAGTAACTAGTAAAGTAACACTACTTTTTCAATTTACAACAAAATATCTAAGTTACTTTTTCAAATAAGTAACGCTAGTTACTTTTTCACATTTATTGACTGACAGCTCTCCTGTCCGCATGTTGAGAGAAATAAAGTGAGGAGGTGTTGTGTGCGCTGTGTAAACATGATGCTTATTTTAGTTCTAGACTAAATGTGAACATGCATTTACATCTCACTTGCACGAAAACATTCAGTATTCCTCAAAATGAATAAAAACAGTAAAATGCAATCTCAGAATTTTACACAAAACTTTTATAATTAACTATATGAAATTACACAAATATACTATGTAAATGTATATGCATTTACAGTAAATCTCACTTTATTAACCAATGTCTTTGCTGCTGACCTTCAGTGATCTAATTCAACCATACTAATAAGCAAAAATTACTTTAGATTTTAGTTTGTTTTTTTATTTTAGATTTAGAAATAAGAGTGTTGAACTTCCTTCTCCTGTATCAAATTGTTTTTTAATCCAGAATGGCAGCACAGCTGAAAGGTTTGTTTGAGCTGCACTCTCTACTGTGCAGGCATAAATATGCATTTCCTTTAGCCTGAGGCTTATTCATTTCACTTTTGGTGTGAAAGGGCCTTAACATTTGCCAAAAATCTAACTTTTTTTGTTGTTATTAAAAAACAAACAAGCAAGCCCAGCCCAGGTGAGAAAAAGTCACACAAAAGTAATGCAACGTATTATTTTTCATAAAAAGTAACTAAGTAACGCAATTAGTTACTTTTTTGGGAGTAATGCAATATTGTAATGCATTGCTTTTAAAAGTAACTTTCCCCAACACTGGATATTTGATTTTTACTTGGTGTGTGCCAAATTTGGTGTTATTATGAGGGATTTTAAGGTGTGGTAGCTAGGTGATTTTGTTTTGGAACCTTCATAAATCTTTAACGTGATTTTTCTCAAAATTGACTTTGCTGACTCTGCCGACTTCAAACAGGTGTAGCTGATTCCAACATATCATACATCATTTTGAAGGTTTTTTAATAGAGAGTATGACAATACCAATAACTTTAACTTTAATTTTAATTAATTTAATGAATGATTTAAATTTTGAAAATGTGCTCATTGCGACTCATTTTACCAGCACGGGTCACATGTATGCATGTAAGGATTATTTGTCTAAAAACACAAAGCCATTTTTTTCCCTTTTAAAGGTGATTCAAACCTCAAGTTTATATTTTTTTTACATGATGCAATTTGTTAAACAATAGGAAAAATGATGGACCAAATATAAATTAAAAATAGTAACATCATAACCTTTTTTTAGGAAAAAAAAAAAAAAACGATTCTCATGCATCCTGGATCCTGCACATGCATGTGTCCCAATCACAGAGTAGAATGAACAACCTTGATAATTTGCCTAAAACTCATGTCTATCACAACAAATTACACATTACAATAGTTGTGACAATGTACTGTTACATTAACCTCTGTGACCTGATAAGTAGAATTTGGCTAAATTCATACTGTCATGCCTATTTTTCTTAGCCATATTGCCCACCACAGCATATTGTCTAGACATATCTTAGACGTTTATCATTTTCATAAACTAAAACTGGACCTGGAAACAGGGGCGTTGCTAGTGGGAGAAAAGTGGGACTGAGTACAGGGGTCCCAGAGCTAGTGGGCCCCTGCAATTTCTACCAAGGGGAAACTTCAAAATCAGGTGAATATTATAAGTAATATATCAACAAAGGCTACGTCCACATAAATCTAAAAAAATGGTATAAAGTTAAAATAATAAAGATTATTTTATTAGCAAAATATCCCACCACTAAATTGTGTTTCCACACTCTTAAGAAAAGTCTGTAAAATTAGGACCTAATAACAGATAATCCCTTTTCAGCTATTTTTTCTCACAGTGCAGGTCACACTCAAACGGCATTCCACATTATAGCAATTGTGAGGACATTTCCTGTCATATTTGCAGGAATATAATATAAAATAACAGCTTTATCAACATTATGGAAGTGAATAGCAAGCAAAACAAGGCAGGACACTACAACGTGAAAACTGCACTTTCAAAATTATCCACTTGGGAGAGGGTCTTTAAAAAGCTATTTTTTTCGCTGAACAAAACCATTTTATCAGTGTATATGGAAGTCTAAAACATGTGAGGTTCAAATTTATCTAGATTAATGTGGATGTAGCCTAATATTCACACTAATAAATCAATACACAGAGTACACATCCCACTGCTCTAAACTGGATCATTTTTATAACTGTATCTCTGTAATTTGTCATATTCTCAATTCCACATGAAATAATTTCAATTTGGCTGGTGTGATGAGGGGGGCGTGGTTTTGCGGAGTTTGCAGTGGGAGAGTGAGGGAGGAGCCGAGCGGTAAGTAGGTCAAGTGCAAAATGATGAACACCTGTGTCTGATTGCAGTAATTGGCGTGGGGAGACAGCATATAAACCGGCTGGTACAAGAGAGCGGGAGAGAGAAGGACTGGGGACTCGTACCAAACACTCACGACCTGCTGGCTGACAAACGGACTGAGGATACACATCGGAAAGAGTTTTATGAATGGACTGAGTTACACAACGGGAAGAGTTTGATAAAAGTAGACTGAGAGCTGAGTCAGCAGGCAAGAGTATTTATGAACTGTGCTGTAGACGTGTCTACGGTGAAGGCGCATGTGGCGCACATTTTCTTGTTTCTTTTGTTTTCCATTTAATAAAGTGTACGAGTCCCTGTTGCGCTGACCCTTGTCTTCTTTCATCCCCACACACACTGAACCATCGTTACAGCTGGGTTAATAATACAAATCACTGGAAATGCAATTTTTCTAATTGTTTGCACAGCTATCACAATTGCATGAACTATAAAAAATATTTTCAAAAGCAACAAACATTGTTATACAAATGAAAAAATAATATGCATGAGAAGGGGACATTAAAGAGGTGTAAGAGTGGAATGCTGTGGAGAGAGGGTAATGAGAGGGAGAGGGAGAGGAAGAGTAGAACCGGTAGAAAGAGATGGATGAGGAGGGGAGAGTTTAATAAAAAAGAGAGGGCATAGGAAGAGTAGAATGGGGAAAGGGGAGGGGAAAGGAGAGGGTGAAGAGATTGGGAAAGTGGAGGACACTGGTGTAATGGAAAGAATATGAGTAAGAATAGTCAAGTCAAATCAAGTCAAATTTATTTATATAGCGCTTTTCACAATACAGATTGTATCAAAGCTGCTTCACAGTATCAATCAAAACAACTTAACAACGTTTGTTTATTACTGGAAAAAAAAGACATCCAAGTTTGGTAAAGCTGATCAATGGTATGATTGGTTAATTAATTTGAATATCCCCAACTGAGCAAGCCAAAGGCAACAGTGGCAAGGAACCGAAAAACTCCATCCAGTGACCTAATGGTGTCCTAAAACTCCATCAGATGACCCAATGGAGAAAATAAACCTTGGGAGAACCCAGGCTCAGTCGGGGGCCAGTTCTCCTCTGGAGTTTATGAACTAGAGGCCGAATTTACAGTAACTGTAAGATAAAAAATCTATATGAATGCCTGGCTAAATAGATGCGTCTTCAGTCTAGTTTTAAACTGGGAGAGCGAGTCTGAGCAACGAACAATATCAGGAAGGCTATTCCAGAGCTTTATTATTTAGAGCTAAACCATTTAGAGCTTTATAAGTCAAAAGCAATACCTTGTAATTAATACGGAACTTTATAGGTAACCAATGAAGTGATGATAAAATCGGTGTTATATGATCATATTTTCTTGATCTAGTAAGAACTCTATCGGCTGCATTTTGGACTAACAGTAGCTTGTTTATTGAAGATGCAGGACAACCAGCTAATAAAGCATTACAGTAATCTAGTCTCGAGGTCATGAATGCATGAACTAACTTTTCTGCATCAGAGACTGATAGCATATTACGTAGTTTAGCAATGTTTCTAAGGTGGAAAAAGGCTGTTTTTGTAACATATGAAATATGCTTTTCAAAAGACAGGTTGCAGTCTAATGTAACACCCAGGTCTTTTACTGTAGCGGATAAAGTAACAGGGCATCCTACTATGTTAAAGTCGTGCTGTGAAAGGTTTTGTGGACGGTTTTTAGAACCGATAAGTATTACCTCTGTCTTGTCTGGATTTAATAAAAGAAAATTACGTGTCATCCAATCTTTTATATCTTTAACACAATCTGTCAATTTGGATAATTTAGCGTATTCATCTGGCCGTGATGAAATATATACAGGTCCTTCTCAAAAAAATTGCATATTGTGATAAAGTTCATTATTTTCCATAGTGTTATGATAAAAATTAAACTTTCATATATTTTAGATTCATTGCACACCAACTGAAATATTTCAGGTCTTTTATTGTTTTAATACTGATGATTTTGGCATACAGCTCATGAAAACCCCACATTCCTATCTCAAAAAATTAGCATATCATGAAAAGGTTCTCTAAACGAGCTATTAACCTAATCATCTGAATCAACTAATTAACTCTAAACACCTGCAAAAGATTCCTTAGGCTTTTGAAAACTCCCAGCCTGTTTCATTACTCAAAACCACAATCATGGGTAAGACTGCCGACCTGACTGCTGTCCAGAAGGCCATCATTGACACCCTCAAGCAAGAGGGTAAGACACAGAAAGAAATTTCTGAACAAATAGGCTGTTCTCAGAGTGCTGTATCAAGGCACCTCAGTGGAAAGTCTGTGGGAAGGAAAAAGTGTGGCAAAAAACGCTGCACAACGAGAAGAGGTGACCGGACCCTGAGGAAGAATGTGGAGAAGGACCGATTCCAGACCTTGGGGGACCTGCTTGGACTGAGTCTGGAGTAGAAACATCCAGAGCCACCGTGCACAGGCGTGTGCAGGAAATGGGCTACAGGTGCCGCATTCCCCGGGTCAAGCCACTTTTGAACCAGAAACTGTGGCAGAAGCGCCTGACCTGGGCTACAGAGAAGCAGCACTGGACTGTTGCTCAGTGGTCCAAAGTACTTTTTTCAGATGAAAGCAAATTTTGCATATCATTCGGAAATCAAGGTGCCAGAGTCTGGAGGAAGACTGGGGAGAAGGAAATGCCAAAATGCCTGAAGTCCAGTGTCAAGTACCCACAGTCAGTGATGGTCTGGGGTGCCATGTCAGCTGCTGATGTTGGTCCACTGTGTTTAATCAAGGGCAGGGTCAATGCAGCTAGCTATCAGGATATTTTGGAGCACTTCATGCTTCCATCTGATTTCATTTTTCAGCAGGACCTGGCACCTGCTCACAGTGCCAAAACCACTAGTAAATGGTTTACTGACCATGGTATTACTGTGCTCAATTGGCCTGCCAACTCTCCTGACCTGAACCCCATAGAGAATCTGTGGGATATTGTGAAGAGAAAGTTGAGAGACGCAAGACCCAACACTCTGGATGAGCTTAAGGACGCTATCGAAGCATCCTGGGCCTCCATAACACCTCAGCAGTGCCACAGGCTGATTGCCTCCATACCACGCCGCATTGAAGCAGTCATTTCTGCAAAAGGATTCCCGACCAAGTATTGAGTGCATAACTGAACATAATTATTTGAAGGTTGAATTTTTTTGTATTAAAAACACTTCTTTTATTGGTCGGATGAAATATGCTAATTTTTTGAGATTTTTGGAATTTGGGGTTTTCATGAGCTGTATGCCAAAATCATCAGTATTAAAACAATAAAAGACCTGAAATATTTCAGTTGGTGTGCAATGAATCTAAAATATATGAAAGTTTAATTTTTATCATTACATTATGGGAAATAATGAACTTTATCACAATCTGCTAATTTTTTTAGAAGGACCTGTATTTGAGTGTCATCAGCATAACAATGGAAACTAATTCCATGTTTACTTAGAATATTACCCAGTGGCAGCATATATATTGAGAAAAATAAAGGGCCTAACACAGATCCCTGCGGCACTCCATAGTTTGCCGAAGTTATGATCGATTTTTCTCCGTTTAAGTAGACGAAATGGTAGCGGTCAGATAAGTATGACCTGAACCAGCTTAATGCTTGTCCTTGAACACCAGTGTAATTTTGTAGTTGATCTAAGAGTATTGTGTGATCTATAGTATCGAACGCAGCACTAAGATCAAGTAAAACTAGTACTGAGATACAGGCTTGGTCCGAAGCTAAAAGTAAATCATTTGTGATTCTAACAAGCGCAGTTTCAGTGCTATGATGTGGCCTGAATCCAGACTGAAACTTTTCATAGATGTCGTTTTCTTGCAAGAAAGAGCCGAGTTGAGCGGACACAACTTTTTCTAATATTTTTGACATAAATGGAAGATTCGAAATGGGTCTGTAATTTTCTAGGTTATTTGGATCTAATTGTGGTTTCTTAATAATAGGTTTTATAACTGCCAGCTTGAACGTTCTTGGAACATGACCTAAAGATAAAGATGAGTTAATAATATTGAGAAGAGGCTCTTCCACTATAGGTAACACTTCTTTAAGTAGTTCTGTTGGTATAGGATCTAATAAACATGTTGTTGTTTTAGATGAAGTGATAAGTTTATTTAACTCTTTTTGTTCTATGTTTGTAAAGCATTGTAATTGTTCTTGCGGGTTGATAATTGTGGCTGAATTATGAGGCGCGAGCAAAGATTGAACGTTTACGATTTTGATTCTGATGCTTTCAATTTTCTCGGTGAAGAAGTTCATGAAATCATTACTACTAAACTGTAACAAGGTATTTTGTTCAGACGACGTCTGTTTATTTGTTAGTCTAGCCACGGTATTAAATAAAAACCTTGGATTATTTCGGTTGTTTTCTATTAATTTGCTGAGGTGCTCAGCCCTGGCCGTTTTAAGGGCCTTTTATAACGTGACATACTGTCTTTCCACGCGATTCTAAAGACCTCTAAATTAGTTTTTTTTTTTTTTTTTACGCTCTAAATTACGTGTTTCTCTCTTTAAAACATACGTAGTATTATTGTAACATGGTGCTATACTTTTTTCTCTGACCTTTTTTAATCTAATGGGTGCAACAATATCCAATGTTCTAGAGAGAATGGTGCTCATAGTGCTTTTTAGTTCGTCTAGTTCATCTGTTTGTTTGAGTTCAGGCAGCAGCTGAGATAGATCAGATAAGCTATTTGAGAAATGATCTATGGTGGATGGATGAATTGTTCTACCTGGTCGATAACGTGGTGCAGCATGACATATTACAGCAGTATGTAATATGCAAGTTACCATGTAATGGTCAGTGACATCATCACTTTGTGGAATGATATCTATATCGGTTGGATCGGTTCCATATGATATAATTAAATCGAGTGTATGATTAAGACGATGAGTTGGTCCGGTGACGTTTTGCTTGACCCCGAAGGAGTTTAATAAATCTGTAAACGCAGCCCCTAACGCATCATTTAAATTATCTACGTGTATGTTAAAATCTCCAACAATTAATGCTTTATCGACGTTGACCAAAAGATCTGATAGAAAGTCAGCAAACTCTTTTAGGAAATTGGCGTAAGGCCCTGGAGGTCTATATACGGTAGCCAATGCTAGAGATAATAGGGATTTTTTTCTTACATCTAAGAGCGTAACATTTAGCACAAGTACTTCAAACGAATTAAACCTATGACGAGTTTTCAGAGTAACATTAAGGATATCTCTGTAGATTGTTGCAACACCGCTGCCACGACTGATCAGACGGGGCTCATGCTTATAACATATCCTGGCGGAGTAGACTCATTTAGACCGAAATAATCATTTGGTTTAAGCCAGGTTTCAGTAAGGCACAGAACATCAAAATTATTATCTGTGACCATTTCATTTACAATAACCGCCTTAGGTGTGAGCGATCTAATGCTTAGAAGACCTAGCTTTAGAAATTGTTTTTGTTTTAATAACAATTAGATTTTTTCTAGATCCCGCAGTAGATTTATTATTTGATCTTAGTAAACGAGGAATAGACACAGTTTCTATGCAATGTTCTACACAAGTATTAATATCAATTAAATTGGTGCAGTAGAGACTGTGATTTGGATTTTTGGTTACTAGTCAAACGGTATTTAGCATCTTGGAGATGTTATCCGACAGAAGATCTGCCCCGATTCTACTTGGGTGTAAGCCATCAGCGCGGAAGAGCCTTGGTTGCTCCCAAAACAGATTCCAATTATTTACAAAGAGCAGTTTCTGCTCATTGCACCATGACAATAACCATTCATTTAGCGCGAATAATCTACTGAACTTTTCATGCCCTCGTCGGTACGTAGGAAGCGGTCCAGACACAATAATCGATGTTTCAGGCGATGTGCTGCGTACCGTATCGATAAGGCTCCTGAAGTCTTGCTTCAGAACCTCCGTCTGTCGCAGCCCTAATGTCGTTAGCTCCCGCGTGCAGCACAACAGCTCCGACGCGCTCGTCACCGTTCAAGATCTCAGTTACCCGCGCAGTGATATCGAGAACACGAGCACCAGGAAAGCAGTGACTGTGCACCTTACTTTTACCTAACGTAGCGTGGACGTGTCGGACGGTGGAATCGCCGATGATCACAGCATCGCGTTCCATTTCACGAAGAGGGGAGAAGCGGTTCTGAGTGGAGATCTCGAAAACCGGGAGGGGCGAAAAAATTCTTGTCCTGGCTCGCGGCTTCTGCGGAACCACCCAGGCTTCGTGGTGGTGTGTTGGAGCCGGAGTGAATGAAACCATGGCTGATCGTGACCTGGACGCTTGGAACCAATGCTGAGAAACGCACGGAGTAGACGAAGTCGGCGCCAGCAGGTTACTAACGTTAATCACTGATCCGTGTGCATCAGCGCGTGATGTTTCAAGAGCTAAACGCCGGTCTCTCAGCTCAGCTTGTTTCTCTAGAAGGTCTCGGATCTGCTTTTCTACAGCTTCTAATTCAGACTGCACCGCGAGCAATTCAGATTTGTTCGCATCAGCACCAAAAGGTAGATAACATACACCTGATATATTCGCCATTTTAACAGATGGACAGTAAGTTAGCAATGATGCAACCAGTGATGCTATTAATATTTATACTAATTTATGACTCAAGTCTTGGTTAAAAAACGTCTTTTTAGTGGTACGGGTGTAATGTAGACGCACGATAGACGGGAAAATGTTCGTTTGTAAGTGAGTGTAAAGAAGACTCGCTCAGCCGTGACCGATAGGTGTAAAGGACCGGTGTTGGGTAACGGCTTGAGACGCGTCTGCTCAACAGTCCGAGTTGTAATTATGAGTAATTATGAGTTAAATGATGGTTCAAAACAGAATAAAAGAAAGAAATACGGAAAAACAGAAAGAAATACGAACCTAATACGAGGCTTAGACAGCCACGACGCAAACAAACAAACTCACAGCAGGCAACGAGGCTGACAAAAGCAGTCGATCGCAGGGCGAGCAGCAGTGAAGCGGTGTCTCGCTCTACGACCAACAATCAATGTTCAACCGTATTTGCGCAAACAAGCAAACTCACAGCAGGCAACGAGGCTGACAAAAGCAGTCGATCACAGGGCGAGCAGCAGTGAAGCGGTGTCTCGCTCTACGACCAACAACCAATGTTCCAACCGTATTTGCGGTTCCAGCCGTATAATGACTTGAGACGCGTCTGGCCAACAACTAACTAAGCAGGATGGCGAAACCGACTGAGTCTACAAATCCCTAGTTCTCTTTAGTTATGTGATATCCATAAGGAAAATCATCTTTAGAGTAAGAAGCTTGACTGCGCTGACTCTAGTGGTTCAAATGGGTTATCGACTAACCCCTCAAGGACCACGGCTGAATCCCAAAAGGGAACTTTCACTCTGACTGCTGATCTCAGTCGCCTAGCTCCACGAAGGAAGCGGGCGATCAGAAGGTATTTCCCCACTAAAATCCCATCAATCAGAGTGTGGCAAGCTGAAATGGGGGCCACAAATACTCTGAGAGTAGTAGGACATGTGCCTGCTGACAGCTTTTCCTGCAGAATCTCCAGCACTGAAACAATCTGGCAGTGGACTGGGTCTGCATGATGTATAGTACACCACCTTTCAAAGACATGCCACTTAAGAGCATACATTCTTCTAGTGGAGGGAGCCCTAGCACTCAGAAGGGTCTCTATTACCTCAGCTGGAAGTCAAGCATCTCTTAGCCGGTCCCTGATGCTAAGAGATGCTGGACTTCCAAACATGAAGTTTCCATCGCTCAGGCCAGGAATGGAATATTGTCCCCTGCACCTGAGACAGGATATCTCTTGTGTTTGTTATCGCCCAAGGCGAGCCGTCGAGGAGAGATATTATTTCTGAGAACCAGACTCTGGTCGGCCAACGAGGCGCTATCAGCAAGAGGCATGACCCTTGTTAATGGACCTCCGCCAGGAGTCCTGGGAGCAGAGTGATCGGTGGAAATGCATATAGATGCTTCCTGGGCCATTCATGGTCCATTGGGGCTGGAGGAGCCAGTGAGAAGTAAAGAGGACATTTCACTGTTTCTTGTGAAGCGAAGAGGTCTTCCTCTGCTTCCAAAAATTATTCCCAGGTCTAACTGACCACATCGAGATGGAGCTTCCAATCCCCATTTGTGACCTCCCGTCTGGACAATAAATCTGCTCCCACATCCATGCTTCTGGGAATGTGAATCGCCCTGGGGGACAGGAACTTGTCCTGAGCTCAATGCCGAACCTGCTGTGCTAGTTTGTTCAAACAGCGCGAATGCAACTCACAGTTTGCACTCTCCATTCCCTCGACACGATTCTCTTTTTTTCAACTCTTTTTTGTTGTTGTTGTAGAGAAAGAGTAAGAGAGTGAGATAGGCTTTATTCCTGCCTGACAAAACTAACTCCTAACAAAAGGGATAGTTTTCAAAAAAAGAAGCAGCACACATGGCACACAATGCGGTTCCGAAGACAATGGAATCTGAGCGCACCTGCCACACATCTATTTATAGCCTCTGAAATGTGCATTTCGATGACGTCATCATCAGAGGTTATTTTGGCTAAATTCTTGGAGTGTTTGCCACACGTTTTCAAAACCAGTCAAACAAAGATGTTTTCCCATAGCGCTTAAAATCAAGCGCAGCATTGAGAGTAGCTTTTGAAAGAGAACTGTAATTTACACAGTGAAGACAATGCAGTGGTTTTTATTTGATACTTTATACAATGTATGTAGTTTTTCTTATTTCTAGTGCTTGAAGTTTTTCAGGTAGGTCTATTTAATTTTTGTCTTTGTTCTATTGAAGTTTGTTGTCCTAGTGCATGTAATTAGTTTATTTGTGCTTGTTTTATCACTGACTGTTTGTCTTTGTAAGCTTGTTTGTTTGTTTGTTTGTTTGTTTTCACTTAGGCTAGTATTAGTTTTTTTGTGATATTGACATTGGTGACAATAATTCTGAAATTTTATAAAAAAATGTTTGATATAAGTGCAGGGGAAATGTAAATTAAGAAAAAGATTATTTTAAGGAGGAAAAAATAAAGACATCCATTCATTGTGAGACATTTCATTTTCTATCCCTAGACTCTGTAAAATGTAATAGAAGTTATATACCTTCATGTGAATGTCAAGTCAGATCAAGTAATAAATCCTGAATGAAAGCTATTTGCAACCAAATCATCATATTGGACCCTAACAAAGTGCTACTGACATTTGATTGCATAGCTTTTTCACACCAAGGATGCCTGAACTATACATTTCCATAACAATAGCAGAGTCAAGGCCTATAAGCAACTTTAAACGATCCTCCGTCACATAATACAGTATAATGGTCATGGTTTTGAATGATTTCCTCTCTTCTAATGCCTTTCCAATCACTTTCTCTTCCTCTCCTCACCACTGTCCGCCAGCAGCCCTTTCCTGTCTAGATTTGTATTCCAGATTCATAGAAAGCTTCCCGTTATTTATCCATTCCACTGAAGGTCTGTCAGAGTTCAAGATATTGCCATAAGTGTTCCTGCTTAACAGCCAACAGATTCATAAGTGGTGGGGAACTAAACATTTAATGTTGCATAAACAGCAGTAGTTATGTTAAATAATTATGTTTTAAGAAAAAGAAATGTACACTACTGTTCAATTATTTATGTTTTTTGAAAGACGTTTCTTGTGCTCACCAAGGCTGACAAAAAATACAGTAAAAATATGAATATTGTGAAATATTACAATTTAAAATAAACAATTTTCTATTCTAATATATTTTAAAATATAATTGAATTTATTCCTGTGATGGCAAAGCTGAAAATTCAGCAGCCATCACTCCAGTCTCTTCAGTGTTACACGATCCTTCAGAAATCATTCTAATATGCTGATTTGCTGCTCAAGAAAAATGATCAGTGATGATGAATAAACAGTTCTACAGTGTTTGTTTGACATTGTTATTACAAAAAATCAATGTAATAGTCTACTGTCACTTTTGATCAATTTAATGTGTCTTTTTCTGAATAAAAGTATTAATTTCTTTAAAAAAAAATCCTACTGACCCAAAAGGTATGTATTTCTATAAAATCAAGTATTACCCATATCATTCTCATTCCACACTTTAAAAAGTGATAGTCTGCAATGCTGCATATTGCTATGTCCATTTGCTGTCATTTCATAGCCCTAATATTTTTTTTTTTTTATAGGATGAACAAAACGTATTTATTGCCGACACAGTTTCCAGACTTGTTCAAAAATATTTAACTGAATTACTGGACATAATGACTAATTGTTCTCAGAACTATAATATTGCTTTGAAAAGTGTTTCTTCCAGACAGGTCCTCCTAAACACACTGAATCACTCCCTCTGAACCACTTGTGTGTGTGTGTGCGTGTGCGCGTGTGTGTGTGTGTGTGTGTGTGTGTGTGTGTGTGTGTGTGTGTGTGTGTGTGTGTGTGTGTGTGTGTGTGTGTGTGTGTGTGTGTGTGTGTGTGTGTGTGTGTGCGCGTGCGCGTGCGTGCGCGTGCGTGTGTGTGATTTGATTTGATTTGATTGCAATCTCTAATTCTAAAAAGCCTTTTTTAGAAGTCAAAGATTTAATTTACGATTGTAGCTTTAAGTATGGACAAGATTGCATTTAAGCAAAGATGAAAAAAAATTTTAGTCCTAATGTAATATTTCATCCCAACATGGAGCCTAAGTAATGGACATTTCATAAATGCTTTTCTTGTCAAGGTTTCAGATTGATATGTGATAAATGAAAATCGTCTTAATGAGAACATCACTAAAGAGTCACATATTGTATTGTACATACAATATTGTACATTGTACATATTGTATTAAACAGTAGCACCAGCAAATATGATAAAATACAACAATGTTCATATAAACAGTTACATTTATTATTAGTAAAATATGTGTTCCGCTAAAAGTGGACGAGTTAATATAGAATGTGTGGCCACAAGTGTAATTTTATTGTGGCATTGAACGCAGCTCATCCAGTTAGTATTTATAGTTGACCTTTCCCTTTTAATTAGTCATTTTCAACAGTATCAAGGACCTAACACCTAGGATGTTGTACGCATTTGTTGAAAGACCTTTCTAACTAATGCTTCTCACCTGCAGCATGTTGTGACATTTTTGCTGTTGATGAGATTGTAACCCACCCACCAGTGGTGCCTTTCCTCACATGCTGTCATAATGAATGTGTTTACTGATGTCACTGAAGCAAATTTCAGTCAATGCTATTTTGTGAACCACATGGTCTGTGATATAAATGTTGCTCTGGTTGCAGATGTGAATGGAAAATTAGCTAACCCTTGCGAAAAAGAAGTACATTTTAGCATACTTAAAAAAAAAAGTAATCATTACAGAAATAATATACTTTAAAGGAATATACTCATAGTGTCAACTAGATGTAATGTCTTCGGACACTTCATTGAATGTTAATTGCATTTAATTAAAAAAATGTCTTATAGTTTAAATTTATATTAAATGCAATTACCTGAAGTGTAGAGTGCTTTTTTGACCAACTTAAGTAGGACTTAAGTTCATCTTTGTCATTTCATAATTCCTTTGTTGACTTTGAAATATGCTTTGAAAGTGTCCTGCCGAATCTACTGTCTAGTTATGGTAAACTAAAATAGACTTATCTTAACAGTCATTTCTATAGAAACTTGATAAATATATTTGCTATTACACATTTGTTATAATGAAGTTGCAATTAAGTACATTTACAATATGTAACTTTAAATGTAATATCGAATATCACACTAAAGTTAAATTTATAATCAAATACTTTACTTGTGCTTTAGTTAACATTTCTTGCTAAGTACTTCTTGAAACCATGACAAAAGATTATCAAATCATAATGATTCAAAGTAAGTTTTAATTTGACATTATTAAAAAAGTGCACTTTTTAAAAGTGTATACTTCAGTGCATTAAAGGTGCTCAAAGCGATGTCACGCGTTTTTTAGGCCAAAACATTTTTTGTCACATACAACAAACATCTCCTCACTATCCGCTAGCTGCCTGTCCCCTGAACACACTAGTAAAAAACTACACGGTCTCTGCAGACACCTCAGGCTCCACAAACGGCAACAAAAACAAACTGGGCTTACCCGCACCACGAAACATAACAAACTGTTCCAGCCAATAACCGATAAGAAGGGTTTGGGGGGTTAGTGCGCGGATGAGGAGGAGGGAGGGTCTAGCTAGCCTTCGTTTTGTTTGACAATACTTTAAACGTCAACAAGAAGTGATGTCACCCGACATCGCTTTGAGCACCTTTAAGAAACATACTCTCTCATACTCTTAAGTACACTTAAGGGGAAAGTTCACATGATCAAATTATGTATATCATTTAATTACCCTTACATTGTTCCAAACCTGTATGAGTTTTGTCCTTTGTTGAATACAAAAGAAGATATTTTAAAGAATGTTGGTAACCAGACATTTGACGGCACCTATTGACTTCCATAGTATTTTTATTTTTTCCTACTATGAAAGTCAATGGCTACCGTCAACTGTCTGGCTACCAACTTTCTACTAAATTGGCTATCTTCTTTTGTGTTCAACAGAAGAAAGAAGTTCATACAGGTTTGGAACAACTTGAGGGTGAGTAAATGATGACCAATTTTTCATTTTTGGGTGAACTATCGCTTTAAGTGACCTTTTTATTTCAATACTATCAATGAAAAAAAAACATAGCAACTTTTAAGATGTGAAGTACACTACAGGTGCACATTCAATACCATTGTTTCCACAGGGAACTCATTCAATAATAAAGTTTTCAATAGTGAGGCAATTACTTCTTTCTTAAACATTAGAGGTATTGTTTATCTCAGTGTCCTTGATTCAGAATGCAGAATATGTCACATTAGAGCAGGTGTTCTTAGACAGGGGATTATGGGATTTAGGCTACTCACTACCGTACCCCTCAGAATGTATCACATTCAGATGTCCTGACAAAAACTCCATCTCTGGTAATTGGTGATTTCCATAAGTAAATCCACTGCTGAGTTGATAGAGTTCACAAGGGGAACAAAATGGCAGGACCTGACAATAGCAATAAGAAGATATAGGCTATGATAAATCTAGTGAACTTTGCTTTGAGTATACCAGGTCCTTTATACAAAAAAAAAAAGTCATAAATTAAATTAAGCACATCTTGAAAATATGTCTAAATGAAAGGTACAGTAAGCGTTTTCTGAGAAACACTGTAGATTTCTTGAAAAAGGGAACAAAATGGCAGGACCTGACAAGAGCAATGAGAAGATATTGGCTAACTCTCCCTTCATTGCTCGGCCCCGAATGCATGAACACGGAATGCAAGAGGACATCTTTATCATACCTGAAAGCAAAGCAAAATAACACTTTTTAAAAAATAAAGCACAGATGACAAATAAACTACACGGAAGAACAAAAAATAAACATACAGTACACAAGAGTGTATACAAGCAAGAGATCATTGTTAGTCGTCAGCAGCACACGAGTACCATACAATGACACTCAAAACGATCCTGTTACTACAACTAGCATTACAACAACAGCATATCTTGGTTCTATGAAACATAGCAAAACGTCTCGGTAACGCATGTAACCCTCGTTCCCTGAGTAGGGAACGGAGACGTTACGTCGGATGACGACGAATGGGGTTTCGCTTAGAAAGCCTATCAGCTTCGAGTGTTACAAAACGAGCCTATGGCAAAGAAATGCCATGGGTCTGCGGAATTTGCATGACGTAACTCCGCCCCACCTCGTGGGTATAAAAGGAGGAAGTCCGCAACAGCAGTTTATGTTTCTTCGCTGAGGAGCCAAGACTGAGCTCAGGCGATCCCCGCGGTACAGCGGAAAGTGGCAGGCAGACGTAACGTCTCCGTTCCCTACTCAGGGAACGAGGGTTACATACGTAACCGAGACGTTCCCTTTCGTTGTCACTCCGAGTTACGTCGGATGACGACGAATGGGGTTACCAGTCTAATCACGCCACCTTCTCAGCTGTCTTCCAGTGCCCTGCGTAAATCGAGGTCCCTGACATAGAAGGACGAAGGACTCAATTTAACACAGGAATACCAAGGTACACTGGGAAGCATATCCCAAGCTAGGGGAAGTATGCAATTAATGCCAACCCAGAGGGGGGGGGACTTAGAGAATACACATATGACCCGAAGGAAACATATGGAGAACACTGGGGTGTCCAGCCGCAGGTGGAATATTTAAACCCCAGGGGTGGCAAGGTGGCTTGCCAAGGGAAAGACACATGCTCAGAGAGGCTTACAGTGGAAATACACATGTGGGGGTCGCTCAAGGGAGGGACCATGCACACGGGAGGCACCTAGCCGACGCGCAGGCAAGAGACACTGGCGCCGACGTCAGGAGTGCTGGAGGAGCTCAGGGCTTTCGGGGAAGCTCACCTGAGGAGAATATCGCACGTATCCAGTCCGTGGAGTGGAATGGCGAGCAAGCGAAGACACCTGAGCGGGTCCGGTACTAGCTAGTTGAAGTGAGTACATGAGAGGACACTGACACTCGGAGATTATAGAATCTGGCGAATGTGTTAGGTGTCGCCCAGCCTGCAGCTCTGCATATGTCTGTTAGCGAGGCGCCATGCGCTAGAGCCCAAGAGGATGCCACACTCCGGGTGGAGTGGGCCGTCACACCAAGGGGGCACGGTCGGCCTTGCTGCTGGTATGCCAAAGCAATGGCGTCCACTATCCAGTGAGACAACCTTTGCTTGGAGAGAGCCTTTCCCTTCAGCTTCCCACCATAACAGACAAAGAGCTGGTCTGAGGTCCTGAAACACTGCGTCCTGTCTACATAGGCGCGAAGAGCGCGTACTGGACAGAGCAGTGCCAAGGCTGGGTCTGCCTCCTCCGGGGGCAGCGCTTGCAGGTTCACCACCTGGTCCCGAAAGGGAGTGGTAGGAACCTTGGGCACGTATCCGGGCCGGGGTCTCAGGATCACGTGAGAGAAGGCCGGCCCGAATTCCAGGCACGCTTCGTCGACGGAGAATGCGTGCAGGTCCCCTACCCTCTTGATGGAGGCCAGTGCAACCAGGAGCGCTGTCTTCATTGACAGGAACTTAAGCTCAACTGATTGCAGGGGCTCAAAGGGAGCACTCTTTAGGGCAGTTAGAACCACTGAGAGGTCCCAAGAGGGAACGAGAGGAGGGCGAGGAGGATTTAGTCTCCTCGCTCCTATCAGGAACCTGATGACCAGGTCGTGCTTCCCCAACGACTTACCTTCGACCAGGTCGTGGTGTGCAGCAATGGCGGCAACATAGACCTTAAGGGTGGAGGGAGACAGCCTTCGCTCCAACCCTTGCTGAAGAAAGGAAAGCACAACGCTGATCGAGCATCTCTGGGGGTCTTCTCGGTGAGAAGAGCACCAGTCAACGAAGAGGTTCCACTTCAACGCATAGACGTGCCGAGTGGACGACGCTCTAGCGGAAGTGATGGTAGCCGCCACCGTTGGTGGAAGGGTACTCAAACCTACCTCGAGCCGTCCAGGAGCCATACGTGGAGGCTCCAGAGATCGGGGCGAGGGTGCCACAGGGTGCCCCGTCCCTGAGAAAGAAGGTCCTTCCTCAGAGGAATGGGCCAGGGAGGTGCTGTCGCGAGGAGTGCAAGTTGGGGGAACCAGGTCCGGCCGGGCCAATACGGCGCGACCAAAATGACCTGCTCCTCGTCCTCCCTGACCTTGCGCAAGGTCTGCGCAAGAAGGCTCACTGGGGGAAACGCATATTTGCGGCCCGGCGGCCAGCTGTGCGCCAGTGCATCCGTGCCGAGCGCGCCCTCTGTCAGGGAAAAATACAGGGCGCAATGGGTCGAGTCGTGAGAGACAAACAGATCTATCTGTGCGTCCCCGAACTGGTCCCAAATCAGCTGAACCGACTGGGGATGGAGTCGCCATTCTCCAGGGAGGGGCTGAAGCCGCGAGAGCTCGTCGGCTGCACAGTTCAGGGCTCCGGGAATGAAAATGGCTCGAAGCGACCTCAGATGCTTCTGACTCCATAGGAGGAGGTGGCGGGCGAGTTGTGACATACGGCGGGAGCGTAGACCACCTTGATGGTTGATGTACGCTACAGTAGCGGTATTGTCTGACTAGTACTTGTTGACCCCTGAGCAACGCCCGGAAGCGGTGCAGGGCAAGGCGTACTGCCAACAACTCGAGGCAATTGATATGCCATAGCCGCTGGGGTCCTGTCCAGGAGCCCGCAGCAGCATGTCCATTGCACATGGCGCCCCAGCCCGTGGTGGAGGCATCTGTGGAGACCACAACATGCCGGGAAGCTCTTTCCAGGGGGACACCCGCCCTGAGAAAACTGAGGTTCGACCACGGGGTGAGGAACTGACGGCAGGTCGGAGTAACTGGTACTCGGAGCGTGCCTTGTTGCCATGCCCACCTCGGGACTCGGTCGCGAAGCCAAAGCTGAAGCGGTCTCATATGAAGCAATCCGAGCAGCGTGATCGCTGCTGCAGATGCCATATGCCCCAGGAGCCTCTGAAAATGTTTCAGTGGAACCGCACTCTTGCTCTTGAGATGTCTCAGGCAAGTCAGCAGTGACTGCGCGCGCTCGCTCGTAAGCTGCGCGGACATGGCGACCGAGTCGATGTCCATACCGGGAAAAGAGATCCTCTGCACGGGGCAACGTTTGCTCTTCTCCCAGTTGACCCGAAGGCCCAGACGAGCTAGGTGCCGGAGCACTAGGTCCCTGTGTTCGCAAACCTGATCTCGAGAGTGAGCTAGGATCAGCCAGTCGTCGATATAACTCAGGATGCGAACCCCGTGTTCCCGAAGGGGAACAAGGGCAGCCTCGACGACCTTCGTGAAGGTGCGAGGAGACAGGGCTAGCCCGAAAGTGAGAACCGCGTACTGGTATGCCTGCCCCTTGAAAGCAAACCGTAGGAACGGTCTGTGTCGAGGAAGAATGGAGACATGAAAGTAGGCGTCCTTCAGGTCGATCGCTGCAAACCAATCCTGGGGCCGCACGCATTCGAGAACGCTTTTGGCGGTGAGCATCTTGAACAGCAGCCTATGAAGGGAGCGGTTCAGCACGCGCAAGTCCAGGATTGGCCGTAACCCACCGGTTTTCTTGGGGACAATGAAGTAGGGGCTGTAGAACCCGGACCTCATCTCGGCTGGAGGGACAGTCTCGATTGCACCCTTCGCCAGCAGGGTGGCAATCTCTGCTCTCATGATAGGGGCATTGCCACCGACCAAAGTGGAGCGGACTCCCCTGAAGCGGGGAGGAGACCGTGTGAACTGAATCGCATAGCCGAGCCTGATGGTGCGCGCGATCCAGCGGGACAGACGGGGAAGCTCTAACCAGGCTCCCAGGAACTGAACCAGCGGGATCAAGCGGACGACAGGCGTCCCCCCGGAGGGGCAGCGAAGCGGAGTAACTGGCCCAGACGTGGACGGCATAGCGGACCGGTGTGGGGGCACAGTTAGCAACCGCGCCCTGACAGAGGGGGCCAGGGGAGGACCAGGCTGGTCGTCCCGCGGGGGCCTGCTCTGCCAGGGGTCTGGCGACAGAGGGGGACAGGGGCGAAGCGGTCCGTGGACGGCACGCCTTGTCAACCGCCTCTGGGACAGAGGGGGGCGAGGAGAGCACGGCTTGTGGGCGGCGCTCTGTGTCGCCCGAGAACTCTGTGAGCTCAGGGAATAGAGGGTCGTTTCTGTCTTTAACCACTTTAGGGTGCTGCCCACCCGTGGGTGAGCAGCGGGGAGCGGAGAACAAAAGATTCTCCCCCGGCCCTCCACCGGGGGAAGGAGTGGTCCTGCTACCATCTCCTGAAAAACTACCATCTTCCCTGAGCAGCCCGTCTCAGGAGCGCCGCTTGGCCCGGCGTTTAGCGGGGGGCGGGAGAGGGCTGTGGCGCCTTCTTACGGCTTCCTCCGCGACCGGCCCGGGGTGGAGGCTGCTGCGTGGGCCGGGCGGGATGAGCGGGAGCCGCAGGAGGGCGCCCTCGGCGAGAAACAGGACGAGGCGTCTGCCCGGTTGGCTGGGTGGAGGCAGCAGCTGGCCGGCGGGGCAGAATGTGTCTTATGGCCTCGGTCTGTTTCTGGGCGGTTGAAAACTGTTGGGCAAAGTCTTCAACCGCACCGCCGAAGAGGCCAGCCTGGGACAAGGGGGCGTTAAGAAGACAGGTCCGCTCCGCGTCCCGCATGTCAGCCAGGTTCAGCCAGAGATGTCTCTCCTGGACCACGGCTGTGGACATCACCAGACCCAGGGAGCGCGCGGTAACCTTCGTCGCCCGGAGAGCAAGGTCGGTCGCGGCGCGCAGCTCATTGAAGAGCCCTGGGTCTGTCCTACCCTCGTGCATGTCTCTGAGCATCTGGGCCTGGTAGACCTGCAGAGTGGCCATAGCATGCAGTGACGCAGCCGCCTGTCCCGCCGCTCTGTAAGACTTCGCCACCAAGGTCGACGAAAATCTACAGGCTTTGGATGGGTGCTTAGGCTCGCCACGAGAAGAAGCACTCTGAGGACATAGTTGCATGGCAACAGAGCGTTCAACCGGGGGGAGCCCAGTGTACCCACGGTCGGCTGCATCATCGAGGGGAGGAAAGGCGGATGAGACCAACGAGCGGTCACGGGAAGACAACGGGGTCTTCCAGGACTTCGAGATCTCATCATGCACATCCGGGAAGAAAGGTATTGGGGTTTGCCGAGGACGAGGGTCGGCGGCCTTACCCAAAAACCAATCGTCCAGCCGCGAGCGCTCAGGACAGGGTGGAGGCCTCCACTCAAGCCCGATGCTCGCGGCTGCCCGGGAAAGCATGGCCGTCATCTCCGGATCAGACTCGAGCTCAGCCGTATGCACACCGGAAGGTGGCAGCTGAGTCGAGTCTTCACTTCCGGAAGAATCAAACCCACCTAGTGATGCTGCAACAGACATGATATCATCCTCTGTAGCTTCGACCGAAGCACGTGGGCCACCAGAGGGTAGACCCGCGGGAATCGGCCGCTCACTAGCGGGCACCGTCATTGAAGAGGGGGGCTGGGGTCGCGGACACATAGTCGGCGCCTTGTTCCAGACCGTTACCCTCAGGTCACCCTGGCCACCAGCCGCAGGGCGGGGGGTGGATGAGGGGACTCTCACTCTTGCGAGTTCACTGAGTCTCGACCGCAATGACGTGATGGTCATGTTCCCACAGAGAGAACATGAGTCATCCACGAGCGCTTCTCTAGCATGATCAATTCCCAAACATACTATGCAACGCTCGTGCCCATCAGAGTCCGATACCAATCTGCCGCAACCAGAAGTACACGGGCGAGGCATCTTTAAAAAGACATGCCGCGTGTAAGCTCTTTTAGTGAGAAAACTCAAGTGTTGAAGCACCCGGGGAGAAACGCGCCAACTGGCAGATCACTGCAGCAGATCAGCAGGAAGCACGCTCTCGCCGAAGATCGCCGTCACACCAACACTCGAGGCACTCGTTTGTAAAGCTGACAATTCAGAGATGGCTTGTGGAGAGAAGAATACACTTGGCTCCGAAGCGAAAACATAAACTGCTGTTGCGGACTTCCTCCTTTTATACCCACGAGGTAGGGCGGAGTTACGTCATGGAAATTCCGCAGACCCATGGCATTTCTTTGCCATAGGCTCGTTTTGTAATACTCGAAGCTGATAGGCTTTCTAAGCGAAACCCCATTCGTCGTCATCCGACGTAACTCGGAGTGACAACGAAAGGGAACCAATGTTACTGCTGATTGGATAGTGTGCTGTGGTGCTTGATACACTCTAAAAAATGATGGGTTGTTTTAACCCATTTTTGGGTCAAATATACCCAAACGTTGGTTTAAAAATTTTATTTAAAAATGTAACCCAACGGCTGGGTTTGTCTATATTTGACTCAAATTTGGGTTGAAACAGCCCAGTACTTTTTAGAGTATACAATCTACTTTCAACAGCATTTCTCAGAAATCGCTTTCTGCAACTTTAAATGGTTTTATTCAACTTAAAAACATAAATCCAAGATGGTGGATGAAGCACAAGACATGTTAAACATTATTAAATGTATAAAATAATCCAGTGTAATTTAAAATAAACCATTTTAACCCCATTCTTTGCAGTGTTAGCTTAACAACATGCTAATGCTAAACTCCATTGCGAGTTGATTTTGCTACACGGGTTACATTTGTGTGGCATGTGGAGTTGCTATCTATGCAGAGTGCTTCAAATGGGTCACTTATGAGGTTCAATGACCGTTTGGATACCGACATAAGCAGCTGCCTTAAAAAGGAAAAATCATTCCTGTTTTCTGATGTTAACACGTTGCATGTTAGAATGTTGATACTACACATACAAAAAGACTATTGAAAATGGGTTCAAATTAAATAATGTATCATGACAATCACTAACATACACTCTTGATTATGTGGCTGGTGAACAGTGAGCAGAGAGTAGCATTCGCAGCTTCTTAGCATATGATAAATAGTTTAACAGACTGAAACCATCTGGCCTTATTCCTCTGTTCTTTTATTTCGGCCGAGGCCTCTCTGGAATAACACTGAGTGCTCACAATTTATCTTGAATAAAAAAAGGAAATGTAATAATCAAGGATGAGACATGCAGGCTCTTCTCGGAAAAAAACGCTGGTGTCACTAACAAGAACACTTCTCTAGTCAATGGTTTAGGAATGGATACACTGGTCCCAAATCACATCAAGAGAGGAACACAGATGGACTCTCAGGTTTGTCAGTACCATAATAATAATTATACCGCTAGCACACCCTTCCACTTTCATTTCCACCCTCGGTGTGAGAGAGACACTAAGAGACTCAATGAGGAACAGAGTGAGAGAATAGAGCTGTTCAGTCATGATGTCAATTTGTAGGCCATCCTCCAAGGCTAATTTGCCACGGTTCACTATGGGATTTACAATGGGTTTTTAGAATAGTAGTCTTTGATTTATTAGAAAATGGGGTATTTATAAGGTGGTTAAGCTTACATTTTGTTCTACAACAGCATAAATGCCTCATATTTTGAAATGTAAAATGTTGTGGTTTTAAAGAGAAAAGATGCAAACAATTTGGCTAAATAAGATTTACAGTGATTATTTATTTACTTTTATATTTCAGTTTTCATTTTAACTTTAGTTTAAGATTTTTGTTTGTTAGTTGTGCGCTTTTGTAATTTTTATTTTTATTTTTTATATTTCTATTTATTTTATTCCAGGTTTAGTTGTAGTAATTTTAGTACTTCAACTTCAACTTTATTTATTATTTAGTTGCCAAGGGAACATTTTGCCATCTGGCGGGTTAGTCCGCATCTCCAATCCAGGGCCTGTATGTTCCCGGTCGCTCTCGCAACCAAGGCTTTACAGGGCCTGTGTTTAGCATGCTTCTCAAAGTGCCATTTTAGTCTTAAGTGCTGAGAATTCATGAAATTTACTCCTACTTTCAAACTTAAGTATAAAAGCAAGTTATCAAATTTCTTAAAGCTATCACTCTTAAGGCCCGTTCACACCAAGAACGAGAACTATAACGATAACTATATTTGTATCCACACCAACGAACGATAATGGTCTGCTTATTCTAAGCTCGCGCACTGCAGTTTCAAAGTGTGTACAACGTCATTGAACATGTTTTTGCTGTTCTTGTTGCATTTACACAGCTTTAACCAGCAGATGTCCTCAGCATGCTATGTTTTGAGTGAAGCTAGTGTAATCGATCTAATAATCTAACAGTAAATTTAGCTGATATAGTCAATTTAGTGGAATAAAAACACCACCTAGTTTTTTTTTCACTACAACTTCAAAGGAAGCAAGACAATGTTATCGAAAGGAGTGCTGCATACCTGAGGTAATACTTCTCAACATTTATTCAGAGGGTATGAACGATTGTTTTCCATATCCATTTTCTTGAAAAGAGGCTTGACTTGTCAACCAGTGGTGGATTTTTCTGTATCTCTGCGATTAACTTCTCCACAATGTTGGGTGAGCCCTTTAAATTCGAGTGGATTCTGATTGGCCGTTAGTGTTTTATCACTGGACAGCTTGAAAAAAATCGTTCTGAAAGTGATCCCAACAATATCGTTCCTCATATCTTTATCGTTATAGTTGTGGTGTGAACTCTGCTATTTTATAATATGGAGAATGATTTTTAGAAATGAAAGCGTAGCGTAAGTTCCGCCAGGAAGACTCAATTGTTACGTCATGTATTACCTTCTCATCTATCCAATCGCGTTCTAATACGTGAAGTATAAAAGATCCTTACTTGCACTCGTCTGAGTTCGCAGATGCTGACGCTTCACTTTCCACCATCCTCCCCACCTCCACCAAGAAGGTCTTCGCTCCATCCTTTCACCACCATCAGGTCGGTCCCTTCCATAACCCCAGGGGGGGTCGGCTGCGCCCCTGCCTTCATCTTCAGGCAGGATATGCAGAATCCGTACCCTCGGATCGCGAGTTATGGACGGGGCCTACGCCAAAGAACTTTATTGTGTATATATGGCTTGCTGGGCTGTTAATAAAATGCATCATTGTACAGTATCTTATCTCCGAGTCTTTCTGGTAGAACTATATCTGTAGCGTTATCTTTATAGTTATCATCCTTGGTGTGAACGGGCCTTTACTCTCCCAGTTATTTAAGACACCTCGAGAGGTCTCTCAAGCAGTGTTAATTTTGGCAGCCATTTTTGTTTCAGTCTTAGTCTTCATCTTCAGATGAAAATGTTTACTGGTCTTAGTCACATTTTAGTCATTTTGTCTTGCATAGTTTTAGTCTAGTTTTAGTTGACGAAAAGTCATTGCATTTTTTGTCAACTTTTAGTCAAACTGCAGTTACCGACATTAATTTTGGTAGCTATTTTATATGTAGTCTTTAGACAAAAAATGTCACTATAATTTTTCACTTTAGGCCAATTCAATTAAGCTTATGAGAAATTTGAATCAAGGTAACAGGCTGTTTTGACATTGCACTCTTTAGCAGTAGCACTTGTGCAATTCTAAATATCCCTTGGCCTTTTCCTTAGTTCAGTTCTCCAATTTTTTAGAGTGCCGTAACCCCTCTTCCACTTAGGCTGCAGTCACACCTTTTCCATTAAGGGACAATATTTGCCCCCTTTAATCGATTTTTTCCAGTTCATTTTTAATAAATAATGCTTTAAATAAAACAATGTTCAATAAATATGCAATGATGGAAAAAACGAAGTGATACTTTTAAATATTAAATTAAAATCGCCAGTAGGTGGCGGTAAGTCACTGTCTTTATGAGTGAGTCATCGAGTCATTCATTCATTCAGTAATGAAGCAAGTGGCTGTATTTATGAATGGGTCATTGAATCTCACGATTCGTTCAAAGCCACAGATTCGTTCTCGAATCACCGCTGTGTGCTGCAGTTCTGCTGTGGCTTTCGTTGCAAAATAGCAATAATATGCAATAATATGATCAACATTAAAAACACTGCTGGATATCAGCCTGCATTTTGATCGCAGATTTAGTCGCACAAACAGCGCAAGCGGCTCGTGACAGAATAAAGACCGACTGAATGACACTTTAATTTAAGTAGAAAATCTCAAATGAAGATCACTGAACTCCAGCTTGCAGCTTCTTCAGCAGTGTAGAGAGAGCGCGCGCGAATGGTTGCCAGAAACGTGTTCTTTTAACAGAAAAGCTCTGACTGGGGATTTAAATTATTTAAATCTGGCTACCGTAAGCATGAACGCTCGTAAACACAGTCTGTAATGTGTTGTCGTCTCCTTTATTCGACAAAAACAAGTGTTTTTGGTCAAGTTTATATTTTTTAAACACACTTCAGTCTCGTCATTTTTCGTCAACAATATTGCATGTGTTGATATGGTCACAGTTATCGTGACGTATGACGTGGGTGTCGTCTCTCATTGTCTTGTCTTAGTCAGGGAAAAAAAGGTCGTCAACGAACATTTTTCGTCATCGTTTTCGTTAACGAAATTAACACTGCTCTCAAGTGGTAGGAGTTGCCAGTAGGGGCTTGAGATGGCACCGAGGAGACCTATTTTTTTTACAGTCTATGGGGGATACAGAGACGAATGTATGACGACAAGCTGTTAATCAAACAAAAGGCTATCTTGTACAGAGCAGGCATCATTTTTGTCAGTGCTGGTTAATGGTTAACTGGTAATTGTAAAATTATTATAAAATAATTCCAACATTTACAAATACATTACAAAAAACAGAAGATGTTTCTGTAAATATTAGTTAATGGAAATGAATAGTATTTTTATTAACGAACATTAACTAAGAGTAATACATACTGGAACAAATGCATTGCTCATTGTTTCTTAATGCGCTTATAACGTTAACTAAATGGACCGTATTGTAAAGTGTTACCAGTTTATTTACAATTGTCACTTCTCATATGACAAGCAATTTGAAAAATGGATGGATAGATCTTCGAATTGTTTCATTGAGTTTCACACAAAGCATTCTGGGATTGCCTTTCAAGCAATCATGCAATACTACTTTAAAATTTGGTAAAAATGAGGTATCTTAAAAGGCAGCATAATTAAAAAGCATATGATGCTCTAAAATGCTGCCTCTAGGCTGCTCACTAGGTTCTGCTACTAACCCAAGAGTAGCAGATGGCACAGTAAATCTGAAGAGAATAACCAATCATATTAGGTCTCTCTCTCTCTCTCTCTCTCTCTCTCTCTCTCTCTCTCTCTCTCTCTCTCTCTCCCCCTCCAAATAATGCAAACCTCAAATCAAATCACTTCACATCACAAGGGCAAGTATTTCCCCCCGAAAACAACCCATCTCACAATCACATTAGAGCCTCTGAGAGATGCTAGAATCCTACGGGTCTGGTCGAAAATGGCCAAGGTGTGACTTTTAGCATGATAATTTCTCCATTATCTGTGCATTATCTCCATTTTATGGTCATGTCATGATGGAAGGTGTTGCGAACAGTTAAAAGAGTAATGCATTTTAGGTTTTTTGTTACTTACGGTAAGTTTTCTATTATGAAGACGTGTGTGCCAGACCCACAGCATAGAAACTCCACTGTGTCTTTGTTCTCAACTTTGAGTGAACCGTCACACTCATAAATTGAAGATAGATCACTCAGTGATGGGTTTTGTGACTGGATTAGATGACTGGCATGGATTGCACCAGTTCTACTCTCCTCATCCTCTCCTGATTGCTTCCTTGGAGCTATTTGCAAAACGTCTTCCCGCTGGTCCTCAATCATTCTTTTTGTTTTGTCTTCTTGTTCCTCTTTGTCTACTCTGGGATGATTTATAGATACTGTCCATTATCCCTGGCTGTGTCTCATCACTCACTGCTGTAACTACTCTCTGCTGCTTATCTTCAACTAAGCCTTCAAACAACACATTTTGAAGAAGTTTGTTGAGACTTTTTTTCTTCACACCTGAGGACACATGCTTTATATTTTAATCTGAGAGCATTATCTTCTGCTATGGTCCAGACCCTTCTGGTAGATGCAGATTGCAGATGCAAAAGTTTTGGTCTGTATTTATTTTATGTTTTAATGCCTTTTTTTAAGTCTCTTATGTTCACCAAGACTGCATTTATTTGACTAAAAATACAGTTAAAAATAGCTGTTTCCTATTTTATTATACTTTAAAATGTAATTTATTCCTGTGATGGTAAAGCGGAATTTTCAGCATCATTACTCCAGTCTTCAGTGTCACATGATCCTTCAGATATCATTGTAATTGCTGAGTTTTTCTGAATTGCTAAAACACATTTCTTGCAACCATCACTCACTTTCTCAAAACCTTAAACACAAAACAAAAAATTCAAACTACATTCAGAGAACCTCTGACTCTTCTGGCAAAATCAAACAATTGCCTCAAAACCATTTTATCTGTGCTCAAAATCAAACAATGCTTTCAGATCATACACACAGCGAGTCAATATTATAAACACTACAGATCATTCATTAGACACTACATCAAAAAATGGAGAACACAGAATCCAACGCATGCAGTTACAGAAAAAAAGTATAGTAATGACAACTTGCAGTAGTATGGTGAATAAATTGTATACTGTATGCACTGCAAGTATATTGTACTGAATATTGTATATTACAGTTTTTCTGAATTGCTAAAACACTAAACCCCATTCTCTGAACCAAATTCTCAATAGCCTAAAACAATTTGTCAAATAAATCACTCTTTCTGTAAAACTTTAAACAAATTCAGGTAGTTAAAACACTGCATACTCTAAACTGCAACTCTAAACTCACACACTAAGACACATTCTCACACACTAAGACACATTTCGTGATGCAAATTTGTTTCAAAACGCTAAACACAGGCAGGCAAAAGTTAAACACAACTCCAACACAGTTGTCATCGTTTACACACAACGACTCAAAATTGTTCACAATTGTTTCTAATGATGTGATCAAACCAACTGTACAAAATATAAGCCATTTCAGGTGCACAGGTGCACTGAATGTTGATACCAACAATAGATGGAAACAATCTGAGAGGGAGAAGAGGAAGAGTACATGTAAGAGGTGGTGGATGAGGAGGATGAGGACAAGAAAGAGCAAGGTGTAAAGCGTGTTATCAAGGGAGGATCAGGCAGACTAGAGGGTTTTTCTCTATGCCTGTCAAGAGACTACATTGCCTGTGATGTGGACAAAGTCCTCAGGCCAGAGCCAGCAGGAAGACATGATACTGAAGCAGAATAAATCTCTCATTGACCTTGATTTTGTAGTTGCACAACTTACAGTATTTGAGTGTACTGCAACATGCTTTTCATTTAGAGTTTTATTGAACTTTTTGGCTTTTGCAGTTGGGCTGCAGTATTTTTACAGTAAGCAATTGCTGAATACAGACATTCAGTAGCCTACTATTCAATATTCATTACAATACTATACTTGTCTTAGCAATGTTGAAAAACTATTACAAATTACTGCCAACTCATTACTGGTGATTGATTTCACATTGTGATACATGTATATGGTAAGATGAGTGGTATCCCACTCAATAGTGATAACATGGAGCCAGCAGTGGGAGATGGAAGACAAAGAATATACGGTGGTCAAAGCTGGTCAAGACAAGGAGGAGAGGCCACCGGGCAACCGTCCAAGTAACCCAATATCCCCACGTAGACCCAATATCACGATGAGTGTGGCTATATCAGAGATAGTGTGGTTGGATGCTTACCTCGTATTGGCTCATATAATGCAGCTTTCCTTGTAACCTTACTTGAAGGGCTAAATCAGGTCTGGGATACTGTTCATTTTCACCATGATCAAATGGTGCAAGCATGGATTTGGGCCCATCCTCAATACTCTAAATTTAGGTCAAATTTTTCTCCACATGGAGGTGGAAGGTATAAAGATATATCTTTATAGGTATATCTCCAATAAAGATGAAATCACGACTGGGCCTGGATTCGCCATGCCAGAAGATTCATTCCAAGATGTTTAGTCTATGAAAACATTTACTGTGCATGAGAACCTGTGACCAAATCCACAAGACAGGGTTGAAGCAAACATAGAAGTACAGTGAGGAACACTCCAGTTGATATTTTACAGTACTTTAGTTTTTTTTTTCTTATCTACATTTTTCCTTTGAAACACCTATGTTGTGATTTGATTATTTTATCAAAAAATTTCAGATTTTGTTCAATAATTCCGCTGTGTTTGTAATTCTTTCTAGTCTATTACAGAGATGTATGAACGTGTAGAACCATAATGAAACCTGCATCACATATTTTGTACAACTATATTTAATGTATGTAACTAGCAACTACACAGTGACAATGGGTATATATGCAACATGCAAAGTTTTGAGTTTTGTGTCTAGAATTTTGAAAATGACATCAAGGTTCTGAAATAGCTGACAAAATGCACCAGTCCAACTGAAAAAGCCCAAAAGGTCAAAGAATAGCCTAAATGAAAAGCATTCTACAGTGTATTAAAAAAATAAAAAATAAACTCTGGTGTGCCAGATCCAGCCAAGTGAAAAATAAATATACTTAAATGTATTTGAAATACATTTATTTTATGCTAAGTATACTACAAATAGGCTACATATTTATGTACTTGATATAAATACCCTGCAATTGTACTTTTGGTATACTAAATTGGTATACTTAAAGTCTGCTAAATTGGAACCAACTACTTTTGCACTTTGTTCTTTGTGGTGTTTTCATATAAATGTGTCTTTGCAGTTTGTGGACACAACCACCATACAATGAAAAAAAATCCGTTCACTCCTTTTTGTTTAATCCTCAAAAAGCTTAAACACTCTCAATAATCAAAGCCGTTTGGATTTTCTGAGCAATATGATGTCATTGCTCATGCTCCGCCCACGACCACTGACAGACTGTCCTGAATTAACATATTTCCGCCCTCAGCCATTTGTATACTGTCAGCCAAGGCAGCACTTTATATGTCTTGTGTGACACCCCCCACAGAAGAGAGGGGTGGGGTGAACAGTTACTCATTATCATTTAAAGTGACATGCACCAAAACAGGTCGCTGTGAACAGAGCTGTTCCCTTTCGAAGGGAACTCAACAATACGTCAACGACGTTATGGGGAACGCCTCAGGCGTGACAGGTGTCTGAAATCACTATCAAATCACGTCAATCATATTGACCGGCGACAGCCCGTGAATCATTAGCGTGAATGATTAACGTGCGACCTGGAAGTATAAAGGGGCGCCTTGCACACATGACAAATCATCTCATCGTCTTCAGGGACTGTCTGTTTGAAAACGCTACTCAATGAAACGGTAAGAAAATTAAATGTACAGCACACGAGTGTGCTTTTCCTGCCTGGGAGAAGAGCGCGCACGGGAGATTCTCGAGGGAATCCTCTGTGTGAACTGTGAGCGTTTTTCTTTTAAAACGCTCGCTCTCGTCTGGCCCTCTTCTCGAGTGAAGGGGGTTCAACGTCTGGTTCTCGTGGTCCCGCTCGTGCCGAGGCAGAGTGGCGACTTGCATCATGGGCTTCCAGATAGAGCTCGTCGATCATCTTGAGAGTGCTGTAAACCTCTCAGATGATTCGACGGCTGACGAGGGCGAAGCAGGTGCTCTTGCTGCTCTTCAGGACGAGCAGGAGATGGCTGAGGAGGTTTATAATCAGGTAGATCCTGAACCCTCTCAGCCACCCTGCCCCGTGTATGCAGGTCTGGTGGATGTTGTGGAGCGCGCCGCCAACAGGCTGTAGCTGCCATGGCAACGCACTAGAGGAGAGACCGCTCGCGTAGGCTCGGCGATCGGTTTCTCCCCGGCCATACACCACCAGCTCAGGTGAGCCTAATCCATTCCTTCCTGATCTTCACACAGAGATCTAGAGGGCATGGAAGAGCCCATTCTCTGCCAGTATTCACTGACATCAGCGGGTTAATTTCGCTGATGTTGAGGGGATCGCAGAGCATGGGTATGTGTCGATGCCGCCCATTTGACGAGTCGTTTGCGAACTATCTCATGTCTGGGCAGGTGTCGACACTGAGAGCTCCATTTCTGCCATCCAAACCGCTAGAGACAACAGCGCGTTTGAATGGCAGAGCATACACGGCAGCAGTTCAGGCTGGTGCTTCCCTGCACACCATGGCGGTGCTGCAGGCATACCAGGCCGACCTGCTGCAGGATCTCGACCAGGGGGCAGGGATGTCCCCTGAGGCGGTTACTGAGCCGCGCCGAACCACGGTTTTTGCGCTCCGGGCCACCAAACAGACTGCTGCCACGATCAGTCGGTCGATGGCGGCGATGGTGGCCACGGAGAGACAGCTTTGGTTAAACCTGGCCGACGTTGAGGAGAAAGAGAAGGCCTTTCTCCTCGATTCGTCGGTTTCGCCCTCTGAACTCTTTGGCCCCTCCGTGGAGGCGGGGCTTGGGAAGTTCAGGGAGGCGAAGGCGCGCTCAGCTGCTTTTAGGAAAAAACCTGCATACCGCTGAGATCCGGTTCCACGCCCAGGCAGGCGGGAGGGCCTGGCCCTTCACGGTCTGAGGACCATAGACAGGGCCAGAGAGCCAGTGTCGCCTCTCGTGCGCCCCCTCTGTGGAGGAACAGGGCGCAGGAAAGGCGTGACTCCCGCTAGAAGAGGGATCTGAGGGAGGTTATCCAGCACAAGCGCATACAGCGTCGCTGATGGATAATCTCCCCGGAGGGCTTCATTAAAAAGAGAAATCCAGCCCTCTCCTCTCTTCTGACTCCCCAGACGTGCATTACATCAGGCCTGGCGCTGGGCCTATGATAAGAACGATGTTCCGATGGCCCGCCTAGGCTTGGTTAGTAGAAACGCCTCTTTCAGGCATGTAAAGTGGTGGACCCCAGGTTCATAAAGAACTATCTGGCGAGTCTTCACTCCGCACGCCGCAGGTGAGCTGTCTGGTCTTTTCAAGAGTCAATTTTGTGAATTAAAATTCCGAAATGTATCTCTCTACAGACCTCGTTCCCTGTATAGAGCTATGGGGTCATGTCATTTGCTATGTCATCAGGTAATAAGGTAAGAGAAGTTTCCTGGATTATTAGGGCCCTGAAGTTCCCCATTAGGTGGCCAGAACGATAACTATGTTAGCCTTCGGGCTGTTAGCCACCTCAGGGTAGAGTAGTTGGTCTCTCTCTTAGAATTTTTTACTTAGAGTGTTGACTGACGCTAGAGCTTCAGATAGATCTTATGTCCGGCCCACGGGTCCGTTTGACTTCTTCCTGAGTATTTCGCCCCTTGAGCTCTGTTTGGGTTTTCATTAGGCTGAGCGATCATGCAGCCCTTTGTATGGAATAATACAGACTATATTCTTTAGTAAGGCTGTGGCTCCTCCGAGCCCTCAGATAGATCTATGCCTGCAGGCTGGCCCTCACCAGGGCCGCCTCTGTAGCTGGCCTAGGCTGTGCCAGGGATAATAGAAGTGCTCTGCTAAAATTTAGCATTGCTTCCTCTGAACCTTCACTTTGTGAATGTAGGTTTCTAGCATCCCTGTATAAACAGCCTCCTCCCATGGGAGTCGTTAGGCCAAGGCCCGCCCCCTTCTCTGCATTCTGGGGTGACTAGAGTAATGCAGCATGGTGCAGAGGATGGTTTGTAAGGACATGGTAGGCCTCAAACAGGCCTCCGTGGTATATATGTCTTTATTGAGCAGGGTTAGGCCGTCTTTCGCTTCACGAAGAAGACTGGGTTTCCTGCCCGACCCTGCCATGCAGAACTGGCCTACGGATTTAGGCCGCCAGTTTAGGCTTCACTCACCTCGCTGAGCTACTGCTCGAGCGCTAGGTTGTAGGTGGATGGCTTTCATTCAAGCCCCACTCCCCTAGGTTGGGCACAGATAAATTTCTGTCACCCCTAGAGCCGCTGGCAGGCCCGGACCCTGGTAACCTCAGGGTGAGGTGTGAGTATCCCCCTGTGATACAGGGTAGGTCTGAGCACTTCACTCCCAGTTCTGTTTATCCTACCTCGCACCACTATGGCTCGGGTCGAGTATGAAGTAAGCTTCACTTCTTCTTTGGTCGAAGTACGCTCCCCTGAAGCCAGAGCATTGCCCTGAGCTGACGCCCATGCATAGATGGTAGGCCCCTGACTAATGGGGCCTCCGTTGAGGCAGAGTGGCGTATGTTGTACTCCCCTTGTTTTAAGGGTGCTAGCTTTTTTGCGGAGTACACTGCCATGGGCAATGTGATTAGGCACCAGGATGCTGTAGGCGCTGCGTAAACAGCTTTGCTGCCAACGAAGGCTGCGCCATTAGGTAGTAGGCCTCAGCAGGCCTCCTTGATTGGACAGCCCCCTAGAGGGCACTGTAGGCCAGCTCACTTTACGTGGTTGGCCTTGGTGGTTCGGGCAGTTGACTCACTGATGGGTAGTAGGCCTTAAACAGGCCTCCTCGGAGGTGAGTCCCAACATTGTGGGACATACCTTATAGCGCTACTGGAAGCCCATTAGTAAATTATGCTTGTGTAGTATGGTTCCCAACAGTGTACTTTATAGCAGAATATGACTTGCTATTAGCTAGTAGGCCCGACCAGGCCTCCCTGATAGGCGAGTCCCCAGCTGGCTGGCCTTAGCAGGCCACCTTATACTATCACCCGGACTCAGGGCTCAAAGCTAACAGTGGTTATCAGGTAGTAGGCCACTCAGGCCTCCCTGAAGGTGAATTCCCACTTAAGATGGTTATCAGGTAGTAGGCCTCAGCCGGCCGCCCTGAAGGCGAATTCCCACTTAAGTTGGCTATCAGGTAGTAGGCCTCTCTGGGCCTCCCTGAAGGTGAGCTCCCAAATATTGTGGCTGTCAGGTAGTAGGCCGCTCTGGGCCTCCCTGAATGTGAGCGCCCAAATATTTTGGGTGTCAGGTAGTAGGCCTCACCAGGCCTCCCTGAAGGTGAGTTCCCACATGCTGTGATTATCAGGTAGTAGGCTCCTCCAGGCCTCCTTGAATGAGTACGGTCAGGTAGTAGGCCTCACCAGGCCTCCCTGAAGGTGAGCTCCCCACATACTGTGGTTGTAAGGTAGCAGGCCTCACCGGGCCTCCCTGAAGGTGAGTTCCCACGTACTGTGGTTATCAGGTAGTAGGCCTCTCTTGGCCTCTCTGAAGGTGAGCACCCCACATACTGTGGTTATCAGGTAGTAGGCCTCTCTGGGCCTCCCTGAAGGTGAGCACCCCACTTACTGTGGTTATCAGGTAGTAGGTCATGTGTGCAAGGCGCCCCTTTATACTTCCAGGTCGCACGTTAATCATTCACGCTAATGATTCACGGGCTGTCGCCGGTCAATATGATTGACGTGATTTGATAGTGATTTCAGACACCTGTCACGCCTGAGGCGTTCCCCATAACGTCGTTGACGTATTGTCTCGTTCCCTGTTCTCAGGGAACATAGGTTACAGTCGTAACCTGAGACGTTTTTGAGGAGGTAAAAAGGGTGTTGATTTACACAACCATTGAGGAATTTCAACCAAAGTATGTTACAAACTTGTCAGTAAATATGTAATTGTAGTATACTTAGTATGAAATAAATGTATCTTAAATACATTTTGGTACAGGTTTTTTCACAAGGAAACACTGTCCACTGTACTCTTCCTCCTCTCCTTCTCAGATTGTTTCCATCCATTCTGCCCTACTAAGGCAAAAGACCTTAACTCACCAGAGTGTGAAACTGAGAAAAATTACTTTAAAGTTATCTTAATGTCCTGACAATTGAGTTATAGGTATAATATTGTAATTTTCACATTTTGTAGTGTATACCTGTATTAACCTATCTACAAAAAAAAAATTGAACTCAAATTTGACCTTTGACCCTTTTTCGGAAATTACTGTATTCTGCCTTAGCATTGCCCACAAAATGACAATCGGTCAGACCAAGGCAAAATACCTTAACTTCTATTTTATAGCACAATGTTATGATAACAATTAAAATGTAAGCAATATTATATTGGACTCACTATGATAAAAATGGCTTCACATGTATAAACAAGAAGTTGAAGTAGTGAGAATAGTTGGAATGTCCTGTATGAACAAAATGACAGAGTGTGTTTTTATGTTTTCACTGTTCGGTCGCGCCCGCGCCTCTCTCTCTCTCTCTCTCTCTCTCTCTCTCTCTCTCTCTCTCTCTCTCTCACACACACACACAGACACACACACACCATGCATTGTAATGGACTGTCAATGTCAGTGGACTGTCATTGGCAGGCGAGAGCTAGCCTATGAGAAGCACATTTTATTTCAGTTGTACATGTAGCCTTGTATTACGGGCTGTGAATTAAGATATCCTACCTACAAGCCTGTTCTAATGCAGCGTTGTTACTGGATAAGTTGTTGATTATGGCTCGAAATGTGCTTGTGTCTAGTTTGCGAAGTAGCATCGCTAGCTAAAGGCTACCGCTAGCTATTACTGGATTTTAAAGATTATCTTTTTTTATGCACCCGTGTCGTGTCATTCTTACCTTGATCTTGGTGTTTATGTTTCAAAGACATTTCCCCCCGAGAGTATGCCACAAAAACAATCACTGTGTAACATGTACGTGTGTGTCTGAGGTGATTTAATTGCTACATCATAACCCCGTAACTCCAGCGCAGCAATATTTTGATGGTCGGTCAGAACAAGGCAGAGTGCCGTAACTTCAGGGCAGCGCAACCGTAACTTCATTCGAGTGTTCAGGAGCAGCGAGAAACGAAGGCATAAAGCCGTAACTGACGACCACAGTTTCCCCATGGCTTTTTGAAGTTACGCCAAAAACATCATCTTATTTCCCCCAAAAAACAATCGAATTGAAACTTGATGTTTGTGTATATGATAAAACTTATGCTTATTGTCCTAAAAATGACAATAACTCATTTTAGCCAAAAATCTAAGTTACGACCTTTTGCCTTAGTGCGGCAGCATTGTTTGTATCAACATTCAGTGCACCTGGGCCATCGGTGCACTCTGAGCTGTCTTATATTTTGTACAGTTGGTTTGATCACATCATTAGAAACAAGTGTCAACAATTTTGAGTTATTGTGTGTAAACAATGACAACTTTGTTGGAATTGTGTTTAACGTTTGCCACTTGTGTACTTTTTTGCAACACAAGTGCATCGCAGTGCAATGTGTTTTAGTGTTTGTGTGTTTAGAGTTTGGCAAAAAGAGTGCATGAGGTTTGCAAATGGTGTCTAACTGCCTGAACTTGTTTAGGATTTAGGAGTGATTTAATCGACAAACTGGTTTAGTCCATTGAGAATTTGGTTTAGTTTTGTCAATTGTGAAAAACTGTAAAAACAATTTTAATCTTACTCACTCCAAACAAAGCAATACATTTTTGGGGAATTGTTCTTAAAATTGTGAAATGGACCATCTTGCCATCTAATCATAAACAAAATGACTCACAATAAAAATCTGCAGCACTAACACAAGCACACAAGCAAAGACCTTAGAGTTTCTCAATTTTTTTCTGGAATCAGGAGCCACAGAATAGCAATCTCGGAAATGAAAGTGCTGGATATGATGCAGGGATTTCCAGTGGGACCAATGCACATAGAGTAGGTGGATCAAATCGAGGTTTAATAAACCAATCTGCAGGAATGGAAAGATTCCTGCTTCAGTGACCTTTAGCAGGGGGTCATCGCTGCACCTTTTCCTTCATTATGAAGTGGCCTTTTAGGAGCACAGAGCTTGCTTTCCATGTGCAGCGATTATTTAGACCATTATTGCATTTTTCCACTTCAGTGTAATTCTGGACATATGCAGCTAGTTTCGTGTCAGTAAGCCTAATATCTTTTTGCTGGAAGGGAAAGTTATTGGACAAGCCTTTGACCTTTCACTATCCCATTCTAAATTTTCAAGCTTACACAGACTTACCATTGTGCAGTCAGACATATAAATAATAATAAAAAAGGCTTTTTGTGACTTTGGCGTGAGTAATAAGAGAAAACGATGAAGCACTGGTCATCTCGATATGCAGTATTTCCTCGTATATTTCTTCAATTTCATAATTTTTCCGATTAGAATGCATTTGCGGATGGCAAAGTCAGCTGTTTTTCCCTCATAGCTGTCCATGCTTAAGATAATTCGAATGTGTTTATTCGTCATGATTTCAAAAGCATTTTCCATACCTGCAAACTAAATGTTGACGGTCTGCTTTTATAGGATATTCCGTTTATATATATATATATATATATATATATATATATATATATATATATATATATATATAAAAAGATTACAGTACAACCAAACAAAACGGCAGAGCTTGTATTAGTGGATTTTTGCTTACTGTGGCTTTCCTCGTCTGTTGTGGCATATCTGCCATTTACTCACTTTAAATCAACAGCAGATGGTGTGAAAATTTCCATTATTCTACATACATTTGCGGTAACAGCAAAAGGGTGGATACGTGAAGCGCAGACAGGGCTTGTGAACTTCACCGGATTGATGACTACATATTTCCGCACTGATCTGTTCAATTGAACATGAGAGTAAAGGGAACATTTCAACATTTTTTCAGGGATGTAGTGGCATTTCCCCTGTCTCGCATTCTTCAGAGCTTCAGAGTGTTTCTGGAAACTTTTTTTCAGTCAGAGTTTGTCAGAAGTCATCTCTATCTTTCTTCTGCCATAACCCTTACTGCCATAGTAGAAGGTGAGTCTGGAAATCTCTCTCATGCTCTCTTTCTTCTCCCACACATGGTGGGTAGCAAAAGCAGGCGCTTACAAAATGAGCATTTATGACAGAGATTAATGTGTGTGCAGTGGGGGAAAGAGCAGAGCAGAGAGAATACACAACAGCAAATCCATTACTCTCCTCTTGATAAGCCTCTCTCTTCTCTCTCTCTTTCTGTCTCTCGCACATATTCTAGTGTATAGTGAGGTTATGGAGGTGGGGACAATGTTTCTCTGGATTATAGTACTCCCACATCATATCACAGACCTAATTGGATCTGAAAGGCCTTCCCTTTCCCCTCTACCTTCCATTCCATTGTGTGCAATGAACATTTGGCTGACTATTGAAATAAGGCAGCACTAAAACAAAACAAAACAAAAAACATCAGCCCACTTAAATTAAAATCTTAATATGATTTGCTGCTTAATTTTTTTTTTTTTAAGTCACAACCTGCAGTGATAAATCCATTTCATTTGGCCAATTTGATATTAATTTATGATAAGAAACAACTAAATTAAACTGAATAAATGACATATTAAATGTATAGATATAAAGCAACCTACAGAAATAATACAAAATACACAAAATACAATATAAATGATAAACTTATAAATAAAAAAATAAAGAAATGAATTACTTTACACACAATACATAAAAATAAATTTTATATTAAATAATACAAAATTAAAATAATATAAATTATAAATTATAATGCTGTCATGTACGTTCTCCATCTGCCCATCTTCACAAGTCAAGTCATCTTGTCAGAAACTTCTAGGTTACTAATGTAACCTGTTCCCTGAAGGAGGGAACGGAGACGTTACGTCAGAACTACTGACGAATTGGGGTATCGCCTTCGAGTGTAAACTAAACGAGCCAATGCACATTGGCGTGTGAGATTTGAAAGATATAAGAAATATAAGAAAGTGTGCGTGCAATTCACCTATGGCTAAGCCACGCCCCCTCCACTCATTTGGACAAACAGTCACCATTCGGTGATAGGCGCTATGGCGGCTGTCACAGTAGGAGACATTTCACAGGAGGCAGTTGATGATTTTTGGAGACAGAAAGATTAGAAAGTTTGGTAGAAAGTTGTCTAAAATGTTGTGCTTCAATATGTAATTAATGGTTCATGATCAAATTAAATATGTACAGGTCTAAGTTGCATACGTTTCCAGGACAAGCCTTTTTACCATCTTTACCAAGAGTACCTCTGTTAGTTTGGTGCTACAGTATTTACATGAATCATTCAGCACAACATTGCTAACATTTGTTATCTCGGTTATTTACAGATACGTTAATGAAGCTAAGTGACATGATGTACAACGCAGCTAGAAGCTAACGTTAATGTTTTCTAATGTTAAGCTAACGTTAGCCTAACGTTATGTTAGAGATGTTAAAGATAACGTTCAAATACGTTGTTGACTTACCTTAGAACAGATGTAGACATCCTTGTTTAATTTATCCCCGTTTAGTTGGTGTTGTGGTCTATCGCATAACTTAATCCAGAGCAGACACTTATCTCGGTTGAGATGTGGCTTGGGAAAGGGTAAAAAATACACACAGTCGCCCAGCCTCTCGGGATAACTAGTGTCGGAGTTGCATTTACCCCATGCCCACGTTTGACCATTTTAAACTTAAAATGACAAGAAAAAACGAATGAAAACTGACTAACTGCAATGCATTTCAATGGACGTGGAAGCAGAGAATGTCCGAGTTTATTGGGTTAGCTATGCGCATTGTGATTGGCTCATCGCGTTTGGGGGCGTGGCTTAGCCATAGGTCAATTGCACATTCAAGTTTGTGCTGTGGAGCCGAGCCAGTGACCCGGCTGCTCAGCAGTGGTGCATCAATTGTGGCGACTGGACGTAACATCTCCGTTCCCTCCTTCAGGGAATGGGGGTTAAATTAGTAGCCTATACGTTCCCTATCAGTCAGTCAGCTTTGCACCAAAGCACCACTATTGCTGCCCTTTCCAGCGCCCTGCATAGGCCACCTAATCCCCCCGCACCTACTGGGGTGGAAGATGGGACAGGGTCTTGCACAGAGATGGTCAATCACTGCTGTTCCTTCTTACCCATACAGTGAGACTTTTGGATAACACTGGGAAAGCGTGCCTATGGAAAGCGACGCTACGGAGGCCACATCCTGCCCATAAAGAGGTAACGTGGGAATTACACTTATGGACTGGCCGAAAGGCAGTGCTACATATGGAAGGTCTCTGTGGTAAATTCAGCCTAGTTAGGGTGAAATCAAGACCGGCAGAGTGGGCTCTGACCAGGGAAAGACACAGGCTTGTGGACAGGGGAGTCATACCGTGGAAGAATAAACATATGGGATCGCTCGATAGGGGAATCACAACATATAGGCACCTAGCCCAGCACAGGGGCTGACCAACTGGGCATACTTATAGGTGCTAGGCCTAGCGTCTGACATCTCCACCACATCTGACTGCCGAGGGTGCTGGAGGAACTCCAACCAGGGTTCGCCAGTCGGGGAACTCACCTGGGGAGTAGGATAAGCGCACATATCTTAGGAGGGGAATGGCACTGCAACCGAGACACAGTGTGGGTCCTCAGGGTCCTACAAGTAGCCAGTAGACGAGAGGAGACTGGCTCTACACGGAGATTGTAAAACTTAGCAAACGTGTTAGGTGTCACACAGCCCGCAACTCTACAGATGTCTGCCTGCGAGGCACCTTGCACCAGTGCCCAGAATGAAGCAACACTCCTAATAGAGTAAGCTCTCACCCAAAGGGTGCACAGCTCGTCTTGGGTCTGATACGCCAAGACTTTGGCATCTACTACCCAGTGGACCAAACCTCGAGGGTAGCTGCATCTGTAATAAATATGCTGTAAAGAGAGGAAAGCAACTGCTAAATGACAACTTGCTATTTACTTACTTACTGATTTCCATTACACGAGAGTAGATGTTAAAACTTCATGCTGATTTGTACTCGGCTTTCGCCAAGATAAGCACCAACTAAGACATAGCTTTACAGTAACCTATGCTTCTCCATCCATTTACGCTTCTTTCCATATGGTGATGTAAATCTCCTTCTGTCTAGTGTTAACACGCGTCAGCACACACAACGGCTGCAACCACAGTGCGGTTCCCCCATGACAACCGTCTGGATTGAGCTGAGTAGGGGACATCTCTAGGGTCTTCAAGTGGGCACCTTCCGTCCTCAGTGTTTCGTCGACTAGCCCACGACACCTCAAGAGGGCTCGACAGTGACTCTGGGGTTCCAGAGTCACCCCCCCTCCGTCCCCCACTCAACTCAGCCCAGCTTACTGACCTCTACATCCCTCCTGCTGCTGAGACCTAACCACAATCTCTCCGCAACCCAACCATACGCGCCAACCCGTTTGACTAAGGCTGTCGAGCCCCACTGGTGCGTTAATATGCAGTTTCAGTGGCAACGGTTCCTTATGGCATACCACCTACCGCAAAACACAATATCTGCCCAACCAGCCGTCATTCACGCAAAATACACAGGAACGTAATGACTGTAAATACTATACAACCTATACAAATAAACCAACAGACTCTTCAAGTTTTCAAGAATTCTACGAAACCATAGCATGGCGGCCTGTATACAGCCAGCTAGAATCTTTCCGTCTCAACCACAGCCAGTTGCTGCTCCTTTCTGCTGCTTCAGGTAAGTTCTTTACTGTGCGACGCAACTCTTGGCCACTGAATCCGATGTCTCTGAGGAACCGGGTTGTAGAGTGTGCCACAAAACCTCGACAACCCACTTCCACTGGATAAACCTGGACTCTCCATCCTCGCTGTTCTGCTTCAGTGGCCAGATGAGCATACCGCAGTTTCTTCCTCTCATATGCCTCATCTACCGCATCCTCCCATGGCACTGTTAACTCTATCAGTTGAACGATGCGTGCTGATCCAGACCACAAAACAATATCTGGTCGTAGGTTACTGGTGGCAATCCCAGGTGGAAAAATAAGCCGTTGATCAAGATCAGCCAGCATCTTCCAGTCCCTAGCAGCTTCCAGTTGTCCTGGGCGAGAATTGGTGTTAGCACCTTTTCTTGGTGGTTGCTCGCCTGGGCGGAGGAATATTGTCTTCTGCGTGTAAAGTTTTGCTAGAAAAGGCGGCAACTTATTGGTTATACTACGCTTGCCTTCCAATGCTAAAGCCAAACATCGCAATATTTGGTCATGGCGTCAAGTAAACCGACCTTGGCTAAGAGCCACCTTACATCCTGTCAAAATGTGCCTTAAAGTGGCAGGTGATGAACACAAAGGACAAGAGGGATCCTCTCCTACCCAGAGGTTTAGGTTCTGCGGTGATGGGAGAACATCATATGTTGACCTAATAAGGAAACTGATCCTACTCTCTTCCATTGACCAAAGGTCTTGCTAGCCCATTTTGCGTTGTTCCACACTCTCCCATCTCATCCACTCTCCCTGCTTGGCCTGGGAAATGGCCTTTATACATCTCATCCTCTCCTCCTGCTTTCGCACCATGTTGACTACCAGCTTCCTCCTTTGAGCTGGGCCTGCCTTGTGCCATTTAGGAGGAGCTAAACTGAGCCCAAAACCCCCTCTTCCATGCTGTACCTGTCCCACGATATCCCCAATTTGAAGGTCAGCCTTTGCCTCTACTACAGATTTCTTTGCTGACCACTTTCTACCAGTTTTTACCACAGGGGCTGCCTCCCTTACACATTTGTCGCGTGACTCTGCTAAAGTCATTTCCAGTCTGACCTTGGCACACTTAAACTCCTCGGTTAAAGCAGAGACTGGCAGCTGCAATACTCCTTTACCAAAAAGTCCCACTCTGCTGAGGCAACGTGGAACTCCCAACCATTTCCGGATGTATGAACTTATTAACGCTTCCAGCTTATCCACTGTTGTCAAAGAAACCTCGTACACAGTCAGTGGCCACAGCAACCTTGGCAGTAGACCAAACTGAAAGCACCAGAGTTTTAGTTTGCCTGGTAGAGCACAGCTGTTTATGCTCTTCAACCCTTCCACTGCTTGTCGTCTAACTTCTCCCACTCGAACTGTGTCCTTTAGATCCCCATCGTACCATCTCCCTAGACTCTTCACTGGCTTCTCAGAAACTGTTGGTATTGCCTCACCATTAATGAAGAATGTTTTATCTACTACTTTTCCTTTAACTATCGATATGCTCCTTGATTTAGAGGGCTTAAATTGCATTCGTGCCCATTCAATATTATCTGTTAACTTCCCCAATAACCGATTAGTGCAGGCTACTGTTGTAGTCATGGTTGTCATGTCATCCATGTATGCTCTGATTGGTGGTAGTCGCATCCCAGAAGCCAAGCGCTCTCCTCCTACTACCCATCTTGATGCCCTGATGATTACTTCCATTGCCATGGTAAAAGCCAGTGGAGAAATGGTGCATCCTGCCATTATTCCAACCTCTAAGCATTGCCATGCGGTGCTGAATTTTTGAGTTGAGAAACTAAATTGCAAATCTCCAAAATAGGCTTTCACTAAATTTGTTATTGACATTGGTACTCTGAAAAAATCAAATGCTGCCCAAAGAAGCTCTTGTGGCACTGAACCATATGCATTAGCCAAATCAAGGAATGTCACATGGAGCTCCTTCCTCTCCTTTTTAGCTGATTGAATTGGTTGCCAGATAACATTGATGTGTTCTAAGCATCCTGAGAACCCTGGAATACCCGCTTTTTGAACTGAAGTGTCAATGAAGCCATTCTTTAATAGGTAGGTTGACAATCTCTGTGCAATAATGCTGAAGAAAATCTTACCTTCGATGTTTAATAGTGAAATAGGACGAAACTGACTGATGCTTGTAGCATCTTTTTCTTTAGGTATAAAGACTCCACCTGCTCGGGGCCATGCTCTAGGTACAACCTGCTTTTCCCATGCCACTTTTATCAATTTCCACAGAATTCGTAGAACTCCTGAAGCACTCTTGTACATTCTGTACGGAACTCCATTAGGCCCTGGAGATGATGAAGCCCTTGCCTTTCTCACAACCTGCTCTATCTCTTTCCACTTAGGTGCTCAGACCTCCATTTGGTATTCTGGTGGATTGATAGGTGGGATATCTGACGGAACTGACATAGGCTCATGCCTTTTTGCATCTGTATGCGTTTCCTCCAAATAGCTCTCTAGCTCAACCCTAGATGCTTTTAAAGTGCCATTCTTCTCACTGGTGAATAACTTCTTGTCACAGTGTCTGGTTGTGTTCCCTTGTCTATCACTAGAGGTCCTCGTTCTCACGGTGTCCTTCACATTTGACTTCAATTCCCAGCATTCTGTCTGTCACTGTCACTCATCAGTTCATTGCACTCAGCTGTTCCCCGTAATCATTGTTCCCAGCTGTTCTGTGTTAGTCTTGTTAGATATGTGTATATATTCCCTGTCTGTGTTAGTATGTGTATGGAGTCGTTGTTTAATGTCACCACACTTCTGATGCCTATTCTTGCCTGTTTCTTGTTTAGTTTCTTGTGTTGGATTGCCTTATTGGATTGTTACCCCTGCCTGGATGACTACGAGTTTGGATTGCCCTTTAATTAAAAACTACTGCTATTGGATCTCTCTCTCCTGTGTGTGTTCGTGACAGAACGACTCCGTCACTACCCAGATCCAGCGGTATGTTTTCTCATATCTCTTCCCCAGCCACCGAGGGGGAGAGAATGGAGTTTTTTAAGGGGACCCGGTTGGTCAAGTTTCGTGGGTCCCGTGGAGGTCACAGTGCAGGAGGTAGTCGGTAGATGATCCCTGTTTCAGTGGTCCCGGTTCCGGTGGTCCTGAGTCCGGTGGTCCGGAGAAGGAGGAGACACGTTCCGTCTGCCCAATCAGAGACTGTTCACGTTCCGTCTGCCCAGTCAGAGACTGTTCACGTTCCGTCTGCCCAGTCAGAGACCATTCACATTCCGTCTGCCCAGTCAGAGACCGTTCACGTTCCATCTGCCCAGTCAGAGAATGTTCACGTCCCGTCTGTGCAGTCAGAGAATGTTCACGTCCCGTCTGCCCAGTCAGAGAATGTTCACGTCCCGTCTGCCCAGTCAGAGAATGTTCACGTCCCGTCTGCCCAGTCAGAGAATGTTCACGTCCCGTCAGCCCAGTCAGAGAATGTTCACGTCACGTCTGCTCAGTCAGAGAATGTTCACGTCCCGTCTGCCCAGTCTGAGACAGATCAAGAGATGCCCATTTGTGTGGCCGCCAAGGCTATGCTGGACTATCTGGAGCGTCTGGCTCGGATCCTGGACATGCCCGTGTCTGCTGTTCCAGAGCCGTAGCCAGTGTCTCCTGTTCCAGAGCCGGAGCCAGTGTCTGCTGTTCCAGAGCCGGAGGCAGAGCCAGTGCCCGTTCCAGAGCCGGAGGCAGAGCCAGTGCCCGTTCCAGAGCTGGAGGCAGAGCCAGTACCCGTTCCAGAGCCGGAGGCAGAGCCAGTGCCATCTGCCTTCATGGACCTGGACTATCTGGAGTGTCTGGCTCGGATTCTGGACATGTCCGTGTCTGCTGTTCCAGGGCCGGAGCCAGTGTCTGTTCCAGGGCCGGAGCCAGTGTCTGTTCCAGGGCCGGAGCCATTGTTCGTTCCAGGGCCGGAGCCAGTGTCTGCTGTTCCAGAGCCGGAGCCAGTGTCTGCTGTTCCAGAGCCGGAGGCAGAGCCAGTGCCTGTTCCAGAGCCGGAGGCAGAGCCAAGGCCTGTTCCAGAGCTGGAACCAATGTCTGTTCCAGAGCCAGCGCCTGTTCCAGCGCTAGAGCCAGTGTTTGTTTCTGTGTTTGTGTCTGTTCTTGTGACTTTTACATTTCTTGTGTCTGTTCCTGAGCCGGTGTTTGCTGTTCCTGAGCCGGTGTCTGCTGTTCCTGAGCCGGTGTCTGCTGTACCTGAGCCGGTGTCTGCTGTACCTGAGCCGGTGTCTGCTGTACCTGAGCCGGTGTCTGCTGTACCTGAGCCGGTGTCTGCTGTACCTGAGCCGGTGTCTGCTGTACCTGAGCCGGTGTCTGCTGTTCCTGAGCCGGTGTCTGCTGTTCCTGAGCCGGTGTCTGCTGTTCCTGCGCCTGAGTCATGGGCCCCCCGAGGGGTCTTCACCGCCCTGGCCGCCCGAGGGGTCTTCACCGCCCTGGCCGCCCGAGGGGTCTTCACCGCCCTGGCCGCCCGAGGGGTCTGCCCTGGCCGCCCGAGGGGTCTGCTCCGCCCTGGCCGCCCGAGGGGTCTTCACCACCCTGGCCCCCCGAGGGGTCTTCACCGCCCTGGCCGCCCGAGGGGTCTTCACCGCCCTGGCCGCCCAAGGGGTCTTCACCACCCTGGCCCCCCGAGGGGTCTTCACCGCCCTGGCCGCCCGAGGGGTCTTCACCGCCCTGGCCGCCCGAGGGGTCTTCACCGCCCTGGCCGCCCGAGGGGTCTTCACCGCCCTGGCCGCCCGAGGGATCTTCACCGCCCTGGCCGCCCGAGGGGTCTTCACCGCCTTGGCCGCCCGATGGAATCTGTGTTTCGCCCTGGTTCCCAGTTAAGCCCTCACCCCTTGTTCCTGTCTCCCTTCACGGACCTGGCCCACCATCCCTCCCCTGATTCTCCACCATTCCACCTCCCTCCTGAACTCTTGTGTCGTGTTTTAGTGTTGTCGTGGAGCGTCTGGTAGCCGCTCCGTAGAGGGGGGGTTATGTCTCAGTGTCTGGTTGTGTTCCCTTGTCTATCACTAGAGGTCCTCGTTCTCACGGTGTCCTTCACATTTGACTTCAATTCCCAGCATTCTGTCTGTCACTGTTACTTATCAGTTCATTGCACTCAGCTGTTCCCCGTAATCATTGTTCCCAGCTGTTCTGTGTTAGTCTTGTTAGATATGTGTATATATTCCTGTCTGTGTTAGTATGTGTACGGAGTCGTTGTTTAATGTCACCACACTTCTGATGCCTGTTCTTGCCTGTTTCTTGTTTAGTTTCTTGTGTTGGATTGCCTTATTGGATTTTGACCCCTGCCTGGATGACTACGAGTTTGGATTGCCCTTTAATTAAAAACTACTGCAATTGGATCTCTCTCTCCTGTGTGTGTTCGTGACACTTCTTTAGGAATTTGAATGGGTCTTTATAGAAATTAGCCCTCGCACGCTCCTTCTTTTTGTAGCGTTTCCGTAGGCGCTCAGTTCTGCGTAATGTTGCAAGCTTATCTTTTATGGCCCTTTGTAAGAGATTGAGTCCCTACTTCTGACTTTGTTCTGCTTTTTCCCATTGCTTCCTCAGCTGTCTCCTTTCTCTAACTTACCCTTCAATTTTCTGCTGCCGTCTAGATACAGCAGGAGTAGTTTGTACTTTTTCCTTCCTTTTTTCCACACCAAACCTCTCACTTCCATATGCGTAAATGATGTCCCCAAATTTATCCAGCTTCTTTTCAACTGTACCAGTTAATCTTTCCAATGCAAAGCATAGATCTGTGTTTACCGTTTCCCATGCAGTTTTCTCACAAGCTCTTGGCCATCTAACTCCAGGCCTATGCCCGTTGAGGTTCTTTTCTCTCTTATGCTGGTTAGTCTGACCGGGTTCACAAGTATCAATGTGTTCATCACTAACTGTGCAAACCCTCATCTCCTCTATGACAGGGGTACTGATATCCTGCGAACTGTGGTTTGCTTCCTGTCGCTGAATTTCATTCGACTGACTTGACTGACTTCGTAAGAAGTACTGATCAATGCGAGGCCCTTGTCCCTTCTCCCTCAAGCATTTCATTTTCCCTTGATGAATCTTCAACCCCTAAATATAAATATAAAAAACTAAATATAAATCTCAACATGAATGTGATGCTGCAAACAACAATTACAGGGCCAAGCACAGCCAATCTGCACAATGCCAAGATTCAAAGGCATTTATTGTTTGCAATAAAAATGGCACATGAAATGACATATTGTTCAACGCGACATGGCATTAAAACTTTAAAACAACTTACCTCAAGCTCCATTTGCAAGCCAAGTTGGCCTCTTTTCCTAGCCATAACCACATCCATATTTTATTTCAATGCACATAAAAAACCCCAATTGCCAAAGTGTGATTCATCTTGCTCTATCTGTTTACCACTGGTGGCTGCTGATGACGTTTAACTATGCTAACTTGCGTTGTATCCTACGATTCAATAGGTATCATCATCGCACAGTCTACAAACATGTCGTACCCACGTTTATCAGATCCATGTCGTACAGTGTGATTTGTAATGATCTTATAGGATTGCTGAAATCACACAGTCTGTAGCAGGCTAGACTAGGTGGTTCACACACAACCTTTGGAGTGAAACAGCATTCCTGAATTATAAAAAAAAAAAAAAAAAAATCACCAACATTGTCAAATGCACAAGGGTGTGATTCAATTTTTCTTTAAATTATGCTAAATCTGATCACTTTTATGAGGCTTTGTGTGATTATCATATCAACATTGCCTGTATGCTTCCCATGTGTTTTGTCATTAAAAGCTGTGCATCAAAAAGTGTGCCAATTCATTTTAGTACAAAAAATAGGGTTAGAATTTATTTTAAGGTGTCCTTTTTATGGTGTAAGTATACATTCAAATATTGAGTAATAAGCATGTACTTATAGGGTTTAGGGTTAGGACTAGGGTTTGGTTTAGGTTTTGTTGCATGTAATTATGCATAATTTACTGTTATTACTAAATACTACATATTGCTATTACTACTTACATATAGCAAAGACACTAAAAAAATAAACTGATGCCCAAACTATAGCTCGTTTGACATTCCCTCACCATCCTTGAAAACCATTAACAAAATTGCAAGGTAAAAGAAAATATGATGCAAACTATATTACATGTTATTAATTATCAATTCGCAAGTGTTAATACTTTTGTGTATTATTGGACCTATGCTGTTCATAGTAATATTAATAGATGTTTTTCTTTTTGTTTATACCTTTTTTTTTACTTTTGTACAATTTTGCTATTGTGTCTAATGTAAAATCTGGGTTCTGAAGCAGTTCACCTCTCATCATGTAATGCAAAAATAACATGTGCTTGTTCCCTGGAAATTAGCCCTCTCTCCTTTTCTCTGTGAAGATGGCAGAAGGGTCACTGAATGTGATCACACTGTGCATTGCTCAGTCTGAGTAATCAACACATCTACATTTTCCTCCCAGGATGATGAAAACGTGACAGAGGACGAGAAAAAGAGAGTGGAGCGGGTGCTTGTCAAGTAAATCTTATTTTGTTGTTGAAAGGAGTGGAAACATAAGCTATGTGTATGCATGTGATTCCACACACACCTGATGATGGAGGCCACTTGTAGCGCCCCCTTCAGGTCACCAGGACACTTGGGTTAATGGGAATCCAGGTGAGTCATAAAGAAAGGAAACGTGGACCAGTAATCTAGGTTCATAGGGAGCAGCAGTGAGAGATTGAATGAACAGACAGACCACCAGAGTAAATTCAAATGATATTGAACAATTTTTATGGTAGGGAAAATTATTATTGAAATGAATTAACAAACTGTTTCTCTTTTTTTTTCTAGGAAAAACAACAGCAGAATGGAAAAATCAAATGAATTACAAATGAAATCACTGGGTGTCAAATAAAGGAGAAAAAAAAACAGTTAAATAGCCTAACTGGTTTCTGAGTTTCTTTTTTTCTCTAAGAGTTATTTATTCCCTTTTTTTTTTTCACTTTTTTTTTCTCAACCTAGATTTATCCTCTAATTTGATATAGAATTTATTTCCTATTTATCATTTAGTATTTAATTAGTCATTTGAACTAATTCTAGGTTCTTTAATTGGAATCTACACTGATTTAGTTAACCCATTTTTTATACTCAACTTTTCCAATAGCAGTTCAATTTCACAAAACAGAAATAAAAAACGACAACAAAACCCTTATTTTTTAAAATAAAACAGCACAGGCAATAAACAGTGAATAAAACAATAACAATACTATTCAACTGTCAATGAGGGTATACAGGTCAAATATCAATAAATTCAGCAATGTATTTTCAAATACCAGTCTCTGAATTCAAAAAGAAACAATTGTCCATACCCCAATGATATGTTGAATGCAACAGTTCAGGCCTACCGTTATGTTGAACAGGGGGGAAAAATCTGACAATCGTCACTTGAAAAGAAAAAGAAAAATTCAGGCGTCAGTTCACTCTGTCATCCAACTCAGTTTATTTTTCCTCCGTCCCGGGGAAAACTAAGCAGATGTTCCGATGAAAATACTCGATGGTTTCGTTTCTAATCAAAGTTCACTGGGAGGCTTGCAATCTTGTTGCACGCGGTGATAAACTCAGTCCATCCGTGTCTTCACCAGGTTCACGATGAACATTCTCAAACACAAAACTAATTCGGAATCACTCGCAAAAGAAACAAAACAGTTTAGTTCAGATGAAATCAATCTCTTTCTAAACGGTTTGTCTAGTTTTAAGTCACAATCAATGTTATCTTCTCAGAACCATCTCTGCCGATCTTCTTTGCTTGCGTCCGAGTTTTTTTTCCTCTCTCTCTCTCTATCTGCCCAACAACAACATTCGCGCTTCACGTTCTCCCTCCCCTGATTGGTCAGCAGCGAACTCCACCTCACGTTCTCTTAAAGGCAACATAACATTCAACTATATACAATTCTTACATTCACAACATGAGAAAAATAACAAAACAAAACAAAAATATTTTTGGATCATTTATGAATGTTTAACTTTGCTCCTTTGCATTCAGTTATTAATTGACTTTTCTCTTTAATTTAATAACCCTAATGGCTTATTATTATTTTTCCTTTTTCTTATTTATATTTGTAATCACTCTGGGTTACACACTGTACTCATTGGGACCTTCAATGCTGCAGATTTTTTTCTGAACCCTTCCCCAGATCTGAGGCTTGATGCAATCCTGTCTCGGAGGTCTACAGACAATTCCTTGGACTTCATGGCTTGGTTTGTGCTCTGACATGCATGGTTAACTCTGGGACCTTATATGGACAAGTGTGTGCCCTTCCAAATCATGTCCAATCAACTTAATTTACCACAGGTGGACTCCAATCAAGTTGTAGAAACATCTCAAGGATGAGCAGTGGAAACAAGATGCACCTGAGCTCAATTTTGTGTACATGTGATTTTTTCATTTTTTTATTTTTAATACATTTGTAAAGATTTCAAACAAACTACTTTCACATTGTCATTGTGGGGTATTGTTTGTAGAATTTTGAGGAAAATAATGAATTGAATCCATTTTGGACATAACAAAATGTGAACAAAGTGAAGCGCTGTAAATACTTTCCAGATGCACTGTATGTGCATACATATACAGTGTGTGTGTGTGTGTGTGTGTGTGTGTGTGTGTGTGTGTGTGTGTGTGTGTGTGTGTGTGTGTGTGTGAATTAATTAATTATACAACTTTCGGTTTCACTTTATTTTGATGGTCCCTTTAACACGTTCTGTTGACTTTAGGTAATGTTGCACTTACATGTCTACTAACTCTCATTAGAGTGTTAGTAGAGTATTAGTAGGCTGGTAGGGGTAGGGTTAGAATAAGTGGCCATGCACTTGCAAAGTTACTTATAGTCAGTAGAATGTCTGTTGGAGGACCAACAGAAAGAGTAAGCAGATATTAAGCAGACAGTCTACTAATACTTTGATGAGAGTTAGTTGACATGTAGTTGCAAAGTTACTTATAGCCAGTAGAATGTTCAAAAGGGACCATCAAAATAAAGTGTTACCCAACTTGGAATTATCTTCAATATACATGTATTAGAAGAACAATGCATACTGTAGACGCAATATGGTAAGAAATCTATGTATGAGATCAGGAGCATAATCTATAAGTAGATACTGATGATGATGTGATATAAAAAAATGTAGTCTTTGCACTGCACACTTTGTAATGCTTTTCAATACACTGTACATACATACAATACACAATGTTACTTATATTAGTACTGTGTCAGGATCACTATCGTCAAAGATGATTGACAATTAACATACACTTTTGGATTGGCAGTATGTTGTAAGCCTAAACCTGACATAAACCATAAACTTGTCCCTCAAATCTGATTGCTTGATTGGAATGTGTTTACATTGATACGCAATAGGAGGGAAAAAGCAGCTGTCCTTATAAGCTAGTCATTTGAATCATTTACCCAACCAATTGTTTAAAAAAACACTGGTTTATTTAGTGTTGCAAGCAAAGAGTTCCAGACTTAGGGTAAGTATAGTTACATATGAATTAAACTGTTTAATACTGAAATTCATTCTAAAAATACTACAGTATCTTTGTACTTTTCCCCCCAATATAACCAACTATTCATACATGCCATCAACATGACCTTCTTAAATTCACATTTGAATGTGTCTGCTGGCCTGCATATGTTATTTAGGCTCTTCTAATTGCTTTCTTGCTTTGAACTTTTTGTTAAATTATGTCTATTCTCCTTTATTTTTTTCACACTAGAGCAAGAGCATTTCATTTTTATATCAGTGTGTCTCCTGAAATTTTATTTCATCATATAAATGTTAGTAGAAGACATAAAGTGGTAAGGAAAAGCAACAGCGACAAACCTCTGTTTTGTTTTGTTTTTATCCTATATCTGGTTTCTGAAGCTCTTCTTTTCTTCGTTTATGGCTAGTGAGCAGAATTCCATAAGAACACACAGATGCAACTGCACATGCTCTATATAAATAACACATTGACAGATAAACAACCAAAGTAGCCTGCAGGAACACTTTAAAGCTTGTACCGAGGCAATGCGTCAGAGCAATGACGTCCATGTTGTGATTCCATTAATACTATTATTATTTATTAGATAGCATGACAAACATCAGCCTTATAGTTATAACCAATAATAATGACAAGAAAACATGGGAAAACTCAAGAGGAAATTAAAGGTCCTTATATATATTACATATAGCGATGTCCTTTTTCCATTACAAAGAAGGGCTTATTTTCTATATATGAAATGTGGCCCTACTGAGAGAAATAACACACGCGCTGACTTCATAAAGCAATAGTCCAGAGGCCTGCAATGGTGACGCTTGGATTACTCATTATGAGACCCCATCGCAGGTTATACATAATAATTCACACAAAAAATGTTTTATTCATTCAAGATACATCTTTTTAAAAGTTCATTTTTAACCATCTTTCAACTCTTTAAAGAAACCTGTCTTTGCCTTGTATGAATGCACATTCATCTTTGATCAAGTTTGAATTGTTCTGCTGCTTGTGGGTGGCTGCACCCCTTTGAATGGCACTTTTAAAAGCCATCTTTCAAAACAAAGAGCAGAGAGTTTCCATGTGTCCTTGACAATGAGGATGTGAGCCTGTACCTTGTGAAACACAGAAAGTACAAATGACAATGGCAGGGATGTAGGAACTGCAGAAGGTAATGACTGTTTCTGCTCTACAGGAAGCTACACAGATGAATCCAGACCAAATCAATCAACAGTCTAAAGACTTCAACCACAGGCAATTGTAAGTGTTTTAATAGATTGTACCTTGAATTAAGCTAGATATTTCTTAAGTTTTAAGTATTTCTTATTCCATTGCAATTTTGTGTGATATACTGTGTAGATCTCTGGATAACCTGCTAACTCACGTTATTCAGGGTTCTCAAGTTTTATCAAAAGCTTGGAGTGAGATCACGTGCGGTTAGGGGAGTTGCCCAAATGGAGCCCCGCCCCCCAATTTTACCCATTGTTCGTAATTAACCAGCACAAATTGAAATTATAACAATTGGTAAATCTGATAAATGACAGAGCAATTCATCACATCAAATATACTCTTTAATGTTATATTTCAAAATTACAAATATACAAAAATTACAAAAATATAACAAATTGCTCCAAACAGTTAAAAAACAAATCTTTTTGCATTTTGAATGTGTCTAGTCGAAATGGTATAATGATTTATTGTGTGATATAAAATATTACCCAGAGCACTCTGCTTTAATACATGTAGCCATAATGTAACTAGAATGACTTTTAATACAGTATAATATCAAATTTAAAATAAAATGAAGAAATACATCTTCATTCCTTCCCATACCCACTAACATTTCCCTTAGTTTCAGATAACGTAAGCTAGCCAAACTGAGCCAAAGCTTCTGGCCTGGTTGCAAAGTAGTTGTAGAGTTTTTGACTGCATCAATAATAATGTATACGATGGGCTATATATTAAATGTTCTAGCCTAAAAATGTTAGACGAGCTTTCTTCCAACTTACCTTCTCCATCACGACGTGTGTTCGCGCAATGTTGCTGGTTACCTAGTAACGAACGTACAGTGGCCGAGAATGTTCCGTCAACTTCCGTGTGTTCTATGTCGCATCTATGTTGCCTAGTAACAAACACAATCTGGCCGAGATACGTGCTGGCGGCAGGAAAACTTCATGTTTCAAACTTATGTGCCTCGTATACAACGTTATATATAAAGCCAGCAGCCATATCACCCTGTAGCCCAAGACTGGTTGCCCACTGAAGCTAAGCAGGGCTGAGCCTGGTTAGTACCTGGATGGGAGACCTCATGGGAAAACCAGGTTGCTGCTGGAAGAGGTGTTAGAAGAGGCCAGCAGGGGGTGCTCACCCTGTGGTCTGTGTGGGTCCTAACGCCCCAGTATAGTGACGGGGTCACTTTACTGTCAAAAAGCACCGTCCTTCGGATGAGACGTTAAACCGAGGTCCTGACTCTCTGTGGTCACAAAAAATCCCAGGATGTCCTTCGATAAAGAGTAGGGGTGTAACCCCGGCATCCTGGCCAAATTTGCCCCTTGGCCTCTGTCCATCATGGCCTCCTAATCATCCCCATACATTCTGATTGGCTTCATCACTCTGTCTCCTCTCCACCAGTAAGCTGGTGTGTGATGGGCGTTCTGGCGCAATATGGCTGCCGTCGCATCATCCAGGTGGATGCTGCACATTGGTGGTGGTTGAGGAGATTCCCCCTCCTATGTAAAGCGCTTTGAGGTCCCAGAAAAAGCGCTATATAAATGTAACAAATTATTATTATTATTATTATTAAAGCTTGCAGGACAACTTGGTTGGCATTGCCTTTTCAACGTGAGAAATACACGGTGTGGCGTGTGAGCGTGTGAACTGGTTGAATTGCGTGTGTCTCAGGGCCAATGCGTGAGACTTGAGAACCCTGCGTTATTACTGTCAGACTGAATACTTCTGCTAAGCAGCTGTGGGCCACTATTACCTAAATTTGTGTCCATTAACCATTAATGCAGATTGTCTGTTGTTCTTACTGTCTTACTTTGAATAATGATAAAGGATGGAGCAAGATATGTTTTAAAAAAAAACTTTAATGTTACATCAGTCATTCACGTTAGTGCTCGGCTAATATATGCGTTATTTATAACTGTTATTTATACAGTTCCCGCATGTGCACCCCAATAAATCAGAAATAGCCTATACACATTGGTTTGTTGATGGAAATACACTTGTCAATGCTGATGGTGAGGAAATACAGTTGCAACATCTCATAATGTACCTCAAAATGAGTAATGTCCTGCTCAAGTCGTCCTTGCGATGGAGGTTCGGGTTGAATAACTAGTCCTTCCAATGTTTCATCATCGGACTCGCGCTCGGATTAATATGGTAAAATCGACGCTGTTATGGTAAAAAGACATTGTTACTGTCTTGACGGTGTGTACAATCGCTGAGGACTGAGGAAGCCTCCTGAGTTGAAGTTCAGTTATGGCAATGGGCGTTTCTTTTCCGACAGGCGCTGTCAAGTCAAGTCAAGTCATCCTCATTTATATAGCGCCTTTAACAACGCAGATTGTTTCAAAGCAGCTGTACAGAGATAAACATATAATTTAAGGTAACAGAGATTGGTTTAGTTTAATAGTGGTTCTTGAATAATGTTTTTTCCAGCTAAAGTTAGTTTTGATTGATTCACTTCCGTCTAAATGATCATTTGTTATTAAATTAAGGGCCGCTAAGATGACACCGTTCTCTCTAAACGGTAAACGGTTGACCAATCATAACAGACTGAGCCGTCTGGAAAATCAGAGCAGAGCAGACTCTCGGATTCAGAAAGGAGGGGTTTAGAGAGACTGATTCTTCGGACAAGCCATTTGAGAATCTTTGAAAAATGTGGTGATGTGCAATGTATATTATGAGACAATGAAAAATATTTTTTGACATTTGAAGCATTTATACCTGTTGTAGGAGACCTCCAAAATAATACCAGGAACCTTAAAAAATAGCATAATAGTTGCACTAAATAGGTTAATTAATTTGCGACTTTTGTGGAATTTAATCATCAAAGGTCAGCAGCAAATGCTTTGATAAATATTTTGAGAGAATAAGTATTAAAGAAATTTTATGAGATTAATTATTAAACTGCATTTGTATACTTTGTCAAGTATTATTAATTATTGGAGTTTTATTGGTGTCTTTATATACTGTGAATGCACATATTTTAAATGTCAAATCTTTTTTTTTTTTTCAATCGTTTTAATAAAAAATAAATTATATAAAGGGGAATAGATAGAAAAGATGACTCTGGCCTGAGCCCATCTCAAACATTTTACATCTTTTGCTTTCATTATTGTTGCCAGAAATGATTTATTGCATTTACATTAAGATTTACCTTTATTTTAGGTTTGTCAGACTAAAAAAATGTCCATCATTTTAGATGCTAAAACAAAAAGCCCTGTCTTTACTGAACAACTGATTCACAAAAATTAACTTTTTTTAGCCCGTATACCATTCAATGATGACATCTCACCCTAAGCTGAAACCCATCAGTCCAAGAGCCACTAATTCTCACTGTACAGTTAGTTTGAGAGTACATCAACAAGACCACAGTCCTCCAGTGCTGCTTTTGGCTGAGAGAAAGAACAGCTATCCTGAGTAGTGAAACTCTTGCCAAATTAAGCAAACATTCCCTTTCAGATATAAGCCCTCTTGTTACTCTTGGTGAATCAGGTGGTGATTCACTGCACCACTGATTGATCATAATAGCCTAGAAGAGACTTTTATTAGATTTGCCTTGAGGCAAAATTAGACTCTTAACAAGCAACAACCCAACCCGATACTAAAGCATATTCTAGCGATTAGATTATGAGATGTTGATATTTAGTAAGTATATGCCCTGGAGGCAAGCTGGGGAATTTATTTATCCTCCAATAGCAAAACAACCGCAGAGCTCCAAGTTTTATTGCTAGTGTGTAAAGAAAACAATGGAGAACTCAAAGCTGGTAAGATGTCCTGAGGGCTTCTCTGCTGTTTGTCTTGTAGCGTAGACTCAGTGGATGATGTTTCTAATCCTTCTCAGAGCTATAAAAAAATGTGCAACTGCCTCTCTCTCTGTGTGAGTGAGTGTGTGTGTGTGTGTGTGTGTGTGTGTGTGTGTGTGTGTGTGTGTGTGTGTGTGTGTGTGTGTGTGTGTGTGTGTGTGTATGTGTGTGTGTGTGTGTGTGTGTGTGTGTGTGTGAGAGTGTAACATCATCCATTTATTTCATGTTTTAAATCTGTGCACCCTGAAAAATACTGTTCAAAATATAATATTAGTTCACTTGAATTTTTACGATATGTGAACACTCCAAATGACGCCTATAATGCGAAACAAGGGTCATCTTGGGTGGTGGTTTGGGAGCATTTTGAGGCAGTTTGAAAACTAAGGTCCCGGGGTTAATTTAACGATGATGGCCTCATCTGACCGGCACGATTCATCACGCCGCACGCGCATTTTTTAATTTCGCGCGCACTACCAGAGGATCCAACACCTCAGCAGCTGGTATGTGGTGTTTCATTTTCAGCAAAGTGATTTTGATGTTTATTTACTTATTATTTTACAAGAACGACGTGAAGAGAGCATGCAAATATGTTGTTTATAACATTGTTGTGTGTAGCCTGTAGGAGTAACGTTAGCTTGCTGTTTTGAAGGAGAAAAGTTTCACAGGCGTCGAGGGGTCTGGTCTTTTTATGTTATTTGAGTAAACTATAATTATTATTACAGTATTTATTTTTTTTAAAAAACTTAGAGTGCCTTAAAAATAATTATCACAACACTAGGTAAGGCTTATACTGATTTTCTCATTCTATTAATTATCATTTTATACAAATAAAAAAAAATCAGAACAGGATTAAAATATAATTATATTTTAAATATGACAAAAATATTTTTTTCTACAACAGCAAAAGTAGTGTTTACAACAGCAAGACCACTATAGCCTGTAAACTCAATAATATATCTCTGGAAATAAATGTAAAAATATCAATGTCAATGTAAATGAATAATATACCTGACCTGACATGTTTAGTAGGTGCCAACAGAATGAACACACACACATTTTAGTTTCTTTGTTTATATCAAAATCCAACTATATCTCAGAGTCATAATGCAATTTGAAATAATGATCACAGCTAGTACTGTGTACTGTATTTTTTCTGTTTGCTTTGTTTTCATTGTATAAATGTTAATCATATTTTTGTAATTCAGTTTTTGCCATCAAAATAGCCACAAATGGTGACATGGTATTAAATAAATCTACTGTACTGTACGAAACATGGGCCACGTTGATTTTACTATAATGTTCACTAAAGTTTTTACTATAACAGATGTTCTTAATTATTCTGTATAACAGAGAAGAAAAAAGCCATCAGGTTGGGATAACTTAAGACACTTCAGTTTCTAATACCAGGGTTATTAATAGGTGGACAGAAAATATTTTTTTAACTTTTAAACTGAAAATTGTATTTTCTGTTCTGTTTCTTTTTCGAAACTGCATCACAGCATTTGCTGCCGTATCAATACAGAATCATCCATATCAACAATACGCATATCAGCAAGGAATGCGTCACAATATGTTGCTGTACTGATATTTTGAGCACAGCTCAATTTAAAGCCTTGTTCCATGTGCCCCTTTTATACTTTGAGCACCTGCCCCTCCAAATGTCTCTGCACGGCCCTGCTATCACCTCAGTGAATATCTGAAAATTAGATTATGCAAGATGGATATAGTGACTTCCTGCAGCTGGCTTTGTTTGTGAGCATTATTGTTTGTTTGTGTCTGTGTTTTGCATTTTGTCAGTTGTACATTCATGTTTTATGTTTGTTCGTGTTTATTGTCCGTTTTTTCCTCGTCTGTTATGAATCATGTGAGTCTGGGGGATCCAAATGCAGCGTGTTTATTATAAAGCAGAGTCGAACAGGCAGGCAAACAGCAGTATCAGAGGAAATCCAGGGATAGTCAACAGGCAATGGTCGAGGCAGGCGGCGAGCAGACAAGAGTCGGTGTCCAGGCAGAGGTAAGTAACACAGGAAACAGGCAGACGAGAACAGAGATCAGGACAGGGTCAAACCAGGAAGATATCAGACGGGAAACGCTCGGTAATGCTCACAACAGTAATACAAAACTTCGCTGTGAGTGAATGAGAGAGCAGGGTACAAATAGGCTAGGGAGACAAAGAGGGTGACGAGACACAGCTGGGGCAAATGAACAGATAATGAGAGAACACCAGGTGAATTAATTAAACACTAACGAGGAGCGGGAAACAGGAAACAGGACTAAACCAAAAACACAAAGAACGGGGAAACACAGACAGAATTCATAACATCGTCACCCTAGAAAGGAATTAACTTTAAATAAACAATTGTTTTGAGGAAATTAAGGCTCAAGTTTGTAACAGGGAAAAATACAATAGAAATATATTATTACGAAAATAAAATAAAAAAAATATCACATGGGTTCTAGCAATACTTAATGTTCAGCTTGCTAAAATTTGCCCCTAAAAAATTATTAATTCAGGTTAATGCCTCTTTAAACCTAATAAAACAACAAAATGTACCTCATAAAGATGTTTTATTGTTGCAGAAGCAAAATTATTATTGGTAACTACTGTATACTTTAAGAGATCCACTAGAGGCGAGTGTAGTGAGAACGTCTCTGTTACTTGAGCCCCTTTCACACAGAGATTCTGGAAAATACACGGATAAAGTGACCTGGGATTTGACCCGGGTTCGTTTGACTTTGGTTCAGTCACACTGCCAGTGATTTTCTGGAATCAGAGAGTGCGTTCACACACAACCCGTAAAAATCCCGTAAAGACATGTGACATCGATGTGACATGTAATGCCTCAACAGTGTCTATAGTTTGCTTACGAGCTGCGATTTCTCTCTCCAGAAACCACGCTTGTGCATTTTTTTCTCTGATTCGATCATAAACGAGTGCATTACGTACCGTTTCACGCTGGCGAACGATCCCGGCTTCAGCGCCATCATTACCACACGGCATTGATAACGGCTTTTGTTCACATAGCGCGCGTTCCGGGACTGAACACGGCAATGTTACTAGGTCCCCAACCCGGCATCAATCCCGTGTCTTTCCCTTGGGCTAAGTCACCCAGTAGTTCGTATGAAGTACAACCTTCGGGCTAGTCCATATGTATTCCCCACATAACTCCTTGAAGAAAGTGCCTTTCACAGTGTTCTCCTTCCTAACAGAAAGGGCACGCTTTCCCAGTGTTATCCAATATCTCACTGGGTTATAACGGAACAACAGTGACAGATACACTCTGTGTAAGCCCTCTCCTATCGTCCTTCCAGGCAAGAAGGGGTAGAGGCTTGCATAGGGCGCTGGATGGGGTGCAGCAGCTGTGGCCCTTTGGTAGGGATTCCTATTCGTCGGTCTCGACATGACGTAAACTGACCGACTGAAGAGGAAAGTCTCGGTTACATATGGTAACCCTCGTTCCCTGAAGGAGGGAACTGAGATGCCACGTCCCGTCGCCACATCTGCTGCTGCCCGCCGAGACGGCCAGCTTTTTAGGCTTGGCTCCTCAGCAAAAAACTCAAGTGCAATCGCACCTGCTGCTCATTATATACCCGCGCTGCAAGGCTGAACAGCTAATGCAAATGATTGCACGCCAATGTGCATTGGCTTGTTTAGTTTCACTCGAAGTAGATTGGCCTCTCTAGTGAGATTCCTATTCGTCGGTCTCGACGTGGCGTCGACTGACCGACTGAAGAGGAACCCAAGTGCAGTTTTTATTGATCCAAAACATGAACAAATACAAATAAACCCAAGACTTGGCTTGACTTGAAAACTAAACTTGACCATAACTTGAATATTACTTGACCATGATTTGACATAACTCACCACATTTTAATAATCTCATTAGTTTTAACAGTCGTAATTGACTATTGAACACTCAATACAACAATAATTAACTTTACCATCACCAGTATTATATTACAATAATACTCAAATGGATTGTTTTTATGGGTTCATTTTCTGGATCTAATTATACTCAGCAAAATGCTGTATATTGTTATATAAACATAAGTATGTTACACACTTAGGCACAAGTATATGCATATCATGATGACTAAATATTATGTAGCTGTTTATGTCTGAGTGGATGTGTTTCATCAGAAAGATCAAAGAGAGAGACATTTAAAAAAAAACTGAAAGAGAAAAGGAGAATTCTGGCTCCAGGGCACAGAGATGCTCCAGCACTTGCCACCAGGCTTGGCTCGCTATGAAAAGCAATTTTGCAGCAGATGATTCAACCTCCGATAGCTGTTTACTATCTGTGCAGAGGCAAAAATCTAAGGGATAGGGGGAAAAAATGGAAGATAGGGTTCCTGCCAGGGGGCAATAGGAGAGAGGTTTCTCAAACATCCATTTAGTTATATTTGGAGCAAACGATCCTAGAGACTACTGAGAACATAATTGTGCTCTGTCACTGTTATGCAGAAGTAAGGCATTTAACCTGAGGTTACTGCTTTATGACTATTTCTGCAAGTAGTTTACTGTAATGGTATTTTCACACTTAACCTAGAGCCATTCTAAACCCTGGGTACCCAGAGTTAAAAGCTATCTGAACCCTGTCCTGGGTTTAAAAAGACGTTAATCCAAGGTTAAGTGCAGTGCGAAAAGCTTTGGAGTCACTCTGAGTGAAAAGCTGCCAGCTGATACAAAATGCTGGTAGATCATTAAGTCAACAGGGATGAAATACTTGATTTATGTAGTTTTTTGTTAAATAAATGAAATAGAAATCTCTAAAAATGTTATTTATCTCATGCCAGTCAACATCAAACAAATATTGTGCTTGTTGCCCTGGCTTTTACTGTCCATTGCTGATGCTTTTATTGTCCCCGTTAATCATATTCGCCTATTTATTATTTTTATAGCTCGTCTATAACACTTAAAACTCAGGGTCAGTCTAAAAGGAGACTGTTAAAAGTCTATCAGAGCTATTTACTCCAAACACAGCTGAGCACTAGCTCTCGTGGAAATCTTAAAACTTTATGACACTGACCTTGTAAAAGATAATCAAAGCAGGTTGGTCCGAAGTTGACGATGTCGTAAAACTGTTGTACGTATATAAATCCAAATGCACATTTAGGGTGTTTAACGCTCATGTCAAAAAGAAAACCTATTCTTTTTAATGTGTTTGATAGTGAATATATAAAAAGCAAATTCTGTAGATTTCTTAAAATCCCTTCCACTTTGTATTTTAGTCTCTTGAATCCAAGTGACTTAAACTGCAATTTGTCGACTGGCCGCTAGAGACAGGCTGCAAAAGAGTCAATCCCATTACAGCAGAATAAAATGTGTTTATAGCCTGGTGCAAAAAGGGTTTTGGTCTATATAGCTAATTTTGCCCTTCATGACAACTGTGAGGGGGGTGATTTTTTTTATAACTCACCATTTAAAGTACATTAAGCCTTAAAGTTCTGCATAATTAGGGGCATGGCCACTTGAGTGACAGTTGGATTGCTCTGTTAGCCGTCACGTCACCTCAGCTATTCCTGACTTTTTCCCATTTTTTGTTTATTCAGGAATGACGCGGTGACGCACTACCAAGATGGTCTTTAAAGACTGGTGGATTCTGACTGGCTGTCAATGTTTTTATTGTTCATCAGCTAAAAAAAGTGATTCCAATGATATTGTTTCTGTCGTTATTATTAGAGTTGTGGTGTAGACTGTTTTTATAGAATCAGTATGATTATTAAACCTTTATAGTTATTGTTATAGCTAAAGTCCTTTGTGTGAACTGCCCTTTACTGTTATATCTATCATCTTAGTGAGGGGTCTCATCTGCTGAACACACAAGCTTCATGTGTCTCAACAGCATACAGGAGAAATAGACTCATTATATTTAATACAGCCACTGACTCCTACACCCTTAGATGCTCACTTGCCCCGGTCACAACTTCATTATGGCTCTTTTCTGCATTTTTATCTTTCTGCATGAATTCTTTATGAATGTTCTGCACTGGGAGGAAGTCTCTGAAAAGACTGTGTGCCAGCCGAGACCGGTTTTGGATGCGCTAGTTCAAACTACCAAGGATGCAAAGGCGGCAGACAACTCCTGGTATTCTCATGGCCACTTCCGTGCATTTGCATACAAACAAATGCATGCCAGCATGCATATGTTAGTCTGAAATGCAAATATACATGCACAGAAACATGGACTCCTCTGTAAATGCACTATAGTGCTGTAGTCACAGAAGTGGCTAACAGTGTTACAGTCACTCACAAGAAGCTTAATAGGCAAACAAGTATGGGCAACGCCATTTAGCACTAGCGACAAGTCTGGGTTCCCTCTACTGCATGCACATATCCCAGCCTCAATGATTGACAATAGGCAAGAGAGTAAATCAATACAACCTCCCTCATGTCCTCATTACAGCACTGCTCTGTGTTACTCAAGGCGACAGGCTACTGAAATTTTAAATAGCCATGAACAAGGAGCAATGCAGGAGCGCTGCCAGATGGAGAGGATGTGTCGATGGTGAAGCCACCTACCCGAACACACACACACACACACACAAACACTTTCTCACGCTCCATTGAGTGTGTGTGTGAGGTTGCCAGAGGTGGAAAGTAACGAATTACATTTACTCGCGTTACGTAATTGAGTAGTTTTTTTGTGTACTTCTACTTTTTAAAGTAGTTTTTAAAATCTGTACTTTTACTTTTACTTAAGTACGTTTTCTTTGAAGTATTGTACTTCTCTACATTTGAAATCTTATCCGTTACTGAGTAAAAAAGAATAATACAAGGGGGAAAAAAATCACACACTCCGGAAACTACTGAATTGATTGAAGGGCGGGAGAACAAACGCGCAAAAAAGGTGACGCAGACCCAGCTGAAGCTGAAAGCGAAGCATGGCCAGTATGAAAAGTAGAAAAAAAGCGTGGTTGTCCTCAAAGATAGATATCCAATTTGCAAAAAATGTGGACGCAAAGTGGCTGCAAAAAGAGGATATAGGACACCATCCCTCCTGCAGATAAAGGTATGTCCCGATTTATGTGATGCAAAGGGAATCCCGGAATCCAGTCATGAAAATGGAATTCACACAATAATGCAGATGTCACGTAAAACATGCAAAATAATGGATGGATGAATACATGGAAAGTAGAACTGTGCAATAAATCCAATCGCTACATGGTCTGTGAATATTTAAGCTAAGCACAATAATACTGCATGCAAATATATAACCCTATTTGTTCTACTGAGCTGCGTTTGTCTACTACATACTCAAGTACTCGTGACGTTCATGGTGTTTTCAGCGTCTCACAAACAATTTGAGGATATGAATACATGAACATTTCCAGAGCTGCTCTGAGAGAACGTCTAATGAGCATTTTTATAATTTTATTTGAGAAAAACCATTGTCCAATACACTTTGAAACAGGTCTTCACTACAACCCGTCAAAATAAAAGTTCCGTTTTACTAGGAGAAATTATGACTGAAATATATTACTATTGTAGGCATACAATAGAACGTAGCCTACTTCTCAAAATAATAATAATAACAACAATAATAATACCTTTTATTTAAACATTATTTAAAGGAATATTTTTTTTTGTTCATGGTTTAATTTAGTAAATCTGTTTTTGCAGCGCTTCCCCAAAAAATAAAAGGACACAAGTTTAAATTTACATTTGATTACCACCGTTTTTGATAATATATTTGGATTAAATCATAAAAAGAAACATTAATTTTCTGAATAAAATACATTGCATAGGACAATATTATTCTTAAACATTTTAATAAATTATTAATGTTAAAAATAAGTTGTTAATCTAATTCATTATCAATTATCAAATTTAATTGATTAGACATGTTTTATTGAAATTTTAATAAACAAACAAATTATTTCAAGTTTGTTATAATAAAAGAATTTGTTCAACCAAAAAAAAATCCTGTTTTCATTAATTTAACTGTCATTTTAACTGATGATAATAATAATAATACCCATAATTTAATAATACAGTTTATTTTTTTTAACAATTGATTAATACTGTAAACCGTGATATTTTCTGAGACGTTACCATACTGTGAAATATGTACGTCCCCCCACCCCACCCACTGTTCACCCACCCCCGCTGTTAAAAAAGTAACTCAGTAACTTTTACTCTGGGTAAATTTTAAATGAGCTACTTTTTACTTTTACTTGAGTAGATTTTTAAACCGGTACTTTTACTTGTACTTAAGTAAAATTTCATTGAAGAAGTAGTACTTTTACTTGAGTAGAATATTTTATTACTCTTTCCACCTCTGGAGGTTGCTAGAAGGGAGCAGAAGGAGCATTCATGTTAACGGTAAGGGAAGCAGTTGAAGTGGTTTTCTGAAGTGAGGAGTGAATTGAGGATATAATGGGACTAATATACATTATTAATAGGGGAGATATATGTAAATGCAGATTACGGATGGAAATCATTAACATTCTTACGAAAGTTGGGCATAAGCTAGTCAGGCCAAGACCCTGGAGTATGCTTGCTCTCCACTCACACAGACTCTTTTTCTCTCACAATTTAAGTATTTCCTTCTGCGTGACTGCATCTTCATTTGGTAGTTTTTTTTAGTCATTTGGTAGTTTTTTTTCTCTCCCTTCCTTGACCATGTTTGCTTCCCACTCAAAAAGGAAAATTGTATTGCTCATAGGTTGCTCTTTTATTGCTCAGAATACTTCTCAGTTTTACATTTTCACAAGTTTTTCCATTTAAAGGGATAGTTCGCCCAAATATTAAAAAATTCTTGCATTATTTACATTAGTGTGAATTAGGATATTTCCTTTTAAGTATTATACACTATATTTAAGCTGTCAAAATACAAAAAGACAAAATTATTGCACTGTGTTAAATTTTTAGGATGACACCAGACTTGACACCCTTTTGTAGAACAGTTATATAAAGACTAAGTTAATATTGAATACTCACATTTTAGTCACAATATTCCCAGTTACTTAAGATGTTTTTGCTTCACCATCGAAAATAGTTCTGAATAAAGCCGCAGTAGAAAAGTAGCACCACAGTAGTGGTATTTGGTTCCTGAATGATTCATGTTGAATGAATGATTCAATTACTCACACTGGCTGCATCTGAAAGCTGCAGCTTACTTGTTGCCTTGCTGCCTTATCAGTCAATGACTTTGCAGGAGGTGTGAGGCAGCATAACAGTAACAAAATAGATGTAATGTAATGTAATTACTCGAGGCAGTTTACATAAACAGTGGAAAAAGTTGGTCAAAAACGTACATTTACAACTAACTGACCACCAACTCCAACTTTTAGATGCCTTTTTATTTTTTAGCTTAACTGTCACAGAATCTAAAACACATCATAGGCAGTGAAGGATACATCTATTCTGCATTAAAAAATCAATCAGATGACAGGATGTGACATGATCGTTAGATTTGGGTGTACTTTGTTGCCTTACTACCTCTGTGTATGCAATATTTTTTCAGCTTACGGACGCGCATTTTGTTCAGAATGAATTGGTTGAGTGAATGATTCAGTGGCTCTTACAGACAGTCACTTCCTATTGGTCGACTAAAAATCCCCACTATCACAAGTCAAGTCACCTTAACTTATATAGCGCTTTTTTACAATACAGCTTGTTTCAAAGCAGCTTTACAGAGATAACAGGATAATAATGCAACAAAGTTTGTTTCTGCTGTACAGCAGATTTAGAAGAAAATAGCATCATATTCCAGCTTAAGTAGTTCAGTGATGGTTTCTTTTTTGTTGTAAAAAAGTTATTAATTTAGTTCATTTATATACACTGAACAAAATTATAAACGCAACACATTTGTTTTTGCCCCCATTTTTCATGAGCTGAACTCAAAGATCGTCTCAGTTATGTATGTAAGCCTCGTTACCTGAGGAGGGAACAGAGACGTTATGTCAGTGACTGACGAATGGGGTTTCGCTTAGAAAGCCTATCAACTTCGAGTATTACAAAATGAGCCAATGGCAAAGAAATGCCATTGGTCTGTGGAATTTGCATAGCGTAACTCCACCCTACCTCATGGGTAGATATGTAGATATGGATATGTTTTCCTGCTGAGGAGCCGAGACTGAACTCAGACGGTTCCAGCGGAACAGCGGAAGTGGCAGGGAGACGTAACGTCTCTGTTCCCTCCTCAGGGAATGAGGGTTACATACGTAACCGAGACGTTCCCTTTCGTTCATTCCCTTCGAGTTATGTCAGTGAATGGGGTTCCCAGTCTAATCACGTCATCTTGCCTGTCTTCCAGTGCCCTGCGTAAGTCTGAGCTCCCTGTCGTGAGACTAGCACGGACGAAGGACTCCTACTTCACACAGGAATACCAAGGTACACAGGGAAGCATATCTCAGTGGAGATAAGCAACACAAAGCCTGCCCGAAGGGAGGACTTACAGAATACACATATGACCCAAGAGGGGGTAGCATATGGCGAACACTGGGGTATCCAACCCGCAGAGTGGAATCTTTCAACCCCAGGGGTGGCAAGGTGGCTTGCCAAGGGAAAGACACATGCTCTGAGAGGCTTACAGTGGAAATACACATGTGGGGGTCACTCAAGGGGGGAACCATGCACATGGAGGCACCTAGCCAACGCGAAAGCTGCCACAGGCATAGACTCTGGCATTGGCATCAACAGGGCTGGAGGAGCTCAGGGCTTCTCGGGGAAACTCAACTGAGGAGAATATCGCACGTATCCAGTCCAAGGAGTTGAATGGCGAGCAAGTGATGACACCGAGCGGGTCCTATGACCGGCCACTGGGGGCGAGTACATGAGAAGACACATACACTAATTTCAATACAATCTCTCGAATGTGTTGGGTGTCGCCCAGCCTGCAGCTCTGCAGATGTCTGTTAAAGAGGCGCCATGCGCTAGAGCCCAAGAGGAGGCCACACTCCAGGTGGAGTGTGCCCTCACACCAAGGGGACATGGTTGAACTTGGTGGAGTGTGCCAGGTGGAGTGTGCCCTCACACCAAGGGGACATGGTTGACCTTGCTGCTGGTATGCCAAAACAATGGCATCCACTATCCAGTGAGACAACCTTTGCTTGGAGAGAGCCTTTCCCTTCAGCTTCCCACCATAACAGACAAAGAGCTGGTCTGAGGTCCTGAAACACTGCGTTCTGTCTACGTAAGCACGGAGGGCGCGTACTGGACAGAGCAGTGCCAAGGCTGGGTCTGCCTCCTCCGAGGGCAGCGCTTGCAGGTTCACCACTGATCTCTGAACGGAGTGGTGGGAACCTTGGGCACATATCCAGGCCGGGGTCTTAGGTTCACATGAGAGTTAGACGTCCCAAATTCCAGGCACGCTTCATCAACCGAAAATGCCTGCAGGTCCCCTACCCTCTTGATGGAGGCCAAAGCGAACAGGAGCGCTGTCTTCATAGACAGGATTTTAAGCTCCACTGATTGCAATGGCTCAAAGGGAGCTCTCTGCAGGGATTTAGTCTCCTCTCATCGTGATGTGCAACGATAGCGGCAACATACACTTTGAGGGTGGAGGGAGATAGCCTTCGCTCCAACCCATCTTGCAGGAAGGAAAACACGACACTGATTGGGCATTTTCTGGGGTCTTCTAGGCGAGAAGAACTCCAGGTAACGAAGAGGTTCCACTTCAACACATAGGCATGTCGAGTAGGCAAGGCCCTAGCGGAAGTGATGGTAGCCATCGCCTGAGGTGGTAGGGTACTCAAACCTGCCTCGTCCCGTCGAGAAGCCACACATGTAGGTTCCATAGATTGGGACAAGGGTGCCAGAGGGTGCCCCGTCTCTGAGAAAGGAGGTCCTTCCTCAGAGGAATTGGCCAGGGAGGGGCTGTCGCGAGGAGCACTAGTTCGGAGAACCAAGTCCGGGTGGGCCAATGAGGCGCAAGGAACAAAACAGGCTGCAATGGTAAGAGTCTTGGGAGGCAAACAGATCTATCTGTGTGTCACTGAACTGTTCCCAAATCAGCTGAACCGACTGGGGATGGAGTCTGCATTCTCTCAGAATTGTCTGAAACTGTGAGAGCTCGACGGCTGCACGGTTCAGTTCTCCCGGAATATGAACGGCGACCTCAGATGCTTCTGACTCCATATGAGGAGATGGCGGGCAAGTTGCGACATACGGCGGGAGCGTAGACCACCTTGTCGGTTGATGTATGCTACTGTGGCCATGTTGTCTGTCCAAACTAGTATGTTGACTCTTGAGCAACACCCGGAAGCAGTGCAGTGGGAACTGTACTGCCAGCAACTCGAGGCAATTGACATACAGGAGGTGCTGGGGTCCTGTCCAGGAGCCTGCGCCAGCATGTCCATTGCACATGGCACCCCATCCCGTGGCAGAGGTATCTGTTGATACAACAAAATGCCTGGAAACTCGTTCTAAGGGCACTCCGGCCCGTAGAAATCTGAGGTTCGACCACGGGGTGAAGGTCTGATGGCAGGCCCGAGTAACTGGTACCCGGAGCGTGCCCCGTTGCCATACCCATCTCGGGACTCGATCGCAAAGCCAGTGCTGAAGTGGTCTCATATGAAGAAATCTGAGCGGTGTGGCTGCCGCTGCGGATGCCATATTCCCCAGGAGCCTCTGAAATAACTTCAGTGGAACCGCACTCTTGCTCTCGAATTGTCTCAGGCAAGTCAGCAGTGACTGCGGTTGCTCGCTCGTGAGCTGTGCGCACATGGCGACCGAGTCGATTTCCATACCGGGAAAAGAGATCCTCTGCATGGGGGAGAGTTTGCTCTTTTCCCAGTTGACCTGAAGGCCCAAGCGGGCTAGGTGCCGGAGCACTAGGTCCCTGTGTTCGCAAACCTGGTCTCGAGAGTGAGCTAGGATCAGCCAGTCGTCGAGATAGTTCAGGATGTGAACCCCGTGCAGCTGTAGCGGCACAAGGGTTGCCTCGACGACTTCCGTGAAGACGCGAGGAGACAGGGCTAACCCGAATGGGAGAACTGTGTACTGGTATGCCCGCGCCTCGAAAGCAAACCGTAGGAATGGTCTGTGTCGAGGAAGAATGGAGACATGAAAGTACGCATCCTTCAGATCGATCGCTGCAAACCAAGCCTGTGGCTGAACACATTCGAAAATGCGTTTGGCCGTTAGCATCTTGAAGGTGGAATCTCAGTACACCCATTGGCCACGGCCCCGTCAAGGGTAGAGAAGGTGGAGGAGGTCGCTGAGCGATCACGGGAAGACAAAGGAGACTTCTATGATCTCGTGACCACCTTATGCACCTCCGGGAAGAAAGGAACTGGGGAGGTGCACTGACGGGTGTCAGTGCGTGCAGCCCCCAAGAACCAATCATCCAACCGCGAGCGTTCAGGACAGGGTGGAGGGTTCCACTCTAACCCGATGCTCGTGGCGGCCCGGGAAAGCATGGCTGTCTATTCCGGGTCAGACTCGGCTAGCATTGCGCTGGCACTCCCGAAGGCGGCAGCACAGCCGAATCTTCATCCCCAGAAGACTCCAGCCCACCTTGCGATGCACCAATCGACACTGTTTCATTGTCTGGAGCCCCGAATGAGACACGGGGAGCGTCCGCAGACGGTCCCGCGATCGCACTCGGAAGACTCACGGGTTGCGATGTGCAAGAGGGAGGTGTGGCCCGAGGAAGCATCGTCGGGGATTAATTCCACACCGTAACCCTCAGGTCACCCTGGCCACCAGCCAAAGTATCACCTCTCGTGGAGGGGATAGATTAGGGTGTGGCAGAGGGGACTCTACCTCAAGTGAGGTCACGGAGTCTTGACCGCAACATCGCGATGGTCATGTTCCCGCAATGAGAACCTGATTCATCTTCGAACACTGCCTTAGCATGCTCTAAGCCCAAACATGCATGGCAGCGCTCGTGCCCATCAGACAACAAAACGGAATGACCGCACCCAGAAGTACACGGGCGAGACATCTTTTAAAAGACCACGTGCCACGTGCAAACTCTTTTTGTGAGAGGAAGCTCAGCAGCTGTGCTGAAACGCCTTGGGAGAAACACACACGCTGTTGCAGACCACTGCACAGATCAGAAGGCAGGAATGTGAAACTTTCTGGATAACGCGTCACATCAACACAGACTGGAAAGCTGCTCGTCTCGAAGATTCTCGAAGAAGACACTCAGAAACAGGCTTACATGAGTGAAGAGGACCTCTTGGCTCCGATGCAGAAACATATCTGCATGTTGCCAGCGTACTTCCTTATATACCAACGAGGTAGGGCTGAGTTACGCTATGCAAATTCCGCAGACCCATGGCGTTTCTTTGCCATTGGCTCGTTTTTTAATACTCGAAGTTGATAGGCTTTCTAAGCAAAACCCCATTCGTCAGTTACTAGCGTAACTCGAAGTGACTGAACGAAAGGGAACTTAGACTTTTTCTATGTACACAAAAGGCCTTTTTCTCTCAAATATTGTTCACAAATCTGTCTAAATCTGTGTTAGTGAGCACTTCGCCTTTGCAGATAAAAAAACAGATCCTTGCAACATGCGGCCATGCATTATCATGCTGCAACATGAGGTGATGGTCGTGGATGAATGGCACAAAAATGGGCCTCAGGTATATCTGTGCATTCAAAATGCCATCAATAAAATGCACCTGTGTTTGTTGTCCATAACATACGCCTGCCCATACCAAACCCCACCGCCACCATGCCCCACTTGATCCACAATGTTGACATCAGCAAACCGCTCACCCACACAATGCCATACACGCTGTCTGCATTCTGCCCTGTACAATGAAAACTGGGATTCATCCATGAAGAGAACACCTCTCCAAAGTGCCAGACGTCATCGAATGTGATCATTTGCCCACTCAAGTCAGTTACGATGACGAACTGCAGTCAGGTCGAGACCCCGATGAGGACGACGAGCATGCAGATGAGCTTCCCTGAGACGGTTTCTGACAGTTTGTGCAGAAATTCTTTGGTTATGCAAACCGATTGTTGCAGCAGCTGTCTGGGTGGCTGGTCTCAGACGATCTTGGAGGTGAAGATGCTGGATGTGGAGGTCCTGGGCTGGTGTGGTTACACGTTGGGTGCGGTTGTGAGGCCGGTTGGATGTACTGCCAAATTCTCTGAAACGCCTTTGGAGATGGCTTTTATTGTGGCCAGCCTAAGGCACAACTGTGCAATAATCATGCTCTCATCAGCATCTTGATATGCCACACCTGTGAGGTGGATGGATTATCTCGGCAAAGCAGAAGTACTCACTAACACAGATTTAGACAGATTTGTGAAGAGAAATAGACTTTTTGTGTACATAGAAAAAGTCTTAAATCTTTGAGTTCAGCTCATGAAAATGGGTCAAAAACAAAAGTGTTGCGTTTATAATTTTGTTCAGTGTATATAGCCACTCTGGAGAAAACAGTGATGTCATCGTCCAGCTCAGTTCAGTTCTCATACAATGGTGTCAATGCAGGCAGATCAATAATATTGTTGAATATTAAGTGTCTCCAACTAAGCAAGCCCAAAGCGACAATGGCAAGTAACCAAAACTCCATCAGGTGACAAAGAGGGGAGAAAAAAGAAAAAAAAAAGTGGGAGAAACCAGACTCTGTTGGGGGGGCCTGTTCTCCTCTGGCCAACGAACAAACAGTGAATGATTATGTTTCATGCAGCATTACAGGACTAACTGTCAGTACACAGACTGACAGTCTGAGAAAAGTAGAGTGCTAAAAAAGTAAATAGTCCCAATGTTGCTGGACTGTTATACAAGTACTCTAAAATTCTGCTCAAACAATCAAACGTGTATAATATTTTGTATACCAAATTTGTCTTAGTAGCAGTAAAGCTTATGGTACTTGTAGCATGTTTTCAGTGAGATCAAGTAGAAAACACTGAGGAGACTCATGTGAGAATAATGTTTATTTCTCAGAAGAAAAATCTAAAAAGGAGAATTCTTCATTTGCTCTTCATTTCATCTCATAGCTGTCCAAGATAAGCAACTTCGATATTAAAGAGATCTCATTTGCGATTTTTATTTCCTATGAGAAGCTTTCCTCTTTTCCCACTCTTTTTCACTCCCTCCTTCTTTTCCACTATCCCCCTTCCGCACCTCCCAGTTCTTCTCTTCGTCAGGTGCAGATGGATGTTATCATTTCATTTCCTGCCTGCTTTCCCTTGGGGGCAGCTCAGGGAGAACCCGCTGGAAAAGACCAGGAAAGAGCCAGGGCTCAATTATTCTCAGTAAACAGGGATGAGGAGGCTTGGTCCTCTTTCCCACTGTCATTTGTTGGAGAGGGATAACAAGTCAATGATAAAGATCAGGCCCGGTCCAACAAATAAGACTGGGACCGAGCTCTGTGCTTAAGAGTCTTGCCAAAGGCCATGAGTGAAACGCACCAAAGTTATCAGTTCACTGTCATGGTGGATCTTTCTCTGGTTAGTGAGCTTGAGGTCTGGCTTAACTGTAGGCAAGATGAGGTCTGGCAGCATATGAAGAGCAAAAGCCTGGGGATGATCTTAAGCAGATGCTAGAGAATGCAGAATGGCAGCATGGGACGCATTGTCTCGAATTTAGATGGACACATAGCCATTGGTTAGAGCCTTCTTTTGTTTATCATGGGATAATGTTCTCTCTCTCTTTGCCCTCTCTTAAGTCTTTCACGAATAATATACTTCAAGTAAATCAGCTGCACAAAAATGCTGTTTAAATGCTTAAATAAAGCGTATTTCTCTACATTGAAGGTGATGTGTATTTGTTCGGTGTTAAAATACTTTCTTCACTCTAAGCTTAATATGCAGTGACAACTTTAGGTAAACTAACCATTTGTTGGTTGATTATCCTAGGAAGTGTAAACGCTGCAGCCGTATGAAACACTTTTAACCTTTGACCTTTAATGTCAATGTGGATCACAGTGAAAGCCAAAATTTCAGGACTGGATTTTCTTCTGGTTTTCAAAGTATTTTATCTCTGAGTATAATAAATAAAAAGGTAATTTCGAATTTATCTTCCAACTACAAATTTTCTCATGTCGCCACTTTATATTTCACATATTGGCTGTATTACTAGTTATTGTGACTTTATTTATCATTATTGCATTTTTTTCTAGTATTAGCAGCTTCATAGTAAAGCGCTATGTAAATGCTTCATTCATTTCATTAATTAATTAATATCTCACAAAATGTGACTATTTCATATTTTAAACTTTATTTAAAAACTAAGTTTTTATTTTTATAATCTTTCTATTTTATCTATCTATCTATCTATCTATCTATCTATCTATCTATCTATCTATCTATCTATCTATCTATACTTCCATATATAAAAGTCAATATTAACTTCCATAGACATTCCATAGAAAAAAAACTTTAAAAAGTTTAACTTAAGTGAAATGCTATTGCTCTTTTACAAAAAAAAAGAAAAAAAAAAGGAAAAACTATCACCATTTTGGCAGGGTTGCAGCACTTACGACAAATTGAGAGAAATATTGATAGTAAATTAGTCTGCGCCTTGGATATTTATGTTCAATAGAGAGTATTGGGTAACACTTATATCTGCTAACACTTTATTTTGTTGGTCCCCCCAAAAGATATTCTACTGACTATAAGAAACTTAGCAACTACAAGTCAACTTGTTCTCCTAACCCGAACCCTAACACCTAACCATAACCTAACAGTCTACTGACAGTCTACTACAGCCTACTAATACTCTAATTACAGTTAGTTGACTTGTAGTTGAAAAGATACTTATAGTTAGTAGAATGTCTAAAGTGACTATTGAAATAAAGTGTAACCGAGTTTTGTGTCATTTCTATATCATATGAGTTAAGTCGAATCAAATAGTCGAATAGTAAGTAAGTAAACTTTATTTAGAAAAGCACCTAAGGAGCACTATTTGTATGACGCATAGGTTTGATGTATTTTGCATTCCAAATGAATCTTTTCTTCTGTAGGCAGTGGTAGTGAGGCAGCTTACAAGGTTTTGTCTTTTCAGATGCATTGAACGTTATTCTCATTCACCCTACACGGTATACATCACCGCAGACTTGACAAAGACATCACTGCGTGCTGCCCAGAAGGCATCGCTGGGGTACTGAGCAGAATGCAGAAAGTCCCATGGTCGGTCACCGAGTGTGAAATACTAATCAATTTGGCATTCTGGCAGGGCTGGTAGGGTTTGGCTGTGGGAGCAGACTGCACACAGGCAACAGGTGTGAACTGACACCTGTTCTGTGTTTATGATGACAAGCCTCTGCAGGAGGGACGGGTGAAATACCTGTATTTTCCCCTCAGCCTTCCGTTCCCTCGCTTTCTCACTTTTATCATTTCCCAGAAGGTGTGTGGATGAAAGGGAATGAGACGTGTCATGTTCCAAACAGCATTTTTTTGCGCCCTTGAAAGGGAACTTCGGGAAGTGGACACCCCACAAATTGCATCTCATTGCCAAATAGCCCTTCAAGGGTGCAACAACACTGTTAGAAATTCACCCTGAAAGTGCTCAAATTGCACATGCGCCCATAACTGAATGATGAAAAAACAGGATGGATTTGCATACATCGGCCACATGGCACGTCTCATTCCCTTTCATCCGCACACCTTCTGGAAAATGATCAAAGTTCCAAAAGAAAGTGAACAACTGAATCTCTTCACAAAGGGCCCTTCCACTATTCTGTTAAGGGTGCATGCGCTCATCACTTCAAGGAAGTAATTGTATCATTTATGATCATGTGATCCAGGCTGGCGAGACCTCGCGATTCATTTAAAAGTTAGATGGGAAGATTGTTTGAGTTCATGTATAAACAGAATAAGTTGTTTTGTTTTGAAGTTTAAATAAGTTCCATAGGTAATACATGTGTTTAATTATATATACGTTAGGGAAATTATTACCTGCAAGGTCCTAAGAAGTGACGGAAAGTTTTAATGTTGAGAGCAGAGAGGGAAAACACACATATAAAACATATTTTAAAAAGTTAATTATAAAATGTCTATTTTATCTATATTTGCAACAATTATATAAACAGCAATTATAAAATGTCTATTTTATCTATATTTGTCTATATTTGCAACAATTATATAAACAGCAATTATAATAAATTCCTGTTCTAAATGGGTGATGGACACCATGCTGCATTTTCATGAAATCAGGTGAAGGTAATGAGGCTGCAAATGCTGCATCCAAAATAACAGACTGTATAGTCGGGACTACATTTGGCTTGAAATTTGCTTCAGAAACGTTCAAAACATATGTTTTTTATAGTATGAATGTGTGTAGTATGAATGAAATTTGGACGTTCTATATCTGCCACATTTCACATACTGTTTTTCACCTACTATATAGCATGGAAGTATGAATATTAGGACGCAGCTGTTGTCTTTCATGTCGTCTCCCTTCGCCAAGAGCGTTCCAAATGGCTACATTATGACATACTAGTGCCCTGCTGCTTCCAAATCCCTACTTCAAAGACTCTGCCTTTCGGAGTGTGTAGGGCATACGGATGCTCGCTTACAATTGGAATTTACCCATAGCCATTTCTAAACAAACATTTGGTAAAAACGGCTTGATGCTATTCACACTGGGCTTTATGCAAACAGCAGGGCGGTGGCTCCAGTCGTGTTGTTGCGAGCGCAGTACTAGTCGTCTCACTGAGCAGAACTGCAGTGGGGTAATAGATGCTGGTGTCACGCAGACCGTTCTGGCACTTTCCTCCTGTGCTCGTTCTTGCTCGTTCTTGAAAAATGGGGATAATTGCAATAGCTTCTGGCAATTTTTTACGTGTTTCTTTTGTACGCGTTGACACGCTCATTTTGGTCGTGTTAAGGCGTCAGTTGTCGTCGCGTTACTTTAGTGCGTGTAAAGACACACAGTTTTACCATGTTAAGACGACCAATTTGAACGTGTTTCTTAACGCGCACATTCTGTACGTGTTGCAGTGTAATATTTTAAAAAAGCAGACTTACCTTTTATATGTAGCCTACCTAAATATTAATCCTTTAGTTTATTGTGGCATTGCTTTACTGACTACTGTGCTAGAGTAAAGTAATGTTACAATGTATATTAAGTAAGTCAAGTGCTAATTATCCATATTATACAATTATTATAATGTTTATGGGTTATTATTTGTTTTTGTTTTAAGTTATAATTTCCAAAAGTATCATAGGCTAACTTACACAGCACATATTTATAACTAAATACACATACACACACACACACACACACACACACACACACACACACACACACACACACACACACACACACACATTTATTCACTTTCACATAGCCTAATAATGTTTTGTAATTTGGTGTTTAATTGGTTGTTTCTGCTGTTCTGTCTGTATTGTTTCCAGGAACATCATCTTGGCTGCTGCAGGCTGATGAGTGCTATAATACAATTACTACATTATATTTAATATGTATTTTGATATTCATTATACTTTTATTATTAATATGTTATTTACCCATAAACTTGTCTTTAGGAATCCATAAGTTATAGTGGCAAGAATAACTTTGTTAAACCTTTAGGGGCGATTTCCCAGACAGGGTTTATATTCAGACAGGAGTAGGCCTTAATCTACTTAATCATGTTTTAAAAACACAGATTAAGTACAGATTACTAACAAACATATATTTTTTTGCTTGCATTAAAATAATTTTCTCTTGTTTTTGTTTTTTTATTGCAGTCTTTTTTGTTGCTTCCATTCATGCTTCTCAGTTCCATGCAATTTTAAGATTTTCTTGGTTCTTTCCATACGTGACCTCTGTCAATTTGTTTTACAGTTTTTTATTTTTTTAAAATTATTCACTTTGCTATAGTGTAGTTCGTCAGTTTACCTTTAATAGCGGAGAGCAGGTGTCGATTGCAAGTGACGTCACTTGCAGCGGAAGCGGTCGTGTCTGAGCGTGCAAGTCTGAGAGTGCAAGTCTGCAGCCAGACCCTTCTCGATAATTGTCCTCATGCTGCATACGTTCTGAATTGCGGCCATTGCTCTCCGCACAACGATTTTCTTCTTTTTTTCTACACTTTTTTCCCTCTCTTTTTGTGTCACACAGCCAGTGGCAATCGGTGTTGACCTGTCAGTCTGCAGGACTCTCACAATGCCGCTGGCCACAGAAGTTAATGCTAGTGCATGTTCATATGTGAGTGAGCGGTAATGTGTTTTGAGTCGTGTTGGCGTGTTGCGTAAGGACTGGGGGAGTTGGCAGCGTGGGTAAGTGGCCCTCTTACGGCCGACATTCGCACAGGACCCCTCTTTGCCCCTCTATAAGGCATGGGGCTGTATGCATAAAACTATGCATATTTTTTATCTACTGTAAAGTTGTATTCACAAATGGTAGATTTTGTATTAATACAGTTTATAAATAGTAGACACTAGAAATTATATGGGCTGTAAATCTCATTCAATCAAAATCATATTTAGGCTTTTTACACAATTTGTTTTAAATATTGAGAAGACCAATATCTCTGTAGAATCTCATAGGAAGGTCTTTCAAAAGCATCAAGACATCCAATACCAATCTTTTATAGCTTATGTTGTAATGCATTTTCAATTAGTTATGAAAAGTATGATGTACAGCCAGCTTATGCAGCAAAATGAACTCAAACAGGGTGATCAGGAACCCAATGTGAAGCAGCTTTTGGTTTATTTTGTGATAGTGACCAACTGACTGAAAATTATTTTGCTTATTAGATAGCTACTTACCAAATAAATAAATACATGGACATGAATGTAATTGGTTTTGATTTGATCATATACTTGTTGATTGTCGTAATGCTTCAGAAAAATAATCTTGAGGAAAATAGTAAATTACAAAGCCTAACAACAAGACGAATGCTGGAACTATATTAACCCTTAATATTAACACTCTCGGGTCTTTATTGAACCAGGATGTCATTCACTAATTATATATATATATATATATATATATATATATATATATATATATATATATATATATATATATATATAATGTATATATCAGCGCGAGAGGAGGCTTATATAAGCTTATAAAGAGCCTATTTACCTCTGTTCCACAACAGTTTTCACAACTCCTCACTCTCGATTATTCCTATCCCAGCCAGTGCTCTGGGTTCGTGCCAAATTCTTTTTGGAGGCATCTCCTCAGACAGCAGGCCTAATACGCATTTTTTATACTTATATGTAAGTGTGAACTACTATTCACCTCTGCAAAGCAGTTAATCAGGTGGGCAGGTCTAGCAAGTGTAGTCTTATTCAGTATGTTTATTTGGACTTAGATGTAATTTAAATAAAGCTGATTGAATTGGCAGCATCAGTTCCATGAGGACAGAGCGTTCCCTTTCTGTGACCTCACCATTAGACTCTATAAACACTGCGTGTTACATGAGAACACAGGATTATTTTTCATAACCGTATAACGCCTTTCCAACTGAGCTAATCAAGAGGTGAAAAGTTACTTGTATATAGGCTGTTATAACTATAATCACCATATAGGCCTATATATTCAAAGATTGCACAGAGCAAGATTGTCTACCATTGGCTGGCGTCCAGTTTCAAACTGTTATTCACTTAGATCTTGATGTCTTCACTGTGAGTCAAGTATTGCAATACTACAACTAGTCGTTTGGAGAAATAAAAAAATGTAATCCCCGCATTATATCGGGACGTTTCTAACACTCAGTACACTTTATTCAAATACATACCAATACATCTTTTAAGTGACAGTGACCCCTACTTTGCTGTCATCCTGCTTGACACGCAGTGCAGAGAGTAGAAGTCATTTGGTGAAATGGCTTTAAATGCCATACATTAAGCTGTCAGAACAGCATTGCGCTGCGCCAGGGTGTTGGAAAAGAAATTCTTTCCATTTTCTGATGTCACTGAACCAGCTGATGCGAGTCAGTTTGAAATATCAGAGCAACGGACACATTGATATGAACGTGCAGTGAGTGAAATAAAAAACAAAGGCTTCTTCACCCATTTCGTTCATGAAAGAGAATAAAACTCGCTCAAGTGCAAATAAAAGCGCAGAGGGTCATGACAACCGACAACCCCACAGCCTGCATAAGAATCTTTATATTGTCATTAGTGTAATCAATGGTGATGAATTGGAATTTAAAAGGCGTTGTTCCTAGATATGAAACGGCTGTTAAGTTTGGTCCATTCTATTAGGTAGTTGCTTATCATTAGAAAGTGCCACTGGTAAATTGGATCCACAGGAGCCAATTAACCACTCCAAGACATTGAACGCTGCACATCCTCATGTATTTATTGATCAGACACAATTGCTTTAAAGTGGGGTTATCAGCATTGTAAGGCACGCTTCTCACTCTTCAACAATACATGTACTAAATATGTTATATGGCTAATTATAGCAAGAGTTTGTATTTCCATTGAAAAAACAAGCTCATATTTGCATATGGGAAGTAGTTTATTATTCCAGATAGATATTTGCCATTTTAGCAGATACTTTCATCTAAAGTGGCTTACAGTGCACTAATTGTGAGCACATTACCCATGGGATAACCTGGGGTCAAGTGTTTTGCTCACGGGCACAAAAATGATTGAGCAGGACTGTAAACTCAGTACCTCAACTGTTCTCTGCTGAATGGGATTTAACAGGCAACCTTTATATTAGCTTCAAGCCTATGGCTAACTCCACTATATAACTAGTGTGATGGGGCCAGATGGGGCCGGTCACAATGTCATCTTAACATATATATATTTTTGAAACTTGATTATTCTGTTTGATTTTCTCCATGGCTTGGGTTATACAAATGAAATAAAAATGCTATCTATTTACAAGCAGCTGATGTTTTAGATATGTCTAACAGCATGTCATTATATACTGTATGTCTATCTATCTATCTATCTATCTATCTATCTATCTATCTATCTATCTATCTATCTATCTATCTATCTATGTATCTATCTATCTATCTATCTATCTATCTATCTATCTATCTATCTATATATATATATATATATATATATATATATGTGTGTGTGTGTGTGTGTGTGTGTGTGTGTGTGTGTGTGTGTGTGTGTGCATATATATATATATATATATATATATATATATATATATATATATATATATATATATATACATACATAACCAGGAATGCTAACAGGTCTCATTGTGGTCATCAGACACTGTCATTGTAGTCACTACAGATGGGGATGGTATTTTGCAGTTTACATCTGAAACAACCAATATTTGAAATATCTGTTTTCAGAGCTTCAACATTAGACTCACGCTGACTTAGTGTCAAGTCTGTTTCAAAGGAATTGTCGGTGTGAAACATAACTTGGCATGAGGCTCATGATCTCCACCTAAAATAAGCATGCTGTACTCTTATTTAGTGAGTAAGGGAGCACTGAGCACATTTCGGTTACATTTGAGTTGATTTTTTTTTCCCCATTAATAATTTGAGACATACCATTGAATACATCAAGTCGATTTCTGTGCAACAGTACGTTTTTTTTATTATATAAAAAAAATCAACACCCCTGAAGCTTTTGACTCTCTCACCAATGATGCACACCATGACTCCAACAACGCAGTGGTTTTGTAGAGGTCCCCTATTGAGGAGAAACAGTGCCCCCTGGTGTTCAACAAACTATCTTACACAACAAGGAACTAGGCCATATAGAGTCAGTGCTCAACAAAGCTTTCATCTTCTTCAGCATTTCAGCAAAGAGCTCATCTCACACCAGACTCCCAAATCTGGAATCAGTGCATCAGTGTGTACTGTATGCACTGCTTTATTCAGTTGTACTGCTCCAGTAGCAGACTCCCGCCACATCCTGCCTAGTCTACTGTCCTTAAATTGACATCTGAACTAATTACAACGATATGATGTGTGCATTTAAAATTGTACGGTAAAATACATAAGAACAATTCACATCACATGTGACACAGTTTCATATTTCTGGAGTGCTCTGAAACAAGGAACAGAAAGTGAATTGAAAAACCTGTAAAGTGTTTTCCCGACTTTTAAAAGTCTCCAGACACAGTGGGACTCATGAACCGTGACAAGCAGGGAGCCCAGCAGCATCCTAAAAGTGCCCCAGTTTCCCTCTGCAAGTCAAGTTATTATTATTCATGTGTTCCTCAAAATAAGAAGCCTGTGAGAGGGAAAGTCAGAGTCTGGCCTGAATAAAACCATGACACTCAGCAGAACTCCGTTGTCCATCATTAGCGAGCAGAGGATAAAGTAATGGACGTCATTTTGGAAGAGATCTGCAGAACTTTAATTACATGTGAGCTCCCATCACAGTCCCATTGAAATGAGAACAAAACAAGGAAAGAGAAGCAGGGCTATTAGAGCTGTGTGTTCAGTCGAAGCTAAATTACTCTTTGATTTACAACTGGATAAAATCAACTACTCCTTTGTAGATAGTGAAGGTCACAGTAGATATGATTGGAACCTGGACACTTAGTGAGAAATTCACGAGGAATGCACTGTGCCCGTGCAGTTGTGGTTATGCAAATTAGTTAATAGTGCAAACACGCCCACAGAATTTGTGCTTAATGCAAATGCTTAGCATAAATCCCCAACAGCTGGTTGGTTCTAAGTACTAGGTTGTGGAGGATACATCAGACTATCACAATCTGCTACACTTTTTTGTACGGATTCAGACACCTGAGTTGGCTTTTTAAAATGCTAAAGTTGTGTGAATAAAACGATATCTATGAGCCTAATTTACATAGTAAGGAGGAGACATGTTTGCATAAAAAATGTATATTCACTTAAACTGGATTGTGGGTGCTCATCTGAATAGGCATTTATGTACAGTGTGTACATATATATATGAGTAAAAAATTAGGTTTTTGACCTTTTAAAAAAAATTATATTCACTTTGCATCACTACTTTAGCAACTGGTTGAACTGGATTGCAGTTGCTCTTTAAAGAGCCAAATGTGGGCTTGTCTAAATTAATAAAATTTGACAAATAAAATGTTCACATATAACGCAACGATTTCACAAATGACAAATAACGATGCGTGTTGTGAATAAGAGTTTACAATGAACCTAATTGACATAAAAAAGGAGTGCTTGTGCTTAAATAAGAATATTCATCGCTACTTTAGCAGCTAGTTAAACTACATTATGGGTGCTCTTTAAAAATCCAAAAGTGTGCTCATCTGAATAAATAATTTTTTTACAAATAACTGTCCTGATCAACATAATGCAATGTCAATCGCTCCAGCAAATAGCGATGTGTGTTGTGAATAAGGTGCAGTCTATAATGAACCTAATGAACGGAATGTTCATTGCGCAACCCTATTTTAACTAATTTTGTCACACAATTCTGACTTTTTCTTAGAGTTGAAAAATATATAAACTTGCAATTAATATATAAACTTGCGAGTTTAAAGTATGGATTGTGAGATATCAATTCACAATTCTGACAATTGCAAATTTATATCTCGGAATTCTGACTTTATAACTAGCAATTGCGAGTTTGTATCACATGAATCTGAAATTCTTTGCAATTGCGAATTGCGATAAAGTACGAATTGCGAGATATAAACTCAGTTCTGAGAAAAAGTCATCTCACAGTTGACAAAAAAAAAGTCAGAATTGTGTGTTATAAACTTGGAATTCAATAAAGTAATTGTCAAAATAGTTCGATAAATAGTCAAAATTGCGAGTTTATATCTTAGATCTAAATTCACAATTGCGAGTTACAAAGTCAAAATTGTGAGATTTAAACTTGCAATTCCAAAAAAAAAAGTTTGAATTGTTACACTTATTTTATTTTTTCCCCCCGTGGAAACAAGCTTCCATGGATAAAAGCTTTTTGGAGAACAGTAAAGCACTCTGATAACTATTATCCATTCGACATATTAATTGATTAAATATTTAATTCATTCATTCATTCATTCATTCATTCATTCATTCATTCATTCATTCGCACACTTCATTGTCCTCTGTAGTGGTGATGCCACATAACTGAGCATCACCAATCATTATGGTTCTCATATATAAGATTCTGAAGCAGTTCTTAGTTATTTTTTTGTGTTACTTTCACCATGATGTTATCATATGGTGAACTCTCTTCTTCCTCACTGTCCTTTTGCTTTGACAACAAGGCTCTTCTAGGAGGTTTAGGAACCGCGTAGTCATCGACAGAAGCATTGTATGGGTACTCGTGACCACCCGGATCCATTACTGTGCCCAACATCTTCCAAGCGTGACCTTTGACCTCCTCCGGTTCATCATAGAGAGATGGAGGCCCACTTGGGGCCACACCGCAACCTTCCGGTTCATCATAGATGTGATCCATTTTGTAAGATTTTGTTTTTTTGTTCGTGAAACGGGTTCTGATAGCAGTTTCATCTATAATGTCATAAAGCGGTTCTGTGTTCTCTACTTTGCCTTTCTTGTCATTTTCACAACTGGGTTCTACTAAAGTGGGTGGAGGGTTTGATGCAGACAAAATGTCTACCATAACATTCTTGGCAATGGTGTCAAAGGGCAGCGAGTAGTCTGAGTCCTCGGGGTTGGAGCATGTGGAACGTCTGTCTTTTGGTTCTCTCTTCTCCCCTGGACTTCCTCGATCTGGATCCGGCGCCATGGCCCGGGAATACATCTCATCCTCTGTGTTGGCCAAGGGACAGCTGCGGAAGTTCTTGACTTGGTTCTTACGTGGCGGAGGCCTGGTGTCCAGGTTCAGACTCTTGACTCCTGTCAGAAGCTTCTCTGTAGGGGCTTCAAGTCTGGAAAGCTGAGGGTTCTGGGGTTGTTTGAGACCGTCTCTGATTGCTCCCTCAGTCACCATACTGTAGACAGACGACTCTTCAGTTCTCATTCGAGGTGAAGAGGGCATGGGATCTCGCTCAACACTTGCTATCTGCTTCAGAGGTAAATGGACTCTGTGTAGATTGATGGCGGCCTCTACGGATTGGAAGATGGTGTTGCCTTGTTTTGTGTCGAACTCAAAATTGCCTTCCCCAGAGTCGCATCTTCGCCCAGCCTCAAAGGAGAATGTTGCCTGTTTTGAGAAATTATAGGTGTAATTAGAAGTCAAATTAGTAGTAAATACACTGCAAAATATGACATGGTCAATACGTCATGACAACATGTGTTTTTCATTACTTCAACTCATCAAAATAAGTTAAGCCATTTTAAACTTTAGCCGTTTTAAGCCATTTTAAAAGTTATTTGAGATTCAAAAAAATTCAGTCAGTTTAATGTAATTTAAGTTGAAATTACTTAATGTTTTTAAGACTTTAATTCTCAAAAGCAATGCATGATTTTTTTATAAATTTTTGAAAGTTCTCTTATGATCCTTAAGACTGCATTTTTTTGATCAAAATTATCATAAAAACTGTAAAATATTTTGAAAGATTTATCCTTAAGAAATCTTTCTAATATGCTTACTGCTCAAGAAACATTTATTATTATTATTATCAATGTTTAAAAACAAAATTATTTGATAAAAGGAAAGTTTAAAAGATCAGCATTTATTCGAAATATAAATATTTTGTAACATTAAAAATGTCTTTACTGTCACTTGTGATTAATTCAATGCATCCTTGCTGAATAAAAGTATTAATAAAAAAAAAAACGTTGTACTTTTATAGCAAATCTATAATTGCCAGTGATGGTTTATAACATATATATATATATATATATATATATATATATATATATATATATATATATAAATGCAGCTTAAACTGGCCTATTTTGGTATGCTAGACTTAGATGGCTTAACATGGTCTCCCAGGCTGACCAAATGAAAAGTACCTAAACCCCTCTTAAACCAGGCAACAATGATCAGCAAACTAGCCTGTTTTTTTGTTTGTTTGTTTTTTGGTTTTGTTTTTAGCATGGCTTTCTATTTTCAAAATGTATTCATTTTTGGGAGAAAATTATTTTCAAGAAACACCCTAGGATTTTTTTTTTTCACATTTGTGTGGACATCACTTTAACATCTTGTCTAAAGGACAGTGTCTTTTTACAGTATCATCACTATACTGGACTCACACAGAGATCACACACCCTGCTTGCCTCACTATGATTAAATGACTGACCGCAGGTCACTGTGAAAGCCGTACCTTGTCTCGTCCGAACCTGCGGAGGAAACGGTAGGGCCAGGTGTAGAGAACCTCTCCTGTCTTAGGTTCTTTCAGAAGAAGGCTATCAAAATCAGTCCGTAGCAGAACTACTCCTTTCAGGCTGCATCTCTCAGAAGCCTCTGTGCGCCTCACAGTCACCTTAAAATCTTTCATTGCTGAAGACAGGGAGGAGAAGCTTTATATTAACAATGTGCCATAGAACACAATATTAACAGTATCAGCCGCTTTACACTCAAAGATACTCTCAGATGAAAAACAGTGGATTCAGCACACGTGTCCTCCTGAGGGCTTATGAGTCTCGTTGTTATATCTTCCAAATAAAAGATTGGATTTCATTTTATTTTAATGGTCCCTTTGACACATTCTGTTGACTATAAGTAACGTTGCACCTAATTAACTCTAAATAGCATGTTAGTAGAGTATTAGTCGACTGGTAGGGAAATGGGGGTTTTACCTGTTTTTAACTCCTTTTGGAAGCAGATTGTATGTATCAGAGGTTACATTCTCAAATATGTACAATAATCCAAAGCAGATTTCTTTTGATGAAACAATAGTCACCTTCATTTATATAGCGCTTTTAACAATATGACTGTTTCAAAGCAAAGAATATACCCAATATAATTGTTTTTTATATAACTGTACAGATTTAGCACATGGCTGCTGAGAAACAAGCACCTTATTAGATGTCCTCTGCTGAGTAAGGTCAACACCCCATTTGTTACTGCTGAACTAGGGTGAAGTCTGTGGAGTGCAGGATTCTGCTGCTTCTCCAGAGGGATTACCTATTAGAGGGCTCGCCATGCAGATGTTTTTCTACACGGGAGCCGAGATGGGTGATGAAACTCCATTAATTTCCTGAGGTTAAGTGTCAAAAGGAGATTTTCTGCTTATGCTATTCAGTCCAAAAATAGTCAGACCAAAAGTGTGGACTATTAATTAATTGGCCCTGCATAAATTTATTGCAAATGCGGATGTTTCTCAAAGTCTGCTTTAATAGTATTGGTAACACTTTACAATAAGGTTTCACTTGTTAACATTAGTTAAAGGGGTCATATAATGGTACATGCACTTTTACAAGTTGATTGTACTGAAATGTGTGTTGGCAGTGCCTGTACACAACCATAAAATAATGATAAAAATCCATCCAGTGTTTTTGTTTTAATCTCCTTATATGTTTTCCCCTGCCTCAAATTGAGCCGTTCGATCTTGTGACGTCACTAAATCGGACGCCCCTCCCACGATTGATGATTGACAGCAGCGTTTCAACACAGACCCGCCCTGAGCGAGTTGTCATCGTAGTCCGCCATTGTTCATACACTGGAGCAGAATGGCTGTAATAATGAACACAGCAGTCATTTTAATGTTCCTAAACTCGAACCGCTGAAGACGCAGTGGCTGAGTTTTATTTTTGAAGGGAATATTCCCAACGATCTACGTCAATGCTTTTATGTTTGCGCTAATCATTTCTCACCAGACTGCTTTCTAAACGAGGGGTCAGTGTAAATCTGGTTTTGCTAAGAAGCTGGTCCTGAAAACAGAATCGGTACCAACTATTCGTGTTCCTGCTGCACCTCCAGAAGAAGTGAGTGTATGTTTTATTAACCTTTAAATATTAATCTTTGCAAATCGCTTGCATGCTTTTTCACAATGAATGCGGCTAATGTTTACACTCAGGGTATATTACGGCATGTTTTCTATATAACATTATGACGTTCTCAATATAATTCATAATCCCACGTTTATAATGAACAACGCGTTATGGTTAATGTGTTATTAAAAACAGTGTACACAGGTGTTAAAGTTAACGTGGTAACACTAAGTGTCTAAGTGAAACCAGTGTTAAAAATAAAGGTTATTTATCGGCATTGGTGGTTCCATGAAGAACCTTTAACATATATAGAACATTTCCATTGCACAGAAGGTTCTCCAAAATATACTCTTAACTGTTGTCAAGGCAACACTCCACGTGTGCGGTGTCAAAACGCCCCACAGAACAGAGGGGCGGAGTCAGCAAAGCTCATTATCATTTAAAGGCATATGCACTGAAATGGCGTGCTGAAAACAGAGCTGTTTTTGACCAGGTAAAATTAGGGTTTTCTTATAATACTAATGAGAATTTTTAATAAAACTATATTACAAAGTTTTCATTTAGAGCCAAAAGATTCATATTAACTTGTACAAAAATGGCATTATATGACCCCTATATGACTTATAAAGCATTTATTAATTTTAGTTAATGTTGTAATTTAAACATTTAATAATACATATTATTATCAAAAGTTCTATCTGTTCATATTATTTATTGGACCTGAGCTAACATTAACTAACAATGGACAATTTAATTTTTATTAACTAATGTTAACAAAGCTTATAAATCCTGTAACAAATGCATTGCTCATTGTTAGTTAATGTTAGTTCATGCATTAACTAATATTGACTAATGGGACCTGTTACTATAGTGTTTCATATCAGTAGTTAAAGGATTCATTCACTTCAGAATTAAAATTTCCTGATAATTTACTCACCCCCATGTCATCCAAGATATTCATGTCTTTCTTTCTTCAGTCGAAAAGAAATTAAGGTTCCCTATCAGTCGATCACTCTCGGCGTATGTCGTGACCGTCAAATAGGAATCTCACTAGAGAGGCCAATCTACTTCGAGTGAAACTAAACAAGCCAATGCACATTGGCGTGTAATCATTTGTACCAGCTGTTCAGCCATGCAGGACGGGTATATAATGAGCAGAAGGTGCGATTGCACTTCAGCTTTTTGCTTCGGAGCCGAGCACTTCGATGCTGTGTTCTCTACAAACAGAGTGTTTAAAGGGACCTCTCCAGGCTGGTGCGGGCGATACAGCGCATCGCAGCGAAATTTGCCCCTTGGTCTCTGTCCATCATGGCTGCCCAATCATCCCCATATACTGATTTGCTTCATCACTGTCTCCTCTCCACCAGTAAGCTGGTGTGTGGTGGGCGTTCTGCCGCAATATGGCTGCCGTCGCATCATCCAGGTAGATGCTGCACATTGGTGGTGGTTGAGGAGATTCCCCCTTCCATGTAAAGCGCTTTGAGTACCCAGAAAAGTGCTATATAAATGTAACAAATTATTATTATTAAGTCCACTTTATGGAGAAAAATCCTGGAATGTTTTCCTCAAAAAACTTCTAGAAAGAAAGACATGAACATCCTGGATGTCTTGGGGGTGAGTAAATTATTAGGAAATTTTAATTCTGAAGTAATCTAATCCTTTAAATCTACCCTGACATTGTTATTTAATTATCGCTTCAATTAAAATAAAATAAAAATAAATAAATAAATTAAACAATATTTGGGTTTCATTCTTGTCTGTTACATGCCCCAGCTGGAGTGCCCTTGATTTCCACCAGAGAGCACTCCTCCCTAGTCCTTTGCCATTCCATCATGAACTACATTTCCCATAAACCTTTGCCCGGACTCATTATGTTCTGATTATTGCCATCTGTTTCCCTTTACCCTTGTTAACTCTGCCTACACAAGCCTTGTTTATTCTGCCTACACAAGCCTTGTTTATTCAGTCTCTCATTGCAAAGTCTTGTTTAGTGTTGCACTGCAACTTTGAGCGTTATCCTGGATACCCTGTGTCTTGGTTTTGATCTTCTGCTTGTCTCCCTGGATTTCCCTGTTTGCCTGTGTCCATGACCTTGTTATACATTTGAATGTTTTGCCTGTGTGTTTGATCCTTTACCTGTTTTATGGATTATGATTCTGGATTGCCCTAATAAAGCTGCATTTGGATCCTCAACAATGTGTCTCAGAGCAGTTTGTGACACTTGTTATTCAGAACATTGTTTCAACGCATTTTTATAGCTTTTTAGTTATTAGCATTTTGCTAATACTACCATTTTTTTGTATCCTTAATACAAATAAAATAACTTTTGTACTAACATTTACTCTCATTTTAAACATTAAATGACTGTTTTGACTTGTTTTGAGGATGGCGCATTTGGCATTGCTCAAGGATCATGCTGTGAGTGCTATCAGGAGAGAGCGCGTCTTTAAGGGTAGATCACGTCATGTTTGCTGAGAGTGACGAAAGGAAAGGGTGTGAAGAAAGCATTTATATGGACATGGTATGGGCATGTGTAAGCAAATTACTTACCTGGAGTACGCTGTCGCTCTTTTGAAATACTCTAAATTCATTAACCGCTTTCATTGGTGTCCGTTTAAACGACAATGGTGTACTAAAAACAGAAAAGTTTTTCCTGTTCACGCAGATCTGCGAAAATGACTAAAAATGCTGTATTATGCATGCCAGACAAGTAGTTGGTGATGTCACTTTGTAAAGAAACATTATGCACTTTTAGACTAAACACTTAATACGCATGCACATCCTGTCATCGATTTCACAAATTTGCGTTTTTGTAGTTTAAACGGAGACGATAATGGGATTGTTTTCAAAAACTTGCAATTTTTAATGTATTTTTTTTATTTATTTGTTTTTTTTTCACTGTTAGTTGAAAATGGAATCATGTAAACGGCCCCTTAGAATGAGGTTAAGAACAAATTCATGTGCGTATACATAAGTGTTGTGCATTAGGCGAAAATGTTTGTGAGAAGTTCTCCTGTGTGTATAAATACAAACAATCCACGCAATTATTAGTGAATAAGACACTGATAAGAAAAAAAAAAACTTTAACAACCACCCAATTGCATGTTACAGTGTTTTGTCAATAATTTTATTTGTGTAACTGCATGTCCCAGAATATTTGTCACAATTCACCAAGATTTTTTTGTGCCCTTCTTTTAAAAGTATTTTACACTTAAAGCCCTGTTTTAAGATCGTTTCTGATGAAATAGAACAGTTAAGATTGAAATGTTGACAAATGCTGCTGTCCCAAGAATTTTCGGTTTCTGTGTTAGCACCTGTTCTGTTTAAAGTACTATATTTTTGGGCTTTTATTGGATAGAACAATATAAACGAGAGAGGTAACAACAGGAGGGAACTCCAGCAGGGATTTGACCTTCGGTCGCCTGAGATACAGCTACATGTATTACTTTATGCCATAGTTACAAAGGACTAAAACTGCATAACTCTGTCGATAAAGATACTAGAAAGGGGAAGAAGGAGAGAAAGACAAAGAGTGTGATGTGGTTTGGAGGTATCTTTTTTCCGTTTGAAAATTGTGGCTACTCCAGCCACAGTCAAACTTCATTGAGAGGAAGTGTGCCTTTGCAAAGACAATGCTAGCTTCTGTTTGCAGCTGTCAGAACAGAAGCGAACATTCCACACCTCTCAATAAATGAAAAAATGAAACTTCCTGCAAAAGAACAAAAAAAAAAGCCACAGTATATACAGACTACTGTAAAAATGTAACAAGAGACACATTTCCACATTTACATCCTGTTGTCATGAGCAACAAGTGGTAAGATTCATATGCAAGATTCTCTCTTTCTATTGCTCTACACTTGGCATTGCACCAAATTTACGGCAACTGTTTTGGGGTTGAACCCCTCCATTTCCACTTCACCTTCCACATGACCTCATTTGCATAACATTCTCATACACTTTATCGCATTCTCCCTTCCAGGTGTGAGTTATGTTCAGAAAGTTGTAAAATCATAAATGTACATTCTATTCAACAACACACATTTCATGTAAGTATTTAGAGGGGTCTAAATGTCTGAGAGCACTTTCAATGTAAAGCGACATAAACAGAGAACTTTATCAACTGAGGTGTAGGATTTCTTGTGGCATCCTTTGCTAGTAGAAGGTCACTAGCCAGTGACTACAGGTCAAGCATAACGTTTCAACCAGCCACAGGAACCCCTTCCTATTCTAAATATAATATTTTGCGACTCAAGCAGACGTCCCGGATTCACTGCTACGTCTACATGTTAAAACTGTTGCTAAAGACATTACTAAACTGTCTTAAACCTGTATATCACTCAAGCTGATGGTTCTATGGGGGGTTAATGCTAAAGCTCTTTATGTCATTAATTATGGAGCAAGAACACCCATAAGTAACCATACCCCCAAAGATAAATTGTGTTCAATGAACTCAAGTAACTTGCCAAAGTGGTCTCGTCTGAAATAGTGTAAGTGAATGCATCAATGTATTGAATCTGAGATTTAAGAAATAAATTGGCGTAGTCAAGTTGTGAATTTACTGTTTTTGAATCTGGCATGTGGTTTAAGTGGTACTATGAGATCTGCTACTATTTAATGTGGTTTACAGTTCTTTTAGTCTCACTTATTAATTTTAATTGATTTCATTAATAGATCAATTGTGTTTGTTGTAAAAATGGTAAATCCTGACATAAACATTTGTGTGTACTGTACGTAAAGCTGTAGTTTTACAGTTCCCTTCTTCATGCTTCATTCCTTGTGCACCCCTTTACCCTGCTGTCGCTTGACAGAACAAGGCCTTCTGATATTTAAAATGGAACAGATGAATTTGATAACCAATCTGAATTTGAAACTCCCCCAAGCCCTATACATATTCCTAAAGAGGAAAAAGCAACAGAACACTGAAGCTCAGACAGACTTAGGGATCATTTATATAACGTAAGCGCTATTTCTGAATGCGGCCACATAGTAACATAATCACCCATGCTTAAACAGTCAGGGTTGTATTTAAATGCCGATGAAATTTGACTTGCTGGGTCAGATTTCCTGGCACCTGCGCTGCATCAGTAATGCGTGTTTTTGCACTTCCACTTCCCCTCTTGACTGTCATCTTGCTGAGAGCCACAATATGAAACATGTCCACTGAGGACTTTTATCTGTCTTTTCTGTCTTTGGGGATGTGTTTTGGTTATTTTGTTTGTATGCATTTGTCTGTTGGTCTCTTTTTCAATTTGCTCAATTTAATTGAACAGATGGAAGAAGAAACAAGTAGCACGACAGAAGAAAACGCAGAGAGTTTAATGGAGTTTAAATTCAAGTTCATCCTCATGCTACTTTAGCATTTTATAAAAAAAAAAAAAATATTTTTTTTTTTAAATGGTAACGCTTTAGATTACAGCCCACAAAGTACTGTGTAGTTAAAACGTTTTTACAGTGTAACTTTCGGTAATTATAGTGTACCTTTAAAGTACTTGCATGTTAGTATAAGGGAACAATATGTAAAGTTTTGGGAATAAAGGGGTAACAACCAGGAGAATTAACAAATGATTTATACTGTAAGTATTTAAGTATTTGGGAGCAATTTAGCAAGAACATACACTGTGTACGTTTTTGTAATAATAGTGTACCAATACATATAGGCTTTTTTAAAAATTACAGGGTACATATCTGTGCATTTCTACAGTAATTGTTTTTAACAAAAGTGCACTGAAAACTAAAACCATTGCAACTTTTGCTTTAATACTGGGGAAATATACTCTTGTTCCATGTAGTTACAGGGTAAGTGTAACATATGCGTGCTGTAAATTAAAGTGGTGCTTGTTACCCTCTTGTTATGTGTTTGCAAGGTAAGTGTCTGAGGTCTGCAGCGCGATAGTCTTGCTTTTTTTATTATCAGTGCAAAAGAGACTCAAAATACTCTGTTGATTTTGATCTTATGTGTTAGTGTTATACATCATTCAATCCAGTAAAGTGTGCATTTTTTTGTGTATACTCACAATATAAACAAAGTATTGTGCTTTTAGTCAAATAAAGAAAAATAAACATGATGCTAGTTTTGCCTTCTCTGTCAGTGAAGTCCATATTGAAACGCGTCCGAAAATTAACTGTAATTCCGCAAATACTTGTCATACAGGCACGAGTGTTTTTCCATAATGAAGCTTGAACTCTCTTCTTTTAAATTAATTAATTTATATAAAAAAACAAATATTCTCAGTTTATGTAATCTGTATGAAAAGAGAGAGATGTCAGTCTTTTTCTTTCCAGCTTATTATACCTGATTACGCGTTAATGTGCCACGCCCACGGAGAGCGCGCGCAATTCAAACGCAAATGATCTAAGGCAAGCCATTCAAACATGCCAACGCCCACCAGCTGGATTATAAAACACATCATGTTTAAGAATAAGAATCTTGCACTTTACCTCGTCTTGCTACGCTGTGAGGAATAACACTATCTAATAACCCTGGAAAATGTACCAGAAGTGCTGGTAGTTTCATTTCGAGGAGCAAGGGATCCAGCTGATGTAGTAAGTCATTTATTCTTAAGTGCTTTGTTCTAATTGCGATATTGAATAGTGTCTGTAAACCGCAAAAAGTCTGTGTGTGTAGGTTAAATGATGAATGAACAACACAGGCGCGCGCGTTGTTTACTTCAGTTATACAGCTTGTCTGTGCCATTCATTCACTCTCGCACCTACATTAGTAAACATGTTATTTTTACATGACCACGTCCAAACTATATTGTTATAGCCTACTAAGTAGACTGAAATATGTTGAAATAAAATGTCTGTATAAGCAACAAACTGCAAATTAACATGTATATGCTATATCATAAACACAATATGTTACAGACTAAATATGAATGTTTAGACAAGATTTCGTGATTAGTTTTGGATAGATTATAAAGTTCTGACTGTAAAAAAAGACTACTGTCACATTAAATAGTTAAGCTTTTGTTCGCCAATTTCTGCTCATATGTTAAATATACTATTTGGGATGTTTTGTCAAAAATAAAGTAGGTATATTGAATTATCAACTAAGATGTTATTATAGTGTTTGTATTCAAACTAATGAATCCTTACCTTTTTTAATACGTATGATAAAATGTATACTTTTTACAAAGAAAGAATACACTTGAAATATTGTTAAAATTTTAATTGTTGTTGTAATTGTAACCTTTTTGTAATTGGTTACAATTTCTAATTGTAATATATATATATATATATATATATATATATATATATATATATATATATATATATATATATATATATATATATATATATATATATATATATAATTTCTTTTGTCCGAGGTCACATTCTTTGGTACCCAGTGACACATCTGTGTGAAAGGCTAATTAATATGCAGCTCATTATGCGGCACATTATCCGGCCTTTGTCTTCTCAGGTGTGAACACGCCTCCACGCATATTGCCTTTCCAAACAAGAGGTGTCTGATAAAATTTAAATCAATGTATTGTTTTGTTCAAATGATTAGGCAGGATGATTTTCAGACCATTTTGAAGCAAAAACTCTAGCCAACAACACCCATTACTCAAAAGTGCACACATATTTAGTATGTGTTTTGTGGCCTTATTTCAGACACTTTCAGTTTTATTTTTTTCAATAACCATGCATAAACAATATTCTCTCAAAAATACAAACATGTACATACATCTTGCTCACATATTATGGTAGCCCTGTTTGTGCTAAATAGAGTGTAATTACACCTTTGCTATTAATATGTTTATAAGCAACTGAAAAAAGCACAAATGTCAGGGCATGTCAAAACATATCAAGGACCCCAAAAACACCTTAGACCCCAGAGGGTTAAAGTTAAAGTGGTGCTTGTCACACTTACCCTGTAACTACATGGAACACGAGTATGTTTCCCCGGTATTTAAAAAAATAATTGTAATAGTTTTATTTACTTGCCTTGAAACATGTAAGCCCAAACTAAAACATCTGCACTTTTGCTATCAATAAATAAATAAATTACTGTATAAATGCACAGATATGTACCCTGTAATTTTTAAAAAGCCATACAGTATGTATTGGTACACTATTATTTTTAAAAAATGGTATACAGTGTATGTTCTCACTTAATTGCTCCCAAATGTAAGATTGTTGTAGGCCCTTTCATAATTGTAGAATAAGTACCCCTTGGTTCTAAAATACTTACAGTATGAATAGTTTGTTAATTCTCCTGGTTGTTACCCCTTTAATCCCAAAATGTTACATATTGATCCCTTATACTTACTTGTAAGTAGTTTATAGGTACACTATAATTACCAAAAGTTACGCTGTAAATTCGTCTTAATTATGCAGTACTTTTCGGGCTGTAATCTAAAGCAATACCAAAAAAATAGGCAGCTACTGTTTTAAACATTGGTATTAATGAAAAATGTTTCTGGAGCAGCAAATCAGAATATTAGAATGATTTCTGAAGGATTGTGTGACACTGAAGACTGGAGTATTAATGCTAAAAAATCAGCTTTCCCATCACAGGAATAAGTCATATTTTAAAATATATTCAAATAAAAATCTGTTGTTTTCAATTGTTATAATATTTCACAATATTACTGTTTTTCTGTATTTTTGGATCAAATAAGAAGCCTTTGTACATAAAAGACTTATTTAAAAAAAAATTAAAAACTCTTAACAGCCCCAAACTTTTAGTTTATATAAACATACATTTGTTTAAATTTGGACCTCGCTGTATTTACTGTACATGGTTACATCCTCAAACATTGCAACATTTAAAAAAAGGATTATAATTTGATTGAGGACATCAGCTGATTCTGAATCAGACACAGCTTTGACGTATTAAGGAGAAAATATGCACAGTCACAATGAAACACAAACAATGAGGAAAAGTGCTGTTGTTTTGTGTAACTGCAAATGAGCCAAAATAATGTTTTAAATGACACAGAAGACTAAACTAACCATAAAAAAACAGCACTTACCCATCATTAATGAAGAAATAAAAATAAAAACGGATGTAAAGGAAGTCAAATAGAGTACTGAACAATTTTTGAGAACAGCAGGATATTGCACATTTACAAAGATAGGTGGTCAATCTGCAAAACAAGGCGGACACTTGTGTTTCTTTCCACCACAAGTGAACAAAGATGAGCCACAACTTTCCACTACGTAATAGAGGAATGAAGAAGTTAGCTATAGGTTCACGATGTTCACAGCACAAAATATACTAGAGGTGTCAGACAAGCCAATCTCATAAGCATGTCAGATGTGTAGAAAAGGTGCACCTAATCGGTTAGAAATGACCTCTGTTCCTGCCATGAGATTGACTTTCTGCATGTCTTTCTCACAGAAACTAGCAGATGTGCTGGCTGTGTGACCTTTTCAAGGTACTTTACCAGCTCATCCATCAGAGCAGTGGCGCATGCAACTCCTTTGGTGACTTCAGTAGTGTGTGCGTTCATAAAATTAGTAAACAAAATAATTCCAAAACAACTATTGTGTTTTTGTACATTCTGTACACTTTCTTACCAGTTTCTCTGCTGCAGTAGAGGGTGTTGTCCGCCATTGTTACATCATCAAATTCACCATGTAAACTGTTTCCTCTCACTGCTCCTCTCTCTGTCCAGCTCATCTACAATGAACACAAATATACGTCAATTTATAACAGGTATCACAAAGAAATTATAAGTTTATAGCAATGATTTATAGTTTGATTGGTCTTTGGTAGGAAATTGTCCCCCTGTTTCACAGACAAGGCTTAAGTCTAGTCCCAGACTAAAATGCATGTCTGTTTTAACTGAAAGCAACTTGCACTGGCATATCTAAAAATATGTTTTGTCTCAATATGCACACCAGTAATGTTTTATTCTAAGGCACGTTTATAAAAGCTATACTTAAATGTCCTAATTGAACTAAGGCCTAATCCTGGTTTAGTCTAAGCCCTGTCTGTGAAACCAGCCCTTAATGTTTGCATCATTTGTACCTGTTTTTTAGTGTTATATCCAAAAACACAGAAAAGAAGAATTGGCTACTATGGTGATTTTACTTGCTTGTTCGGACAAATATATTTTGCATATACAGTATGTGTTTTTGTCTAGGGGATTTTGGTGTAGAATGACAGATCTGTTCCAGTGTTATCATTCACTAAAAATAAATCTATTGAAAGCATTTTTGTTAAAGGCACTGTATGTAAGTTTATTCAAAACAGTCGCTTATTCAAAACAATAACAAAGACGTAGCTTGATGATGCCGTGAATGAGCGTGGACTCATGGGAGCTGTCATCTTTACCTCCACAGCCGATGGAAAGCAATGTGACGGGCAGAAATAATGTCAGCCCAGGCTCATTTGAAAAAACATATCTGTGGCAACATTTTTGCAAAACGCAAAAAAGCATTATGTCGTGCAAGTTTTGCAACAGTTTCAAAGCGAAATGTCCAGTGAGTGGCGCAAAAGTTTGTTTAGTTTTTACCGGAACAGATGAATGTGAATATGGCAACGTTTTATTATGTCTGTTGAGTGGCGCTAAAAGCTTAATGCTTCATTTTAAAATAACGTTCACGTACACTAAACCCTAAACCTACCTGATAGTGTTAACAAAAGCAAATGTGACATAAAAACGCAATCATAACCATTTAATTTTTGCTTGTTTTTTGAACTCTTGTCTTCGAGCTCTTTTATCGTTACGCGTCTTTTAACGGGATTTGTACCTGAGCTCTCCGCATCACAAGTACAATTCTGTACCAGCTGAGCTACCGAGCAAGCTTAGTACGTCAATAAAACTGAACATATGTAGCTAGTTAAGTGATTCACACTCCTAAATATATTTGTTTACAAATCATGTGGGACAAAGTATTGATAGGGCAATATATCATTGTCCTTCTCCGTGCAATACGAGAATCGATATGCTGGCGGCAAATATTGAATGAAGGAAACATATGAATGAAGGAAACGTGAACATAAGTTAACTAGCCTAAGAAAAAGAGGTTTTTAATGGGATGGCGGACAGCGGTGTGAGTAAAATAATAGATGCCACAGCCACGTTTAAGTCTGGAACCACTTTGGCTTTTATACCATTGATGGGACAAACAAAATCAACAAAAAGTACGTGATATACAAGAACTGCCTGATAACAGTAAAATCCATGGGTAATACCACGAACATGCAAAGCCATTTGCAACGCTGGATGACTTGTGTTGCTAAATGGAATGCAATTGATTTTAAAATATATTGTATGGTGGAGAAAATTCTGTATTACTGTTACTACAAATAAAGCACTTTCTGATTATGCTAGCCACTTGACAAAATATCATTGTCTCTGAGGCATGGTACACAAACATAGTACTTGCAGTAAATCAAGAAAATAGTAGATTCAAACAATACGACTAACCGTGTGGAGCTATATAACAATGATTATAGTTTTCTGTCGATAAAGGTATCCAAACTGTTGCTCACCTGTCTAATTAAACACATTATATATTAAACCGTCTTTGGTGTTTCCAAGGTTTCTACGGAAGTAAAACCGGAAATCGAGGGTAACACAGATATGATGCCATTGACATGTGACGCAATGACGTGGACCTTTACACTGGCTAAAATTGCTGTTTTCTCTGGATTTAAACATTGTTGGAAACATTTGGGATAATGTAAGTACACAAGTCAACAAAATAACATTGTTCCAGTGGTTTTTTGATATTTTAAACCAAAGATCTTACATATTGTGCCTTTAATTAAAATAAAGCTGAAATAAAATTAGATATAAATTATAGATTAAGTGTTTAAGTATTAAAATGGCTAACTGAAATAAAGCTAAAATAAAAAATGAATTAAGTAACATAGTAACATAGATGTTTCATAATGCATTTCATAGTTTATACACTTTTATTCTAAGAGTCCGACTCTCCCTACTCCAGACTATAAATAACTTTGCAAGTACGTCAACTTATTTTACTAATCCTAACAGTCTACTTATACTCTAATGAGAGTTAGTTGATATACAGTAGGTGCAACGTTACTTATAGTCAACAGAATGTCTAAAGGGGACCATCAAAATAAAGCGTTATCCCATTTCTTTTGTATTAAATATATATATTAAATCATGTTCTAAATATAAATATTAAGACACAATGCTACAAACCTTGCTACCTACAAGGTTCCCTGCAAATGCCCTTCTTCTCATTAAAACACTCATAGTGAAAGCCTGCTATCGGTAAAGTAAAAATATCTACTCAATAAAAAAAATGAATTTCCACTCATGTGGCTATAAAAAATTGCAAAAAAAATATTAAACTAAAATTAATATAAAAACAAAAGTGAAAATATGCTTATAAAAACTACTTCACCGTATCTATAAAAAATATAATAGCACATTAGGATATTAAAATATTAAAATAATACTGATCAGCTCTGATAATGGTGATCACAGGCAACCGTATGAATACCTCAAACCATCAGACAGCAGTGCTGAAACACAACTTATGTAAAAAACTAAATTGCAGGTTACAACTTTATTGTCCAGTATAAAATCTTGGTACTGAATAAAAAAGTTGAGAACCATTATAGCTACAACAATTATAGCTGAGCAAAATATGCTCTTTTTTTCACACTGTTAGCCCTCTATCTGCAAGTGTCATATCTGTGGTACATGCTATGGAAATTCTCTTTACACTTCTTTATTTTTGCATTTGCTGAAATGCACTTTAACTTCACCACATGAGGTTTGGACAAATGACCTTTGTTGAGGAACCACATTGTGAGCCAAGAAACACTCTCCAAACTGTGCCAAAGTGATCATATTATGTTGCACAACAGAAACCTTCACAGCATAAAGCAGTATTAATTTCCCCAAATGCATTACATCAAGCGCTTCTATTCCACACAGCGTTCCTCATTCAATAGGCACAACACAGCTTTTAGTGTTGGCTTTCTGTTGCACCTCTTCAAATTCAAATTCTGAAAGATAGCAGCCTTTTTTATGAAAAGCTAAAAAGCTAGAGGAAACTGAGACATCATACATAATCTCAACATTCCCATTAATTTATTTCATTATGGGTCAAAACATAATACAGGGCTGTATCCGAAATCGCCCCCTGTACCCTCATATAGGGCATTATTCGAGGGGACATCCATTTGTAGTGTCCGAAACCATAATGGACGTTATTGAGTGCACTCATTCAAACTCACATTGCACCGCAATAACGACTGTACAGCCAATATACACTCAACGACCGCCGAATTCATTCAACATATGAATGAAGGAAATGTGAACATAAGTTAACTAGCCTAAGAAAAAAAGGTTTTTAATGGGATGGCGGACAGCGGTGTGAGTAAAATAATAGATGCCACAGCCACGTTTAAGTCTGGACCCACTTCAGCTTTTATACCATTGATGGGACAAACAAAATCGACAAAAAGTATGTGATATACAAGAACTGCCTGATAACAGTAAAATCTACGGGTAAAACCACGAACCAATTCACTCCCTCGTTTTCATTCACTGCTTCAAGTGAACTGTATTAGTGGACTAATGTAAGGAATAAGGATTGAGGGTTTAGGGGCCATTGTCTCGGCTTGTTGGTAACATAGACATGTAATCAGTATCACAGACAAAACACCAGTCCTAATTAATATATAGAATTAATGTGACAATTCTCTAAAAAAAGTTTAACCAGCATACACTGGAGTTCTGTCTGTTAATACTGATTAATTGTCCATTTTACCAACAAGCCAAGACCAGAATTGTGATTTGACCCATATATTAAAATTCATATCTGACTGATCTGTCTGACAAGCATCACTATTATTGTTTCCCAGGCTAGGGATTTGAACAAACCTCTAAGGGTGCTTTTACACTTGGAATATAGTTCGAAACAGGGCATAGTTCACGTAAAAAAACAGGTAATGTCAAGTGGACTCGGCAGCGCACCGGGTTCCCGAACCCAAGACTACCTGTAGGAGTTTGGTTCCACTGGAACTGTGTTGCGTTTGCATGAATGTGAAAGCACTCGGACTCGGGTGCATCCTTGTTCAGGAAGTAAAGTGTAACAATGTTCAAGGCTCTGGCAAGAAGGAGACGGGAACCGGCGAACGATCAACGTAAAGATTAATCATAAAATAAACAAACAACAAAACGAAAGTAAAGTGGCAGCCCCTCATGGACGACAGCTGCATAAATGAAAACTAAAACACAAACATAAATGTCCCAGGCCTGGTCCTCTCTCATCCTTCACTGTCATCACTCCTCGTTTTATCCTTCCGGAGCTCCTCCGTGGGACTCGAGTCCAGTGTGGGGCTCATTAGCACTCACGCCGCCGGCCTCGCTCCATTCCCATGGCTCTAAGCCTACTTGCCACATCAAGTAAGCAATTCTGCTTCCTGTTTTCTACCTCAATTCAAATGCAGGAACTGAATTTGAGTTTCTCGGTTCTCAGTTCAATTCTGAATGGTGTACAATTCTTGCTGGACAACAATATCTGAAAAATGTTTCCATAGTCTACAAGAGGAAACTCAGCCATATCTAGGGACCAAAACATCATTGCAACCGCTCAGAACCTCTTTAGCAACCACTCTAGCATCTCTCACATTTAACATCAGGTGTCCATTAAAGGTGTTTATTACACGGCTCTGTACTTGATTCTGATTGGTCAACAGTGTCATCCAGTGGAAAGTAACAACCGCTCAAAGCAGATAATGCAGGCTCAGGTTCTGAAGTCAGCAGTGCTATACGCCTGCTAGGAACGTTTTTTCTTCGTGGAATTTTTGCATTGGGTGAGCTAATAGAATATTAAAATTCAGTCAAATCTATATTTTGTATACAGTTATTTAATTATGCCATCCAGTATCGTGGACTCACTCTCTCTTGTTCCATAAAAAACACAGCAGATGCCATTTTGTGATTATTGATATGTACACTGTTGGATTATAAGATACAAACAGGTACGATTTTAAAACAGTTTAATCTGAAATCAATATCTCTTATCTCCATAATTAATTATGTGGCGAAATGCTGTGTAATAAGTGGTATGACTGTAAACCGTATCTCTTGAATGTGCGTCTAGTTTGAACGTGCCGCGCTGCAACTGCTCTCTCCGCGAAGCTTTGCGTTTAAAGAGCTAATAAAATATTTAAACTCAGATAATTTTTTGTGTTTAATTATTTACTTTTGTGGCAAGTAGCCATGTAATAATGAATATGTACATCCAGCCGGTTGTTCTCTCAAAATAAACCCTGAACAGGCCTCCTCATCACCCTGTCGGAGGTTTATTTTGAGAGAACAACCGGCTGGATGACCAAATTTACTTCTTAGTTCATGTAATGACATGAAGCATTTACTCTGACTCATGGCTGCAAAGTTCTGCATGTTGCAACTATCCGATGACAGCTTGTACCTCTAGCATCCATTAAGTCAGTGTTACTTGCAGGGTCCGAAATTAACACCCGCCAAGCGCCAAATGCGGGTAGATTTTCCGTTTGGCGAGTAAATCTTAAAAGGCTATCCGCCACACTGGCGGGTGAATGTTCCAGACATCGCAAGTCTCCCGCATATTGATAGCGGCTCCCTTATGTCCGCAAATTAGTTCAAATCTCCTGGAATCTAGAGTGAGCGAGAAAGAGCGCGCACATACTGAGCTCCAAAGCGTGTAGCGCGTGCACGCCTGAGAGGGAGAGAGGGAGAAAGCGAGAGACCTTGCGTGTGTGCCTCCCTCAAGAAGCGTGTGTGAACCTTCTTCACACCTAAAATAGACCTACACTAAATATATTTCTTTAACTTAAATAATTAACAAATTAAGATGACATAAAGAAAACACTGAATCAGTTTGAAGCTTTGAAAAAACTGCTTTGTTTCATCAGACTACGTTTTTTTTCGTCAAATAAAAATAGCAGACCTACCTCAATCCACAGCTTGTCTAGTTTTTACTTAAAAAAAGTAACATGTCTGCATGATGTGGGGTTAGTCTGGGTCTCCGATGGCACAGATGTCCCAGGAATACAGAGATAACGTCTCGCTAGAGTGGCCAACTTCGGAAAGCGCCTTTCATTTGCTTGTGGATGTTTGCATCGCAAGTGATATTGCATTGTAGCCTACTTGCACTAGGCCTACTGCTTTATTTTAATACCGCGTAGCATATTTTCCAAGTATTCGTAGATCTTTCTGTCGAAATGGTGCCACAGTAGCTACTTATTTTCGCTTGGTTCATTCTGCTTGCTTAGCTTGCTTGCGAATTGCAAAATATGTCTTTAGGCGCGTGTTGTTGTGCCTGTCGACGGACGCGCCCCGTGATTTAACAAATATAGGCTACATACTGTTTTTTTTTTTTTAAACATGCAGCAAACAAACAAAAAAGCTAAATATATATATATATATATATATATATATATATATATATATATATATATATATATATATATATATATATATATTTATAGTAATATTATTAATAATATATTATAATATTATATAGTATATATATATATATATATATATATACTTTTAAACCGTTTAACTGATAGTATTAATCTGTATTTTTTTTTTACTTTCGGTAAAGTATCTGATAAAACCTTCAAATGTTCTGTTATGAGCACTAGTTCGATGCTCACATCTTCCATGTCTTACTATTTGTTGCTCTGTTTTGACTTCTACTCTAGTCATTCAACATAATACCTTATCTCAATTAAATGTACTGAAATGAATGTATATGTGACACAAAAAGGCCGTTTATTATTTTGGCCGGTAAAAAATATGCTTGGCTGGTGAATTTTTTCATCTACCAGTCCCTGTGGCAGGTGAGCCAAAAAGTTAATTTCGGACCCTGGTTACTTGGCATGCACTTCCTTCATTTGAACTAAAACCGTCACCCACAGCACAAATATGTGGTACAATGAGATATGAAAATAACTTCCCTTTCTTTAAATATAGAAAAAACACATCTGACAAAACTCATGGGAAACAGTTATTCTTCTTTGCACAAGCATTAACTAGCAGCATGAGGAGGACTGCGAGTCACAAGTTTCTGATCAGCTTTGAAGGGCTTTTACATTTGCTGATGTGGTAAAAAAAAAAAAAACCCTGGCAAGTTTAACCACTGTAATTTGAATCCTTGCGTCTGCAGAAATTTTAGCGTTAGGAGCTGACAAGCTTTTAGCAGTAACAATCTCTTTAGCCTTGGCAGAAGGCAGAAGTTAGACATACAATGTCTATGATTACACTACCATGCAACAAGAGTTTGAGTACAACTGTGGTTACAAAGCCAGGAACAAAAGTGAGGACAAAACCTGGAAACTTTGATATAACCGCTCAACACTGTTGCAATTAGGTGTTAAATGAGCCGTTACACCAATATTCTATGACAGGAAAACTGGAAAGAGACAATCGCACAATTTAAATTCAGTGATAAATACCGGAAAGGCGATTTCACACAGTTTCTGGATCCAATCCTCCAGTTCAGCTGTCTCAACGGCGAAAACAAATGTCTTTTCAGTTGTCTCAACCAAAAAGGGTCCACAATCCCGTGGACAGCCTTCGACATCAGCCTCCGAAACACGAATGCAGTCGGTCATTTTTATCACCTGTAAAAAACAACATGAAAGAATTCAGGAATTGAGGTTAAAAAATGTTTTGATATGTTTTCCAACAAGTGTGGGTGTGTGGGGGGGAGGGCTTATATATTCAATATGCCTTCTGACTGCTTAAAAAAACTTGACAAGCCGAATCTGTTTCATACACATCAGGACAATTTAAATAAGCTCCAGATTTGCCATTTGGGTGGGCGGTTTGATGTGTGAGCATTTTATATTACATTTTTTATTTTTTCAGAAATAATCATCATCCAAATGCTTTAATTTCAAAAGATAGCATTTTTTGACAATGTGACATTTGACAACCCTTTTTTGGGAGATGGGATTTTGGGGTATTTTTGATTTGTCATATTTCATAGCAGAAATGGGAACAGATGTGATGGTACTTCCTGCAAATTGTTTGTACAGTACATGTCCACCCACACACAAGGCATATGCATGACCCCTCACAGAGTTTGATTGTTTGTGTTCCGTGAAACATCAAGGAATTGCTCTCACTCTCAGATTCACCACATCTTATTTATATACGCAGTACAGGGAAAATCTAAGCTACACGGTTTGTTGTTCACCTTTTTGTTTTCCTGTTTGCGGTTGGCTTTCTCCAGTGTGCTGCCAGTTCCATCTTTGCACTCAAAGAACTCAAGGCGAGAGATAGAGCAGGAGCTCTCACGGTACAACACGGACCAAACCTTTCGCCATTTCTGAAAGAGAAATAAGATGAATGGAAAGTGATTTAAACTGGGACACTTTTACTTACATTGTCCTGTAGGCATGAAGAAATAAGGTATAAAACTAATGGACCTTATTATATTTCAGGATGTCTACTATCAACCAACTTTAGAAGAAAGCCTCTAACATATTAGAGACATAAAAATATGATTTGTAGAAACTTGTCTCGCATTTAAATGAGTAAGCTGAGTAATTTAAATGAATAAGCTCTTGACAAAAATAATGCACAGCTAGGGTGACACATCTTACCCACTGACACACTTTATCCCATGCTTCCCCATAGTAAACCTAATATAGTTTTTATAATGTTGGCGTTCCAAAGTATAACCAACATTTTTGCAATTTAGCTTGTTTGTGACCTTTGGAAGTGAAATTGGAAGTGATTAAAAGCACATAAAAATACCCCAAGTGCTTCCCACAATAATGACATCATTGTCTTTATTGGAAAAGACCAATAAAGATTTTTTAACTTAAAAGCAAACAGTCAAACTAAGTCCAAAGGTAAAATATGAAAACATGTCAATGTAGAATACTGAAAAAGATGATAATTTGTTACTGCTTTAACATTGGTCCAAGTGCCTAGGCACGGTTGTATCACAAGTGTATCAATTGATAGCATTTAAGTGTGAGATTCCTCATTCAGGAAATGCCCATAATGAGACAAATTGTTCAGAGAATCTCTGTGGTACGGACATTACCAACCATTTCAGAGAAATGCATGGCCTCAAACAACAGTTAATCTATTACAGATGCAACATTCCTCCTTGTGGTTTCCTAAAGAGACAGCCCTGATCCTATTGCTAACATTAGCTCACTTTAATGGACTCCAGCAGGCCATAATTCTCTATTGTAGTCCCATATGGCGGAACTAACAATATTATCAGTGGCATCAATCAAAATGAAGTGAAAATGGTTTTAGATGAGAATATGAACTTTTTAAAGTGGATCATGTTCACAGTTCAGGAAGTTGTTCATGACACTGCCAGTGAGCTTAATATAATTCATGAATTCCTCTCTTATTGTAATTGCTCTAAAGATATGGCATATTTGCCGACAAACGTGTGGTTCAAATTAGGCAAAGAGAAAGCAGCTAATTGAAATTTATAAGCCAAGCCCATAAAGCTCAACAAATGTATAATACAGAACTCCGGTTTTGATGACATATTTATGTTTTTCATTTGATTGACTTTGGAATTGGAATAGAATTTCTGGCACACTAAACACTAACACGTATATAGTAAGAACACATACGTTTGTACCCTTATGAAGACGTGAATGTCTGATCTCCAAATCTGCATCAGTCCTTGACAAGTCTTCAGTATTGGATAATAATGAAAATAACAACCAATTTAATATGTTCCCCATGGTTTAAAAAAGAAAAGTAATTGAAAATAGCCCTATGGACTGATCTACACGCTTTCATTGCACTACTACTCAACATCAAGAGTACATTACTGGTTCCTTTCCATGAGTACTTGATGTTTGGATAGGTAACCAAATTTGCACACATATCACCAACGTTTTGTTACTATTATTATTTTATATTTTATTCTTTCATCTACTGCTTTGCAATATGAACAGCGGCTCTGCAATTTTACAAACAATCGCATACAAAATTGTAGGTGTTATACAGGAAATAAAGAACGGGTAACTGTCCAGTAGTATTTTGCAACAGAAAGTTCTTCTATTTGAATATAATTTAAAAGTAGACAAGCATCCAACTAAAGGGTTTATGCAATATTCATTGGTTTCATTATTTAGTGGTAATTTATGTAATGGAGCGGCTACATCCTGCACGCAGGCCAGTTGATTTAAGCCTTTTAGTACAGCCTTCATTTTGTGCTATATGACAATAGTTACAGACAGACCATTACTGTTCTCAAAAACATCCATGCTGAAAGAACACGTTCTTTGATTTTGTCTCTTAACATTTCCCCAACTCGAAGCCCCTGGTAAGTAAAGCATGTTCTGTCTTACCTTCCCAAACCGCTGCTGTTGTAGATACAGCATCCCCTTCTTTCTAATGTCCTCCTCCATTTCTCTCGGTCTTGTCTCCGACCCAGCTCCTAGAGACTGTCTCATCTAGTGTATCAAACTTCTTCTGCTGAACTTGCTTGTGACGCAAACAGCATCTCCAAGTTCCGCCATATCTACTTCCTGTATAGCCCAAAAGAGTTTACACTTCTTTGCAGAGCTGTGCAAGTGCCTCAGTGTGTGTCGAAGCCACAATGATTACTCAAGATCACACGTTTCCTCATGTTGTACCCAAATGAAAGGAAACAATAACGTATTTAAAATTTGAAAACATTTTAAATGTTTATTTATTTTGTAATGTGTATTGCAAATTCTATCATTTACATTTTTTTAGGTTAATTACACGAGGCCTGAGGATTTTTGTATTATTGTCTTTAGAATTTAATCGGTAAATTGTTATGCATTTATAAAGTATTCATCAAGCAGGTATATAGGTACTGTCACTGATTTATATTTGTCACATAAGAGCTATTTTAAGATCTGAGGTCTTATTTTTTCAGGGTTTGATGTCAACTGCAAAACTTCCTGTTCTATTGTGTGTCAAGTTTCCACCACACACACACACACACACACACACACACACACACACACACACACACACACACACACACACACACACACACACACACACACACACACACACACACACACACACACACACACACACACACACACACACACCCACCCACACACACACACCAACTTACCAGCCAGAGGGGTGCTTGCTGACCACTGTGTGCTGCTCTCCAGTTTTAATCGTCATAAATAGTTTATTTTATTTAATGAACACAATAACTAGATAATATTTAGCATGTGTGCATTTATTGTAGTGTGAGTTATGAGTTTCTGTAAAGCTGCTTTAAAAGAAAATAAATAGTGAAAAACACTTTAATGTGCATTTGTAGGTTACACAATAAAGGCCTTTGATATAAAACGTATTTAATGAAATGTTTTTAATCATCATGTAATGACCCAATGCCAGTACTCTCCATTATGCCTCTGCCTTTTGGCCTGCAACATTAATGAAACACAGCTGTCATATTAACAAACCCCTTTTCTCAAGGGATGTTTGTATTTAGTTGACCAAAAATCAAACCAATTTTTATAAAGAAAAAGATATTCAGAAATTGTGTAAAGAAAATTAGATGCTTGCCTGTGCAAAAGTTGCCACAATGATGGCGATAGAATGATGTGTGTGTTTTCCGGCGAACTCTAGACCTTATTCACAGCAGCGCCATCTTTGATTTTTAAGGGAAAGAAAGTGAGACTGTGAGGGAAAGACATACATCTCTTCAGTGGGTTGTACTATTATTCAATGTGTTTTTGGATTGTTCTGCTGACGAAACACTGCAAAATATCTTTCCAAGAAACTTCAGTAGATATAACACTCCAGATAACATTAGCTGTGGAAATTATAAGTGATCTAAGAGCATCATACAAGCTTTTTACCGTGGATGCCATTGAAAACACGGTAAGTCTATCCCTCACAGCTTTCATACCTGTCATGGCGCTGATCTGAATAAGGTCTACATGATCATTAAAATGTTTTTAAAAGAAGATTTTAGCATGTTGCTACTACCAGGGCTGCCACATTTAGAGTTTAGCTTGGATTGAGAATTATGGAAAGGATGGGGGTGGGGTGGATTGGGGGATGTTAAAATAAAAAATAAAAATTGCATCACAATAAGTGTATATTATGATTGTCACATATGGTGACTAAACAGAATTGTATTAAGTTTAGTGAACACATGTTACAATGTTTACATGGTACAATGACTGTAGGCTACTGTTTTTATTATTGCTTGACACAAATTTCAGTATTTCAGTTCAAGTCAATTCTTGTGATTTGATTCCGATCTTGATTCAATATCGATTCATTTGGATAAATATTTAGTACAGTAGATACATATTAATTAGTACTCAAGAAAAAAACTATCTCACCTAAGGCTGTAACAGAGAGCCCTTTCAGCTGGAATTATAATTAAAGGTTAAAAATAACAATTCAAATTAAATGTTTTTTATTGTAATAACAACGTTATAATATTTGAATGATATAAGTAAAAATGTAATACATATGTAATATAGTGCACATATTTAGCAAAATACTCCTCTCTATAGCTAATTGTTCAAGCCAACTAAGGGCCATTTCTGCAATGCTATGGTCATATTGATTGATATTATATATGAGGCATACATTTCAGTAAGTTGTACTGTGTCTTTCAACATACCTATTGTTCATTCATGTTTATTTACTATTAACTACCCAGCAAACACATGTGGCACGTTGCATTTCTACCATGGCAACGTCGCTGTCTACGTGCTCGCAACATTATAACAACGTAGAATTGTAAGACGTGACAGGGCTGTATAGCAACGTTGTTGAGTGACATTTTGCAACTGCAAGACGACCTTCTGACAATTTATTTTTTTTATCCTATAGATATCCCCCATTTAACATTTTAATTAGTCAGATGTTAGATAATTACATACTTTTAAAATATTGTTTATCCTTATTATTATTTAATGGGCCTAACAGTAAATTAATTATAATCAACAACTGCAAGTGTACACTTTGAAGAGTAAAAATTACAGAAGGTTACATTAATTCAACTTTATTAAAACTGCTTATGGTAATCAAATTGCACTTCCAAAAGTCATACATTTGTGAAAAAAAAACTTAATAAACGAATATACAAATTTATTTTAAAGGGTAACTAAACACTAAAACAACTTTTTTTAGTTAATGATCTGTAAGAATGGAGCTTCATAAATGCTGTGCTTTGATTCGAGTACATTTTTTGACATTTGGGTATAAAGTGTTTTAATTTTCAAATATATGGTGTAAAAACGTCTGAGTGCTGCCCTCTTCAGGTTAAACGGAAAGCTCCTGAAGTAGGGGTACTCTGTGACGTAGGGTAGTTCCTCTATGACGGAACTCTGTTACGCCCTTGAGAGCTCACCACGCCCTTGGCAGCCCCTGGTATAAAAGCATCTGGTTCCGTCAAAACTACTGTAGCGAGTCAGGAGTTGGAATTACGAGTATTGAAAACGATCGTCATGATGTGAGTGAGCATATATTTTTAATCACAATTTATGTTCCTTAGGCTAAAGCTCCCTCTGGTGTCGACAAACTCGCGTTTTGCTGGATATTTTTTTCACATAGCAGCAAAATATACTGAACGTAATAGTAATAATAATCCTGGACAGAATTACCTCAAAATGACTGAATATCAGATGCAGTTAAGACCGCAGTTTGAGCCAGCGGCTCGAATTGATATGGCTCTGGCCCTGGCCCTGTCTGACATCCTCCACTTCAGGTGAAGGTGGGGGAGAAAAGTCCTTGACTTCAAATGACCGCTCTGTTGCAAAGCTACTTGAGTCACTCCAGTCGCTCTCCATTTTAGCGAGTCTGACAGCAGCTGTCAATTAATCCGTCACTGCGGGTCTCAGGTGCACGCCCCCCTAAATCTGCAGTAGGGAGTTTTGAGAAAATATTGACTTAGCCTGAAAATTTGAACAAGCACAACTTACATGTCCAATCCCCTTGCTCTCTGCTGCTACAGCCCTCCCTCCACAGCTCCTCCCCCACAGCGGAGCCTGCCGTGAACGCGCAGGCTTGTAAGCAGGGCCACCGATGACGGCGGATGGATAAACAGTTATGGCACATTCACTAATATGGACGAAACATTAACAATATGCTTTACATTGACTATGGCCTTTGTTTAACTACAAACTTGGTCCTCAAATCATTATGTATTTTGCAATACATGTAACTTTATAACGTTGCACTCTTTCTATAAGTTATAAATAGGTAGTAAGATAACGTTAATATAACGGTAACTAACGTTACAGTATGTAAGTAATTATTCTAGCGATATGTAATGCTAGATAAGGTTTGCTAGCCTAGTACATTATTTCAGCAACATGACAAGCCAGTGAATTAGCAGGTTTCAATTGTTGCTTAGCACAGTGCGTGACATTTAATCCACATGTTATGCTGCTAGAGTTTTGACACCGAGTCAATGGGCTCTGTCTAATTCTTTCTTTTTCGCTTGTTTATCGTCATCGGTCTTTTTCCTTTTGCCACTCGAGAAATTGGCAGTTTAGGTTGTTTCTCCACCATTAGCACAGCTGCTGCACACCGGCAATCTTGAGTTTGAATGACGCTACGCGCTCGCGCTGTGCAAGAGAGGGGTGTGATCAGCGCGTACACGAGCGTGATTGACACTGCTAAGACATTCCTCCTGGCTCTGATTGGTTGTTTCTGACCGGGAGCGGTGTATTTCTGCAAATGGCAATAGGACCACTGGGAGGAGCGAGAGGAGCTTGATTTTTTCACAGATTATCTGTCTCATATTCTACTGTCAGGACATAATGACAGTTTTAACAAATATGAAAAAAAATATTTTTTACAAAAGTTACCTACAGCAGATTTAAGTATAATAAATAAAATATAAAAAGCAAAGGCAGATCAGAACATTTAATGAACAAACCTGAGTTCTGTAGGCTACGTGGCAGACAGGGGAGCGTCGAAAGCCTGGTGATATAAAGGTCGGTAACGGGAATCAGTCCAGGAAACATCAACAAATGGGAGCAAAGAAACGAATGAGACTAAATAGCAGACAAATCAAAGGAAAAACTAAACAGGTGCGAGCAGTTACAATTTTTCTTTCTGAGCGTTTCCAAAAAAGAAACAAACATTAACGTGCAACAAGTAGGCCTACACTGTCTGTTGAAGGAGTGCTGAAATGTCAATTACAATTACTGGCCATTATAGTCATTTTGGCTTCATTGTGGCTTATAACTTTTGGCATAGGCTAAAGTTAAAATATTTGTCATACCTGACCAGAAGATGTTCAACACTTTTCCTAACGGTAAGGATAAAATGATATCTGAATACTAAAATAAATATAGCTAACGTTAGCATAGTACTGTAATTTACACAAGATCGCAAACTCCATGAATTATTTGCTGACGTTATTCTGTCCCTTCAGTTAGACTGAACAAACAAATGTCACATTAGACAAGGAAGTTGTAGGTTGTGTTTGAATAATTACGTAGCCTCGCTGAAGAATGAGACGACACACAATGAGCCCAACGGTCGGTTGACATTTAAAAGGCTGATATTCCCGTTTCAAGGCAGTGATGAGTACATATGTTGTCCAATGGTTGTCCAGACACCCTAGGCACAACCTTAAGCAATGGCCTTGAATGGTGGTTCAATGTCAACATTGTGACAATGCTGTAACAACCTCCACAACACAACCTAGTTATAGCAACCTTTTGGCTATGTTGTTAAATGTTGCGTACACCTGAGACCCGCGTCTCTCTGTAGGCAAGGACGTGGTGAGCTGGTGCCTGCTTACGTCACACAGTACCACAACATCCAATAGGAAAATTCAACTGCAGTAGCCACCGTTCAACCTGAAGAGGGCAGCACTCAGAAGTTTTTACACCATATATTGTAGTATTAAAACACTTTATACCCAAATGTCAAAAAAATGTACTCGAATCAATAAACAGCATTAATAAAGCCACAGTCTTACAAATCATTGACTAAAAAAAGTTGTTTTAGGGTTTAGTTACCCTTTAAGAGATGATCACATTACAAGCGCTAAACCAGGAGGCTATTTATTGTTTGAATATCGTAGTAACATTGACAGAATCTGAGAGCTGAGAATTTGTTTCATATCAAAAGTAACCTGCTCTGTCATGTCTGTATCTCTGTGTCCTCTTTGCTTCACGACTTTCTCTGCCTGAGGAAATGGATGTGTGGCATGAGCAGGGGCGTAATTTACGGGTGGAACGAGTGGGACATGTCCCCACCACTTTTTGCCAGGCTCGATATTGTCCCCACCACTTTTTAAAAGTAATTGAAAAATAGATTGAGGAAGGTATATATTAAAGGAAACGCACAATCTACAAATCGGCATCCTTCATTATCGAATTCATTAATTTAACAATTTTTTTCCGGCGGTCAGAAGCTTTTCAACGTCATCTCAATGACGAATATCTGTTGTGATTGCGAATAACAGTTTCCTGCGTGTAACTACCACTGCATTAACATGTGATGTGAATGTACGTCGAGTTTTACAGTATTGGGACTGAGGCGCCAGAACTGCAGCTGATAGAATGTGCGCTGTAGCACGATACTACCATATTTTAGTTTCTTATCTTATTGTGTTTCCACAACAATGTTAGTGAGTAAATCTACTGAAATTGCCAGCATAACAGTGGAGTGTGATGTGTAAGACGTAGAGCTATTTATAAATTACTATTAGTATTATTTAAAGTTAACATAATAAAATACGTAGACCTACACCAAAAAAAAAAACTAGTTGAGGATAAATTCTTTAAAATTGGGCAATTCCAGCGTTAACGTGACATTTGAAGTCAAAACTTGAAATATAAATTCTCAGAAAATGCGTTTAATACTGAAACGTCTGTTTATATATCCATACTCCCTTGAGTCCAGACATTAGAAAAATATCAGTCTACACATGCGTTTTATATTTAATATGAGGGAAATACACAAGACATGACACAAAAAATCTTTAACTTTTAGGTGGCAAAATATTTTTTAGTAATTCTATGAATTACACTACGCAAAACAAAAGTAGCCTAATACTAACCGGATGAAGAATGGTCGGCCTCCATAGAACATAATTTTATTTTTTTTATTTTTTTCGTGTTGGCATTTATGAGGAAAAAAATGTTACGGACGTGACAGTTCTCCGTTACGGACATGACCGCTCTGAAAGCGACTTTAAAACTTTCACAGAGACCTCAAACAGAAAGCACAAAGCCTTTCTTTAAAGTGAATTTCGTTTTTTATTAATTGTATCTTAATTTTAATCAATGTTTCATCAACCAATTGCCTGGATTTAATAAATAAGAAGTAAATAGGCCTATAGTAGAAAATAGATCATCAAGGCCCTTACGGAAACGGGAAAGAAGGCATTTCTGTATTCTGCACCTTCAGGCCTACTTTGCAAAAGGACTTGAAACTCATTGAGTTAATCTCGCTAAATGCTTTTAAATCCAAAATGAAAGATTTAGAGGCAGATGCCTTAATAGGCTATGTAGGCTAAATGCTCTTAGACTGTAAACATTATTTTAAATGATTATATGAAATGTTAGCGCTTCTGCGTTATTTGTCTGTACCTATGTGTTTGTACTGCTGCCTGTCTTGGCCAGGTCACCCTTGCAAAAGAGGTTCTTAATCTCAATGGGACTCTCCTGGTCAGGGGCGGACTGGGACCGAAAAGTGGCCCTGGACTTTCTGGCCCACAGCAGCCCACCACATCAAATCATAACACATTGGCCCATTAATGTGCAGAATATTTTTTTAACACCACTTATAGCATAAAAAATATAACACGATACAAAAATAAATGCTATTTAAACATTTATTTTAAGTAACACAACATATAGCCTATTAGGTCATATTTGTAAAACCAAAGGGAAACAAACAGAAGAACATTAAGACAACATATAAAACTATCAAGACAGCATATCAGCTAGTCAGGGGGAGCTAGAGCCATCAGAGCCTGTTGAACTGCTACTCTTCGCGCCAAATGTATAATCTGTTAATTTGAAGCATTTCACAGCATCTACCTCTAATGCTTTTTTTAACCGTCGGCTGAAATTGGTCCTCGTCGGCTTTTTTTTTTTGGCCGCTTCGACATGTCGGTGAAAGAGGGAACTCTGATTGGCTGTTCAGCTTAGTGAACGAGTCAGTGCACTGCACGAGCAAAACAGCGAGCAAAGAAGTCAAAACTGCACAGATAGAAGGCTGTTCTAATGTTACGTCATATTACCTGAGTGTTCCTTGGCGAATATTTAAATATTAACATGAGAGGAGTGGAATAAAGAAAGTGTTTAGCAGGATTGATATTCAGAACGATAAGCACGCACTGCTTTGTTTACGGTGTGTATCTGCGACAGGTGTCGTGCCAAGGTACTTACGCCTGAAAGGAAGGATATTAAATTGTTCTGAAACCCCCTTTCCATGGTGAATTATTATCAAAATGATTTAAAAATGCATTGCACTTAAATAGTAGGCTGGTCAATGTCATACACAAAAAGTGATTGTACAGATGATGCCTATCATCAAGTGTTTTATTTTGTGAATACTTTACATCATGTCTAATAACAGCAGTGAATATGGACACATTTCTTGTTTCCTGACAAAAGTTGTAGTGGGATACAGATTTTTTCAAGACCGTATTTTCGACCTGCCAAAATATGTATCCCCCCTCCAAAATCTACAGATATTGGCCTATCATCAAGTGTTTTATTTTGTGAATACTTTACATCATATCTAATAATAGCAGTGAATATGGAAACATTTCTTGTTTCCTGACTAAAGTTGTAGTGGGATACAGATTTTTTCAAGACCGTATTTTCGACCTGCCAAAATATGTATCCCCCCCTCTAAAATCTACAGATAATGGCCTATCATCAAGTGTTTTATTTTGTGAATACTTTACATCATATCTAATAATAGCAGTGAATATGGACACATTTCTTGTTTCCTGACAAATGTTTTAGTGGGATACAGATTTTTTCAGACCGTTTTCAAACCTGCTATAAAAAGTACCCCCTCTCCATATTGCACAGATGATGGCATATCAAAGTCTCCAATACCTGTGGCGCCAAGAAAGCAAGGAAAGCCCCCCACCATCCATCCTCGCCACATTCTACAGAGATACTATAGAGAGTGTTTCAGTCAGGGCCTCCGACCGCAGTGAATAGTGAAGACAACTAGTAAGATCATAGGAACTGCACTCCCACCAATCTATGACATCTACAATGCTCAGTGTATTTGGAGGGTCGTCAGCATCATGAAGGACTCCACACACACACTTCACCATTCTACCCTCTGGCAGGAGGTACCAGAGCATCTGCGCTGCCACCACCAGACTATGAAACAGTTTCAGTTTCTCCTCAACACTCTAAACACCAAAGCTCCTGCAAAATTAACATCAAACACTTCCACACACCAGAACACTTATACTCCCCTTTTGCATCTAGGAATTCTTAAAGCTTAGGCCTGAACTTGAAGTGAGTCTCCAGTACACTTTCAGTTTTAATGTATAATAGGATACACACAGCAGATCCAGTGTCCACTTTCTTCATCACTTGAATGTACAAAATATACAGTAAGACAATAACTTTGGCAACTGTTTTTGACGTGCTGTATACATACTAGGTATTAGTTTATTAATCAATCAAAAGAAAGTTAATCTGCAATTATTTTATTAATCAATATATTGTAAGCCATTTTTCAAGCAAAAAAATTATAGTTTTAAGATAAGAAGACACAAACTTGGAAGGTGTAATGTAATACAACAAGATTTAATGAATAAATTCCTTCAGAACAATAATGTACACAAAACTAAGGAGTACAAGTAGTACACAGGAAGGCCTCCTCCATTGGTGGGCCTTGAACGCACATATGGTGGAACCACCGCAAATAAATGTCACACTGAATCTGGAAAACAAATTATTTGGATTTTTGGGTCTTCAGTAAGAGGCAGCAAATTTTCATTCCTGTGTAATTGATGTTATATTTTTAATATACTGTAATTTATGTGGAGATAAAAGAACAATGAAATGTTTGTTAGTCCTGGGTAAAATAGAAGAACTAGAATAGAAATATCCTACATAATACTGTCACAGTCATCGTCTGCACCAGTCTGTCTTCGTCTTCACTACACTACCCAGAATCCCTCATCTCTCCACACCCTGAACTCACTCCCTCATTACCCACCTGTTCATCATCATCATCATCTGTGTCACCTGTGCTCACCTCGTTAGTGTTCATTTGTATCTGTATTAAGTCTCCTTCTGTTCAGTTAGTCTTGGTCGGTTCTCGATTATGTTATGGTCTTGTTATTTGTCTGTTAATGTTACTTTGCTTCTTGTGAGTGTTCCTGCCCGTCATCCTGCCTATCTGTACCTGTGAGAGTTATTTAAGTAAACTGTTTGAATTGAAGCCTTTGATTCAGCCTTCTCCTTCAACCCGCACACAACACCGTGACAAATACAAGAAAATTCTTAATAACTTTATCACAAAACATATTTCATTTCACATTTCTTAAGTTTGATTTACCCATCTCAAATCTGCCTCAGGCCCTTCTGATCCACAGAAGTGACATCAGTCAGGTCATCTTAGAAACAAAATACAAAACACAGAGTATGCATCTATAATTCATTATTTTTCACACATGATGTAAAGTATTCACAAAATAAAACACTTGATGATAGGCCATTATCTGTAGATTTTAGAGGGGGGATACATATTTTGGCAGGTCGAAAATACGGTCTTGAAAAAATCTGTATCCCACTACAACTTTTGTCAGGAAACAAGAAATGTGTCCATATTCACTGCTATTATTAGATATGATGTAAAGTATTCACAAAATAAAACACTTGATGATAGGCCATTATCTGTAGATTTTAGAGGGGGGATACATATTTTGGCAGGTCGAAAATACGGTCTTGAAAAAATCTGTATCCCACTACAACTTTTGTCAGGAAACAAGAAATGTGTCCATATTCACTGCTATTATTAGATATGATGTAAAGTATTCACAAAATAAAACACTTGATGATAGGCCAATATCTGTAGATTTTGGAGGGGGGATACATATTTTGGCAGGTCGAAAATACGGTCTGAAAAAATCTGTATCCCACTACAACTTTTGTTGGGAAACAAGAAATGTTTCCATATTCACTGCTGTTATTAGACATGATATAAAGTATTCACAAAATAAAACACTTGATGATAGGCCATTATCTGTAGATTTTAGAGGGGGGATACATATTTTGGCAGGTCGAAAATACGGTCTTGAAAAAATCTGTATCCCACTACAACTTTTGTCAGGAAACAAGAAATGTGTCCATACTCACTGCTATTGTTAGATATGATGTAAAGTATTCACAAAATAAAACACTTGATGATAGGCCATTATCTGTAGTTTTTAGAGGGGGGGATTCATATTTTGGCAGGTCGAAAATACAGTCTGAAAAAATCTGTATCCCACTACAACTTTTGTCAGGTAACAAGAAATGTGTCCATATTCACTGCTGTTATTAGATATGATGTAAAGTATTCACAAAATAAAACACTTGATGATAGGCCATTATCTGTAGATTTTAGAGGGGGGATACATATTTTGGCAGGTCAAAAATACGGTCTTGAAAAAATCTGTATCCTAGTATAACTTTTGTCAGGAAACAAGAAATGTGTCCATATTCACTGCTGTTATTAGACATGATGTTAAGTATTCACAAAATAAAACACTTGATGATAGGCATCATCTGTACAATCACTTTTTGTGTATGACATTGACCAGCCTACTATTTAAGTGCAATGCATTTTTAAATCATTTTGATAATAATTCACCATGGAAAGGGGGTTTCAGAACAATTTAATATCCAAAGGCAGTTTGCTTTATGCGTGAAACGGTATGGTCGTCTTGGTTTTTCAGTAACTAGACATTCTCAATTCAGTGCAATGAAGTTCGATCGTTAGCCTTCAGAAGAATAAAATAATTAATTTTGATAGATGGGCCACGTGATAGCCGTCTTTGCTAAACCTCGTTGATAAAACAACAATAGTAAAACGATAACTTAAACAATTCACGTATTATCGTTTCATTTAACTTGGTCAAACCAATGGCACACGTTCTGATGAATGCGAGCGCGCTCCCGCAACCGGGGATACACTTCCTTTCAGGGGTAAGTACCTTGGCACGACACCGGCAGCATCGGTTTCTCTTTTTGAATGACGAATATAGGCGAATATATCTGCAGAAATAGACAGTTGTCTCATTTACACACAGGCGCAGAACGCGCATTGCCGCATTCTAGCTAACAGTCGGCTGTAGTTCTCTCGGTGTGTTCAAGTGCAGCTTTTTTCCAGCGACACAGGCGACGCGGCGATGCGAGGCGACAACACAGTCAGCTTTCATCTGATTCTGCGCTAATTCATCGGCGTTGGCTTGGTGTGTTTCCAGGGCGTGAAAGAGGGCGTGTTTGTATGGAATTATTTTTGTGCCGATAATAATGAACGTAACTTTTCAAGAAACTAATGAAAATATAAATTGAAATTGAATAAAATATCTTTGAAACTGAAAAAGAATGAATGGCAAGCATTTTTTTTTACTTTGTTTTTAATACACTGCATGTTTTGCTAACTATTCCTCATATTTCTTTTACTGATCTAAACTTACAAATGCTCTTCCAGAGTTTTAATTTACGCTTCTGAAGTTTTCGTTTGCTTCTGAAGTTTTCATTTACGCTTCTGAAGTTTTCGTTTACGCTCCCTGAGTTTTCGTTCGCTGTTCTGACACAAATCTCTCTTGGGGGCGGGGTTAGTAGCAGTGTGTTCTCATTGGCTACTGAGTTTTTGATTGACAGCTTCTTGACCTGGAAGTGAAGACGTCAGTGTTGTGTTTACATGTGTGGATGTGAGCGTCTGTAAGCGCAGCTTTCTATTTCATTTAGGTGATATTAAGTTTATATCTGTATTTATTTACTGCTACACTATATCGTTGAGATGATTTCTTATAGAAGGAATAGTACAGACAAATGATATAATTTGTCATCGTCGATATCAGAATACTGGATAGCCTACTCGTGGTAAGTCCGATTTTTTATTTATTTATTTTTTTTATTAATTAATACTAAACTAATACTATTTATAATACAATACTTGCTTTTTCAGGTGGAGAGGCATATTAGAGCTCAGTGAGAGCCCATAACATTATACAGCAGTGTCGTCTTGATTTAATTGGTAAGTTAGCCCAATCATTACATGACTTGTTTATTTAACGTTACATACGGTTATATTACAGTCTTCGATTAGATCATATTTCCCCCCTGCCACCCCAAACAACATTGGGCTAGAGTACTGTACAGTATATCTGTACTGTAGCCTACAGTACAAAAAGTACTGTATCAGACAATGACCGATGCCATTGGACCAGAGCGCTGTCAATCACTGCCCGATTCAACTTTGGCAATGTAAAGCCAATTGCTGATTAATTTGCGATGCAGAGTTTTTAAAAGAGGAGAGACAGGACTTGACCACATTTCACGTCTCTATTCATAATATGTAAACACTCAATTATTTTGAAGTATCACCCTGGGCGCAATATTTATTCTGCAAAATGCAACAAAATGCTTTTTCTGTGTCCATATTTGAGCAATAATAATGAAAAAAAAAAAAAAACATTTCGGAGAAAATTTTTGAATTTTTAATAGTCTTTAATTATAAATATATGTCCAAATGCAAAACCTAATACATGCAAGTAATTATGACTGAAAACATCCAGCAACTAGGGAATACACAGCCATGGATAAATGTTTATAGGGCTATACAGCCATCTACTGGTTACACAACAGTATTACAGATGATAAATGGTGCATGACTCGGAGGTAAATATTTAGTACTGTAAAATCCCTTAAAACATTTATATAATTTGTTTGAAATAATTATTTTAAGTCTGCAACTTATTACTGCATGTGGGAGTTCAAAGCAGTTTGTATTGTTAGATTATAATACATTTCCTTTCTCATTTTCCAGGGAGTTGAGCAACTTTTCCATAAACAAAATTCTGATGCTGACACAGAGGATGGAGTGATAATACCAGAGATCAACTGTCTCCATCAGACAATAATGTTACTTTGTTCAGACATATCACCTTTGAATGACTGGGATCCTGATCTTCAGACACCTGATGTATTTTATTTTAATATTATAAAATAGCAAATATTTTAATTTCTTTGGAGCTCTAGATTAAAACAAACACAGTTTACAAGTACACAAGAGGTTGCAGTTTATTCTTATTAGTCTATGCTGATCATGGATAAGCATATGAATGGGATAGTTCACCCAAAAATAAAATTCTCACTTATTTTACTCACCCTCATGCTGTCCCAGATGCATTTTACTTTCTTTCTACAGATAAATACGAATTAAGATTTTAAGGAAAGTAATCCATCTCTGCGAGTCCTAAAGATGCTTTAAAAACCACACACAGTGACCGTGATGTCCATGCGACCTCAGTGGATGAATCAATGCCTTCTGAAGTGAAACAATAGGATAAAAAAAAAATACTATTTTAACTATTAAAAATCACTTCCGACCAACTGTCATACATGGGTTACAATCCACTTATCTTATATGGACTCACAGAGATGGATTATTTCCTTAAAAATCTTTGTAATTATGCATTTTGTATGTATATTATGAGAATACTGTGCATTACATGTATAGTATGCAGTTAATGTTTTATGGCTTCTGGTCTTTCCTGTCACAACATAATAGCATCCAAGACTTTCACTTTGATACTTGTGTATATGCTGTAGTGACAATAAAGAATGTAAATTTATTAGATTTTATTTAATATATAAAATATATATATAATATAAATATTTTTATTTAAATTAATTTAACTGATTATAAGTCATAATTGAACCTGTTGATGATTGTTCAAATATATTTACAATTTTAAATGTTAGAAGATAATATTAACTAAATGAAATAAATAAAATTATCAGCATGATTAAAAAAATGGCAACAAAAATATTCTTTGTGTGAAATATGTAATGAAATGCCCTTTGAGGTCTGTATCATCTGACAGCAAGCCACGATTGTAATTTTCATAGTTTAAATTCCTCTTATTTAAGTGATCATACATTTTGATGGTGTAAATGCATATGGTAACAATGAGAAATTTGATGGCCATGGTTGCCAACCTTGATTACCTGGTTGAAGTGAAACTTTCTTGACGGCTGAATATATCACAAACGTATACTAGTCGGCTATTCTCTTTAAATTGTAATAGCAGAACCTAATCAGAGCCTAACATGCAAAAGAATCATCAGGAATAAACAAATATTCTCCTAAAACATTGGACACAATATTTTAGTAGGCATATACAGTAGGCCTACTTTAATGTACAATTACACCTGAATAGACTGAAGAGATCTCTTGCGCTCCTAAAAGTTTCTGTTGACAAAGTAGTAGCAGCAGCAGGTAAATACAGATAAAATTCAAAAACAAACATAACTTAATATCACTAAAATTAAATAGAAAGCTGCGCTTACAGACGCTCACATCCACACATGTAAACACAACACTGACGTCTTCACTTCCAGGTCAAGAAGCTGTCAATCAAAAACTCAGTAGCCAATGAGAACACACTGCTACTAACCCCGCCCCCACGAGAGATTTGTGTCAGAACAGCGAACGAAAACTCAGGGAGCGTAAACGAAAACGTCTACGGTTACGTATGTAACCCTCGTTCCCTGAGTAGGGAACGGAGACGTTACGTCGGATGACGACGAAATGGGGTTTCGCTTAGAAAGCCTATCAACTTCGAGTATTACAAAACGAGCCAATGGCAAAGAAATGCCATGGGTCTGCGGAATTTGCATGACGTAACTCCGCCCCACCTCGTGGGTATAAAAGGAGGAAGTCCGCAACAGCAGTTTATGTTTCTTCGCTGAGGAGCCAAGACTGAGCTCAGGCGATCCCCGCGGTACAGCGGAAAGTGGCAGGCAGACGTAACGTCTCCGTTCCCTACTCAGGGAACGAGGGTTACATACGTAACCGTAGACGTTCCCTTTCGTTGTCACTCCGAGTTACGTCGGATGACGACGAAATGGGGTTACTAGTCTAATCACGCCACCTTCTCAGCTGTCTTCCAGTGCCCTGCGTAAATCAAGATCCCTGTCATAGACTGGACGAAGGACTCCATTTCACACAGGAATACCAAGGTACACTGGGAAGCATATCCCAAGCTAGGGGAAGTATGCAATTAATGCCAACCCGGAGGGGGGGGGACTTAGAGAATACACATATGACCCGAAGGAAACATATGGAGAACACTGGGGTGTCCAGCCGCAGGTGGAATATTTCAACCCCAGGGGTGGCAAGGTGGCTTGCCAAGGGAAAGACACATGCTCAGAGAGGCTTACAGTGGAAATACACATGTGGGGGTCGCTCAGGGGAGGGACCATGCACACGGGAGGCACCTAGCCGACGCGCAGGCAATAGACACTGGCGCCGACGTCAGGAGTGCTGGAGGAACTCAGGGCTTTCGGGAAGCTCACCTGAGGAGAATATCGCACGTATCCAGTCCGTGGAGTGGAATGGCGAGCAAGCGAAGACACCTGAGCGGGTCCGGTACTAGCTAGTTGAAGCGAGTACATGAGAGGACACTGGCTCCACTCGGAGATTATAGAATCTGGCGAATGTGTTAGGTGTCGCCCAGCCTGCAGCTCTGCAGATGTCTGTTAGCGAGGCGCCATGCGCTAGAGCCCAAGAGGATGCCACACTCCGGGTGGAGTGAGCCGTCACACCAAGGGGGCACGGTCGACCTTGCTGCTGGTAAGCCAAGGCAATGGCGTCCACTATCCAGTGAGACAACCTTTGCTTGGAGAGAGCCTTTCCCTTCAGCTTCCCACCATAACAGACAAAGAGCTGGTCTGAGGTCCTGAAACACTGCGTCCTGTCTACATAGGCGCGAAGAGCGCGTACTGGACAGAGCAGTGCCAAGGCTGGGTCTGCCTCCTCCGGGGGCAGCGCTTGCAGGTTCACCACCTGGTCCCGAAAGGGAGTGGTAGGAACCTTGGGCACATATCCGGGCCGGGGTCTCAGGATCACGTGAGAGAAAGCCGGACCGAATTCCAGGCACGCTTCGTCGACGGAGAATGCGTGCAGGTCCCCTACCCTCTTGATGGAGGCCAGTGCAACCAGGAGCGCTGTCTTCATTGACAGGAACTTAAGCTCAACTGATTGCAGGGGCTCAAAGGGAGCACTCTTCAGGGCAGTTAGAACCACTGAGAGGTCCCAAGAGGGAACGAGAGGAGGACGAGGAGGATTTAGTCTCCTCGCTCCTCTCAGGAACCTGATGACCAGGTCGTGCTTCCCTACCGACTTACCTTCGACTAGGTCATGGTGTGCGGCAATGGCGGCAACATAGACCTTAAGGGTGGAGGGAGACAGCCTTCGCTCCAACCCTTGCTGAAGGAAGGAAAGCACAACGCTGATCGAGCATCTCCGGGGGTCTTCTCGGTGAGAAGAGCACCAGTCGACGAAGAGGTTCCACTTCAACGCGTAGACGTGTCTCGTGGACGACGCTCTAGCGGAAGTGATGGTAGCCGCCACCGCTGGTGGAAGGGTACTCAAACCTACCTCGAGCCGTCCAGGAGCCACACGTGGAGGCTCCAGAGATCGGGGCGAGGGTGCCACAGGGTGCCCCGTCCCTGAGAAAGAAGGTCCTTCCTCAGAGGAATGGGCCAGGGAGGTGCTGTCGCGAGGAGTGCAAGTTCGGGGAACCAGGTCCGGCCGGGCCAATACGGCGCGACCAAAATGACCTGCTCCTCGTCCTCCCTGACCTTGCGCAAGGTCTGCGCAAGAAGGCTCACTGGGGGAAACGCATATTTGCGGCCCGGCGGCCAGCTGTGCGCCAGTGCATCCGTGCCGAGCGTGCCCTCGGTCAGGGAAAAATACAGGGCGCAATGGGTCGAGTCGTGAGAGGCAAACAGATCTATCTGTGCGTCCCCGAACTGGTCCCAAATCAGCTGAACCGACTGGGGATGGAGTCGCCATTCTCCAGGGAGGGGCTGAAGCCGTGAGAGCTCGTCGGCTGCACAGTTCAGGGCTCCGGGAATGAAGATGGCTCGAAGCGACCTCAGATGCTTCTGACTCCATAAAAGGAGGTGGCGGGCGAGTTGTGACATACGGCGGGAGCGTAGACCACCTTGATGGTTGATGTACGCTACAGTAGCGGTATTGTCTGAGCGGACTAGTACGTGTTGACCCCTGAGCAACGCCCGGAAGCGGTGCAGGGCAAGGCGTACTGCCAACAACTCGAGGCAATTGACATGCCATAGCCGCTGGGGTCCTGTCCAGGAGCCCGCAGCAGCATGTCCATTGCACATGGCGCCCCAGCCCGTGGTGGAGGCATCCGTGGAGACCACAACATGCCGGGAAACTCGTTCCAGGGGGACACCCGCCCTGAGAAAACTGAGGTTCGACCACGGGGTGAGGAACTGACGGCAGGTCGGAGTAACTGGTACCCGGAGCGTGCCTTGATGCCATGCCCACCTCGGGACTCGGTCGCGAAGCCAAAGCTGAAGCGGTCTCATATGAAGCAATCCGAGCGGCGTGACCGCGGCTGCAGATGCCATATGCCCCAGGAGCCTCTGAAAATGTTTCAGTGGAACCGCACTCTTGCTCCTGAGATGTCTCAGGCAAGTCAGCAGTGACTGCGCGCGCTCGCTCGTAAGCTGCGCGGACATGGCGACCGAGTCGATGTCCATACCGAGAAAAGAGATCCTCTGCACGGGGCAAAGTTTGCTCTTCTCCCAGTTGACCCGAAGGCCCAGACGAGCTAGGTGCCGGAGCACTAGGTCCCTGTGTTCGCAAACCTGGTCTCGAGAGTGAGCTAGGATCAGCCAGTCGTCGATATAACTCAGGATGCGAACCCCGTGTTCCCGAAGGGGAACAAGGGCAGCCTCGACAACCTTCGTGAAGGTGCGAGGAGACAGGGCTAGCCCGAAAGGGAGAACCGCGTACTGGTATGCCTGCCCCTCGAAAGCAAACCGTAGGAACGGTCTGTGTCGAGGAAGAATGGAGACATGAAAGTAGGCGTCCTTCAGGTCGATCGCTGCAAACCAATCCTGGGGCCGCACGCATTCGAGAACGCGTTTGGCGGAGAGCATCTTGAACGGCAGCCTGTGAAGGGAGCGGTTCAGCACGCGCAAGTCCAGGATTGGCCGTAACCCACCGGTTTTCTTGGGGACAATGAAGTAGGGGTTGTAGAACCCGGACCTCATCTCGGCTGGAGGGACAGTCTCGATTGCACCCTTCGCCAGCAGGGTGGCAATCTCTGCTCTCATGATGGGGGCATTGCCACCGACCAAAGTGGAGCGGACTCCCCTGAAGCGGGGAGGAGACCGTGCGAACTGAATCGCAAGCCGAGCCTGAAGGAGCGCGCGATCCAGCGGGACAGACGGGGAAGCTCTAGCCAGGCTCCCAGGAACTGAACCGGCGGGATCACGCGACGACAGGCGTCCCCCCGGAGGGGCAGCGAAGCGGAGTAACTGGCCCAGACGTGGACGGCATAGCGGCCCGGTGTGGGGGCACAGTTAGCAACCGCGCCCTGGCAGAGGGGGCCAGGGGAGGACCAGGCTGGTCGTCCCGCGGGGGCCTGCTCTGCCAGGGGTCTGGCGACAGAGGGGGACAGGGGCGAAGCGGTCCGTGGACGGCACGCCGTGTCAACGACCTCTGGGACAGAGGGGGACGAGGAGAGCACGGCTAGAGGGCGGCGCTCTGTGTCGTCCGAGAACTCTGTGTGCTCAGAGACGGGAGAGTCAGTTCTTTGCGAATAAGAATTCTTCCCCGGCCCTCCACCGGGGAAAGGAGTGGTCCTGCTCCCAACTCCTGGAAAGAACTGAGTCCCATCTCTGAGGAGCCCCTCTCAAGAGCGCCACCTAACCCGGCGCGTAGCGGGGGGCGGGGCTGGAGAGGGCTGTGGCGTCCGGCCGCGGCCTCCAGAGCCGGCCCGGGTGAACGGGCGGGGTGGGAGCCGTGGGGGGGCGCCCTCGGCGGTGGGCAGACCGAGGGACCTGAGCGGACGGCGGGGCCGTCGGGACAGAGTCGACCTCAACCTGCTCCATCCCCGAGGAGCCCGTCTCAGGAGCGCCGCTTAACCCGGCGTGTAGCGGGGGGCGGGGCTAGAGAGGGCTGTGGCGTCCGCCCGCGGCCCCCAGAGCCGGCCCGGGTGAACGGGCAGGGTGGGAGCCGCGGGAGGGCGCCCCTGGCGGTGGGCAGACCGAGGGATCTGAGCGGACGGCGGGGCTGTCGGGACAGAACCAACGTCAGTCTGCTCATGGACGGCTGAGAGCTGTTGGGCCAGCCCTCAACCGCACCGCCGAAGAGGCCGACCTGGGATGTGGGAATGTCGGACAGACGGGTCCGCGCGACATCCAGCACATCAAACAGGTACGGCCACCGAATGGTGAGCATCACCCGACCCAGGGAGCGTACGACCACTTTCGTCGCTCAGAGAGCAAGGTTAGTGGCGGCGCGCAGCTCAGTGAAGAGCCCTGGGTCAGTCCCGCCCTCGTGCAGGTCCATGAGCATCTGGGTCAGGTAGACCAGCAGAATGACCATGGCACGCAGTGAGGCGGCCGCCAGTCCCGTGGCGCTATAGGATCTCGCCACAAGCGTAGACGAAAAACTACAGGCCACGGACGGGTGCTTAGGATTGCGCCGAGAAGAAGCACTCTGAGGACACATAGCATCGCAACAGAGCGTTCAGCCGGGGGAACCCCAGTGTACCCACGGGCAGCGGCCCCATCGAGGGGAGGAAAGGCGGATGAGATCAGCGAATGGCCCCTGATCTCATCATGCACGTCCGGGAAGAACGGTATTGGGGTTTGCCGTGGACGAGGGTCGGCGGCCTCACCCAAAAACCAATCGTCCCGGGAAAGCATGGCCGTCATCTCCGGATCAGACTCGACGAGTCGTCACTTCCAGGAAAATCAAACCCACCTAGTGAAGCTGCTACAAACATAATATCATCCTCTGTAGCTTCAAATGAAACACACGGGCCACCAGAGGGTAGACCCGTGGGAATCACCTGTTCACTAGCGGGCACCGTCATTAAAGAGGGGGGCTGGGGTCGCGGACACATAGTCGGCGCCTTGTTCCAGACCGAAACCCTCAGGTCACCCTGGCCACCAGCCGAAGATCGGGGGGTGGATGAGGGGACTCTCACTCATGTGAGTTCACCGAGTCTCGACCTTAATGACGCGATGATCATGTTTCCATGGAGAAAACATGAGTCATCCACGAGCGCTGCTCTAGCATGATCAAGCCCAAACATACTAGACAACGCTCGTGCCCATCAGAGTCCGATACCAAGTTGCCGCACCATTCATTTTTTTTTTTTTTTTTTGAAATGCACGGGCGAGCCGTCTTTAAAAAGACGTGCCGCGTGCAAGCTCTTTTAGTGAGAGAAAACTCAAGTGTTGAAGCACCCGGGGAGACACGCACCGACTGGCAGACCACTGCAACAGATCAGCAGGAAGCACGCGCTCGCCGTAGATCGCCGTCACACCAACACTCGAGGTACTCGTTTGTAAAGCTGACAATTCAGAGATGGCTTGTGGAGAGAAGAATACACTTGGCTCCGAAGCGAAAACATAAACTGCTGTTGCGGACTTCCTCCTTTTATACCCACGAGGTGGGGCGGAGTTACGTCATGCAAATTCCGCAGACCCATGGCATTTCTTTGCCATTGGCTCGTTTTGTAATACTCGAAGTTGATAGGCTTTCTAAGCGAAACCCCATTTCGTCGTCATCCGACGTAACTCGGAGTGACAACGAAAGGGAACTTCAGAAGCGTAAATGAAAACTTCAGAAGCAAACGAAAACTTCAGAAGCGTAAATGAAAACTTCAGAAGCAAACGAAAACTTCAGAAGCGTAAATGAAAACTCTGGAAGCGCATTTGTAAGTTTAGATCAGTTAAAGAAATATGAGGAATAGTTAGCAAAACATGCAGTGTGTTAAAAAAAAAAGTAAAAAAAATGCTTGCGATTCATTCTTTTTCAGTTTCAAAGATATTTTATTCAATTTCAATTTATATGTTCATTAGTTTCTTGAAAAGTTACGTTCATTATTATCGGCACAAAAATAATTCCATATGTTTCAAGATATGCAATGGAGTAGACCAAACTTAACAGGGAGGGAGGGCAATACACTCACATGCATGTACACGAAACACACTCCTTGTCGGCCGCGCCCGCGCGATCGACTCCCTCATCCATTTGTGAAGAAAAGAAATGTAATATTATGATTTCCGTCATTTTTTATATATATTTTTTTATATGTGTTCCGGGCCGGCCCACATTGGCCAGCGGCCCACCGGGAAAAGTCCCGGTGCTCCAGATGGCCAGTCCGCCCCTGCTCCTGGTTAAATAAAGGTTAAATAAAATATCACGGAGGCGCGTGAACTGGACTCTCGTCTCATAAATGAACCTAAACTCAGCGTATAATGTACTTGCCTCTCACAAACCTGAGAAATATATAGAAAGCTTGAAATGTCTAGGCCTACTTGTAAACAGAACAATTCAAAACGAAAGAAAACAGACTGCTCTCTGCTATTTAATCCATGCAATGTGCATTTCTCTCTGGCGCGTTCACTAGGCTACTGTGAAGATCGCGAGTCAGCATCGTCAACTTCATCTTTGCAGCCGACACACTGACACAGAAAACACTTGTTTATTAATAAACAATTAAAATGTCTCCTTGCTATATTTGACATATTCATAATCATTACTTTTGCTGGTTCTTTGTGGCAGCTTTTAGATATTTTATTGGCAGCGCCATGTTACATGAACTCGTCAGGCGCCTGACGCGTCACCACTGCTTCAGCACCGAAAACATGTTGTTTTTTTCAAATCTAAAATCAAAAATCGTGATACGAACCGAATTGTAGGTTTGGTCTATCGTTACAGCCCTACTAAGATGAGAAAGCAGCAGTTTAGTCGTTTGTCATGGTTGTAAACATAGGTTAAATTGGGCCGGAGCGCACCAGAGCGCAGCACTGGTTCAGCACCCCGCCCACCAGCGCCGTTACCATGGAAACCCGCGAAATGCTAGACGCAGCGGTTCTCAAAGTGTGGGGCGCGCCCCACTGGTGGGGAATAGAGACGGGAGGATTTTTTCCTTTTTATGCATTTACATCTTTATTCGTTCATGGCGAGTCCGCGTCGTCAACTTCATTTTTGCAGCGACACAAAAAACACCAGTTTATTAATAAACAATTAAATGTCTCCTTGCTATTTTTTACACATTCATAATAATTACCTTTTCCGGTTCTTTGTGGCAAGCTTTATGCGTGCGGTCGTGCGCTTGCTTGAGTGCGGCTATATAACGCTCATTGCCCTGTATAGCCTATTTAAGTAATTAAATGAATATAAAGGGGCGATTTGTCCACTAATGGCTTAAATGAACAACTACTAGTCGACTAGAAAAAAACTTTAGTCGGAGGCAGCCCTTATTCCACATATTTTCAAACCAGCAGGCCATTCTGGGTTAAGCGCGCGACCCTGAGCGGAATGAGCAAGCGGAGTGGAATATTCAGAAATGCGCACTTCCTACAGGACAGTTGAGGCTGTCTGGAATATGTATGGTGCTGGTAAAGATACATCCAGGACCTCGACTGAAAGGTGCATGTATGACGGGCTTGCAGCTAAATTATCCTCAGAGGGTTTTGTTGTAAATTTGGGACTAATGTTGGATGCTCTAGAAGAGCTTAAAGACTTGTCTGAGGCATTACAAAACAGAGAAATTCGTCTCTCAGAAGGTTTAAAAAAAGTTAAACGGCAGGCTGATGTTTTCTTAGCAATGATGGAGACACCAGGCCCTCATTACCAGATTGCCTGTCAGGCTGTTCAGGATGGTGTTTTTAAGGGGGTTCCATTGAAAACTGGTGGGAGACAAATAAAAATCAATCACGAAAAGTTTGTTCATGCACTCAGTTGTTGCATGACCAGTCCATGCATCAGTCCATGCAGACCAAATAAATGTGTTGTCACCTGACACCTGGCCCTCTCCAGTGCCATTGCTGTATGGAGAACAAGAATTGAGGCAGCTGTGTGTTAGTCTGGCAATGAACTACTGTAGTGTCAAACAAGGTTTCAGGGACTACAAGGAAAACCCAAACATGGCAATTAAAGAGGCTCTTCTGAAATTAAAGCACACCGTAGATACACTGGCTGTGAGCACAGCTGAATGTGAAAGGGGATTTTCAGCGATGAATATTATTGTTTCACCACTGAGAAATCAACTGAAGATTGTCAATGTGTCCTCTTTGATGTTTGTAAAGTTAGTGGGTCCACCACTAGAGTTGTGGAACCCAACTAAGTTTGTTAGGAAGTGGGTGATGACAAGGAGGTCAGCAGACTATGCTGCTTGTAGATAAAGAACCATAAATCATAAATCAGAGGAGCCTGCATTTACTCCTATTTGGAAGCTGATGAATGCATGAATTGTAGTATGTGAATAAGTAAATGTGATGTATTTAAAGTGTAAACTGTTATGTCTGCACACAGGTGCCTCAAGTGTTGTTCGGGTTGTTTCATTACCTCCCGTGTCGGTGTGATTAAATCAAACATAACATTAACTGGCAAAGAATTTGCCCCTGATTCTCTTAAATCTACATAATTTTCTTGTTTAAAAAGACATATTTGCCAATGTTAAATATGTTTAATTTCATACATTTTCCGAGGTTGAAATCCATTGCCTGCTTGTAAACATTAAAGGTAAAAAAATAATAATAAAGTAAGTGAATTGTAAAGTATTTATCTTTGTTTACACGTTAATACTGGAAAAAGAGCCACTTTGGTGTAAAAACACATTAAGTAATTTTATGGCGCGATTTTGAATGATGACCATTTACTGTAAATAAGGGCTCCCCCTCCCTACAAAAGCCAATTTAACCACTGGTTGTAAAAAAAAAAAAACAATGGCTATCTGAACATCTTTGCCAAGCACAAACGTAATCAATAAATTATCAGGGAGGGTCGCCTTTTTTCACAATCATTTTGGAGGGTCATAGAAAAATTTATTAGCCTACTGGCGAACAGGCGAAGGGAGGGTCAAGTCTTTTTTGACTACAGATCTCAAAACTCCTCCGGTATATAGCCCCTTAAATAAAAAAAAAACCGAACAGTCCCCAAGTTCACTGATCTTGCGTATTTTGATATATTTATTAGGCTTACCTAGATGTGTTGTGAATGTTACGTTTTGCTTATTCGGATGCTTATAGACATATTTGTGAATGTGATACATGCATGTGTGTAGGCCTACATCAAAGTGAAAATTAAGTGTATTTCCAACTCTGAACTCAGTCCCCAAGTAAATTCGGTTATTAAATAAACAAATAGCAAAACGAGTTGTGCGGTGTCCCCACCACTTTTCAAAGCAAAGTTACGCCACTAGTGTCAATTGTGTGAATCTCACGTTGAATGCGTGAGAGTTGGCAGCCCTCGAGCCCTGCTATATTCATCTGGGTGGTTGCTTTCTAGTACAAATGAAATTAGCAGAAATTAGTCTCTATGATATTCAAATTAATCTGTCAATGCAAGATTAACCCATAAGAAACCCGCTGTGACGTGGGTGTCACAAACACTGCTGATTATCTGGAAAGGTCTTTTTAAAGCATTATACCTCACTTTCAACCCAGGAAGTCCCTAAGGGACATTTAAGGAACACCCAGGTTCAGTCATGTGACAATGTGTGCATTTTTGTTGCCATGGTAACATTTCCAAAATGGTGGCCTGTCTGGTGTGCACATGTTGCAGTATCAGCAATTTTTTAAAACACTTTTTTTTTGTTATTAAAGGTATTTTTCAACCCATGCAACAATTCTAATGTTTTAATAACATATCCTAGATTACACTTGACCTGATTTTAAAACATGTCTTGTACAAATTGATATAAAACAAGTTTTGAAAATGTTGTGGTGACATATGTGTCACATCGGGCTGTTAACCTTAAAACAGTAGGTGGAATTTTGATGTGACGTATGTGTCACATTAAGAAAAATGGTAATGAGCTGCTCAAATCATTTAGCTGATTCAATTATTTTAGTGTTATATATATATATTCTGCTGCTCAATTCAAAGCATATTTTAACATATGTAAACAAAAAAATGTCAAAATAATAACATTGGTAAAGGGTAACTAAACACCTGGTCAGAGCCTGACTCCACCTACTGGCAATATTTGAAAAATGCTGGAAAAGTGGGCAGAGCCCAGCAGAGGGGGGGGGGGGCGTGCACCTGAGATACATCTCTCTGTAGGCAAGGACGTGGTGAGCTGGTGGCTGCTTATGTCACAGGGCACCACAACTTCCAATAGGAAAATTCAACTGCAGTAGCCACCGTTCAACCTGAAGAGGGCAGCACTCAGAAGTTTTTACACCATATATTGTAGAATTAAAACACTTTATACCCAAATATCCAAAAAATTACTTGAATCAATGAACAGCAATAATAAAGCCCCAGTCTTACAGATCATTAACTTAAAAAAGTTGGTTTAGGGTTTACCTTTTCATGAAATGTATTTTGAAAATATTTTGCATACCTGTAACTAAAACAGGTATGCAACATATGGTATAAAACACCATATTTATTTTTATTCAGTTTGCACATTTTCAAGTTGTGAAAAAATAATCTAAAAATTTATTTCTGATTAAACCATATACCTGAAAAGGTCACAGTTATGGTCACAGTTATGTGGTTTTGAGATATGTGGCAAAGCAAATTAAATCCAAAAACTATTACTTCTGAAAAAGTTTTTTTTTATTTATCTTCCCAGAAAAGTTATAATTTTGAAAATGTTGTGGGAAAGAAAATAAACAGAAAAAACTGTTATTTAGCAAGAAAACTGACAAAAAAAAAAAAATTCAAATGAGAAATAAAAGCCCAATGTGACATATATGTAACATTAAACATTTATCATAAACGCCCAATGTGACATATGTAACATTACAGATCTTTGACAAGGAGTGGTTGTATTTAAAAAACAACGGCAGAAACATGTTTTAAGTGGTCCATTTAGTCTGTTTTATATGCCCCATAATTTTCCTATAAGGGGAAATTGGTCCGGGTTCTTATGGGTTAAGTTGCTTATCATTAGGGTAGATCGCTTTGAAAAGAAATAGCTCACCTCTGCTTAACAAGCCACATTATTTGAGGTGTAGTGGGCTAATTCGTGTCTGTGATTTATAAACAAATGATTTATAAATCTATGATTTATAAAAGTGCAGGGTTAAATATATGCCGATTTTTAATGTTTAAGGTTTCATTTACAACTCTAACCATAAATATGATCAGACTTCATAAGTATGAAAGACTTCTGGCTGCTAGCATTGACTGTAAGCAGTATCTTCTCACTGCCCTCTAAGGGCCTGAAATCAGTATTGCACATAATCTGTCACGAACCACACAGGCCCGAACATGCTTCTGCTGTCACACAAAAACACATGATTGACAGTATATATCATCACAAATTTCTTACAGATATAATTTGACAACACTGACATGCTTAAATGGTCAAAGATAATAAACCACTGACAAACAAAGCTCTAAGATACAAACCTTAATGAAATTACTTAAGCAACTGCCAGCTTTATGTTTTCGCTTCATAAATTAATCTGACTGCATGGTTATTTTCAGTTTTACTGCCTTTGCTGTTCCTCGTTTGTCTGTTATTCTTCTGCAGTAGTGAACATGAACTCTTCCTGTTGTCTTCGACTCTCACTTTATTGATTACAATCCACTTGGAAGATTGATGATATTTTAACACAGCACATGGATCTCATTTTCCTCAAAACTGGAAGGAAAACAAAAGCATGGAAATGACTTGTTTAAGAGTCTGGAACTACTTTGCTTTATTTAAATCAGACAGGGGCAGCTCTTTTGGAAAGCAGAGAGGCGTTTCTAAGTGGCTATCATGGTTTAGCATTAGGCGTGCAGTGAATTCTGCAAGGGGATTTGAGTGCCTGTGGTGATTGTTGTTGATGGAAACCAAAAAGACAAAAATGAACGACAATCCATTTATTTATGTTCTTTGCATCAGAAAAAGCTGTTTGTTTGAATTTCATGCTTTTAACTCAGTCTGTTTTTGGTCTCATCTCTGTGCCAGTAATGTCTTTTCAGGACACAGGATATTAGTGGATTCTTGGGCACAGATGGGAAGCCCCTCGCTTCTGGCTCTGGAGGTTCACACGATCCCCTGAATATTTCTTCAGTTTTTCCATAGAATTTGGGGGAAGAAAAATAACTGATGCCAATGAAACAGGAACCTTCGACTCTCCTAAACTGCTTCAAACAGCTAGATGTGCACTTTTGTCTTGAGGAGAAATGCAGTGTGACAAAAAAATCACAAAGCATCAGGAGGTCAAACACTCGCATTGTAACTTTTCTTTAGAGAAAAAAAAAGTATGAATTGCGAGATGTAAAAAAAAATATTGTGCATGTGGTCAGGTCAGGTGTCCTCAAAAAATATGAGAAAATTCTGTCAACAGAATTCTGAGAAAAAAGTTGCGAGATAAACTCAGAATTCAGAGAAAAACAGTCAGAATTGCAAGATCTTGTCACATGATGTTGAACAAGACAAAAGGGTAAGTTGTGATGAATTCACCTTTATTTCAGTCTGAGAAAATATACAGGAGTACAGATGAAGATGAATGTGAGTACGGAGAAACAACACTGTCCACAATAACAAAACTCCTTTAGGAGATGAAAAATATATATGGACCAATAAGCAAATATGGACCAATTGGTGAATACTCCCTTTGATATATGGAAAAAAGTTGAGAAAATTATGGGAGGCCCCTTCTTATACACCCAGACAACACCATTATGGCATAATAATTCAGTAATACTAACACTTTATCTCCTCTTCTATTTATAATAATAAAAATACATGTACTGTGTTAGATTAAACTGAGAAGGGTCATAGCACTTTGTTGTCCTACTGTTAGTTTAACTGCGTCTATTGTTCTCATTTGTAAGTTGCTTTGGATAAAAGTGTCTGCTAAATGAATAAATGTAAATGTAAATAATCGTTTGCGTACTGGTAACAAACCCTTCTTCATACCCTGAATGACATTTTCTGTGATAAGGACATCATATAATTTCAGGACTTAAGTACAGAGTTTTCTTTACCTGGATTTTATTTCTTTTTATATTTAAGACTGAGGTCAGCCCTGAAAGCCTATGGCGTTCCTTGGGCCACTAACATACCACATCCTCTGTGGGAGTGTGTAATTCAATTATTTTATTGCAGTACTCTTATATTCCAGCTAGCTACTTATGCTATCTACAACTTTTATTTGGCTATCTTATTTTTGAGAATTCTGAAAAGAAGTCAGAATTGTAAAATATAAACTAAGAATTCAGAGAAAAAAAAGTTCGAATTGTGAGAATTGCAAGGGGGAAAATTAATTGTGAGATGTAAATGCAGAAATCTGAACAGAAGTCAGAATTGTGAGGAAAAAAAAGTCAGAATTGTAAGATGTAAATTCAGAATTTCAAGTTTATAACTTGCAATTGTGAGATATAAATACAATTGTGACATGAGACAAATATTGTGAACTGAGATATAAACCCAATTATGGTAAAAAAAAGTCAGAATTGTTAGATAAGTCGCAATTGGCCATTTTTATATTTTTATTTAAAATATAAGGAAAACTCAGAATTCTGAAGAAAAAAGTCATAATTGTGAGATAAAAAGTCACAATTACCTTTATATATATATATATATATATATATATATATATATATATATATATATAAAGGTAATTGTGACTTTATATATTTCTTATGTGGCACACATTAGCTTCCATAGTGTTCTGATTTTGCAGAATGTTTGGTTGTTTAAGGCCAGAGGAAACCGGCATTCCCAGGGTGCTCTCCGTTTGAAATGATTTAGACCTTACTGCAGACTAATTGCTTTAACAGTTGACTGTTGGGTGGAAGTCACTGCAAATGGACCCTTTAACCACATGTTGTTACATTTGGTTTATTACACTTACTGTTTTTGAAAAGAAAGAATGGTGTATAACTCTGCATTAGTATTTTTACAGTAAAATGAGAGCACATTTATGTAAAACATCCTCCTCGTCTTCTGAACAGAGGTCTGAAACAACATAGTGTCAAAATAGGAATCTTTTGCTCAGTTTAAACAATGTAGCATCAAAGCCATAACCTAACATTGCATGCATAGCTGTTACCATAATTACTCTGAGTTAAAGGCACCAGAGAACATCATGAGAGGGCAGAAGAGAGAATGGGGGTTAAAAAGCTCTGTTATCCACAGCCATTCTGTTAAATACAGGTCTCTTCACCAGTAAGAGGTGAAATTAGAGGGTTAAGAGATGTGTATTTCAATAAGTAGCCTGATGGTGTTTGTTGTATTTTCATCAAAAGAAGTCCCATGAGTGCGACCTGTATGCACATGTACTGAGGAATATTATCTCTGTGTTTATGTCTTCAGACAGGAGATCATAAAGATACATTAAAGCCAGCTGTGTGCTCAAATGTCTCACCCAGATCTGACACACACACACACACACACACACACACACATACACACTCAAAGAAAAGGCTAGTAAAAGAGGGATGCCACATGTGGAAACATACATAAACTGAAACACATTCTTCTTTGAGTTGAAAAGGATGGTTTGTGAAGAACTGAGTTGGCACAAAAGAGACCGCAGTAAGAACTCCAACAACACTGCCCTTTCAAAGATAAGACTGTCCGTCTGTGCATTTCAGTGGTGGGGATTTATCAGTGACTTTTTTTGCATTGTTAAACCAGTCTTTAAGAGTTGATCACAGAATCAACAGATTTGTCTTAAAGCACTAATTCATTTAGCAACAAATCCTGTGGCTGCATCTGAAATTGCATATTCTCTGAGTAGACACTTTTTTTGATTAAGTAATTACTTTGTGACTGTTAAAAAGTATGTTCTATACAGCATGAATGTGTGAAGTATGAATGAAATCCGGACGCATTTATGTTGTCATTGTCATGTGTGTCTTTTGTGTCACTTCACTGCAAATCCTTTGGCCTCATGGGATATTAAAGTGTCTATTTGATACGCACGTCAGCATCTCACAGGAAATTTTGGTAATTTTAGTTGGTTTTAATTATGAATTCTATGAATTCAGACATACTATTTTTCTACTAGGGAAGTATGCCTATCTGGATGCAGCCAGTGATTTTCTTTATGAATGAGTCATTGAATCATTCATTCAACAGATTTGTCAAACATTACTGATTCATTCAGGAACAGCAATGTTGCTTGGGGATAGAACAGTTCTTCTGTGGCTTAGTCTGGAAATATTTCCGTTAATAGAGCAAAAATCGATTAACAGTCTGGCCCTATTGTGTCTAATATGAGAGTTACTCAATATTAAACTGTTGTATAAATGTATAGCTTTTAGAATTACAATTAAAGCTTCTACAATTAACTTCTTGTGAAAGGGATGATTACAACATTCCATTTCCGTCTACTCCAGTTGAGTCGTAATGTTATATTTACAATACGTTCAAAAATAAATTTTAGAACCAAAGCGAAAAAAGTGTTGAAACGCACAAAAATGATTTTAAAGTCAATACTACAGATCAAAATTCATAACTGCACTTATAATATGAAAAGAAAGGATCAACAAATATATATTTCTGTCATAATCGTGCAGCTCTGACACATTTCACATATATTCATGTTTTGTTATTCAACTTGTCACTTTGAAGGAGAGTGTTGGTGAAACAAAAGAGACATTCAGCTCCAGTAGCTATTCTCTATGCTGAATTTTAGAGCTTCTAGTAGCTCCCGAACTGCTCCAATTGCTCCTCCACTCATCTCATGGTGTGTTTTTCATCCATTTTAGTGGCCTGTGCCATTGGGAATTTATTCAAGCTTCTTCCCCTCCGCCTCCATGTTTGATTATCCAGATGTAGAAAAACCTCTGGGGGGGATGTTTTTTTACTGGCTTATTACTTTTTGCAGTCAATGCCTGAGTGTCTTCTTGCCATGTCTAAAATGTAATGTCTATAAGTGGAAAACATTGTTTTCCTTGAGGGTCTTGGAAGTTTAGTAATAATCCCTGTCATAGTCCTGTAATTGGTCATAGCCCATCATTTCATTCGTGTTTTGTTCCAAATAGGCAGACATCTCATCTGAGTAAAAAATAAAAAATAGATTATACATAAAGGTAATGGGGCAGGAAGTATTAATGTGGGGCCCATTACAGCTCAGGGTACATCTTTTACCTGGTGGCAGGACTCCTAAAATTGCTGTGGCTGAGATGTGGCCAAGCTCATTTCGGGCAATGCACCTGTATGTGCCAGAATCCATTTGACTGGCCTCTTCAATCTGTAGCCAACTGGAAAGTTCATACTTTTGAGGACCACCTCGTGACTACAGGAAAACAGAAATGGATAAAGAAATGGAAAGGCTGAGGTGGATCTTGAAATATATTCAAATTTTCCTATATCTGCTGAGGAAGGGGATCCATATATATCTTTTGTAATTCTTGACAAGTTAATTAAGGCACACAACTAGGAATGTCCTAAACCTTGAAACCATAAACACCTGCAGTTAGACATGAATAATCCAATTAAATCTGCAGGCTTTAATCACATTTTCTGCACTCATTTTGTGGGGGAAAAAACAGTGTAATTGAGAATAATTTATTTCAACGTGGTAACACGTATTAGCCAAAATATTTAATAAGCGGACACATGGAAGGAGATGAGCAGACTTTTATGAATGACATGGAAATATGTAGAGCTTATAGAGTTCTCTGGCTGCAGATTCTGTGTGGCCCTAAACATTTAGTTAAGTCTATAGCTATATTACTTCACAGAGTTTCTGTTTAAAACATCACTTTTACATTTGGAAATACTTTACCTGAACAGATATGTGGGGATCATCGCCCGGTAAAATGACCTCTTTTCCATCTTTCCTCCATTCCACTAGCGCCATGGGAAATGCAAACACCTCGCAGAGAAATGCTATACTGCTGCCCGTTATATTTACCAGATTATGTGGCGGCACTTTGATGACGGGGGCTTACCAGAAATAGACAGAGAGACAGAAAGAGGTAAAGAGGACATATCAGGGATCACATTCAGAAACACTTCCTATGTCAGCTTGATGTGAAGAGCAGTTTAAAGGTCATAAACCCACTCTTTAAAGTCACTGGGAAATTATAGGGGCGAGGTCCAAAATTCCCAAGTGCCGGCAGCTTAGAGAGAAAAACACTCTTGATATAACACTTCAGTTCCATGTGTGAAAGAAAATTAAAAGAAAGAGAGAGAGAGATTAAAACAACTATAAATAAATACTTCTTGGAAAAAAATACTTGAGACATTTATACTCTATTTATTAAAGAAATACATACATGCATGCATACATAAATGTTAGATAGAAAAACACTTGAAAAAATGTCTATTCTATGCATTAAAGAAAGAAAAAAAATTGTAATGAAATTATACTAAATATTGTTCACACTCAAGATACTACTCCATGTTATAAATACACAAATAAAGTTTGGAAAAAATAAAAGAAAGAAAGAAAGAAAGAAAGAAAGAAAGAAAGAAAGAAAGAAAGAAAGAAAGAAAGAAAGAAAGAAAGAAAGAAAGAAATTAAATATTGTTGGAAAAAAAAACTTTTGACATATCTACTTCATTTAAATTAATTAATAAATGCTGGTGAAGAAAAACTCTTGAAACACATTTATTATTCCATTTATTAAAGAAAGTGTAAAAAATTAAATTAAATTATATTAAATAATGGTTGATGGAAAACACTCTTGAGATACAAACAATAAATATATAAAGGCTGAGAAAAAACACTCGAAACATCTGTACCCCATGAAAGAAAGAAAGAAAGAAAGAAAGAAAGAAAGAAAGAAAGAAAGAAAGAAAGAAAGAAAGAAAGAAAAGTTTGTTAAAGAAAAAAAAATCTTTTTGCATTAAAAAGAAAGTAAACAAACAAACACAAGAAAATACATGGTTGTAAAATGCTGTGTTGATTGTTTATTGTTCATACCTGTCCTGCACGGCCCGTCGCTCACATTGAGTCCAGGATTTGAATAAGCCGCTTCTTTGTATTTGCAGAGATTCATGTAGGTCTGTCCGTCTGAGCCACACAGAGGTTTCTGAGACGAACACACACACTGAGCCTCTGGCTCCTCATCGTCCGCTTCATCTGACCTGTCCAGTTTGCACTCCATGTCCTTTCCACACAATCCGTAATAGAGATTTCTCTGGCCGAGATCACAGGACTGTCCCTCCAGGTTGGCGCATTGAGAGCAGCAGCCGCAACTGTCCTGCACCAGCCCCGCTCTACAGCCCTGCGCCAGCGGGCACAGCTCCGGCACACACTCCTCACACTCTTGCATCCTGTTCCCCTCATCAAACTCATCCGTCCCTTTGTAATAGTCGAAGGTGGCCAAGTCCTCGTCCATGTAGTCATCTTTGTAATTGGGGAAACCTTCTCCGGGTCTGACGCTCAAAACCAAAACAGCAAACATAACTATTTGCTTTAACATCATGAGAGCTTATGTCTCGTGCCCCAGCTATGCATGCAATAAATGCAACTTTTTCCCCAAAGCTGCGGCTTCATCCCCGACAGCCGTTCTGCGTGTGAGTCGGTCAGTCTCACAGCCTGTGGCTGTGAAAGAAAATAAACACAGATATCCTCCCCCACTCCCGCGAACTAATAGCTTCAGCTATTGGATGCCAGAGTTGAAGGGAAAAAAAATCATGGTGAATTTTTGTGGTGTGTTAGAAGTTTACGAAACGATACATTGAGTTTAAAGTAGCCTAGTTTATTTACAGCGGGCGAAAGCTAACGACCACTAGGTGGCGGTATATCTTTAAACTTTAACTTCAAAGTGAATTCGTATGGTTTAAGGATGTGAGAAACGGTTGCACAGGAGAGGCATTGAAAAGGACACATTAGCGTTATTATAGTTGATGTCACCAGAAGATCCTGAGTTGCCTATAAAAGACAGATCTATTGTTGCTTCATGTGGGCATCTCTGACCCTTGAGGTTCCTGCAGAGTTTAGTTCCAACCCGTAGGCTACTGTAAACCTAAATCATGTAGAGCAGTTGTTCTCACCCTTTTTGACTCCAAGGCCTAAACTTATTTTAATCTGTGGGTATTCATAGTTTATGTATATATGTATATATATATAAAAAAAACATAACTAAATGAATTATAATTAAAATAATTAAATTTCAGGATTCCAGAAGTTAGAAGCAAAATGTTCTTCAAGGCTCCAACTCTTTTTAACTCATGAATTTGCATGAAGTAGGCTAGTAGTCCAGTAGTTCATGATTTACTGGATATTCAATCAATCGATCAATCAATCAATCAATCCAGTTTCTACCCGATAAATTATTTTAGAGCTTGCCATCACCTTTAATAATATTCATTATAAAAATACCTAAGGCATTTTAACATTTTATTAATTTCCATGACTTTCCAGGTCTAGATTCGTGAATTCTCTTGTGAACACGAATAATTCTTATTCTCTGAATGGACTTAGTCACGTTGATGTTTGAACTGTTTTTGCCTCGTTTTCAAGGACTGTGCAACACTTTTTCCTGTGAATGTAAACCTGAGATATATTTGGGTTCAACATACTTCTGTGAATGCAGATTTATGTTAGGTTGGATGCCACACTTAAAAGACTGTGAAAATCTCAACCTATGATAATTTAGATATTTGTTGTACCCGGTTCCTAACAACTTTGAAAGACCTGTCCTGTGAATACTTTCCTGAGTGATGTGGAATGTCTGGCTGTTGATTTGTGTTCCTGTGAATAAACTCCCACATCTGGATTCATATACCTGCTCCTCTTGTATCATTACAGAATGGCCAGACTGTACGTGACAAATTCAGCTGGAGTTTTCATTAAACCTGAGGCTTTCCTTTGCACCATATTTTAGGATGGGAGGAGGATTGAAGAATATGTGGATGAGTTATTTGGTTATTGGTACCTAATGGCGAGGGATGATCATGTTCTTATTCACTGCTTCCAAAGCGGATTGGATGATGATGTCTGCTAACTGTTGCCAGCAGAAAACTGTGTAGCAAATTGCCTCGTGGGAAATATGAATAATTAATTATAACTAGTTATAATTATAAATATTTGCATCAGTTAATCGAATTAATTATATAATAAATTACCTGTTCGTCCAGCAAACACTGAGTGTTAATTGTTTATTAATTCTAAGAAATGCTAATTTCTGGGGATTGGGAAATAACTTTCTTTCTATACAATACTACTAAAGAGCTTGTTGCCAAAATCTGCATGATTAGGGACTCCAGTATATGAGCACGAACCACAAACAACTTTATATGTGACACAAACAAGACTTTATTAACTAGACTAAAGACTAATTTAACATTGTAACGAGGTCCACTTGGACAGAACCCAAGCGCAGTTTATTTCAATATCCAAACGTGATCAAAATACAAAACAAAACCTTGACATAAATGAACACTCACCACACAGTGGTTACGCAAACAATACATGACCAAGACACATGGCAAACATGAGGGCTTAAATAAACACATGGTCCATGGACTAATCACTAAACAAGACACACCTGTGAACATGATTAGACAATAAACCAATGACAACATGAGACAAGAGACTAGGAAAGCACATGGCAGGATCAGATGAGGGCAAGGGAATCACATGACAAGACAGGAAACATGACTGACATAAAACATGAACCAAAACAAGACGTGACAAACATACAGACCCATACATGCATACAGTTTAGCAATGGAAAGAGTACTGAAGCAGAATACAGGAGAGCAAGTTATAGCATTGTTTGAAATTCAGCAGATCAACAGCCTTGAGCAAACCATCAGTTTAGTTCTAGCACTCCCTTTTTTAAAAGGTGTAGGGATACTTAATGTTTTGAATAATGAGACTAAGTTTGATATTTGCATGTCAAGTTTTTTGAGGCTCCAGTCGATCTTTGCTTATGTTGTCTTGAGGTGAGAGAACCAGTTGGAGTAAGAGGATCTTTGGTGAATGGAAAAACAAGGCCGCAGCCTGGCACAAACTTAGGGGTCCTTAGTAGATTTCTAGCTCAGCATCATCTTCATGTCAGAATTTCTCAGAATCGGGGGAAAAAACTGTGTTGATCTTATGATCAGTGATCTTTTAAAGTGTGAAGATGTCACACCCGCTGGAGGTGTGTGAGCCTGTAAGAAGTTGTTCCTTTGGATGGAAATTTTACAACCGTTTGTCCTCTAGCAGGGCATTTGCATTTGTCATTTGATTGGATGTTTAAGAGAAGAACCTTCAAGAATCTTATAATACTAATGTGTCACAGAGTTAGCCAAATGTAATGTAAATTAACAAATAGGGAATGAAAATTGGAATTCATATATACCAAACACACTACACATGTGATATTAGTTAACCATAGTATACAATTCTGAAACATTAATCCAAAAGAGTTTGAATTAATAGAAAAGTTATATCTATATCCCTATAAAAGGACAATCCTGAGATGGGAAAATTGTATACGTTTATACATTTCCTAAGTGGTTATATATAGAATATATGGGTTTAAAATGGTTTATCTGTCCTTTTCAAAAAGAATTAAGTGAGAGTCCAACCTAAGAGTCTAAACCTTGTAAATCTTCATGTGTCCTGTAACCAGAGGCCCGATGTTAGCTGCATTTCGGGTGTTAGTTGCAGTTTTTGGGGATGGTTCACAGAGCTTTTGTGGGAGAGTAAGTTTGCTGGATTATTCATTAAATATAATTCATAATTTGTGTGTCTGATTGGACCAGACGCTACATATCCCCCTTTCGAACGTTGTTGCCCCTCCTATAGACAACAGCGAGCGACGTCAACGGGTGCAGAATAATCAGACATGCACCCGCCACTCAAGGCTGAAGGCTGTGATGGCTACCTGGTTGTTTGTGTCTCCTGGAGTGGTGGTTGTGTCATGGTGGATGGTGTAGACAGTAGCCAAGTTCAGGTACCTGGGTTTATGCAGCAGGTTTCGAGGCAGCAGATGCCCTGATCAGTGTCACCTGTCATCCTCAAGTCAGTTCGTTTTGGGCAGGTGTTTGCTTGTGGTTGCAGGAAGTGGTTATGGGAGTTGTAGTGTGAAGAGTTTCAGACTGACCTAGTACTGGTGGCAAGAGGGCAGCAGGTGGTTGTTTGCCCTCAGTTTTGCGCCCAGTCACCTGGGGCCTCATGTACAAAGACTTGCGTTGAATTCATACTAAAACATTGCGTACGGCCAAAGCTGTAAATGTTCGTACGCACAAAAACAAAAGAGATGTATGAATCTCTGCGTATGAAGGATCCCACGCATATTCTCTTTGTACATCCCAATTAACGTAAAAATGAGCGCACATGCACGAGCACAACGCCCCACCCAGATTCCTCCCTTAATTAAATACATTTAAATATGGTAATGAGTCCACTTTGGCAAAAGAAAGGAGTAAGAAAATGGCTAAAGCAAGCGTCAAGAAGTGAAACTTTACAGAAAGTGAATCGGAGATGCTACTATCGGAGGTAGAAACGAGAAAAAAAATATTTGGAACTTTGTCCTCCGGAATTAATAACAAAAGGAAAAAATATGAGTGGGAGAGTTTGGCTGATGCCGTCAATGCGGTGGGATCTGAAAGTCGCACTGTAAATGGACTTAAAAAGAAATGGTCTGATATAAAGGTGGACGTTAAATGGAGAACTGCTGCGCACCGACAAAGTGTGGGCAGAACAGGCAGTGGTAAAGGGGTCGATGAACTTACACCCTTTGAGCAGAGAGTTGCCTCAATTATGGGTGACACTTTACTCTCTGGAGTAGTATCTGCTGCTGTGGGAGACTCGGATTTACTACAGGACTGCCACGAAGGTAACCAATATTATCTGCACATTTATTGAATGGAAATGTTTCCGATTCACATATGCAAATTCTTCTTCAGATGGCGCCTTTTCCCATAAGGCTCGTGTGACAATATATGTAAATTATTTTATAAATTGCAAATTAATAGCAATGCATCCCACAGGTGGTAGTGCGATAGACTTGTAGAACAATTCGTTGTGTAATGTTTGCAACTTAACTTCATTGCCTGTAAGAGTCGCCAACGAACAAAAACTATGAGAAATGTACGTACGCCAGACATGAAATTGGCGTGGAGGAACGCACATTCTCACGTTAATTTCACTGTTAGTACATCCGACCGTGAGCGTGAAAGCTGGCGTACGCAAAGTTTTTGTGCGTACGCAAGATTGATACATGAGGTCCCAGGTGTCTGGATTCTGCAGTGTAACTCTTCTCTGGCAGCAGTGCTGACTTCAGCTTGCTTAAGTTGTGTTGGGCAAGGAGTCAGGAGCTTGTCTTTCGCAGTGCTGCTCAGGTGAGTTCTGTTCGAGGAGTTCTTTTGATAGTGTCAGCAGCTCCTGTAACTCAGAAGTAGGAGTGTCCAGCTGTCTTTGTGCAGCTTCCGTTTGGCATCTGCGTGAAAGGTGTGGAGGAGGATGTTGTTGTAGACTGCTGTGGGACGTCCTGTGGTGTTTGCAGGGTGAGGATGTTCTTTCCATGGCTCCTCCCAGCGGTTGGTCTGGTGTCTGGGTCTGTTGCCATGGTGACGATTCTGCCCTCTGCTGACTAGGAGCTTTTTGTTGAAGGCTCTTCCATTGTGGCAATGCTGGGTACCTTCTGATGCCAGGTTTGGATTCTGGATTTTGCAGTTCAGAATCACTGGGGTCTTATAAACCCTTTTGAGGATGCCTTGTGTATGGTAATGGCCTTATGTGTCAGGTCATGCAGTTGTTGAATAGGTGTGTGGGGGCAGGCCGTAAAGGCCTAAATGCTGACTTACAATAGGATGGAGGTTTCGGAGGAAAAGGCTCTTGAAGCTGATGTCCTCCTCCATCCCAGGTTCATTGTGAGCTCCAAAGTAAGCTTGTCTGAGTCTGTGGTAGTAAACACAGGGAGTTTCTTGCCGGCCCTGGCTTGTTTCAGCTGCTGCCAAATAGATGTTTGGATGTTTTCTGGCTGCCGAGCCAGAAAGTATTGCAACTCTGGGCTGGATGTGATCCAGAGCAGATATAGTATATATCTTGGTGGTTCACCCTCTTCAAAGACTGCAGTTGAAAGTCAATGTTTCACAGGTAAGCGTTGACGTTGTGGTCTCCTGCAAGATCTGAGACTTAGGTTGTGTCCGAAATCACCCCCTATACCCTCATTCACTATTCCCTACATTAGTCAACGAATATAGTCCACTTGAAGGAGTGAATGAAAACGAGTGAGCAAATTCGGACACTGAGTGTGCCGGAAAGGGCTGCTGCTTTTGCATAGTTTGTACTTGCTGTTTAATAATAATTTAATAATAATAAGACTGGAAGAACTGGAAAACCTGGAAGAGAGGGCAATTCTCTGAGAAAACAAAGGAAATTAACGTCTGAACTCTCTTTCTAAATTAACATCCCCATTCGAGACACGATCACACTTAAGTTGATAACCTCCCAATTTACAATTCTCTCCCTTCCCCATCTCGTCGCCCTATCATGCTGAGATCACCTAAAATTCACCCAAAAATCTATATGGTTTAATGTGAACAATTATCATACAATACTGTTTATATACTGTTTCAAACATGTTTAGTATCATTTGAAATGTCTCAGTGCGACTGGTATAAAGGTATCATCCCCAAAGAAGTAAACTAAAAGGTAATAAAGTTTTTAAGAGTTTAAAGATATCTTGCTTAAGGAGGAGGGTGGGTCTTTCATGCAAATAGCATCCTGCCCTCAAAAGGTGCTAACTCTGGAGACAGTGATTAATGCAAATATATATAAGGTATATATAAAGAAATGCAACTAGAGGCTCGGCACGATTTGTAATGAGATCGGCCCGTAATGCTGAGTGTCTTTCAGAGCATTTTATGTTATTGTATTGATTATCTTTGAATTGATAATGTAATTGGCATTATACATTTACCTGACTAACAAAAAATTGTTACATTTGGATTTATTCTGATTTACTCTGAAATTATTAACTGTAGTAGATGACGTTGTATCTATTGTTACCGCAAATCTGCATCAGATTAGGAACAGATTAACGTCCAGTTTTGAGTGGAGCATAGGGTACACCAACTGCGATTTTAGAGTTCCGGCTAATATTTGGCACTAATTCAAGTGTACCTGGTTTTGTAAAGGCAAAAATGGGATTTTCCGTTTAGGACAGCAAAATGTTGCTCGACCAACCTAAATAGGGTGAGTCTTATCTGTTTAATTTAATGTTACTTTAGTTAAGTGTAGGCCTACGTGGGAAACCATGGCATGACCAAACCAAAGCTACTATCAGAGAAGTAATATTGGTCGGCTTATATCTGTAGTAGTGGCCATGACCTCTGTCTAAAGTAAAAGTTACTTTAATCCTGCTCCTGGAGGGCCGCTGTCCTGCAGAGTTTAGTTCCAACCCTAATCAAACACACCTGAATCAGCTCATCAAGCTCTTCAGGATCGCTTGAATATACAAAGGCAGGTGTGCTGAAGCAGGTTGGAACTAAACTCTGCAGGACAGTGGCCCTCCAGGAGGAGGGTTGAAGACCTCTGCTTTAATTCAAGTGTATACTGACCACAGGGGGCTATTACAAAATATGTTAGATTGAGTAAGCGTGAATGCGACCGCCTAAGATATAGCCAATTACTTTTGTTTCCGAGTGACCAGAAACTCTAGTTTGTAATCGTCGGCCCGCATAATATTAACGGCCGGTGCGAGGACCCTGTGCGACTTTGCCACCCGAATGAACGAGGATACTAAGAGTAAAGAGTTAAATAGAATAATTAAATGTGTGGCTAAACTATTGTATAAATTATCAATAACCAATTGGCATTCCAACCTAAATTCGAGGTTGTGATAAAATGGAGTCAGATAAAAGTTTAACTGGAATTTAATTACTTTGCCACAATGAAAAGACAGTAGACAGCAGTAAACCTTTACCTGCTTATCGGAAACTGTCGTTGGACCGATTGGGCAGGCCTTACAGTGTGTGACTCTCACAGTGCAATATTGGTATTCTCTAGCCGTTGAATATACATCGGTTGTACACTCGTTATTGCGGTGCATTGTGGTATTAAATGAGTGTCCCCACACTACGAATGGCTGTCCCCTCAAATAGTGCCCTATTTGAAGGAATAGGTGGCGATTTTGGACACACCCTTAGATTTTGTCTGTCCACTGACATAGTAAGGGATACTTACCTTGCTCATTGTGTATGGACTAATCTTCCTTGTGATCATGAATGGATTATTCTCCGGATGGACTTCTAGTTAAGTTGATGTTTGATTCTGAACTGTGCCAGTGAATACATTCCTGAATTTAATTTTTGCCTCATATGTAAGGACTGTGAAAGGCTGGCTAACGAGACTGTGTTGCAAAAGCCTTGTTGATTTGTGTTCCTGAATAAACTCCCACACCTTAATTCATACCTGCTCTCCTTCAGTACCAATAAACTGAGGCCCATTTAGCAGTTTTCTGAGGTGCCCTAGTGGGCCCCAGCCCCCTGATTGAGAACCAGTGCTATAGAGCCTTTGCAGTAAAGGCCTGTATAAGCCTCCACTGGGATATCAGATCTATCTCTCTTTTTAAGCCCCATTTATATAGACTTGCATTTATCAACATAGAATCTGTCTTTTTATTTTATTTTAATTACCAACTGATATTGTATTGCCACTTTAATGTTTATGACCTCTTAATGTTTTAACTTGGGCTATATTTTAATTGTATGTCTTTTTTTCTATTGTGTTTATCCTGGGAAGCAACAGAACAGGTGCTGCATTACAAATAAACTATGTTAACAGCAAGGTGGATTCAAACAATGCGCCACAGATAAATATATATATATAATATTACCTGAAACACATTTAGTGACAAACTTTCACAAGATTCACAGTAATTCTAAATAGCAAAGATGCATCTGCCTCTCTCTTTCAGTTCCACATCCAGAGTCTGTCACTCTTGTTGTAGGTCCTGGACTCTTGGCACAGGTTGTGCTGAATCATGGGATATGGAACAAAGCGTGGCTGGGTGAAAACTGACAACTAATGAAATAACTTTGTGGGGTATCAAAAGAAAAGGGAGGGTATGATGGCGAGGGTTAGGATGTTTGGCTGGCACTTCTTCAACCCTCCCAGTGCCAGTTGGTCAGCCTATTAGGACCTGACTATGAGCGTGTTCTGGAGAGAGATATGTTTTGGCAGTGTTTCCGCCCCTGAGCTTCCGATATATATTGAGCCGTTGATGCCACCACACAGCTACTGGCACACCCCAGAGCAGGTAAGACATACATATGCTTTATTATTGTTATTGTGTTATTTTCATCTCCACCGTTGTATCTACTTAAGTATGGAATATAACTCAGCCATGTCATTCATGCAGACTGTCATGCTTTTGCAATATTCAGTCATCTACACTCTCGACACTAATAATTATTGCTTGCTTCCTACTCTATTCCTAACTTGATTTCTGAACAAAGCTCATCACACCCATCCTGGTTCACTATGGCAACTGATTACCAGAACCCTGCAACAAAGCAAAATCAACCAGTTGCCAGTGCCTTCAAGGTACAAACACGTCGTCAGACTCAGAGTACCTGTGGTGTGTGTTACTTATCTGTTATTCCTACTTATCTTCATTTATACTCTCTCTTCCTTCAAAGTTGGTAATCTACGAACAGGAAAACTTTCAAGGACGCTGTCATGAGCTGACTGGGCCCTGTAACAACCTCCAGGAGGCGGACGTGGAGAAAGTGGGCTCAATACTGGTGCTGTGTGGACCGTGAGTTTGTGTGTGAGAAGAAAAACAGCTGAATGCAAAAGCAATATTGCATTAAATTCAATTAACAAGAAGTTAATATTGAGTAACTGACATTTTAAACACTAACATAAAAGTTCAGTTTGCATGGTTATTTTGTTCCGCTACCAAGGAAAATGAATTCAAACGAAGCGATAGCTTCAAGCTTCACTTGGTACCATGCAACACATGGACAAGAACTAAATATGTGGACAGAAGCAACAGCTCAAATATTCCACTTCGGTTTTTCAATTTCACTAGAGAAAACGGTCCTGGTCCTGGCACTAAGTGGTCCTGGAGTTAAGAGAAAACATTGCCATTTTACTGCTAAATTGGGCTTGACATATTGCATACACTATATTTGACAGAAATACTTGTATTGAAAACAACTTATATTCTAACAATGATAAAATTCTTTAGATGATATGCCAGGTGGATTTTGTGAGGGAGTAGCACTGTTAACAGATCTAACAGATCCAAATCTGGATTGTTCCTAGTAAAAAAAAAAAAAAAAAAAAAAAAATCTATCATGTCATTTATGGAAGAATTTTCAATATCTTGAAATGTTTAGTTTAGATTACACAATGTAAATAGTTTATTTTCGAAAAAGTTAAAAAATAAAGGATTACCAACCCCACCAAAGGATGTCAGTATTAAGGTAAGATATTTTATTTATGAAAACAGACTGATTATGATTACTACTAAACAATGATTTTATAGTTGTATAATGCGTAATTGTGACTGTAAAATATATAGTTTAGGTATAAGAGTGGCATATTTTGAGTTGTCGTATTTGGATTTGTTTAAACCGTCATTGGAAGCATTTTGATTGGCCAATGGGCTGGTTTTGTTACACATATCTGGCAATCCTGTCCCAGACATCATGAAACAATTCATTCTTTTCTGGAACGCTACAAACACAGACAAGCGGAGTGATACAAAGGGTGAAATGTCTCAGTGCTGTTAAATTAGCACTGGGACATTGTGTGACTGAGTGAGAAATCATGACAAAGAAGTTCACTTTTTGTTCTAGGTGGGTGGGATATGAGCTACCCGGTTGTAAGGGGGAACAGTATGTGTTTGAGAAGGGTGAGTATCCTCGCTGGGACGCCTGGACCAACAGCAGACGCAGTGACTGCATCGTCGCCTTCCGCCCCATTAAAGTGGTAACTAATAAATAGCTGCAGAGTTATGAAATGTCATTGTCCTGTATATACAGTAACCAGTCAACATTTTGAAAACTTATTCTTCATTATAAGTAGATTACACATTTTAGAATAACAGTAAGGTCATTGTAAAACTTATAAAATACAAATTGTTGATAAATTATGTGACTAAACATTTTAAACAAGTCAAAGCTAAGTCAAATTTTAGGTTCTACATGTCCTTGAGGTACATCCTGTAAAAAGAGTTGCTGCCTATATATATATATTTAAAGTAGTTTTGGAAAGAAGTGTTTATGCATACACATTTAGATCAAATGATTTTTATGATCACAGTTTCATCATTTCAGTCAAGCATGTCCAAATGTGTATATTGATTTGTCCCAAAGGGGTTCTTTCAATGTACTTTTCTAAACTTCTTATGTCCCCATAGGACAGCCAGGAACACAAGATCGTACTCTATGAGAACCCAAACTTTGCTGGGAGGAAGATTGAGATCGTAGATGATGATGTTCCCAGCTTCCACGCTCATGGATACCATGAGAAAGTCTCTTCAGTTCGTGTGCAGAGTGGCACGTGAGTAAAACCTAAAAATGTCGCTGACATATTACATTAATCTCACATCAGGGACAGTTTCTGATACTTTCCATGTCCTCCTGTATAACAACAGTTTTGCTTCACTTCTTGTTTTAATCTCCATTACAGCTGGGTGGGCTATCAGTACCCAGGATACAGAGGCTACCAGTATTTGTTTGAGAAAGGAGAGTTTAAGGAGTGTTCTGAGTTTGGGGCCCTGCTTCCTCAGATCCAATCAGTGAGGCGCATCCGTGACATGCAATATCACGCAAGAGGGGCATTTCAACCCTCTAACTAAGTTCCCAGCAATCCCTCAACCCAAAGCTTCTTAAACACCCCCTGCTTTCCCCACTCTTTACTTTTGAATGCTAATCTTTGACCTTTTCAATTGTGTCAGTGATTCCATTTGCTACTGCTGAGAAATAAATAAGTGATTTTGCGTTATGAATGTTTCTGAGCTTTTATTTGGGCATTCACTGTTTTGTAAGTGGATTGGACTCTTTGATTGATTGGATTTATAATTCATTTATTAAATTCAGTCTCTTTCAAAACATACTAATTCCTATTTATTTCTTTATCTATATACAAAACACTAAATATTGTCAAAAGAGCATCTTGAAAACACTTTAGCTTCTGCCTCAGATAAAATGTTTTAATGGAATATCACTAAGACATCATATTATGAGAAAATTGTACAAAAATGTATAATTTAAAATAAAAAGATTTGTTTTATACAAGTCATACACAGCAGTCATATTGCATGCCTTCAGTTTCTTGTGATCACCTAATATTTGTGAAATTGAAATTGCTTTGAATTTGAAAATAATTTGATTTAGTTTAAAATGTATGTATTCCTGTTGTGTAATATTATTACTATTTTAAATAACTATTTTAATAAATTTTAAAATGTAATTTATTCCTGTGATGCAAAGCTGGTTTTTTTTTGGTCACATGATCCTTCATTAATTATTCCAATATCTGCTGCTCAAGAAACATTTCTTAATTATTTCAATGTTGGTTGTGCTATTTATTATTTTTGTGGGTTTATTATATGAATAGAAAGTTCAAAAGAACACTTATTTGAAACAGAAATCTTTTGTAACATTATAAATTACTTTCACTTTTGAGAAATTTAATGCATCCTTGCTAAAAGTTTTTTTTTTTAAATGTTTTGAATGGCTGTGTACATTTCAAGACCAAACATCTCCAGTATTTCCCCCAAAAAAAGAATGTGGATGTCTTAGTTTATTTGGAATATTCTGATTATATGATTACAGGAATATTTCAATAGCTGTAATGCATGTTAACATCTTTTCAGAATAAGCTTTAATCAGAATATGGACCTTCATCAGAAAATTTGGTAACACTTTAGTTTAGAGTGCAATTCTCACTATTAACTAGTTACTTATCACTAGGATATCGGCTGTTTATTAGTACTTATAAAACAAATATTAATGTCTTATTCTGCATGACCATATTCTACATCCTACATATTCTATTCCTTAATCCTACTTAATACTTAAACTTAACAACTACCTTACCCAATACTTAAAATTAACAACTACCTTACTAACTATTAATAAGTATTTACATTGTAAAAATATATTGTTGGTTTAACTTAAAAAAGTTACCTGGTTGCCTTGCCTAGTACATAAAAAAAAAAAAAAAATTGAGTTAATACAATGAAGGAGATTGGTTTAATCAACAGAAACTAAAAATATGTAATCTGAACCAAATGAATTATCAAAATGTATTTGACAAAAGAAAAAAGTTGATAAATCATAAAAATATTTTTTTTACAGTGTAGGAGTTTGAGGCAAAAGTCGTATTTAATAGTTCGAATTAGACCCTATTCTAAAGTGTGACTGACAATTAAGTGTATGGAAACATGGAAATTGAACTTTAAAAATCACATGAACTTTTGTGATTAAAGTTGTCTGCCAAAAATGGTGTTAATAGATGAGCTCTTCCCAGCGGCATAGTGCATGTTATTTTTGCAAGTTCTGAAAAGAACAATTTTATGAAAAAGAAGGGGGGATAAATCAATTTATAGTTAAATTTTATTACGAATTTACAGTATTGGACACTGGCATTACAACAGTGCAATGGACATCTTTACAGTCAAATTTAAAATAAAAAGGACAAATTACCCTTAAACAGACTATAACAACTGTAGGCAGACAAAGAAAAAGAAGCTGATATTAGAAAAAAAAGAACCGTAGGACACATTACTCACATTCCGTCAGCATACCAACATCACAACATAGACATCAACGAAGACTCATGCGTTACAAAAGTGACTATTGGTCAGAAACGCTGTTCATTAACAGGTGGAAAGTGCTTGTTAAGTGGCAAAATGACCCAGCATTTTTTTTTCCTTTTAAAAATACGGTAACACCTAGTGTGCAATGTAATGTGAACAATGTTTACAGTACTTTGACATTTCAAACTTCCCTTAAGCAAACTAGTAAACAAACAAAAAGTGTGAGTGAGGGACACGAATATAAAACAAATTCCCTTTGTATTCATTCATTATTACATTGTAAGGGAAGAAAAAGATTTATATGCTGATTGTGCAATTTCCTACCATCATTTTTGGCCCATCATTAAAGCAAGTAAAGTATTGGGATACATATACGAAAATAAAGTGAAAGAAAGGGAATGACTGATTGTACATGTGCAATTTTTTCCAATCATGATATTATGGATTCAACCGAGAACATGATGGAATGGTGAAACTAAACAAATGATCCATTATACGGCAACACACAGGCCATTGCATGTAAAAACGCCCCAAATCCGAACACAAAATATGGGTTATTGGGAGTGAAGACGTGTGCAAACAAATGATGAACTAATTTCATTCGGTGGCCTATCCAATGAGGTTCCCACACGCACATCAACGCACATACAGTTCAGAGGGCCGCAGTTCTTCTTAAATGAAGAATTTCGACTCATTTTTTGATCATTTACCATTTTCCTCTTTCAAACCGACATTAATACAAATATAACTTTCTGTGATTACATGAACGTGTCATAACTAAATACACATTCTATACAGCTCAGCAATGATTTGTTTACTAATAAAGTTTCAAAATAAAATCATGACGTCTATGGAAATGCATGTGCAACTGATGCCTATAATCATCAAGTGAATGAAAAAAAAAAAATAGCATGAAAACTGTGCTAATATGAACATAATGGGTAAAAATAAACCAGCATCATACTCCAGTTATATGAAGCACTTCCGGTTACTTGTAGGTGTGTGTGGTCCCACAGTTCCACTATAAACGATGATCTCTCGCTCACTAGAGGTTAAAGTGGCTCTATGCAAAAATAATTCTCTCTCATATGACGAAGAGCTGCAGAGAAACTCGATAACACATACATGGACACACGCTTCACACACAGATCTCTGCTTCATCATTTATGTCAGCCAGAAATCTTTTAGAAAGGCACCATGCACATGTACACGACTCAGGCTGGAGAGGAAGGCCAGAAAAACCAACGAAACAGAATGATGTCGTAGTCAGCGGCAGCAGCAGAATTCCCGTCAACTCCAGGTTAAAGGTTAAGGCTTCTGTCACGAGTTTACAGCTACAGATACTGCAGTTATAAGGCATCCTGAAACGGTCAGGGGGAAAACACATATATATAAGTAAAATACATTATAATGAGGGATGTCAAAAGTGCAAATCAAAATGTATTTAAAAAAAGTATCACTTTTCCTCCAGTGTAAGTAGTGCCACCACTTTATTATGGTCTGACAGCTTTTTAATAGAAACACATCAATAATACTTTTTTTTAACTCACAAATGTGTCATGTAAATTCCTTATACTATGTACTTTTATGGGGTCAAAGTTCATAAACTGTTTAAGCAAAACTTGATCATCCTACATGGATTTTTGCTCATTACCTTGACGTGTTTGCTTGTGTTCTGGTGGTTTATTTAGATTCTGTGATTCTTTAGAATGAACACATATTTTATAGTTATCAGTAAAGTTCTGGACCCTGATTTCTTAAAGAGACAGTACACCCCAAAATTAATTATGAACATATTTTGAAAAATGTTGGTGACCAAAAAGTTTTGGTGATTACGGACTTCCATTGTATGGACATAAAAACAAAACGTGCACACGCACACAAAAAAACAAACAAACAAACAAACAAACAAACAAACAAACAAACAAACATTTGATCAAAATATTTTCTTTTATGTTCCACTGAAGAAAAAGGTCATGCGAGGCAGAGTAAATGATGACAGAATTTTCATTTTTGGCTGAACTGTCCCTTTAAGTGAACATAATAAATAAATGAAATAAATGAATTAATAAATATAGAAACAAAAAAGACAGAACTGAATCAGTAAGAATGTATGTAATAATCATGCAGTGAAAACTATCATGTCACTAATTTAAGTTATTTTGATTTTTATTTTGTATTTCATCTACTTAAACACTCAATGTTGCTGTCAAAAACCTAAAGCACTTAAAGCAATCATTGTTCTGCTGTCTTTATTTGATCTATTGCTTGAATAAAAAGTAAAAACTAAGCAAGTTTTTAGTTTTACATAACTAAGAAATACTTTTAAGGCACCTTGCATTGTTTTTAATTAAATTTAATTAATATTAATATTTATACTAATATTTAATATTTTAAATACATTGTACAAATATTTTGGTTTTAGTTTCTATGATTAGAATTTTTATAATATTATTACATTTTTATAATAGTTTTTTTTTCTGTGGCATCAAAAAACAAAACAAAAAAAAAAAACATTTCTATTGCCATTTACTACAGAAGTTTTAGTATTTTGACAAGTCTAATTATAATGCAATTACTCATACAGACACATAAGACCGTTTACCTGCTTGTTCAGGCTGTACTGTCGCCTTCATACTGACTCAAACGTTTTTTAGTCTTTAGTTCTTTCAGCCACTGAGGTGAGGACTCTTCTCTGAGAGGGGACAGAGACAGAAAAACTGGTCAAGACTGCCAAACAAGAGATGATTCTGAAACTTTCTGATGTCCATGAACCTAAAAAGCACTTACCCGTTCTCTTTGCCGCCAGCAGGAGGCAGCACACGGGCAGCTCGAGGCAAGAATGGAGATTTCGGTGAGCGTGAGAGCTGAGAGGGCGAGGGCCCGTCTGTCTGATTGTCTGACTCTCCTCTCTTCTTAAGCTGAGCCTGAAATGAACAAATGAACCTCAAGTCACAAGCCGCAAGCTTCTTTTGTAAGCTTCCTTACAAATTCAAGCAATTTTTGGCATTTAAGACCTAAAACAAGCATTGTTATGCTGGGACATTTTTCAAAGTCATCAGATCGCTGTTCTTCTCACATTACACGACTGTCTGGGGTACAGTTTAGTTGCTGTTGTGTGCACATTATATGACGGGTTGGCGACAGCGGGGTCACACATTACACAACACTTCAATAGGAAGAATTGCAGACAACTTTTTCCTGGTCCGCAAACTACATTTCACATCAAAACACACTAGAATTGATGGAGAAAATAACGTAAGACCACGCTTAAGACTGGATTTTTTTTTTCTTGTTAAAATAATGTACACAAGAACCTTGTGATCCAAGTCTGTGTGCTGATTTACAGCAAAAAAAAAAAAAAAAAGGATTATGAAGAAGAGTATATATTTTTATATATATATTATAAGCATGAATATTTGCAGAAGCCATGCTTGCTGATGTTCTGTTGCAGGTCTATGACTCCTCCCCCTGAACTCTCCCTTGCCCTGTATCTTGCACTCTCATTGGCTGTAGGTAATCACCGATGTAATTTCCAGTCAAAACACATTTCAAACTGCACTGTGCACACGCTGCGTGGTATCGGTTGTTGGAATCGGAGTATTTTTAGGGGTACGAGTACAAGCAACTTCCTTACTTGAGTGAAAGTACAGATACTACTGTTCAAATATTACTCCGTTACAAGTAAAAGTTGTAAAGACCTATTTTTACTTAATTAAAAGTACAGAAGTACTTGTTTTTAAAAGTACTTAAGTATCAAAAGTAAAAGTCAATGCATTGTTTTATTATTGTTGCATTGTTGTATGTAATACTTACAGTACCTTGAATAAATGCCTGCCTACCAACCCTCATATCAATATCAAATTTATTTCTAGAACACAGTTCCAGTAGTGGGATTGAATGTGAGATTGAATAAGTGCACTCAATAACGACCACAATGGTTTCGGACACCCAAATGGCTGTTCCCTCAAGTAGTGCCCTATTTAACGTTTTTTGGCTTTCATTTCCAACCAAAATCCCACGTTGGGGTATGACGTCAACCCGGCTTTCATTTCCAAACAAAATGCAAACCCTGCAACCAAAATCATCCCCTGACTGACGTTACTACTTTCTTCTCAAAGACCTTGACAGAAATGTAGTGGAGTAAAAAGTATGATGGTTGTCTTTCAAATGTAGTGAAGTTAAAGTAAAAAGTTTCCAGAAAAAATAATACTCAAGCAAAGTACAGATACTCAAAAAGTGTACTTAAGTACAGTACTCAAGTAAATGTACTTTGCTAATGTCCACCTCTGGCATTTTATCTTTAATCGGGCTAATGACTTAATCTACATAATAAACTCATTCATACACAAATGACAATATTTTCAATGAGACCTGAGAGATTTCTGTCAATCAGAAGTCCATTCTACCAAAACTTTGACATTTCAAAAAGTTAATAAATTCATCGTAATAGAAATCCATATAATTTGAGCTTTTTGATAAGTCTTCTGAAGAGCATCAAGGAAGCATGTTTTAGCTTTGTTTACCACCTATGTTTGTTCCACCTCAATGACCATCTAAATAAAATTGTACCAATGTACCACCTAAATTAAATCGGTTCATCGCATAGTGATTGTGTCTCTTCAGATAACTTGGATTAAACAGCTCTATTGATATCCAACCAAAATGCAACCCCTGCAACCAAAGGACCTTCTGTCAAGGACCTTGACAGAAATGTAGTGGAGTAAAAAGTATGATATTTGTCTTTCAAATGTAGTGAAGTTAAAGTAAAAAGTTTCCAGAAAAAATAATACTCAAGTAAAGTACAGATACTCAAATAGTGTACTTAAGTACAGTACTCAAGTAAATGTACTTTGTTACTGACCACCTCTGGCATTTTATCATTATTCTGGCTAATGACTTAACAATCTACATAATAAACTCACTCATAATGCCAAAAACATTATTCGAATTTGACAAATAATCAGTGTTCTTGTCCCTAATGATGAACATAGTGTAGGGGAAATAATTTTGATATAAACTGCAGAAGTGCTAAACTGCTCACCATAAAATTAGCAAGAACTATCAATTATAATATTACATATAATATATCTCAGGAAGTTGCCAGTTCCCCATTAAAAAAAATAATGTAATCATGTTGCTTTGTGTGTTGCTGGCTAAACAGGGCTTTACTCCATATACCTATATAATTGATTGTTATACCTAATAATTGATAGTTTGACATAGACATTTGTCTAAGGCCTCTACATTATCAACATGATCGCAACTTAAAGATATGCCAAGATATAGATTATCAACTGATATTTCTATGCATTTTATGCAAATAGTCTGCTATACTGTTATAAAGATCTCATTGATTTCCATTAAAAGCTATCAGAATTTCATCTTAATTTTTAGCAATATAAATATCAGCAACTGCACCAAATTGCATATTTTTGCTCAGTTTGGGCACTGAATAAATCCTAGTTGTTTTTTTTCTCTCAAGTATCAGTTTCATATTATCCTATATCATACTATATGGGCCATATAAGCCTTATGTATCAAAAATGAAACGCAACAAAAAACATGTAAACGATTTCTTAATTTTTTTTAAATTTCATCTAAAAGTTCGATAAACTGTTCAATAAAAAAAAAAAATCTATTTTTCAGATAATTATTTCATATGTCAGGCTTTACAGGGCTAAGGAAATACAACTGCATGGGGGGGATCCCAAAAGTCTTACCATCAAAGCAGATGGGTCCATGCCAGGGAAGAGAGCCACTCTCTGAGGCTGAGACACGGAGGAAGTGCGGGAGTCGATTCCCTTGGCCTGCTCCTCAGAGTCGGACTCCTCCCCCTGCTTAGGAGAGTCACTCTTCTCCTCTACAGACAGAGAGAAAAATTGAAGTGAGTGTCGAGGACTATAAGCTTTTATAGGCTCCGCTACACTACAGAGACAATTATGACCCGAAGAGGACCCGCAACCTACTTAAAATCCAAACTCATGGGATAAGATGTACAGGTACGCACGTGTCCAGCTGCTAAGATGTGTGTAAGTACCTGTTGTGTCCTTGTAGCGCCATTCATCATCTCCTGCTTCGGTTCCCTCGGGTACTTGTGATAAGAGGGCGCTGTGACGGGCGGCTCGTGAGGGAGGGGCTCTGCGAGTGCTCTTCTTGTTTAAGTGGACCCTGGCCCGTAGTGCACTAGAGTCTAACAGTGTCGTGGGTGCCTACAGAAAAACAAATGCCATGGATAGTTTTGTGTGTTTGCCTTCAAATTAAGGCCTATAAGTGTTTTCTAGGGATAGTTCATCCCCCAAAAAATAAAAACATTTTCATTTAATCACCTTCATGTCATTCCAGATATATACGATTTCGGTTCATCTTTGTAACACAAATGACAATATTTTTAATGAGACATGAGATATTTCTGTCAATCAGAAGTCCATTCTACCAAAACTTTGACACTTCAAAAAGGCATCGTAATAGAAATCCATATAATTTGAGCTTTTTGATAAGTCTTCTGAAGAGCATCAAGGAAGAATGTTTTAGCTTTGTTTACCACCTATGTTTGTTCCACCTCAATGATCATCTAAATAAAATTGTACCTATGTACCACCTAAATTAAAGGGATGGTTCAGAGTAATTTCAACCTAGGGTCCTTTGCACCATGACCTCGAGCCAAACACCCCCCCAGAAGCTTTTTTTTCCCTCGGTTGAACATTATTAAAGTTAGAGCTTATTTAGAGATATCAGCCAAATGGCTTAGTGCAGGCGCTAATGGATCCAAGGTTGTATCTCGTAAATTACCCCACTAATTGTATCCCGGAATGGTACCAGACTTCCACAGTAGTACAAATAGGTTCTGTATTCATAAAACGAGGCATTGGAAAGTTTGTAAGTACATCAGGAGTTTATTTAAATAACAGTTGCCTGATGGCTCATGCTACCGCTAACCCGGACGTCGAGGTCACTTCCATGATTTGGGAAAAGCCCGTAAAAGTCCCACTTTCAGATGCGTTTGGAACAACACGAGGGTGAGTTCATCATTTTTGGATAAACTATCCCTTTATGGTCTAAGGATGAAGACTCACCTCTGGGAACGGGAGCTCTGTCTGCTTGTGAGGAGATGTGGTCAAGCCATCGGGTGTGCTGAAGAGAAGGGATTGTTCGGCCGTGTGGGGTGGGGTTGACTTCCGTGGAGACGGGGTGAGGTTTCCTTCAGATGAAGGTGTAGCTGGAGTGAGGCTGAGGTGGAGAAAAGGGATATTTGGACACAATTACATGTTGTCATGTTTAATTTGTGCAGAAAATGCATAGAGAAAGGAAAAAACATGACTAGTTAATATTAACTGCCCCCCCCCCTAAAAAAAAAAAATACATGAAGCTGTAATATCTGTTCTTTCTTTTGACATATTGCATGCTCGGATATCCATAACACAAAATATTCATGGGGCCATTCATTTTTTGTGAAAATAATAAAAAATGCTGGTGGTAGCTGGCAACTAAAAAAAAAAAAACCTGGAGAGGAAAGAGTTAAGAAAAAATAAATATAAATCTCAAGTTTTTTGACGGAATAATATAAAGAATGTGTCACATTTGACCAAATGTAGCTGGGCGAAAAAAATCATAAAACAGCTTATGGCAAATTTCTCCAAAGTAAAAGTAGTTTGAAGCAACAGTGGTAGAATATTTAAAGTTGGCTTGAAAAGAAATGTCACTCTCTATTTTATAAATGCATCTTATTGATCATATTCAGAGCAATGTATCCATTTCTTTTTTCCTCGTAAATTTTAATCATGATGTCCTAACAAAATTTTACGGAAAGACATGATTCTTGACAGACTTTTCCAATTAAATCCTGCCCCTTTCTTACAATTGACTGCAAGATTTAATTTTCTTCATATCTGCCTCTATCCAATCAACAACCGATGGAGAGTATCAAGTTCCAACTCTTCTTTTTCTTTCAATAATCTGTTACATATGGATGTGCATCACAACATAGAAGACTACTTCAAAGATTGCTACTTCCGTTACATCACAATTTTAGTAACAGATGGTTGTAGCCCATGTATTTAATTTGATTTGCACACATCACTTAAGCCTGAATAACGATCAGACTCCCGTTCATATAATTTGATTTAATTTTGCAGTTCCTAATAAAGTTACCAGCTAACTATGATGAGTAATTCACTTAAGTTAAATGTGGATACATTGTCTATTAACATGGATGTCGCAAAGGCAAACACAATGTCCACCCATCCAAAGACCATTTCAAAACACAGATCCAACCCAATGATTGACATACATCAGCTCTCATTTCATCTGACTCCCTCTTGCATTAGTCACTACTGTATCCAAACCTCTCTGACAACCTGCGTGAAGTTGTGCTGGCTAAAAATATTCTTTTAATATCTAAAAAACCGAAGCAGCACAAACAAAACTTTTTTACAGCACAAACCAGCACAAACGGAGCACAAACGATTAAGCCTATTTTGACGACGTTTTGCGTTGGGTGGGGGGCCAACTTCACGCAGGTCCCACTCAACAGATGCAATTGATCCTGGTGTTGAGTTACAAACAGTGGCTGAGGTCAGTTTTTGGAGTCATTCAGGTACAGTGTCTATGTAAGTCGAGGGGAAAATGGCTCTTTTAGGAATTAATATGGTTTTGGCGAGGCGTGTGTGTTCACCTGTCATCTGTGCGAAGTCCTGTCTCCCATGTGCCGTACTGACTGTCGGTCTCCTGCACCAGATTATCTGTGTCTTTAATCTCCTCCTGTCCACTAACACTCTGCTTTACCAGCTCCTGTAAAGAGAAGGAAGAAAAGAGGATGTTTTTAACTTAAAAGATACCAAATTAAAATCGAAGTCATGAACCTGTTTTTTTCTTGTTTTTTTCCCAGACCTGTGGCTGTCTGGACGAGACAAAAGCAGTTAATTACCACTAATTTGTTAAAATGTGTTTTTAGTAGTACAAAAGTAAAAAAAAATTTTTGGTTGTTCTTCTGTTTAGTATCTATGGAGACCTGTGTTCAAATCCTGACATAATACTCACATTCAAAAGTTGAGAGTGGTAAGATTTGTAATGCTTTCGATGAGTCAACAAATGAAGTTCACGCAGTCAATCAGTAACATTCTCTTCCTCCATAGCAATCTGTAGCAGGCTAGGCCAAGTGATTTATTATTTTATTAATTCATTAAGTAAATACACAACATGAAATACAATGTCTCGAAAACCCCAAAAAAGTGTAAGTGAACTTTCTTTCACTGAGTTAAATACCTTTAACTCCCTTTGTCAGATGACAGTCAGAATGACAGTTGACGGATGTGAGCGCAACTTCTTGTTACGACAAACACAACAGATACATTCACCTCAGAGAAGAAGGTACATGGATTGTATTTTGTGCTGCGTTTTTGTACATCTTGATTTCTCGCCAATTGTGTGTTTTTCTGGGGGCGAGTCGGTATGAACTGCGGCGCTGTATCATGAATGTACAGTCGTGCACAGACAACGCCATCTCACGACCAATTCGTACGAGTGAGTACGAGGTGGCTAATTCGCACGAGAGAGGAATTGTACAATTTGTCTAAACCCCAGTGATGGGGCGGAGTCAGGGGTATGTCATTCGTACGAATTGGGCAACTCGTAAAATATGTACGATTTAACAAAAATCGTACGAGTGAGTTTGTATGAATTTGTACGAATTAGCCATCTTGTAAAATACGTACGAATTGCTGTGAAATCGGGTTGGCACAGACCATCGGCCAAGGTCAGGATTTTCATAAAAACAAACCCATTAAATTTCATATTGTATACCCACAGACCACTTAGTATATATTTATACACTTAGTATAGTCACATGGGATAATTCTGTGATACATTTTTTTCATCTTTTTGAAAAAGCTTGACACTGGTCGCTATTCACTGCCATTAAATGGACAAGCGCGAACTTGACTGAAAAAGCTTGACACTGGTCGCTTAGGTATTAGGTAATTCTTTACTGTCAACTTTTGAATAAAATTATTAATTTCTTTAAAAAAAAATCTTACTGACCCAAAAGGCAGTGTATATAATTGCCTTTAATATTGTCATTTTCTTTATTAAGACAAAAATACTGCAATTGAACTTTTTTGAGCACCATGTTTTTATTTGTTGTTGTTGTTTTACTAATAGGCATGATGCTTCTGATAGTGGAAAAGCATGAATGAAGATGGAGAGGGATTTTAATCCTGCTGCAGCACTGCAAACAACCACAAGGTGAAGCTAAATCTTATGCTCAACACAACCCAGTCATAAAAAAAGCAGCCACTCCCTTTGGGTGTGACATCACAGCACAAGAGCTGGACATTAGCCAATTACTGAGTGAAGAGATGAAATCGGTCCAGCAGGGCATAAAACCATCTTGTATATATCACAGAACAGAGCAGCAGGACTATTAACACCAACCACATTTCAAATATAAACCCAACCATCACCAGTTCGGCATCCTGTAACAAAGTATTTAGTACCACCATAGTGTCATTGCTGGGAAGCTGCTGATATTTTAATGGCAGTAATGTAACACCAGGAAATTAACCTGAAGCAGAGTCACAAAAACTTAGTGAAAATGAATGACAAGGAAAAACAGGACATGAAGACACTGGTGAGACTCCCATGAAAGTAGTTCAATGACCTCATAGAAATATACTGGTTGAACTGGTGAGTGTATCTATTCAACCGTGCCTCTTTTAATGAGGAGACTACAGAGGGTGTAGTGTATCTAACACACACACAAACAGTCATCAGCTTCTTGATCACAAGCAGAACTGAGTGTGATCACTGTGTATGTGACAGTAAGGGGTTTGTGCCAATCAGAATTGAACTGAAAAAGCCTGGAGAATTTTCATTTTAATTTTGCTTAAGTTTTAGTAATTTTATGTGCTTTTGACATTTTTTTTTATATTTCTATTTTACTGTATTAGTTTTATTAATTTTTGTACAAACTTAAAAAAATGAATGAAAATTAGAAATGTTACCTTAGCAACTAACTGATATAAAATATTTTTTTTATTTAATCTAATATTTATATTTTATTTCAGCTTTATTTCAATGAACAAAAATAATTTTTAATAGTTTTCATTAACAATAACGAAACTGCAGTATGTGATGTTACTTGATATTAATAATTAATGTTTGAAATGCTATCTATAAAATTTGCATTAAATATTTCCATATAGACAAATTTCATATATATGCATATCAACCATGGTGAAAGAACAGAATTTCTCATAATGCTCTAATTCCTCTTCAAAATGTAGCCAAACACCATGAAGCAGGATCACATGACAGACACCTTTAACAGGACCAGTGACCTGTCAATTTGTTGTTGTGGTGAAATAATAAAGTTTCTCTGATGTGTGACTTTCTTTGAATTACAATGGACCTTTTTCACAGACTGTGATGACGTGTTTCCAGAGTTATCAACACTGAAAATCTAGTAATATTTTCATATTTAATTTTTTTTTTTTAAATGTAATACACATTTATAACTCTATCCCGGGTTTCAAAGACAGGGCTTAAGCTAGTCCCAGACTAAAATGTATGTTTAAGCTGTTCTAACTACAAACAACTTGCACTAGCATATCTTAAAATATATTAGTGCCATTGTTTCGTCTCAAGATGCACATCAGTCTTTTTTCTTTTTTTCTAAGGCACATTTATAAAAGTTACTTAGGTGTTCTAATTAAACTAAGGCCATAATATTGGATTAATCTAAGCCCTGTCTGTGAAACCAGACCTATACTTTGTGTAATATTACCTTGGCAGGAAATGACAAAAAACAAAATTAACACCTTCTGCGAGGGTGTTTCTAATACAAAGGCTGAGGGAGTGACAAATCAACTCCTTGGTCTTCTCCACAACAACAACAAAAAAAAAAAACATTTTACAAATAATTCAACCTATTTTCTATAGGCCAAGTCATTATTTTGATGAATTAAACCCACAAGCATAGTGTCACCTGAAAACCAAATTGCAAAAGGTCCATTCAATAAATTCCTGTTCCTGCCATTCGAATTCAACATTTTGTGGGGCATGAGCAAATCACTTCAAATTCACATTCACTCATGAATGAAAAATGGAACTAACTGACACAGTCACCAGAGCAAAATTCTGAATTTAAGACGATGGGTATTGACCTGAGCATCAAGTCATTAGTAATACTGAGACAGAGAGTATATGTGTAAGTGTCTGAATGAGAGGGAGAGTGTGTGTTGAGGCTGTTTGCATTAGAGAACACAGCACAGGATGTCATTTATCAGCTTTTCCTTTCCTGTCAGGAACAGTAACAGGCAACAGAGCAGTGAGAATCAGACCGGACAACATCACTCACTCTCTCTCTGTAATAGTTCAAATTACTCACGGTTCAGTTATCATCACGGTTTTAGGGTCGCAGTTTCGGTTCGGTATATACTATGTTCAGGAAAAAAAAAGGACTACAGTAAAAAGAAAAATACAAGCAACAGCACAAAAAAATAAAATGGAGCAAAGACAGATAAAATAAACAGTGCTTTTCAGGTTATTTAGGTATCTAACAGTAGTTTTCAGGTACAGTAATTTAATGAAGTAATCAACTGTAAAAAAAACATTGCATATAATCTTCACTGTATAAATTAAATAAAGATTAATCATTATTAAAGTTACAATTACATTCAGTCAAGAGCAGTGAGTGATTTACATGTCTTTTGTGGTTTGATTAACATTAAAAGCACATACAGACAGCAGGAATATTAAGGCTGCTGTCCCTTTAAGATATAATGAAGGGATCCAGTACACTGATACTGTACACATGCGTTCTTTAGCCTATGACTATTTACTAGGATACTCGCCAAGAGGGGTATGTTGACAATTTGTGTAAATTTGTCCGTTCAAGCGCAAGACTAAAAAGAGAACTTAATATATAAAGCTTCTCACTGCCCGCGAGAGTTCTCTTTCACGTCTTGCACTCAAATGTTTAAATTTGAATTTTTTAAAGTATAGAGCATTCGGCACTCGCATTGAACAAAGTTTATGGGAAGCCAAAAAGGCATATGCATCGAGTAATATATATTAGCTTAATTCTATATGTCTTATTTATTTTCAACAAACCATATTATTGATGAATATGTGTTGTCAGATTTGAGATGAACCACAGTGCAAGTGCGCGTCGAACCGTGGGTGGAGAATGGTATGGTTCGATTTTTTACCGAGAACCATCACACTCTATATGAATGTTCACTCTATTTTAGGAATTTTGTGTACATCTCATTTGCAATATTGACAATGGACCGCTCTGGTCTGTAGATGTCAGTACCAGCACTGGCTACTGAAAAATCCATTTCGTTTGACCACTAGTCATAAACACATGATGGAGCAAACAAAGAAACAAATGACTGTACAATCCTCTAAAAAAAAGGAGAGCAATGATTCAGACAGCTCTGTGATAGTAACCACTAGAGTCACTAAAATATGAACCTCAAGTCAAACCAGGGTAACCATCGTTGCTTAACCTTAGTTCAATAAAATATTGGCAGAAACTATGGTATATGTTTGTAAGAGTACCATACTAAGGTAATACAATGGACACTTCTACTAAAGAAAATGCTAGAAACAGAGTATATTTTTACAAAGCTTCTCTTAATCTTGTGTTAAGTAAAAAAAAAAAAAAAAAAGTATTTCCTGAAAAACTGATCCAAATCCAAAATACAGGCTGGGATTACACATTTTTTATGCCAATCACTTGACCAGAAAAGCCAAGAGGAATGTCTTAAACAGCTGGTGGCTGATTAACCTAAAGCTTTTAGCATGCATTGCATCGCTAATTCATTAGCATCAGCTATGAAAACAATGTATCAGCAAAATGTCTGTGTGAACTTTTGCACATCTTTGCATAAATCCACCCTCAAAAACTATGAAATGGGTGTGTTAGGTTATAAATGCTTTAATTTTTAGTTTGAGTTTATTCACGGCAGGTAGATCTTCCAAGTCTCATAAACAAAGCTCGCTAATAACAGCTATCCACTTCGAATGATGACACGCCTATGAACTGCTTGATCACCTTGGAAAGGGACTGATATTCTGTGCCAGCCGATCACTCATGAATAAACACACACACACGCGCGCTGAGAGGGAGTGGTACTTAGGACTAACATTAGTTGTAACGGCCTAAAGGACCACATTGACAATATAAGGGTGTAGGCTCTAGACAGAACAATATCTTATTTTAAAGGGCAAAGCCCTGGATAAGATCACTCTTATCTTAACCTTTCAGTGTGAAAATAAATACACATCAGAGAGGGAGAGAGAACTCGAAAACCTCTCACCATCTCATGAACAGGAAGTGTGAGTCAGGGGAAGCAAAGAAACAATGAACGGATGGAGAGAAAAGATGAGAGAATGGGTAGTCGTCATTTTACCATCCAACACGCTGATGTTTCGCCTGTTATACGGAGTAAAAAAAGATGCGTTTGTGTTTCTATTTACACTTGCAAGTCTCATCTCCAAATCTGAATCTCCTCTTTGTCTCTTTTCATACTCAACACAAGCAATTTTTAAACCTCTCTTTATTTCCAGTAGTGCATGGACGCGTTTATAGGTGTGTGCATTTGCTCACAGCCTCGCATTTACATCTCCTGGCATTCTCACAAAACATTCCCACCAAAGGTGTGGCGACATTTACCTCAGGGAACATCAAACATTAACAGCTGAGTTTCCTGTGTTATGAAGGAGCAGTGTAAGATGATTTTAAGACTGGACTGAATTTAAAATGTCAACCCAGCAAGACCAGGACTTTCTCTGGAATATGTAGCCTAAAAAAAGGTATCACTCTGAATCCCCTTCCAGAATGGACCTTAGACAAAATAAATACCATATTTCATTTACAAGATCAGTCAATATGCTTATATAGTACTGTTGTATATGTACTGTTATGCACACAGAGACCAATCGCTCAGCAGATGAAACGTTCAAAATACATCTTTCTACACATTTTTTGGTTTTTAAAAATAAATTAAACTTATTAATCCATTAAAAACGCACATAATGAATAGTTGTGTGTAGGGGTCGACCGATTATTGGCCTGGCCGATTATTAAGCATTTTTATGGTTATCGGTATCGGCCATTTTCAAAACCGATTTGCCGATTAAATAATTTAATTTGGCAATGCGCTATATTTTGGCTCTGACGCAGCCACCTCTGTCGGAACTCACCACTCTGTTGACTAGACCAATGTCCCCGCCAGGGCTCGAGACTAACGGCGTCCTATCGTCCTGGGGACGATAGAAAATGTGTTTAGGACGAACAGAAATATTTTCCAGGACGCCTACAGGACGAAAAACATTTTTATATGTGTGTTCATGTATTACTAGCCTATTAGGCTAACTTACTTATGCCAAATGCCAAAATTAACCGACCAAGCGCTGACTACAACGGAGCGCGTCTTCTCATGCTGTTACTATAGTTACTATCACTGGCCGGCTACTCACCTGGAGACTTGTTCCGCGGTACATCTATCAAATGGCTTAATGAAATCGCAAATATGTTGCGCTGGTTAAACAACGGATATTCAATGAATAAAAAATAGACAAAAATGTTAAATAGTGACGATTTAGGAAGAGATCCAGTCAGAGATGTCCTGCGTTTGTGGTAGATGTGCACATTTGTACTGTAACGTGCTGATTTAAGCGGGTCGCACACCGGACGCGCAGCTCAGCGCCGCGCCACGCCACGTCTAGGACAACTCTCACCTGAAAATCCGATAACATCAGCAATTTTCTGATTTCTGTTAATAAATATAAAACTAAATGTATATTGCAGCACAGGGTGAAGTCCGTATATACATTAACTACGATTTGAGACACATAAATGTAAATTTAATATAAAAGTATGTAAAGGGCGCCCTGTGGCGCGGCAGGATTTTGAACAAGGTCTTGAGCCGTTGCTGGGCGCCGCGGACAGGCGCCGCCGGTGTGTGTACTCTCATAGAGAGTAATGTGTTCGAATTTAAAAGACGTGACGCGGCGCTGAGCTGCGCGTCCGGTGTGCGACCCCCTTTACCCAGCGGCACACGAGTTGGCATGCACTGCATGTCTCATAAAACGTTAAAAAAAATGTAAACGTCTGGGAGAATGAGTAGAGCGCACATCTGAATAAGAGTGACGACGCAAAAAAAAAGCTCTTCGGTGCGGTTTTCTGTGCGCGCACACACGACCGAAGCGTCCAGCCATAGACACACAATACAGCGCACGAGTACTGAATTGAGCTCTCTTTCGTGTCTGAATGGACAACAAACACACACAACATTATGTCTAAATGTCCGTTTTGGAGAGTATTAACTTAAACTATGTCGGTTATGTCTTAAACAGTTGTGAGTGTATCGGATGTGCATCAGTGGATTTGGATCCGCATGTCATTGGACATGTTCCGATGTCTTAAAGTGACAGTGGGCAATAAACCTAATGCGGTCTGTGTCCTAAATATTGATCAAGCAACAAAAGAAAAAGAGAAAAGCATTCACTGCTCGTTAATAGCTTTAATAAGGATTCATTATATTTAATTCATACAAATAAATATGTCTGCTGCTTGAAAGAATAAAGAATGATGTATGCAAGTTAAAAAGAATGCATATATCATTCATTCATATTAACAGGTTAATGTTTTCTCCGGCACAAAGACCTCAGTCAGTACAAAGACTGAGACGGAGACACAGATTTTCCTCCAAATTCTGTGTTCTAGAGAAGTCATATTACACTTTTTAAAGCCCTTTCTCTTAATAACACATTTTCAGATGATCAGCTATGACACATTACCACTTTGAGATGTAGTCACCAGTATTTATTTGTTATTGTTTAATCCAACCATGTAAAAAAAGAAAAAGGAAAAAAAAAAAGATTTGTTCTGCATGAATACAAAAAAGCTTTTAACTCCTTTTATTTTTTATTTAATCTGTTTTTTACCTATTTACAGATAACTACTTTGAATGGAGCTAACTAAATATAATATATATCATAAACACTTTAATGGTGTTTTTATTATGTGACAAACAACTAACAACTATAGATGATAATAATGTACAGAAACAACATTTTAATTTTGGGACGGTTGACATTCACTTTAGGACGGTTCAAATTGTTTATCAGGACGGTTTCAGGACGGAGGTGAAAAAAGTTAGTCTGGAGCCCTGGTCCCCGCCCATCTGATTTGTTGGGAGTCACGAGTCTGGCCAATCAACGCAGAAAGCTAAAGGCACTGAAAGTTTTGCACTCTCACACCGAAAGCACTTGCTGACTGGAGCTGCTTCACTGATCACGCACCAGTTGTCTCTCAAAGTTAAGGCAGCAGCAGACTTTGTTATAGTAGCAATAAATTACTACACTGAAGTTGCAAAACACCTCAATATAATAGGGCTGTGGCGAAGGACGGCCGAGGGACGTGAGAGAACGGCGCGAGGCCGGTGGTGCGATTTCTAATAAGCAACACCTGGGTAGCACACCGGTCTCGCACCTCTCACGGAGGAGCGGAAGCATAAAGGAGGAGCGACGACGTTGATGCTCGAGAGAGGAACAGGCCTGTATTTTAGTTGTGTTTTTGTTTTTGTATCTGTATTTTCGGTAGCCAGCAGTCGTCCGCGAGGGGCTGCTGGCGGTATTTTGGTTTGTTTGTTTCATTTTAAATAAAGTATATTTTGATTGTTCGCCGGTTCCCGCCTCCTTCTTCCCTGAACATTGCTACACTGGTGCCGAAACCCGGGAAGAGGGAGGAACGCGCTGTCAGAGAGTCCTCGCCGCTGTGGGGAATCCGCGGTGCCATCGAGCATGGTGCGCGAGTCGCCACCGCTTGCCGTGGGCTGGAGCCTGCTGCCATCCGCCGGGCAGGGGAGGAGCAGGGAGCAGGGGACTCACGGCCATGGACGCTCGAGGCGGTGCGCTGTAGTGAGTTGCCGGGGGGACGGCCGAGCTCGCTGCCGGCCGCCTGGGAGTTGGAGGGGCGGCTGCCGTCCGGGAGGGAGCGGGGGAGTCGCCGCCGCTCGCCGTGGGCCGGAGCCTTCTGCCGTCCACCAGGAAAAGGGGAGGAGCAGGGAGCGGGGGACTCCTAACGTCTGCCCTAGAGCCCAAGGAGCCGTCGCCGTCCACCGGGCGGCGGAGGAGCGTCGAGCCGTCCACCGAGGGCTACCCAGCGTCATCCCCAGGCACCGCGGAGGGGATCGCCCAGCTGGTGGGGGACCAGATGGCAGCGCGTTGTGGGAACCGGACCAAGTTTTTTGTTTAGTTTTTTCTCTCTCCCCTCTCTCGATCTGTCGCTCCTCATGCTTCCGTCTCCGTTTCCCTTGGCTTGTCGGTCCATACCCCCCAGGGATCGCCACCGCCGGTGGGGGGGGGGTTAGTAGGCACAGGCTCGTGGGTACCCCCCGGCCTGTGAGGGGCGATGGGGGTATGTGGCGAAGGATGGCCGAGGGACGTGAGAGAACGGCGCGAGGCCGGTGGTGCGATTGCTAATGAGCAACACCTGGGTAGCACACCGGTCTCGCATCTCTCACGGAGGAGCGGAAGCATAAAGGAGGAGCGACGACGTTGATGATCGAGAGAGGAACAGGCCTGTATTTTAGTTGTGTTTTGTTTTTGTATCTGTATTTTACTTTGCCCAGCAGTCGTCCACGAGGGGCTGCTGGCAGTTATATTTATTTTCGGTAGCCAGCAGTCGTCCGCGAGGGGCTGCTGGCGGTATTTTGGTTTGTTTGTTTTATTTTAAATAAAGTATATTTTGATTGTTCGCCGGTTCCCGCCTCCTTCTTCCCTGAACATTGCTACAAGGGCCCTGTGATTTCCGCGATGCAGAAAACATGGACGGGATCGCGGAATCCAGTCATAAAAACGGAATTTACTGTATAAACCGGAATGTCATGGAATTTGTCACCTTTTTGCTGAATTAATAAAAAGCAGGTCAGTACAAATCAAATCGAATTTCAAACTGCAAAAAGACCATTTAAATATGAATCCTGCGTGTCTCTAAATGAATGGCGCAGAAATCATTTAAAGAAAGTATTTGTCAAAACCCTTTGTTATTCTTAATTTTGACATTAACTTACATTTTTACACCAGACATAGGCTATATATCAGGTAAAAATATCGGTTATCGGCCTACTTGATCTGTAATAATCGGTATCGACATCGACCCTGAAAATTACATATCGGTTGACCCCTAGTTGTATTTATATCTCTCTCAGAGATAATAATAATAATAATAATAATAATAAACTTCTACTACTACTGGTTGGAAATGTAAACCATGAAACATTTTTTTCAGGGTTCAAAGTTCAATTCTGTTCTTTTTATTTGAAACAGAAATCTTTCGTAAAACTATAAATGTCTTATGTCACTTTTGATCAATTTAATGTTCTTGACAAATAAAAGCATTAATTTCTACAAACTGATCCCAAATTTGTGAACAGTAGCATATATTAATAATAATAAAAAAATATTATTATTATTTTTCTCCCTAATAATAAAGGAAGTGGTTAGTCAAAGCGATTACTGGTCAGACTCTAATGTGTAGTTTTGTCAGTTCACAGGAGATTTTGCCTCAAATAATATGCTTAAAGTGTTAAAGTGTACACATTGAAGTATGAAGTTCAAACTACAGGTCCTTCTCAAAAAATTTGCATATTGTGATAAAGTTAATTATTTTCCATAATGTAATGATAAAAATTAAACTTTCATATATTTTAGATTCATTGCACACCAACTGAAATATTTCAGGTCTTTTATTGTTTTAATACTGATGATTTTGGCATACAGCTCATGAAAACCCAAAATTCCTATCTCAAAAAATTAGCATATCATGAAAAGGTTCTCTAAACGAGCTATTAATCTAATCATCTGAATCAACTAATTAACTCTAAACACCTGCAAAAGATTCCTGAGGCTTTTAAAAATTCCCAGCCTGTTTCATTACTCAAAACCGCAATCATGGGTAAGACTGCCGACCTGACTGCTGTCCAGAAGGCCATCATTGACACCCTCAAGCAAGAGGGTAAGACAGAGAAAGAAATTTCTGAACAAATAGGCTGTTCCCAGAGTGCTGTATCAAGGCACCTCAGTGGGAAGTCTGTGGGAAAAAACGCTGCACAACGAGAAGAGGTGACCGGACCCTGAGGAAGATTGTGGAGAAGGACCGATTCCAGACCTTGGGGGACCTGCGGAAGCAGTGGACTGAGTCTGGAGTAGAAACATCCAGAGCCACCGTGCACAGGCGTGTGCAGGAAATGGGCTACAGGTGCCGCATTCCCCAGGTCAAGCCACTTTTGAACCAGAAACAGCGGCAGAAGCGCCTGACCTGGGCTACAGAGAAGCAGCACTGGACTGTTGCTCAGTGGTCCAAAGTCCTTTTTTTCGGATGAAAGCAAATTTTGCATGTCATTCGGAAATCAAGGTGCCAGAGTCTGGAGGAAGACTGGGGAGAAGGAAATGCCAAAATGCCTGAAGTCCAGTGTCAAGTACCCACAGTGAGTGATGGTCTGGGGTGCCATGTCAGCTGCTGGTGTTGGTCCACTGTGTTTTATCAAGAGCAGGGTCAATGCAGCTAGCTATCAGGCGATTTTGGAGCACTTCATGCTTCCATCTGATTTCATTTTTCAGCACGACCTGGCACCTGCTCACAGTGCCAAAACCACTGGTAAATGGTTTACTGACCATGGTATTACTGTGCTCAATTGGCCTGCCAACTCTCCTGACCTGAACCCCATAGAGAATCTGTGGGATATTGTGAAGAGAAAGTTGAGAGACGCAAGACCCAACACTCTGGATGAGCTTAAGGCCGCTATCGAAGCATCCTGGGCCTCCATAACACCTCAGCAGTGCCACAGGCTGATTGCCTCCATGCCACGCCGCATTGAAGCAGTCATTTCTGCAAAAGGATTCCCGACCAAGTATTGAGTGCATAACTGAACATAATTATTTGAAGGTTGACTTTTTTTCTATTAAAAACACTTCTTTTATTGGTCGGATGAAATATGCTAATTTTTTGAGATAGGAATTTTGGGTTTTCATGAGCTGTATGCCAAAATCATCAGTATTAAAACAATAAAAGATCTGAAATATTTCAGTTGGTGTGCAATGAATCTAAAATATATGAAAGTTTAATTTTTATCATTACATTATGGAAAATAATGAACTTTATCACAATATGCTAATTTTTTTAGAAGGACCTGTATTTCAGGCAAAGTGTTCATATCTCAGCTTGTTCATGTGTGATGATATATAGTAAGCCTGAAGGGGAAATGGAGCACTCTGCCTGTGTCACAGAGAGAGTGCTGATGACTGAAGGACACAGGAAACACCTCATTATGGTTAGTTAATTTTGTTACAATGATTATGTACCCGTTTTGCCTTTTTCCTGTGACACTGAATGCAAGGATCAATGTACGGTGCAGTTCTTCCTTTTGTTCACTCTTTCAGAGTGATGGAGGAAAAGCCCTTGACTGACAGTGTAGAATGACTGAGCATTATGATATGTGACATGATTTAAACACAGCTATCAGGGGGTATTATAATCTAGTTGAAATCCTGCCCACCAGCATTGCCTAATTCACTTCACCTCACTGTCTAAGACAAACAGCAGTTTATTGCTTTTGAGATCACTCACTGTTTTGTTTGGTACGCATGGACAACAACCCTTGAACCCAACTTATACATACCTAAATATCAACAGGCATTGATTATGAGGCACAACTCAAACAGCAATACAAATACTTAAAAAATGTATGTGATATTTTGTTAAAAGAAAATATCTGCTGAGAACATGCATGTAAATATCCAGGAAGTGTATATGCAAGCTGCCATTGCAATGTACTGTGAGTTTACTTCTTATGTACAAGGCTTCGGTATGCATGAAACTGTATCTATGCAGACGTTGCTTACATTTTGTGTCAATCATGATGACCTAGCGTTCCCAGAATGCCCTTCTGGGCTCCCTGTGCATCTCAAAGCTTCTCTCATACCACTGCAAAGGTCAATCCACCAACACATGTAAACAAATAGACATTGGGAGATGGAGAGGTACCAGATGCAAAAAAAAAGAAAAATGTATACAACATATAGAAACAGATCATATAAAAATCAGCAGTTGTTGGAGCTCTAAAGGTTATCCAGACAGAATGACATACAGGAGGTCTCTAAATTCATCTCCAATAAAACTATATTGCTATAGCCCAATGTTTCCCAACCCTGTTCCAGTATGCACATCAACAATACATATTTTGGATGTCTCCCTTATTTGACCCATCCATTTCAGGTTTTACCCTGCGTCCAAATATGCCTACTTCCCTACTAAACAGTATGTGAAAAGAGAAGTATGCCTGAATTCATAGTATTCATATGACAGGCAAAAAGTTCCCAGATAATCTGATATTTCTTTTAAGAATCTGACATGTGCATCCAAAGTCCACTTTATTATCCTATGAAGACACGATAAGGATTTGTTAATGGAGGGGAAGTGACACAACTGACGGCTAAGTCACATGACAATGACAACAAAACTTTGCATGAAGGCAGATATCCAGGAACAGGATTGAGCAACCCTGCGTTAGGAGCTTCGTGCAGCAGGGATGCCGATGGGGAACTTCGGTTCTAGAGGGCCATTGTCCTGCAAAGTTGAGTTCCATCCCTAAACTATCACTTGCACCTGCCAGCCATTTTCAAGCAATCCTGAAGACTTAAGTTAGATTTTTCAGGTGTGTGTTTAATTAGGAATGTAGCTAAACTCTGCAGGACAGTGCAGAGGCCCTTCAGGACTGGAGTTGCCCGTCTCTGCCATACAACTTGAGACAAAAGTTCAGTTTCAGACAATGACAAAAGCAATTAACCACTTAACCAATTTTGTTTAAATGGAAAGTGACCACCTACACAAAGATTGAGGGCTACATGGTGCCAGGGGGAAATCAGCATGTGCACTACTCTGTATTTGTGCTGGGTGATGGATGGTTTGAGAGATAACGATGTTGAGTAATGCAGAGATAGAAATTGCAAATAGTTTTTCTTACAGAAGAGTGAGTACTCGGTGAAGCCAGTGAGGTGGTTCGTCTCCGCAGGGACAAGCGCTGTTGGCTGCGCAGGCTGAATCTGCGGAAGGAATCACGGCTGCGACTGGCTAGGCTACGTAGAGACGCGGCCCTCTTAAAGCCACCTCCGTCCTCTCCATCTCCTCCTCCAGATCTTCTCTCCATGTTGCTGGAGACCAAATTGAGAGCACCTTGAAAGGAACGGCGTACATTTCCCATCCAGCCCGACACTTGCGAATGGGCCACCGACAACTTGTCGCCCAGGTACTCCATCTCTATCCACTGTTTCAGAGTGAGTCCCAAGAGGCTTGTGCCCTTATGGGGCTAAATGTCAAGATAAGCTTTTTCAGTGAGGTTCTATAAGGTCTGTTGATGGTAGTCCAATCCCACCTTTAGGTAAGTAGCCTTAATTTACATGGGAATCTAGTCCAGTCAGGTCCAGTTGAAAGTGCATTTGTGTTTAAACTCCATGGTGGATAACATTTTATGACAGAGAGGACCTTCCTCTTTAGCCCAGTCCATCAACTCAAGCGTTGTTCTGGTACACAGTGTCTCCAGAGCGAGGCCAGGACAGATTATGCTCCACTCTGCACTGCAGTACGAAACAAACTGCCACTAGGCAGTCGACTGCGATCTTAACTGCCCACCATGCTTGACCAAAGTTTGCAGACCATTTTCAGTAGCATATCTCAATTTAATGCCTACGTCTTCAACAGCGAGACAAACACATATAGTGACATTAAGTCACTCAGTTACTCCCAAATTAAGATGCTCAATGATATTGTTTAAAATTAGATGGACCAATTAGACTCATACAAGTCCTTGTCCTACAATGCAGTTTTCTGTGACCTGAGACATTATAGAAAGAGCTGGAATACAGGACACCGGATTGTCCCAGATCACAACAGTTCTGCAATGCCTCATGCTCAGTGACAAAACAAAGTTACAGTTATTATGTAACCACAAAGTCACCTGCAATTACGTTCCGTTCGTAAACATAAAATAGGTTAAAGTGATGTCATGGAAGCTGATTCAATACGCCATTCTTACCTACTGACCTCAACGACACTTCTTAAATAGGTGTAGTTACATTTCAATCAATGAATGCACGAACAACAATGACATTCAAATTTCATAGAAACATGTCATGTTGCTTTGAGCTGCGTCACAAGAGAAGGTCTGAAATTAGTAGTGCACCACTCCTACATGAATGTTTGAAAGTCTTTTGAGTAAATCTGTCAGTAGAGTCACATACTCAAACAAATGCAAGGAAACTCGTGAATCAGAGCTGTCAAACACACACACATACACTTTCCCAGTCAAGTCTCAAACCTATCAGGCAGTGTGCGCTGCTTCATCACAACTTCATCTTCTAAAGGACATCAAAACTGTCCACCAGTCCATTCAGAGAACGTCCACAACTCTCAATGTAGGGTCAAACGGAAAGCTGGAGACCAAGATGAGTTTTTCCTCGTTTATTTGTTGCTAGAAAGCTCAGTACACAAAAAAGGTCCAGGATGAAAGTCTGTCCATAAACCATGGAAGTTACAAGCCAAAGTATCCAGGTGGTTTCACGGATGTTGACAGGAAAATACATATACTGTTTCGAGGTGGTCTCTTCCTTTGGCGTCCTTAAATGTGTCCCTGCAGGTACTGGCAGGTAGAACAGAAATGCGTCAGCTTTCCTGCCTCTGTCCCCCTGTGTTACAGGACTTGTGCTCAAGGAGAAAACAGAGGGAGGAGGAAAACGAGAGTAGAGACAGAGAGGGAGGGGTAAGGGAAGCCAGCAATATGAGCATATGAGAGAGAGAGAGAGAGAGAGAGAGAGAGAGAGAGAGAGAGAGAGAGAGAGAGAGAGAGAGAGAGAGAGAGAGAAAGAAAGAGAGAGAGAGAGAGAGAGAGAGAGAGAGAGAGAGAGAGAGAGCGAGAGAGAGAGAGAGAGAGAGAGAGAGAGAGAGAGAGAGAGAGAGAGAGAGAGAGAGGAAGATATATGCACTGCAGTATTCCATGCTTATGTTCTAGCTTAGAGAGAGAGAGAGAAAGAGAGAGAGACAGATGGAGAAAGGTGCATTGGTTATGCAATATTGTCAGCAGCTCATTTTGCTGAGAGAAGAATGCTTGATGTAAAGTAAAACAAAAAATGAAGAAATGGTCAATGGAAAAAAAATAGTATTGAAAGCAAATACCTGTGCATGTTATACAGCGTAAATCATTCTGGCTTATAAGCAGTTTAAAGCACATGGTACATTGAGTTAGTTTGCTTTGCAAATTGACACATCCGTCATGCAAACATCACTGAAGACCAACCAAACCTTGCTGTCCATTTTTGACCTAGTATTTCTTTCCACATCTGCTTACTGACCTTGCCTTTGAAATCATCACAGATTACAAGCAAAAATTAAATTAACATTAAAATGTACATCTTCCTGTACATCATAATAGATTATTGGATTCATATATTATGTATGCAGTAAAATAATGAGTTCAAATGGGGGGGGGGCAGAGCCAGTGAAATGTTGTGGTGCACATTAGCGCCCACTAGCGGCCAGAGAGAAAAACATCATACATTTTAATTAAACTAATCCGACATTAAATCTACACCTAAATACTACTACTACTAATAATAATAATAATAATAATAATAATAAAACCACACCACTGAACTATTACAGCTTTCTAAAGCACTTTGTCATTTTTTTTTGTTTAAGACAGTTGCGTTTTTTCACACATACAGTGGGAAACATCAATTTTAAATACCGTGAGGTAAAATTAATATTAAATATGTTAAATTATGCAATAATCTGATAAGCAAACTTGCATGTGAACTCGTTCGATCACAAAGATATTAAAACATTATTGCTGTTTAAATGGCAAAACTGCAGACTCCAGTTCCAAAGGTACAGCTGGTACAAAAGAGACACATATCACTAAGATTAGATTAAGAACCACCCAGACAAGAGAGTCTTATATATGGCAAAAGCTAATCAATGTCAATGAGTTTAAGTTCCTTTTATAGAGACAACAATGGTTATGTATGTATACAAAATCTGCTTCCCTTCCTTTATAACAATCGGTACACAACCACATATCTTATTACAAGATAAACAGCATAAAGGTAACGATTTAAAATACAGCTACAATATTAAATGACATTAGAAGGATCTAGCTAATATCCAAATATTGATTAAGTGCATACATTGGCCACAGTGCAGACTGGTAAATTGCTGACCATACTTTTATGAATGTATCAGCACAACAAAAGTCATCCTGGTTTTCGAATGAGTCAGAGTCACGGCTCATGATTCAGTCATCTGCCTGATGGTAAAACCACCTAGAGAACAGGAATATCTCGTTTTCTGAAAATACTATTTTGAATAGTAAATTAATTGTGATTGCAATTTTCAATTTAGTTTAGTACAACTGAAAGAAAGGCAAAACTTCAAAATCCTGTGTCAAGCTTCAGATATAAGTAAGTTTCAAATTTTTACAACTGATGTAGTGTAACTTGAAAGTCATCAAATAAATAGGCCTATATCCCCAAAAGTGTTTAGTGTGTATGCGTGTACACTTTGTGTGGGTATATGACCCCATTTTCGGTTCCATCAGTCAGAGTCGCCTGTTCCAATATCCCAGTTACATTGTAAAGGATCAGACAACAATATACCATCAAGGTTGATGTGATCTGCAGTTATAGGTATTATTAGGCATATTACATCCTATTACCCAAACCAGATCAGGATAACAGAGTAATTCTAAAGTTCAAATGGAACAAGTGGTCTAAACAGTTTAATGTTCCTCTTTAAACCACTTATGGCCACATACAGGAAGGCTAATTCTGACTGAGGCTACTTCCTTTGTAAACATTTAACACATCAATGCTAAAGATTACAGCATACACAAGTAGTTGGCTTTTCATATTTTAAACCATGCACATATTTAACAAAATCTGTGAGAAAGACGATGACCAAAAATGACAGTGACAGTCATTTTATTTGAGCCCAGTATTATGACTCGGTGCAAGCGAACAGGTCCTCTGACACAGCAAAGTACAGCTTTTAAGAGTTGAAGCAAGAGATTTGCTAGCTCAAAATTTATTTTTATAATCTAATCAAATACAATTTTATAATAAATGTATTCTAAATAAGAACCTCAGTTGGTTTTGGGAATTAGACCATCTAAAAAAAAAAAAATCACTAAAAGCAGCTAACTATTTAAATACTATGTTGATACCAATTACAACAGTCCAAGAGATCTTGGCCCAAAGCAATCACTTCTTCCATAAACAACTGTAAAGTAACTAAAAATGCATATTTTGAGGACCATGGTGCAGGTGCATTGACTTTTATAATGAGGCAGCTTTTTTTATATTAATCTGCTCCTATAGTCAGTCATGTGACTTTCAAAGAGACACAGTTGGTGCAATGAAAATACAGAAGGCAACTGGACCTGGTTGCTAGAATAAGTTTATGTGTACTGTTTAAGATAGGCTTGGGCATTGACATTGAAATAACTGGTTCGTACATGTGCTACGCATACTAAAATGATTCATAAGCGATAGGACTAATGCTACAGAGATGTTTTAGGCTAGCTGGAGGATGCACATAGCCAGTCGATTTAAAATGTAAAATCTATAGCTTTATAGCCTAATCCCTAATTTATGATATCTATGTTTATGATACTGAGCATGGGTTCAAGGCTCGTATTTACACAATGCAGCAGAAACTGTACTACCTGAGCCCAAAACCATATATTTTTAATTAAAATAATTCTGGGGAGAGAGAAACTGAAGAACAGTCCTTTTTATGGAGGGTGAGTTAATTCAAAATTAAATAAACACTTGAATAATTTCCAAGAAAATGAAAATAAAAGAGTGAAAACAATGTATATTTAATTAGTCAGAACACAGGAAGCATCTACAAACGCCTCACCTTAGTCACATGAAAATAATATTATGGAACAGAATGATACAAATCGCAGGGGAAGAAACAACTTCACCAAACAATGTGCAATAAAGATTGTGAATGTACAGTATCTACTCTAGAAAAAACAACTGAGCAAAAATCAGCAAGAGCATCAGGACTAATTCCAAATATAATCAACAATCAAACATCTGTCAACTTGTGTGTTGTCTAATATTATCAGACCTCCACCTAGATTTGTCTACTTGTCTCAGGTAGCATGAATTGTTTTAATATGTGTAGTTGTATTACTGTCTTGACAGTAAAAAAAAAAGGTAAGCTTACCCATAGCCACCAACAGCAGGAAGCACAGAAGTGATAAGCCATCTTCCTATGAAGCAAACCCTTCAATTTAGCCCAAAATAATGTTATACAGTCTTTACTTTTGCAGAGTTTATTTGAATGTTCATTACTTCTGTACCTCTCTCTGTCTTTGTAACTCGCCTGTGATGTAAAAATTACTCTTCCTATGATGACCAATACTGAGAAATGATGAGGGAGAGCAACAGAGAGAGAGAGAGAGAGAGAGAGAGAGAGAGAGAGAGAGAGAGAGAGAGAGAGAGAGAGAGAGAGAGCGCTTCCTCTTTAAGGCCACGTGCAGACACCCACATAACAGATTCACAACAAAAAACCCAAACATTAAAATAATAAACACACTATCGGTCCTGGAAAGGTTTCCATTTCAAATTAAATTAAAGGTTAAGAGGATATTCTTGGCTGTCAGATAAGCCAAAATTTATAGCCACTGTGAATCATAAAAATCAACACTGTAATAACTCGATTCATACAGCAGATGGCAATATTTATACACTCAGACGACCTCTGCAAAAAAAAAGAAGACAAAAGTCAGAAAACAAAAAAAAAAGTTTACTCTTAAGAAATTTCAATTAACCTGTCAATCAAAAACAAGGCGGCGACCTTAAGCACTTTAACGTGTTTAAACTTAATGTTGTCCATAAATGTGTTCACACTTTTCCACACATTTGTTACGTGATCATTATTAAATCAGTTTTACCTTGATTTACACAATCTTACTCGCTACTAGTAGTGTATCTTTGTTAGAAAATGCTCTACCATTACACACTAAACTTTAAGGCACTAGTCCTTTCTGTCATCAGACTGCATTCCTGCACCACCCACACTAACACACACACACACAAAAACACAGGCTTGAGTTAGCCTCCATACCCGACAAACATGCACATAAATATAAACATTCAGCTTTAATGACCCTCAGCCAAAATAACTATTTCAATCTGCACCCATCAGATATGAGAACACATTATTAGCCAAGCACTGCATGCCAGAAAGGGTCATATGACAGCTGTTATTCACATTGTTGGGGAACTCCTCCAACATCTGGTCTCTAAAGTTTGGTGACATCATCATAAGCCAACAAGCAATTTCTCCATCTTTGGTTTTTGTACACTTTCCATTAGAACACGGTGAGGAACTCGACTCTTATGTAAGATGCATGCTTATCCATGTGCCATGTAGGGCTGGGCAATTACATCTCAATATTTTTCAGCCTTTTGACAATATCTGAAATATATCTCAATATCGATGTAATCATTTTGCAATGGCTTATGTGAACCCAAAAATGAAAATTCGGTCATCATTTACTTGCTTCAAACAATTTGTGTGCTACATTACAAGTCTTCTGAAGCCATACAACATTTTAGGTTAGGAACTGACCAAAAGATTTTTGTTCCTTTACATATATGTAACAAACTATATGATGGAGTGAGAGAATTGATGACTTTGATGAAAAATGAACGGAAGAAAAATTTCTTGCAGAAGCTTGCACCTTAATTGGTAAGGTAACAAGTTTACATTATAAAAAGTTAAGTACTTTAAAATCACAATTGGTAAAAAAAAGGGGGGTACATTATTGTTTAGAAATGCAAATATAAAAATATAAGCATGACAATCTGCTATGAAAAGTTGTCATATTAGAATTAGAATCTAATTTTTTCATATCTTATAATGTACTGTAGACTTGTTTCAGCTTCATCCAATTAACAGATGTAATTCAGTATCGTTTAACCAAAATGTCTGAATGTACCTAGAACATTAAAAAAAAAAAACTTGTGTAACTCTGATTTACAGAGAAAATACAATCCAAGTACAAAACTGCAATCCAATCGCAAAAGTTAAAATCAGCAGCGACAAAACATGGTAAATTCAGTATTAGACAAAACTTGATATTGACGCATCCCTGAGTAAATATTAAATAGATTACCTAGCCCTAGTGAAAATAAATTCTTAATAGGTTTATGTATGTGAGCATGTGTATGGGAAAAACAGTGACAAGGAATAATACACAAAACAAAATTCTCAGCATACTTTTACTTACCGATCTTTCTCCATCTTTTTCTTTGTGTGCACTGCGACTTCTGCGAGTTCTCACATGGGCAAGCGGATCATCAGCAGAGCTTTCCGTTGGGGCAGATCTTCGACACATACTCCTTGAACGTTTCTACACAAACATAGAAGGGCCTAGAATCAAGCTTCTTTAGTCCATTCAAGGAAAATTCAATGTAACACAACTAGGGATACGCTGACACTGATATTTGATCATTATTGATATTTGATAGTTGGGTGGTTCTGCAATTAATGTGACCAATTTAAGATGGTGCACATAATTACTGTTTACATTTGTGCATTGCTAAACACACACAAAAAAACTATATGGTTGGAACGGGTGTATATGAGAGTGAGTTCTTCCTCACCTGTTGTACTTGGTCCCTGTGCGAGGCATGGTTCTCTCTCAGCCCCAGGGATGCCAGCTCCCAGTTTGGACTTGATAAAGGATCAGTGACAGAGAAGGTTGCAACCTGACTAGTGGGTACCGATGTACTGTGGGTACAGCATCTTTCTGGGGTCAGTATTGGGTCTACAGAGGGACCAACACTTGTTTGTGTAGTCCACATAGGAGTTTGAATTTGAGCCATGGGTGGTGCAAGAGAGGGATGCTGTACCGGAGTAAAGACAGGAATCAAGGAAGAGGTCGAACTGGGTGTCACAATGATACTTAAACCTCTATCCTCTTGGTGCAAGATTTGCTGCTCAAGACCACCAGGTCTAGTGCTAATTGGTCTTCTGGATCCCTCCATGGCTGATACCCAAAGAGGCTCATCTACAGTCAACTCTGCTTGATTATGTCCCCAAACATTAGTGTGTGAAGATGGCAAAGTTGAGATGGGCTGTTGAGTGCCAAAGGCCCAATCTGAGGTCTCAATCAATGAGTGAGGTTGTGGACTAGGTCTTTCTGTATCAAATGGCTGTGAATGAGGTTGGGCTTGGTGCATAATTTGAGGTTGCAAAGGTGGCGGGAGTTGAGTTCTCATACGTTCTGCTGGGGAGGGCTGGAAGAAAGCCTGGGACTGAGGGTGGAACTGGGGATGAGAAGGAGACTGAACTTGAGATGCTGTTTGGGGCTGGAGAATATTGGTTTGTATGGCCTGTGGACGAGCTTGAGTCATTAAACTAACACCTCTTGATTCTAAACCTCCAAATCCAGGTAAAGGGAAGGTATCAGGTTGGGTTTGGCTCCTGAACGAGTCAATGTCTAAGATGGCTGGTTTGTAAACCTCATCAGGACGAAGTGAGGGCTGCTTCCATCGAGCTGTGGGGCTATTCTCGTGGCTATCTCTACCAGTCCTAACACCCAGAGACACTGTGTCCAGATCTAGAACTTTAGGCCGAAGTGGAGATGTAGGTGTATGTGTTGCCTTCTCTTGCTCTGTCTCTGTCCAATGTCGTTCTGTTCCTCTCTGCCATTCAGGCTGTTGTTTTCTCTCTTCTCGTTCTTTTTTTGATCTCCGTTTCGTTTTCTCTTGCTGGAGTGGCCTTTCCCGCTGTCTCTGCAACTCAAAATCAAGAAGCTGTTGTCTCTCAAGCTCCTTGATCCTCTCAAGTTCCTCCAGCTCTCTCTTGGACTCTCTCTCCTCTGCTTTCTGCCGCTTCCATCTCTCAATCTCTATCTCTCTCTGCTTTTGTCGTTCAAGTTCTTTCTGCCTTTCAATATCCTTCTGTCTTTCAATCTCCTGTTGTCTCTCTAACTCTCGTTGTCTCTCAAGTTCCCTTTGCCTGTCCAGTTCTCTCTGCCTTTCCAACTGTCTCTGTCTTTCCCTGTCCTGCTCTTTCTGTTTCTCCAGCTCTCGTTGCCTCTCCAATTCTCGCTTCCTTTCTAACTCTTTTAGCCTCTCCATCTCTCTTTGTTTTTCAAGTTCTCTCTGCTTCTGTCTTTCAATTTCCCTCTGTCTCTCCAACTCCAGCTGTCTCTCTCTTTCTCTCTCTATCTCCTTCTGTTTTTCAAATTCTCTCAACCTAAGCTTCTCTTGGTCGAGCAATCTCTCCTTCTCTCGCTCAAACTCCTTTTGTCGTTGCCTCTCAAACTCTCTCTGCTGCTCGAGTTCTTTTTCTGCAGCCTTCATTCGCTCATATTCAATTTGTTTCTGTCGCTCCTTCTCCCGTTTCTGCCATTCCATTTCCCTTTGTATCTCCAACTCCTTATGTCTGTCCCTCTCTAGCTCTCTCAGTCTTTCTAACTCTTTTTGTCTCTCTTTCTGTAGCTCAGCTTCTCTCCTTTTAATTTTGTTTTGTTTCTCAACCTCCAAGTCTCTCTGTTTCTTCATTTCTCGCTGCCTTTCCAATTCCTTCATCTTTTCAAACTCTGCAAGTCTTTGTCTCTCCATTTCCTCCCTGGATGCTTTTTGCAGTTCCCTTTCTTGTAATCTAGGATCTGTTCTCAGTCCAGTGTCATTATTATGCAAATCTCTCTGGAGTGCAGCTTCCAATGAAGGATTTCTTCTAAATTGAGCAGTTTGATTCTGAGGACTCCACTTCCCTGATCTAAGACTGAAATCCTCAAATGGAACATCCTTCATCCCTCTGTCCTCTCCACCCAGCATACTTTGTTTACCTCTTCCAAAAATTACTTCATCATCCACTCTCTGACCCTGATGCACAGGCTCTTGAATCTGACCAGTCAGAGCAAAGTAAGTGGCTCTGGGTTTGTTAATTTGCTCTTCAGCATCTAGCATCTTAGGCCGTTTGGGTGCAGCAACTTCCTCTCGTTCCCTTTCCCTGTCCCTTTGTGCTTCTAACAGTTTCTTCCTTTCTGCTTCACTCTCTTCCTCATCTTCCACCAATGCTGCTGCTGCAGCCTTGTGCAATTTTATTTGCCTCTGTATCTCTTCTTCCATCTCTCTCACCATCTCTTTCTGTCGTTCCCTCTCGGTTTCAATCTCTCGGTCTGCCTCTGTGGCAGTCCATTTCTGTAGTGCCCCTACTCTGAGATAACGTGGAATGGCTGCTTCATCCTTTTGCAGGTCATTTATCTCATGGGTAGGTCTGTCGTCTTCCCCTTGTGGAGCTGATCGCCGTGAACGTAGCGTGAGAGCTCTGTCCTCAAGCTGAGCGGTTGGCAAAGCCTCACTAACAGCACGGCTCTCTCCAAACAAAGCTACAGTATCAAAGACATGCTCCACGCGTACAGGGCTGGAAGGAGAAACTTGCTCTCGATAGGTTGCTTTGACCAAACTTCCAGGATCATCATCTTCAAGAGCTTTAAAGATGTTGTCCTGAATTCGCAAAGAGTGGCTCCGTCTGGGCATGGGTTTAATTGTGCTTTCCCGCTGTGCTCTTGGGCCTTGTGAAATGCTATCTTCCATCACTTGAACATTATGCCTCTCCACCACATGTTCAAACATAGACGCTCGTACTGTTTGCACTCCATCACTATTAAAAGCAGAGTGGGTAGGCAAGTCATGAACACCAAGTGATGATACTTTCCTGTCCTCCTGTTTGTTGAACTGTCCTTCAATCGTGGAATAATCAAACTAAAAAATAAAATAAAGATGAAATTAAGTATATTTTTACATTTCATTTGCCATTGGCTTTGTTAAGCAAAACTTTTTTTTGGATTTATCTGCAGATGTTTTGCCTCTTTTTCTAAAAAGTAAGCAAGAACCTGGAACTTGGTTTGACTTTCAATCAGACAAGATGAGATTTTCTACAACTATGATCCATAAAGAAGCAGCCTGTGACGACATCCCTCCCCCTCCCCTACCTGACAGGTGTGCCATTTAGAGGTAACATTTTCTTTGCTTAGATATAAGCTATCATTACAGTGGCAGCTGTGTACAGTATGTGTATTACATGACTGATTTAGAGTCAAACTTTGGGAGGAAAATTAATATGTTTTTACTCCAAAGAGCAAGTCAGCAACAGAAATAATGCAATGAAGAAGTCTAATTTGAATACACAACAGATTATCAAATCTTGAAATTTGCTTATCTAAGTTATTCTTTCACAGAGAAGGGTATAAAAAAAGATAACAAAAAGGAGGAAGTACAAGATAACGAAACGGCTGGAAACAACTAATGTGGATTGCATTGGGAAGGTTTTAATAAACATAGAAAGTCCTGAAAAGAGGGGATTGAGAAAGAAGCAAACATGAGAGCACATGAAAAGGGAGAAGAGCTTGACGCGTGTGACTGAGAACAGTGAAATGGGATCCGTATGCTCTTTGTCAAAGCTCATAAAGCAGGGTGGGGCTTGAAGGGGCCATAATCAAAGAATATTCTTCTCTCACAAACTGACCTTTCCCACCCCCCTCCCTTCGAAGCGTGCATGTTTCATAATCACAATATGACTAATGCTACAACTCAGGTTACACGTCTTTGGTGTGCCGCACCTTCTGTGACATCAGAAGTGCTTTTTTCAACCTCATTTGTTATTCCTCTCTTTATCAATGTGAAATTTATTTTTCTTTTTATAAAGAGTGAGCAATGTTAGTTGACTTTTATGCAACCGAGTATGCTGTGGTGTCATTGGTAAAAAATATCAATCAAATGTAAAATTTTCTTATGTACTTTAAAAAACAAGGTGTGCCTTACTGCACCTTGTAAAGATACTTGATTAGTTGAGTATGACTAATGGCAGTGGTTCATATTCCCATACCTTTGTGTTGAGATCTTCCTCAACCAGCTGGGGGCCTTTGGACTCATTGGAACCGAGGCTGTCAAGCTCTGATTCAAATCTGTAAGCAAATCACAAATACTGCTTTCTGTTCTCATCGGAATGATCTTAAGAACCTGATGAATGAATGCCACCACATTATTATTATTACCAGTGTGAAACTGTATTTTCTTTGAGCCTTAATTTTCAGAGTAGAGAATGTAAATCATGATGAAAGCAAACTGGTATTAATTATGCTGGTTTATGAGGCAACATGTTTTGAGACATCATTACACTTTTTAGAATTATCTGTGCCAGCACAAACACACAAAAAAATACTTATGCACATAATGTAGACCTTTAATATTAATTGTCCTGCAGTCGCGTAATTGCGATTTATGAAACTTATTCATAAAAACTTTTCAAGAGGACCCGAAGGCAGTAAAACTACAATAACGCTGATAGCTGATTAACTGATGCACATGAAATTGATAACAGATTAACATGTACAACTGTAATTTTCTGAATTACAGCACTAACATTGTAGACTTCAATAATGAATGCTGAAAACCACTGGATCTTACCTTTTAGTACGGTCAGATACTATGTTTCGTGGCTTATATTGTGGCTTCTGGATTGGTGATAGCATAGTAGGCACTTCTTCGGTCAGTTCCTTGATACGCTGTTTTACCCCCACCGCTCCATCAGTATCAGAGACAGACAGCCCCGGTGAGCGAGGCTCCGTCCCTGGAGTATCCACACGTGCCACTGAGAAGGATGTGGAAGAAGAGTCCAAAAGCAGGCTGATGCGTCTCTTTATACTGCTACCCCCAGTATCCTCAGGTTTTGAGTCTTTCTTGGAGTCCTCATTTTTCAATTCCTTATTTTGAGTACTTTTCTCAAGCACAGGGGCCTTATTCAGCCCTTGTGCCCTTTCAGCACCATGTTCTACAGCTCCAACACCCTCTGGTGTTTCAGGAGTGTTTTCTTTGCTGTCCTCCTTGGGAGGTCGCCAGTTTAGGGAAAGCCCAATTGACTCAAACTTTGAGGTAAGGTCAGATGAAAGGGGTCGTCCTTTTCCCCAACGAGGGGCAGGTGTAGGGGATGCAACCTGAGGCTCAGACTGATTGGGGTTTTGGAGGACCACAGCTGACACCGGCCTGGGCCTTGAACCTTTAGATTGGGGCCGAAGAACAATAGGAGAAAACTCTTCCTTGGTACCAGAATCCTTTTTACTATCTTCATAATTCAGTCCTATCTCTGATAGGAAGCCCAGTGATTTAGCACGAGTGATCGAAGGGCTGGGCTGTTTTTTCCGAGAAGTAAAAGGCCATTCAACACCAGGAGTGGAGGCCTGACCATCGATTTTGAGTCGTGCCGGTGTGGCTCCAAAGCTTGTTCTTCTCAGCACGTCCCCAGTTTGGGACGCTCTTAATTTGTTGGAATCAGAAGAGGCAATAGTAGGTGCTGGTTTAAAGGGTTGGGCCACAGGTTTGTTTGTCTGTCCGCTGGGCTTCGGGCCCGTTTTAAAGGCAGATGGTAGACTGAGTTTATTGGCTGGCTGTGGTTTAGGTGTACTGGGCAGGTCTGTATTGTAGGAAGCTGGTTGACTGGATTCAGGTCTAGGTTTTGGCTGTGGTTTGGGAGCAAGAATGGGGCGTATAGTAGGATTTTTGTTCACAGTGAAAGGTTTTGGAGTGAGTCTGGGCTTGGGGCCTGGGACAGGTTTTCTAGGCTCTGATGAAATAGTAAGTGTCCCCTGGGGTCCACCTGAACTCTCCATCAAGCTCTTGTTGCTAGAGTCTATGAGAGGATTAAGGAGCAGACGACTCCTAACCACACATGGCCGCCCAGCATCAACCTCAACCTGGGCAGCCATCACACGACCTGAAAAAAACAAGAAAAAAAAACAGATATTGAGTTAGCTAACAATCATTTAAATGAATCATATTACATTTCAAGCTTCGTTTACATTAACAGTGATTAAATCACTGGACAGTCCCCCTATGCTGTCAATTTGTAGAGGGCGGTCCTAAACTGTCGTGGTATTCAACTGTATCTAGCCACAGATCACATTCTCCACTCCCTTTGATCATTTCCAAATCTTTCCACTGCTCATTTACATAAAGTTAAGCTCTGCTCAACACTGTCTCACTGCCAACTGTCACTCGTGTCACCAGAAATCACAGGCTCTCATTGAAAATGAGAATGATATCCGGTCGCGTTATCACAGGTAATCGCTGTCAGTGTAGTCCTTCCTTTAGGTTGGTTGGAAAAAGTCTAGAGTCACTTGAAACCACTGGACAGTTTCAGCACTGCTTAACATCCAATATGCCGAGCAGAATCCCTGCACTATCATTTTATAGCACAAAACAAATACAATGTTCCATGAAATTCTGTTGTAGTGGGGTGTCTATGAACCTTAAGACAAATGCTATCTTCTAACCCTCTTCCTCTCCACCACTGTGGACTTGGGAGATAAAGAGCTCACAAGAGCACAATGCACGTTTTACTGACACATCATGAATCACGCTGTGAGAGTGTGTGTGTGTGCGGGTGTATTAAATCAGCATGATTGGACATTGCCCAGGAGGGAGGGATCAATTTGCTGAATTAAGAGTCCAGACTGAGACAGGTCTGTGCATAAAATCCTGCTACTACAGGCAAATACACATTAAACAAAAGGAATTCACAAAATATCCCAGAGAGCCATTTTTGCTAATGCAATACACATGTCGCTCTTGGAAGCTGTGCGCTAATACAAACACGTGTTCACACTTAAATTGCCATGCAGACTTTTACAACACACAGACACTCACATTTTACACAGAACGAAACCGTGATTCATAACACATTCACATACCTGTGTAAATGCACATGCAATTGCCATGCTTCCCCGTGCAGTATCAAATTGTGCTTTGTCTGCAGTTTTCCAACATCACAATAATAACTCACCTGCCTGGCTGTCAACCGTCTGCAGTGGAGCCCTGGTTTCTGTGGTAACCGCAGAGTGATGTCATATCATATGGAGAAGAGGCGGAGCCAGACTCTGTTGCAGGGAATACAGCATGGTCATACACCGTTATTTCGGCTCAATTAAGGTATCAGTGTCTGTTGTAATTTTGAAGTCTCTACACATGCACGCACATGTACACTTGTTGTCAATGGCACAGCTTGTTGAAATTGTTGAATATCATAATTGAAAAGTCAAAGGAGAATGTTGGCAAAGACTTTTGAGACACAGCACAGACTCAAACAAACAAACATACAAAATCTACATATTTTTGAAACATGCAAATTTTACTTCATCAGTCTCTTTTACAAACAAATAAATACACATAAATCACACACATAGATTGAAGCAAGATATTTACCAGCACGATTGACTTACATCTACAGAGATTACCAAACAAACATTTGATATGTCTCCGGTAGTGAAATCTTATCTGTGTGGTTACGCAAGGGGGGGGGTGTTGTAGTGACATGGAAGCAGGGGGACGGCCAACGATGAACAGAAAGAGGGAGAATGACTGCGAAGGAAGGAAAGGAGGAGGATCCTGGTCAGAGTGCATGGACTGGCATTCGCTTGTTGACAGGAAACGCCTCTGCAGCTGGAATGTTTAATATGCTTCAAAACCAGAGTGTTTAGGGAAGTAATTTCTGGCATCCCGTAGAGACACATTTACACACAAACATGATCTAGCCACTGACCTACAAACATTAAAGCTGTATTAAAGTTAACAGCACTTATCTCACATAAGTTACACTGCAAATCTTAGTCTTGGCAGACTTGGAAGACTTCTTGGTAACAGTAAATCTCACGCCTCAAATGCTAGAGGGCTAAATGTGTTAAAATGCTGATGTCACACCTTTAAAAAAATTAATTATACAGACAATAACAGTATAACTAATAATCTTAAATGGTTGAATTGTAGGGTGGTGATGAGATCTAAATGCTACAAGATATTAAAACATGACGTTATTTCTCATCGAGGTGAAAGCTGTCTAAGTTTGTGACAAAACCTTTGACTGTGCGTTCACACCAGACGCGAATTGAGCGTCAAATTCACGCCTGCCGCGTCTAGTTACACGCGTACACTTTGAATCCATTCGCGGGTCAAGAGTGAAATTGACGCGCGTAAAAAAAAGTTTGAAGCAAAATTTACACGCGTCGCATTGACTTAACATTGAAATCACTCGCGCTAGACGCTCTATTCGCGTCCGGTGTGAACGCACCATTACAGTGCTTGCTTTATGTTGTACTGTCTCAAACTTTGTTACAAGATAGAACTGTCATGATTCCTCTATTAAATTCGAATGCTTGGTTGAAAATAATCCTCGATTGCAATTTACCCATGTCGTTAAACAAGCAAAAGACCGGAATTGGCACATTCCACGGACGAGAATCAATGGACCGCATTACCAGACCATTTTGCAGGCTGCAGCCGCTGCACGATATAGTAAAACTATTTCATAGGGTTAGGAAAAAAATGTCTAGGGTGCTCAAGGAGTTCAAAAAAAAAAGTGTTTGAAGGTGCTCTTTGGGGTTGGGAATTCAATAATATGTAGTAGAAGGAAATCTAAGGCACTCTTCTTTACGGTAAAGATCCACTTTTGCGACACGACTGTAGCGTGGTGTCGCGACGCCTCCCCACATTTGTACTTTGATGGGCGTTCCTCAAGTTTACCGCTATGGGTGTGGTTTTGAGCCAGCGCCAGTCTAGAACAGAGGACCTGCGAGAGACTTCCCCCCGTCTACATATGCTCTGCTTCTATTGGATAGTCTCGTCGCGTTCAACGGAATTCATTTGCATAAAGATGGGCATCGGCCAGCTTTTTGCCGCGCAGCATTTTTCCAAATGAAGCGCCGCCGCCTTCCCGGGATGCTTTGCGGGCGCGTTAAAGTTGCGTGACGTCACCCATAGGAATAAAGTGGAGCGCGGCGCAACAGAAGTGTCGCACGGACAAGTGGATCTGCACCGTTAGGAATTGATAAAAAGCCTTTATTTGACTGGCTATTTCATGATAGAAAATTTAAAAGGCATGGGGGAAAAAAAACAACCCACGCGTAGCGGCACAAACAGCCTTCTTCAGGGTGAGGAGAAGAAGGCTGTTTGTGAAGAAGGCTGTTTGTGCCGCTACGCGTGGGTTGTTTTTTTCCCCCATGTCTTTTAAATTTTCTATCATGAAATAGCGAGTCAAATAAAGGCTTTTTATCAATTCCTAAGAAGAGTGCCTTGGATTTCCTTGTACTATATATTTCATAGGGTTATTGTGAAATCACAAAAACTGTGATTCAATTAAATAAATATATGCCCTGCAGGTTTCGGAGTGATTTGTTTTACACGCACCATTATGAATGCCCGTGCGGCCTTGCGCATTTTAGTTTCGCTTTCAAATCAGCGCCAATTCGGGGGCGAATTGGTTGAATGATTGATGATTATTCTTAATGAAAAACACAAAAGCAATACAGTACAAATACAAATGTGCTTAAATAGGCGCTTTTACATTTCGCTTTGACACTAAATATTCCTCCATCTTGTCAGTCAGTTCCTCGCTCTCCTGATAAATAAAATCTGACTCCAGTTGCTGATCTGTGCTGCCACACTCGTTCGGCTCATGATTTATTAAGCAGACACATTGTTTTTAATTGTAGTGTCTGTTCTCTAACTGAACTAAATTTTTGTATTACACAAAAAAAAAAAAAAATAGACGGTGGGGGGCGGTGCCGCAATGGGCTAGTGATGTAACCGGTAACCGTCAACACCGACTATCGTAGCAAGCCTACTTTCCGTGTTTTCACTGTTATACAGTAGGGGGTGATATATTACACATCTTCTGAAAGAGTACTGAATCTCCTGATCAAAAGACGCGAAAAAGAAGCAGAGCAGAGCGAGTGTTTTCAGGTAATTCCTATGGAAGCTCAACTTCAACAGGAATTAACTGAAAATGCTCGCTCTGCTCCACACTCTCTGTGTCAGTGGACACGCACCATTATGATTAGCGGCAATTCGGAGGTGCCAATTATTTAAGGTGGGTTCATTATTATTCTTAATGAAAAACACGACAACAACTCGCTTAAATAGGCGCTTTTACATTTAGCATTGACCAAATCTTCCGCCGTCGTCTTGTCAGTCAAGAGTGAGGCCAAATCTGACTCCTGCTGCTGATCTGTGCTGCGACTCTCGTTCGGCTCACTGTATTGAGCAGGCGCTTTCAGTTTTTAACTGTATTGTCTGTTCTCTAACTGAACTAAATGCATTTTATTACAATAAAAAAATCTACAAAAACAGTTTTTTGATTAAAAGCAGAGGCTCTATTCTCTCTTTTGATATATTGCATGTTCATATACAACAATATTCCGGGGGGCATGACATTTTTGTGAAAATGATCAAAAATGCTGGTGGTGTCTGGCAACTTTAAAAAAAGGCTGCCGAGGAAAAAATTAAACAAGGATTTGATCATACTGTAAAGTGTAACAACAAAAATCAGCTGGCCGTTGGCACCCTCTACAGGCATTTGTCATAAAATGAAAAATTAACACTGAATAGTCTTCATTGCAAACATTAAATACAGATTAATAAAATTAAAGTTATAAAACTTATTCAGTCAAGAGCAGAGAGTGATTTTCTTTGTGTCTTTTGTTCTTTTATTAACATGACAGACAGCAGCAGGAATATTAGCTGCTGTCACTTTAATAGTTTATGTACAGATCCAATATACTGTTACACAACATGCGTTATCTTTATCAACTATATTTACGTTCCAAATGTGACTGTGTTTAACTGAATACTCACCAAGACATGCATTTTGACATAATTTTGTATTTGACAGTTTAAGCGCAGTAAGCCAATCCTTTTTGTAATTGCGACTCACAATCTGTTTGAGACTGAGAGGCGGCCGGCTTGTGCACTCCACTCCACTTATATACATCAGTGATGCATTTTTGGTGTGAGCACGAAACCTGCAGGAATGACTACAATTATATGCAATACAAGCACTATTTAACTGGTGCGAATGAGACGAGTGAGTGAGAGGAGGCGGGTGTGTGTCACTTCGCCGTCGGAGAGAAGAGAGCGAGAACTCGCAGCTATTATGTGTCGCTGACAACAAAACAGACCGGCTCAGAATCGGAAAGACGTGAGACTGACCAGCCGGTCACCGGCCCGGGCCGATCATGCTGAAAATTGTCCGATTCCGGTCCCTCAAAAATCATACAGTACTTAACTTACAATCTCAGTGCCAAACTTTACCAGCATGTACCTGTTCTCAAAATTCACCATCAAATCAATTATTTAAAAAAATAATAATAAAAATGTCAGCACCTTAAAGCTCCAGTAGGTAGCTTTTGTAAACAAATATTTGTTAAAACTGTCATTATGTCCTCACAGTAGAATATGAGACAGATAATCTGTGGAAAAAATCGAGCTCCTCTGGCTCCTCCCTGTGGTCCTATTGCCATTTGCAGAAATACACCGCTCCCGGTCAGAAACAACCAATCAGAGCCAGGAGGAATGTCTTAGCAGTGTCAATCACGCTCGTGTACGCGCTGATCACCCCTCTCTTGCACAGCGCGAGCGCGTGCCGTCGTTTGTGACTCTCCTGTTCGAACTCGTTCATCCAAATGAACGAATCTTTTTTCGAGTCATTTCGTTCGTTGAATGAACGAAATGACTCGCAAAAAGATTCGTTCATTTCGAACGAGTCTTTTTCGGAGTCATTTCGTTGATTCAACGAACGAAATGATTCGAAAAAGATTTGTTCGTTTTGATGAACGAGTTCAAACAGGAGAGTCACGAACGTGCATCACAGAACAGAGCAAGGCCAGCATTTGTGCTTATAAAACTTAAAGTTTTTTATTTATTTTTGAAATGACCGATCGTTTCGCTAGATAAGACCCTTATTCATCGTCTGGTATCGTTTAAAGCCCTTTGAAGCTGCACTGAAACTGTCATTTGGTCCTTGAAACGTTTGTGTCCTATTGAAGTCCATTATATGGAGAAAAAGCCTGGAATGTTTTCATCAAAAACCTTAATTTCTTTTCGACTGAAGAAAGAAAGACATGGACATCTTGGATGACATGGGGGTGAGTAAATTATCAGCAAAAGTTTTTTTTGAAAGTGAACTAATCCTTTAACGTTATCTTACTAGCTATTTATAACTTATAGAAAGAGTGCAACGTTATAAAGTTACATGTATTGCAAAATACATAATGATTTGAGGACCAAGTTTGTAGTCAAAGTATGGGCAAGCCATAGTCAATGTAAAGCATATTGTTGATGTTTCGTCCCTATTAGTGAATGTTCCATAACTGTTTATAATCCGCCGTCATCGGTGGTCCTGCTTACTAGTCTGCGCGTTCACGGCAGGCTCCGCTGTGGGGGAGGAGCTGTGGAGGGAGGGCTGTAGCGCAGCAGAGAGCAAGGGGGTTGGACCTGGAAGTTGTGCTTGTTCAAATTTTCAGGCTAAGTCAACATTTTCTCAAAACTCCCTACTGCAACTTTAACTAGCTAAGTAGTAACATAAACCGAGGCTGTAAAAAGCACTAGATCAATTCAGATTCCAGTGGAAAGTTAAACGGGAAAACCATCCTCAGGCAATGCATTATAGTTGTCCATCAAAGAGCATAAATTAACATTTTTCGATTAACAAAAAGCTGCCAGAGTTTCTGCGAAGATCAGATCATCAGACTGGTGTTTCTTACGGATGTTAAATGTGCTCTCTAACTGGCAGTGGCAGTGGCAGAATTAAAGAGTAACTGGGTTTACACACATAATCATTGTGTAGTACTGTAGTTATAAATTCAAAACCATAAAGATGTAGCCTAATGGCTTTTGGAACTCTATACAGAGTGATAGGCTAATGAGTAAAAGTGATCAGGAATCATAATTGCAGGTTATTTAAAATTACCAAGCCTTAAACAAGCCTGTTTCTTAAATGCAGTGACAAACCAATGAGCATAAAGTACTTCATTACAATATGTTGGCATTATTTTGGGGAATCAATGAGGAATTTACATCCATTGTAGCTACTCAATTACATTTATTTCATTGGGCTTATTGCATTTTTATTTACAAGAACGTTTACGTGTAGGAAAGTAGAGGAAAGAGAGAGGGGTAGTCTCATCTGCCCTAGGTCAGACTCAAAACTGTATGACTTTTTACCCCTTTCAGTTTCATTTAAATACTCAAAGTACAAGCCAAGGTATGCCACTTGTCATCATGGCGTAAATTTGTTCTCATTAAAAATAGGCAATTCTTAGTCTTAATGAGCTCACACTACTGAACGTTACCATTTATGTGAAATGCAATTGGCCCAAACTGATCATTCATACTTGTCATTAGTCCCACAACAGAGTCTTTAACCAAAAGCAATGCATTGTAACTGTGTTAGGCCTAAATGGAGGTAACTAGTTAACTAAGGTTCGGGAGCAGGGCTACGCCTCAAACAGTCACCTGACTTCTCAAAACCTTCTTATATCGGGCTGCCCCTTACAGTGCTGTTTGGCTCGTTCTCTCGAACCCTCCCTACCCCATCCTCTCTCATCCATTCAACCATCCATATCATCCCCTCTTTTCTTCCCTTCCAGGTTGTATCGAGGGGTCCTAATCACTTGGCTTACATTTAACTGAGATGATGCCCCCACTCTGAGTCTCCTGGCCGCCAACACCAGATGCCCAGATCAACCTGACAACCATCCCTTTTCCCCTTACACTTCATCCTTTCCCTATTCATCCCCAACTCTCTTCAATAACAGAACAACCTGACTACCATCCCTTTTCCCCTTCCACTTCATCCTTTCCCTATTCATACCCAACTCGCTTTAATAACAGATCAACCTGACTACCACCCCATTTCCTCTTCCACTGCATATTTTCCCTATTCATCCCCAGCTCTCTTCAATAAATAATTTCCGACATTCATGGTTGTGGCGTGGTCCTTGCTAGTAAATTAAACATCATTGAAGACAGATTTGACTTGAGTGTGTGAACACACTATTTCATATCTTATATTCAAATGACAAAAAAGATTTTTGGATTTCTGGAAATCGGTTTCAGTTTAGCGTCCATTGTGATTAAACAAGCTGCTTTGTACAGCTGCTGTATCAAAGTATTTGAATAGGAAAATCTCCATCTCTTAAAATTCAGTCAATTTTAAAAGCTAAAAAAAAAAAATACTTTTAAACACTTGAGAGTAATAAAAAGTGGAAACTTAGTTTCACAACATTTTAGTGTTCACACTTCGGGTCGGGTCTCTTGGTTATTTTGGTCCGGACCAAGAATACATTTAGTCCTGGTTTGCTTAGCATTCACACTGTCATTTTTAACACAGAACTTAAAGATACAAAAAAAAAAACAGCTTTAATGACATTTTGCGATGGAACTTGTCGAACATCCAAAACAATGCTGTGTGCTGGGCTAAATGCGCTCGCTGTATGTGCGTACATATGATGGTATATGATGGAGCTGACAACTCGTGAAGAGCTTATAAAATCTGTAAAGGAGTCAAAACAGCAGCAGGAATCCCTCCGTCAAACACAGAAACGAAGATCTGCAGCGAGGAGACACGGTTCTGATGCCTGTGCCGAACTGTGATGGGCAACATCGTGACTATGACAAAAAAAAAAAAAAAAAAACAGGTATGCTTGAGCATTCTGTCCTTTTTTTAGGTTCACATCTTATGACATCATGTCCTGTTTTTGGTTTGTTTACATGTCTTTGGTCCGTGTAGCATTCATATTTTATTCGAACCGCACCAGAGTTCGTTTGGAAGCGGACCGAGACCCATCTTTTCAGTGGTCTTGGTCCGCTTGTTTGGTGTGCACAAGGGTTCGGATGGCAGCGTTCACACATATTTAAAGGTCCCATATTGTCAAAACTGAAATTTCCTGGCTTTTTTCATGATAACAGAGGTCTAGGGGCTATGAAACTACCATATAAGCTTCAAAACAGTCGATCCACAGACAAATGCACACAGCCTGCATAAAGTAGCTGTGCCTTTTCACAAGCTGTTGTGACTTCCGTATAAATGTGATGTCAGAACTACTCAGTCACCGCCTTCAGTCACCTTCCCCTCCAATGGAGGCTCACTCAGAAAACAACAGGCCAATCAGAAGAGAGGCTCAAGAATATTAAGTAGACAGGCCAAAATCGACCTGTTCCTGCAATATGTATTCATAAGGACATCAAAACCTAAAATAAAACTTCAGAAAGTTGTACAATATGGGACCTTTAAATGAACCGCACTAACGGAGCAATTGCACCAGGGTTCGTTTTAATAAAACTGAACATGCCAAGTGTGAACGCACTCTTATTTTACTTTCACTTAAGTATGTTTTGGGTTAGATACTTCGACTTTTTATTGAGTACAATTCTGACAGAGTACCCATACTTTAATTTGAGGTTCTAGGACAACAATAACCCATTATAACCTCAACCTTTCTCAAGCTAACTTTGCAAATAGAATCTCTAAGCCAAAATAATGATTAAAAAACAAGCCAAACTACTTATAAAAATACTTTTTTCATACTCTTAAAAAAAAAAAAAAACTTAGGCCTAGGTAAGGTAGCCAGCCCAGGTGACTGACGCTCTAAGAAGAAATGTAACTATTTTCTTCAGTATAGTTTTACTAGCCTGTCTTTTAACTAAGCTGGCAAAAACCCAGTTCAGCAAGGACCAACTCATTGCCTTGAAGCCTTTTTAAGCCACTGTGTTTCCTGTCTTTTTTTCATGGTGTGTGTGTGTGTGTGTGTGTGTGTGTGTGCACAACTGACACTCTGGTTCAGCCAGTTTGGCAGAAGTAAAATACTTTCCATGCTCTACCTGAGCAACAACACCAATGAATGAGCATGACTGGCAGGGCTTCAGTACACACACATGATGAAGCCCATCACCTGCACACAAACTACAGCTTACGCCATTCAGCATATATCTGTGCGGAAATCACCTGACAAGCTAACCTGTCAGAAAAGACTACTGGGAAAGTGGAATCACTAAGAAAAATGTGAATTCTAAAAAGTGAAAGGATATATAAATATGCCTGTATTTGGTTGACTTATTAAGATTCAACTGAACTACGTTGATCAACAGCGTTTAGATGCATACACTATAGTTCAAAAGTTGTAATGTTTTTAAAACATTGTTATGTCTCTTATGCTCATAAAGGCATTTATTTGATCAAAAATACAGTAAAAACATTCATATTGTGAAATGTAATTGCAATTTACAATAGCTTTTCTATTTGAATATATTTTAAAATATTTTAATTTATTAATTTATTTCTGTAGTGGCAAAGCTGAATTTTCAGCATCATTACTCCAGTCTTCAGTATCACATCTAATTTTCTGATTTGGTGCTCAAGAAATTAATATTACACTAACAGTCAAAGGGATGCATTAAATTGATCATTAATATTAAAAACAGTTGTGCTGCTTAATATTTTTATGGAAAACATGACACTTTTATCAGGATACTTTGATGAATACAAAGTTTTAAACAACAACATTTATAAATCTTTTGTAACATTATAGGAAAATTATATTGATCAGTAAAATGTATGATACGAATCTTTGTTGAACAAAAAAATAAATATAACTGACCTCAAACATTTAAAAAGCAGTGTAGCTGATACCGTCCCCTTTAAAGACAAACTCATGTACTGTATGCAAATGTTTGTAACGCGTGCATAAAATGCTACAATACCAAGTACAGAATCACAGGTCATAATAACTGCAGATCCACAGCTTGACTGAATGGAGAAAACTTGATTAACAACTACCAGAAATGCAACACACTAATATTTATCCTAGCAACAATAATGATGATAAAAAATTAAAATGATTACTGGAAAAAAATCAGAGCAAGCATGACTTAACTACATCGTACGATGTACAATAAAGCATACAAAAGGCAAAAATGTAAAGTCGACCACAGTTCAAGCTTATAGGAAATGTCCATCCCTATATTGGTGACATTAAACCACAAAGACACTTAAAATAACACAGTACCAAAACAGAATTATAATATCAGTTATGGGACAATGGTCCCCTTCAAACAGCTTTCATAATATTTGTAATTGTGTTTAATTTATATTGTGTTGACATTGTTAGCTAATACGACACCTATAAAAACGTTAAAGTTTTGTTGCATTAACAATACATAAAGTAAGCATAGTATTTTGGCGTAAACAATGGTTACAATGGTATTTTTGTAATGGTCAGAACTGTAACTTAAATAGCTCGCGTGTGAGTTTCTTTGTTAGCTGATTTGACTAGCCTGCTTTATTATTCCCATTAGTCTCAAGATCAACAGAAGCAGGGTGACATAAAGCAGGTAAAACACACACAAAGTGATAAAAGCACAACGTTTCAATTTACACACCTTTTCGTCAACTTCAAATAGCCGTCTGCCTGTCCCACCTGTGTGTGAGCAGTTTGGGATCAGAGCTCAACCAAACTTCGCTGCTGTCTGTCGGGATAGACCCAAGCGAGCGTCGTCCTGTTGATCGCTGGTTAATGTTCCTCGTTATTTAGTTGCTTTATCCCGCATGAATCGCACCAGGACACCATTCCTTACACCTGTACCGCTGTATAAACGGCCGTCTTTCTATGAACACTATTACAGGCTGGCTCACACAAACTTGCTGAGGGAGCCGGAAGGCGGTATGGGATCGCATTGCACGGAAGGATGGAGGATTTGTTTTGGTACGCCAGACTGGGACAGTGTGGAGGGGGAGAGTGAGTCCGTGCGCCCCCTTGTGGGTGATGATAAAATAGACCAAGATGTCCTCGATTGACGCTTGGCTTGATCACGCAAAAACGTGAAAAAATTTTAATTTCCTCCAAGCCTTTTGCGTGGGTGAAGTACGAACGTGACAACTCCCATATTTAGTCAGTTATGCAGACTGCAGTGATTTACTTCACAAGGGCAAAACACATATTTATACGCTTGATGAAGTAGGCCTAATGATAATTAGTTGTATATTGACCAGCTATAAACGTAGGTCTGCTTATAACGTCTATTTACCTTTGATATTTAGTGTAGGCCTACTTCATTTCTAAAGTGCATTTCTTTTTTCACAAAGACATAGCCCACATTGACAAACTATTTGCACAGAAATGCGAAAATAATATATATATTTTAAATGTCCAGTTTTGAAGGCTGTGTAGGCTACACTGTAGTGGTTTGTATAATAAAAGTATACAAAAGACACTAAATGTTTTCCACAAGCATACCATCGCCTGACAACTATGATACAACTGACCTCTTTGGGTTGGAATTCAGCCTCTCAACTCCAGCTATTGTCTTGAAACAGTTCAACCCTCATAATCACCCGCGTAATCAGCTACAAATTGGTTAGCTAATATCTGCATTCTGTATAGATATGTCTAAGACATATCTAAATATAATAAACAAAATGCTTCACATAAACTAGCCGAAAAATGCTACTAATAATAAAACGTGTTCCATACAATGTTTCTTTTTGCAATGTCTTATATCTATGTATTTATTTGTAATTTGTTGTTTTGTTTTATAAATGGATGCTGTGGAAGCAGCCTACAGATGGTGGCCTCATTGGGTGTTTATCTAGTTGTGAATGGAGGTGTTTCCTGTAGCCAGCAGAGGGGGCCATTACTATTTTAAATAAAGACTTTCCCTGCGCCCCAATGTCCATACTATCCATTCTAAATGTGAGATTAGAATAAGTGTGTCAATAGTTACAAAAATGTTAGAATGAGTGTGTCAAAAATGTTAGAATAAGAGTATGTCAAAAATCCCTGGATAGTCTACTATTTCCAGTAGATTTTCGAAGTGTGGATCCATGCACACTCTAAAGGCCCTGTCCCAAATGGCACACTCTGGACTGGTGGACTTCCTCAGAGTCCACACTTTGGTGACGTCATGTAGTGCAGACCTATAGGGCCCTTAGCGCGAGCCCGCGAGGGTGCATTGAGAGGTATTTTTGGGACAGACTCGATCGTCACGCCGGAAACAGGAAGAAGGTCTCAGCTCAGACGTCGAAGCTGAATAAACTTAAAGGTCATCTCATCAGTCCCTTTATTAGAAAAATATCACAAATATCATTAAAAAAAATTACAGTCTTTAGCATCGAGAACAGGATTTATTTTATTTTCCCAAATCTTATGTCCATGTGAAACAGCCTGCTTTTACAGTTCTATAATTGTATATGCCACCTGGGCATTGGAATAGATGTCATGGTTATGTAAATGATCAATACAGTTGTACATAATAATACATAATGTTCAATTTTAACACAAAATTCAAATGTAAATCAGTTTAAGAAAAATGTATAGGTTTCAATATTCATACTACGTTTTGTAGCGACAATGAGTCTTACATTAAATGCATTAACATTAGCTCAAATGATATATAGGGAATTTTAATAATTAATCATGAATATGATTAATATTGCATATTACAGTTAAATTATCGAAGTTGAAAATAGATTGATTGTATATATGAATGATAAATCACAACGAATTATAATTCCTCATTCATATATCAATGGTCCCCTTCCAGATCAATTATATGAGATCACCTTTAATGGAATTAATTTATCGAACAATCTGTTTGTCCAGCAAACGGCCGTAAGATTAACTTATCAACTTCTCAACAAAGTCATCCCTTCTTATAAACTCCAAGAAATATCAATCTTCTGGCCGTGAACATTCATTTTCCTGTGTTTATAAGATTAAACTACTCAAAGCAGTCCATAATAAAAGCTTTTGTAGCTAAAGGATCACATTTCATTGACTTTGTAAAATGAGCACGATTAGACAATTAGCAATCAAGAATATAATGGTTTTAATAAAATGAAACTACGGATACAGAATTCTACATTTAAACACGGGATACATGTACAGTAAACAGTAAAACTAATGAGACAGACGAATAACGAACAGGAGTGAGAGAGAGAGATTGTGAGAGAGAGAGAGAGAGAGAGAGAGAGAGAGTAAGAGGATGAGAAAGTGAAACTAACGGTCAGGATGAGAGAGATCACCGGGGTGATCGCAGCATGGCAAAAATCACAGACAACGTAACCCTTAGAGAGACAACAAGAAATCACATCAATCAAATCAAATCAATAACCTATACTTGCGTATGGTTCTCTTTGTGTTGCTGAGGAACGCAGAGTTGTGTGCGTGTTTGTCCTTCGGCGCTATAGGTTTGTTCTCTCGTGTCTTCCGGGGCGAGCAGACTCGCGGGAAGTTTTAAAGGTTCACCGAACGTGAAGTTACCAGGGAAATAATTCAGAGTTCATCTCCCTCGTGGAAGGAGAGGCGAATATGAAAATAAAACTTAGTAAAGAAAGGAAAAACGGAGATGAGAGCTCACACTCCCATCTTCTTCCGCTGAGCGTAGCTTGCGTGTTTCCTTTAAGAGCCGCAGGGATTTCAAAGAGTCCTTTTAAAGTTGAAGTTGCAGGCTGTTCATTTCACTGAACGTAGGAAACGTCCGAAGACGAAAATAAAGAAAAGACTTAAAGAAAAGAAAATAGAAACGGAGGTAAACTCCCTAACGGGAGTCATGGGTCTCCTCTCTGGAAACGTAAGTGCTCACTTGTGCTCTGGTGCTCCGGTGCTTCGGTGCTAATCTTCTGTGTCAGTCTTTTATGGAGAGGAGGGGTTCACGCCTGCTTCGCGTACATGAACCAATTATCTTAGAGTGTCTCGAGCGGGAAAAGTTCTTCTTTGTCTTGTCAGGATTATTTGTGATGGTATGAATTTAGTCATTTCTACCCAGAAAGATTGTACACACAGAACAATACATTTTACTGTAATATCCTATGTATGACTTGTTTAGTCAAAACAAGACGGTCAAACAGGTACCAAAAATGGCCGGAAAGAGTAGAAGAAACGTAAAGTTACATTCATATGCAGAATTACACACATTTAATGTTCACTCACAGGACTATAAAGCCATAATACCGGCTACCATGACCTAGGAAAGATTAAATTCAGGTTTATACATTTCTTAAGTGGTTATACTTATAGAAAATATAAGATTGCAGAGTCTATTCCTCTTTCTTTATCAGAATTCAAGTGGGAGCTGTGACTCCCTTGGAATTCCTTTTGGGGGTCATAAAGTTTATGACCTAGCAAGAGGGGGAGTTACCGAAGGTGATCCTGTTAGGGAATCTTTCTTTGGAAGTATACTTAAGATTCAAAGTTACAGAACAGTCTCAAATTTCATCTATAGAATAAGACAAAACTAATTAGATATGCATGCATACAGGAAGGTCAGATACAATTCTGTGTTATATACATTAAGGACATTTCTATCCTAAGTTGCACACAAAGGACGTTTGTGTGCGTGTGTGTGTGTGTGTGTATCAGAGTTCAGTCAGCGTTTCCTCCGGGGAATTCTGGGTGTGTACAACGAGGGTTTAGTTCGCAAATGGTTGTCTTCAAGACAAAAGGGTAGTGTATGTAAATCCCCTTATCAGTCTACGGAGACATTATGATTGTTAAGGGGGAGGGGGGGGAACTAGCTTGAGACCCTGAATGGATCAGTTCTTATTTTTTTGTGACTGAACACAAATTGCAAGCAGTCTAAGGATTTGAGAACAACGGGGACCTGTTTCTTGATTGTGCAATGCGTCATAAATGAAGTTAATCAATGAACTGCTGGCAGACATTGGGGCACCATATCACATGATTCAAGATTTTGTGAATTAAACATATATGTGTTCATATTTGTTCAGTAGTGAAAGGAGAACAATCAGGATTCGGTCTGAGACCTTCAGGCACGGCTTTCGTGAGCTCGGCTGTGTCGCATCTGGTTGAGTCTTCTGTATAGAATGAAGGCCAAACATAGTGTCAGGGGGTGGCTGATTACCTTTAGAGATGCACAGCGCAATGTCGGCTGAGGTCCAGGCTAGGACCGCAGATGAAGTGTTCAGAACGGGCAGTCGAGACAGTGCTTGGATGGCTGTGTTGACCGGAGCAATGTAAATTAATTGGGGCCCCTTTCCTCGATCCCTAGTTCCAGTTCTGGATCTAAGGTGAAGTTGTAGTTCTTGAAGGACGGGAGTTCCAGTGCTGTCTGGTATGCTTTGCTCGGAAGATGGTACAATGCCAGATCATTCAGGTGGAATATGGCACCTTTCGGGGCTTGATTCCACATACTCTGGTTGAGCATGTTGACACGGCTGGTTGTGTCATGCTGGTCGTAAGTGAGAGTAGCTGTACGCACAGGTGTGTTAACGAGCCACCTGTCACCTACAATCTCTGCTTGCGTCTCTGATGACTTGAGTGCGAGGCTTAGCTTCGGCAGGGCAGTGGGTGTCACTGATCTGCAGCCCGCAGATTCCGTCAGTGTTGTCTCTGAGGAAGGGTTTGTTAGGGCAGAGATAGTGAATGTCTTTGGTCAATGTGCACACGTGCAGGTTTGGGGCCAGGTGCAGCTGTGTGACGCTGTCGTGGTAGGCCACCACATCTGGAATGTGTGTCTTGATGTGGGTGTTGCTTTTCAAAAACCCGACATTGGCAATGTCTTTAAGTCTGTAGACTTGGTTTGACTCGCTGATGGGCAAGTTCAGGAGCAAAACCCACTTCTCTCTGCTTGGGGTCGACGCAGAGTGGGATGGCGCTACCCAGAAAGTAAGCGAGGTGAGTTTGAAAAAAATAAAAAAATCAGTTGGCATGGTGATGGCGGAAACCAGCATAGTTAGCACCAGGCTTAAGGGTATCATGTACGGTGGAATTCTACCCATGGCTAGGCTGTCAATGGAGGCGCTAACCTCTCGCAGCATGTCTGTTATCAGGGCTGTAACCAGCTGAGTTTGGGCAAAGTCATTCTGGAAGACAGTAAACTGCTGTTTCATGCAGTTCATGGTCTGATTCAGTAGGACGCTGTGAATGTTGAGAATGACCATGTTCTTCTCAATGTCTTGCCGATGGTTTGGAAAGATGCACTCTGCGTGGTGAGTTGCTCTTTTAGCTGTGAAAGTTCAGTCTGGATTTCAACCACATGCCGTTTCGCCGTGGCTATGTTTGCTGTGTGGACACTTGGCATACCAGTGTCGAACAGAGTTCTGGTGGCAGCTACGGCTCCGAGCAACGCTCCCAGGAACCGTTTGGAATGTTAGTTGGTGCTTAGGAGTCCTGATTGTGTAACAGTCACTTTCCCAAGTTGGTTGGACATGTGTTCGACCTTGGCCTTGGCGTGAGAGAGGGAGTCCTCTGTCCATCGGGCACTTGCCCAGCCGTATTGGGCTACGGTGCTGGAGTAGTGTGCTCTGTAGGCCTTGTGGGGCTGGATGAGTCGAACATGCGCTTGATGGGTGTAGGTCCTGCAGTCGGTGATCAGGAGTCTCAGTTGTTCTCTCGGTGGCAGCTGTCCTCTGGATGGCTGACAGCACGGCGAACCACAGCAGCAACCTGGTACAGACAACAGGGAGAGAGAGAAAGAAAGGGAAGGAAGAAGCCAGCAAGGGTTGTCTTTGGTTGGACAGGGCAGTCTTTTTATTTCATGGGTGGCAACTAGGTTTAGCTTGCCTTGGCCCATGTTTTGCCATATTTTGCTGCTGGCATGTCGCTTGCTTCAGTGTATTATCAGTGGCTCTGGTGCTGTGGTTTTCAGCGCATGATGCGTCATGGACGTACATTGGTTTTATCCCCCCTTTGTCCCGTTGCATTACACGTCTTTGCGTTGTGGTGTCAGACGGTGCACACATAGAATGTTGCTCTATGCACGCAGCATGTGCTTGGTGTCATGCAGTGTTCTGAGTAACTGGTTGTCAGTGAGTGTAGACGGCATTCAAAGGTTGGTTGGAGGGGTCTGAGAGGTGGTGAAGCAAAGTCTTTATTGTGTCAGAAGCCCGCATGTTCGTTATGTTTGTCTTTGTAAACAGCGGAGCTAGCGTAAACTGCTCTGAGGTAGACAGTTTAGTTTGTAAAGTTCTTATGCTGTGTGTAATCACTTCAAACTTCTTTGAAGTGACCACAGCTAGTCGTTTAGTGCGCCAGGCTTGGCGAGGGTATGGGTTTGGTCATGTAGCTGCAGGTCAGTCATGACCTTTGGGCAGCAGGTGTCAAAGTCTTTAGTGAGCTGTAAGGTGCATGGTAGCGGATTCGAACCTACAGTTGGTGTTGAGTCTGTGTCTTCATGGCTGGCTGTGGGAGTTTCCGTGAACTATGTGACTTGAAAGTCTGGTTTTGCTGGAGTTCCAGTGACCTTTGTGACCTGACCGTCTGGCTGTGACTGGAGGGGGTCAAGTTCTCGTACTTGAGCCCAGACTTTCAGCTGTTCCAAGTCCAGTAACGGTTCAAAGCAATCTAGAAGGTCTCTGCCGCTGAGGAACGGGTAAGTGTCCATTTTTTAGATGAACACTGGATGGACTAGACTCAAAGGACCAATTGTCAGGTGAATGTGAGCTAACTGTTCAAGCCTGATATCATTTTGGCTGTATGACTGCACGTTCAGTTCACAAGTTTGAGGTGTAAGAGTTCGATCTTGTCTCTTAGCTTGAAATTGGAGTCTTTTTGAAAAGTTGAGATGAGATCACCGTAAGATGTGATGTTGTGTATTCCCTGCTCACTTCCTTTTCCAACGTGATGTTCAGGCGGAGTTACCGGTCCACCCCCTTTTCGACCAGTTTGCCCAGGAATGTTGTCATTGGGGCAGGTGTGACGATCAATGGGTGGTTAGGACCGGTTTTGTGTGGCTCTCTGCGGGTGCAGATAGCCAAAACAGCATTTTCTGGTACCTTGGGATAGTGGTACCTGATATGAGGAAGTGTGCTGTCTCATTCAGGGTGTGCAGCTGTCAGCTGTGGAGCTTGGGTGATGCTGTCACCTTGTGATGTGACAGTTAGCTCTGTGGTCTTTGGCTGACGAGCAGTGTTCGGGGTGCTTGGCTCGGTCAGTTGGTAGTCAGACAGGGCGTTGGTTTCAGTTCTTATGCTTAGACATAAGATGTGTGGTTTGTCTTTCTTGTGAGTTTTCTGTAAAGAAGCTCTTTCAGCCCCCTCGGGATCTCTACTGTCTCAGAAATGACTGCATTGTGTTTTTCTGATGTGGGCTCGAGAGTGAGCTTACCAGTGTCGTGTCGATAGTGGTTCCACTGCCCTCTGCTGGCGTGGCTGCACTGTTTTGATCTGATGTGGGCTCAGACTTGGGCTTACCAGTGGCATGTTGAGAGGGGTTCCAATGCCGGCTTTCTGGGCTTGATGCTCCGGACAATGGGGATCGGCTATTTCTGGCTTCCTAGGTGGCTCCACCCCTTGGGTTGTTAGATGGGTGTTGCCGGTCCCAGAATCTTTCAGAGCGTTCGCTCTGGTGCTTCGGACGAGCACCATTGCGGTTGTGCTGCCCTCTGCTGGCTTGGAACTGTCTTGACTCTCTGTACAAAGGTCTGTGGTGTTGTGGGGCGCCCTCTAGAGTCAGCTCTGAATAGTGTTCGGAGACAGGGAAGATGGTGTGGTTTTTTACAGTCTTTTTGGACACAGTCTTTTGCTTGACATAAGCTTTGTGGGCCAAGTCTCGTAGCTGTTGGGCAGACATGGTCCGTGAACAGGCCAGGTGATGACTCACTGTGGGATGCAGATTTCGGAGAAACAGAGTTCTGAAGTTGAAATCCTCTTCCATACCTGGCTTGTTCCGTACTCTGAAGTAGGCTTGTCGGAATCGGCCGTAGTAGGTCTGTGGGGTTTCAAGTCTTGTCTGCTTGAGGTCCATGGCGATGATGAGCCCTTGGTCTGATTCTGGATCAGAGAATGCTCGGATCAAAGCTTGTCGCAGCTGCTGGTAGTCAGTTTTGACAGTCTTTGTTTGACGGTATAGGAAGCTGCGCATATCACCGCTGGACGTGATTCTTAACAGATACAAATTGTCCCAAGCTGTCAAGTTGGCTACAGTTTGCAAGTGAAAGTCAATGTCCTGTAGATAAGAGTGAATGTCATCACCTCCTGCAGGGTCTGGATTGAACGTAGGGATGTTTCTGGCCAGCTTGTCAAGTTCTCGGGGAGCCGTGCAGGGTTTGGTGGCATGAGTTTTCTGGAAGGGTTCTCCCCCCTTTGCTGCTGACAGGTGTTCTTGGACACTGCCTGGTGATGTCTTGGGTCGTGGGCTGACACACCCCTTCACAGCTCTGGGTTCTTGGCTCAAAGGGTTGGAGTGGCGGACTGGGAGAAACTCTGTGGTGTGTGTTTCTCTGTCCCAGCCACTCTGTAATTTGTAAGAATGTTTCAGTTCTTTGTGGACAGAGTGAAGTTCATCTTGGAGCTCGTCTCTCTGCAGAGTAAGCTCGTGGATTTTAGCTCGGGCCGCTTGCAAGTGTTTTTTTTTTTGCAGGCCCTGGCTTTAATGCCACTTTCTTTGAGTTCAGTCTCTGCTCTCTCTAGGAGGGCGTCACCTTGTTGGAGTTGTGCCTCGAGTTCCAATCTGGCTTCTCTTTCCAACTGTTCTCGGTGGTCTGTGTCAAGGCGAAGATCTTGCAGGGCATTTTGAAGTCTTTCTACTTCTTTCTGTAGCTCTGGATCTGTGTCGTCCTCTTTCTGGCGCTGGTTCTGGGTCTCGAGGAGGAGCTGATCAAGACAACTCTGGGTTCGGGCCTGGTCCTTCCGGGCCTCCTCCGCTTGAAGCTTAAGCGCTGCTGCTTGCTGCTCCAGGTCGATGTTACTCCGTTCTCTGAGCCTTGCCTGGGCGACGAGGTTGTGTGCGATGCCTCCGACGATTCTGGCCCAGTCTTTGTAGTTGTAGCTCGCGGTCGGATCGTGGGCCATCAGCTTGTCCACGTCGTCGTCCTTAGGCAGGAAGGAGGTAGTCATGGCTCTCGACCATGACTGTAGGACTGGAACATACTGGCTCACAACAGTCGCTACAGTTTATATGACTCAGTAAAGCCATGACATTCGGTTCTATTTATGTAATAAACCATAATGCTATCGTATTATTTAACACGCTATTATTATGTTTGAAATATCAACCACTGGTCGATAATGTTTGTAAAAACTGTAAGTAACAACTGGTAAAATGTACGCATATATCATAAAGCCATGTTAACAGTCCGTGAGCGAAATCTCCTCCCATCCGTTTTATGTTTGGCATTTCACAAGGATTCCTGGGTAGTTAAAGTGCGTGGAGCCTGCATCTATGCGGGCTTCGCGGAAGACCGCTTCAAGGGTACAAAGGGGGCGCTGCTGAGCACACTTCAGAGCGTTAAAATGCTAAATGGGATGGCCTACGGACTCGTAGACTCGGCGAGCACGCGCAATTTAAGACCACGAGACCGAAAGTCCGCATGAAGTGCGCCATTTGGGACAGGGCCTAAAGGCTAATGCCCACAACCCATTGCACTTTGGAGGAGGAACTACAAACACGAATAAAAGGTGTTAAAAAAATACAAAACATGGCGTATGTGCGTGACCGACAAGGTTTGAGTGACTAATCAAAATTTAACCTGATAAAAAATATATTTATATATTGTTATCAGTGTTATATTTAATCTGCAATAACAATGTGGGCTTTTATAAAGATCCATTTGGCGAAATAACTTTTAAATGCGTCATTATGCATTAATATGAGGAGAGTTCTCCGCATGAAAGAAACGCTACTGCAGATCAACATGCTTCTGCATTTCTCTCAGATTCGGTAGGAAATTAATTTAAATGAAATGTGGAGGATTTTAGCTGTGACAATATGATTGCAGTTTACTGTGGATGCGACAGAGAGCAACCATTAAAGACACAGTTGTATGACGTGATAGTATGTCCCAAAGCAAAGCTTGTGTAGGCTACTCTTTTGCTACACACTCAAAAGCATCAAAAAAGAATAGGCTAGCCTACATACTTTTAGGGCGTAGTATAAGTAGGCGAATTAAAACGCAGCAAAGGGCTGCATCCGAAATCACATACTTCCCTACAATAGGCGAAAAACGTACCAGGTTACTAACGTAACCTCGGCCAGCAACAATCATGATGAAGGGACTTATGTGCTTGAAGTACAGGGCCAACTGTAAAGGGCCGGGCTCATAGAGGCCAGCTCACCTTCTCCCCACCCCCTTTCTTTTTTGTTTTTTACACAGAAAGGATCCATGCCGGATACATGACTTCCAGACTGTAAAATCTGGTAAAGGTAGATGGCGAAGACCAGCCTGCCGCTCTACAGATAACACCAATAGATACCCTGCTGGACCTCTCAGAGCCCTGACTAGGCAGAGCGGGTGCAACTGCTGCTCGTCCTCCACGGAGGGGACAGCAGATAGCGTGATCACCTGTGGTTTGAACGGGGTTGAAAGCACTTTGGGCACATAGCCATGTCTTGGTTTGAGAATGACTTTAGAGTCACCCGGGCCAAACTCCAGACAGGAAGAGCTCACAGAGAGCGCTTACAAGTCACCAATTCGCTTGACTGATGCTAAGGCTAACAGTAGCGCAGTTTTCAGCGAAAGTGGCCTTAATTCAGCCGTAATAATTTGCAACGGTTTGAACGGGGGCCTCTTCAGTGCCCGAAGGACCATTGATAGGTCCCAGGAGGGCACCATAGGGGGCCGTGGGGTGTTAAGCCTCCTGGCTCCCTTCAGCAATCGGACAATCATGCGCTCCTGCCCCCTGACTGGCCTGCCGTCGGTACGTGAAAAACTGCAAAGGCTGCCACATAGACTTTAAGGAGAACGGATGGAGAACAGCCTGAACGGCCTGCATCCGACAGCTCTTAAAGAAATGAGAGTATCTGTGATACCCACACGAGACTGGGACCTGGTTTCTGGCTGCACACCAGCTAGAGAACACAGACCACTTAAGAGCATAGAGGCACCTGGTAAACGGAGCTCTAGCCTCGCTCTAGTACTCTAGTACTCAGGACGCCTGCTGGGAGGTCCCCGAGCTCCCATCAAGGGGCCACACATGTAGTGCCCATAGGTTGGGACGGGGGTGCCAGATCATCCAGTTCGCCTGGGAAAGCAGGTCTTTCCTCAGGGGAATTGGCCAAGGGGCTGCTGCGAGCAGAAGATTCTTCGAGAAGAATGTTGGGCAATGACAGTTGTCTTCGGAGGCAAAGAGTTCAACCTCTGCCCTCCCGAAAACACTCCATATCATTTGAACCGTCTGGGGGTGGAGAGTCCATTCCCTAGGGGACACCTGGCCCCTGGACAGCATGTCTGCTCCCTGGTTCAGTCTGCCTGGCACGTGCGCTGCTCTCAGAGAGCGCAGGTTGTCATTCGCCCATAGGATGAGATCTCTGGCCAGTTTCTACAGCCGTCTCGACCTGGGCCAGCCTTGGTGGTTTATGTAGGAGACCACTGTCGTGTTATCCATACAGACCAGGATGTGGTGACCCGAGAGACGTGGTAGGAAGGTCTTGAGGGCTAGCACTGCTGCAATAATTTTCAGGCAGTTGATGTGCAACCATGTCTCTGTGCTCGACAATGAGCCAAAGGCCGGTTCGCCCTCGCACAGAGCGCCCCAACCCATGTTGGAGGCATCCATAGTGACCACCATTCGTCTCGAGACTGTCCTCAAGCTCATCCCAGGCTCGAAGAGACTGGGTGTCAACCAGGGAGCCAGGGCTCTGATACAGCCATGGCCCACACTGATGGAAAGACTGCCCGAGCGCCACGCTCGGGGAGGAGCCTGTGGTTTCAGTACTGCAGGGGGCGTGTATGCAGCATAACCAGCGGGAGTACTGATGAAGCTGAGGCCATAAGACCTAGCATCCTTTGAAACGTTCTGAGGGGTCTGTTGGTTCCCATTCTGAATGAGCAGGATAGTCAACGAGCGCTCGTCTGACAGCCACGCCCTTGTTTCGGCTGAGTCTAAAATCGCCCCCAGGAAAGAAATCCTCTGCCTGCGCAGCAACAAGTTCTTGGCTGTGTTTATTCTGAGACCCAGGCATTCTAGATGGCTGAGTAGCACAGATTTGTGGAAGTTTAGTTCCGACTCTGACCGGGCCAGAATGATCAGGGTCCAGCGTTATCCTTGGCCTGGGTCCCTGATGCTTGGGTGCGAAGCGCTTCTGCTGACGTGTCGCTGCTGCTGCTCAGGCGGCGGGCATGGCTGAGTGGCTGCAGGCACTGGCTTCTTCTGCTACTGAGTTGGCTTTTCTGGCGTCTCGAGGAAGCAGAGCTGTAGTGTTTAGGCAAAAAGTGTCTCATAGCCTGGGACGCCTTCTGTGAAGCCGTCCACCGCGGGGCCCGAAGAGACCGGCGGAATAGACGGGGGAATCAAGGAAGGCGGTTTTGTCGGCGTCCTTGATGTCGGTCAAGTTGAGCCACAAGTGTCGCTCTAACACCACAAGGCTGACCATGAATCTGCCTTTGGCCTGGGCGGTGGCTTTCGTAGCGCGCAGGGCCAGGTCTGTGGCACTACGGAGGTCGCGGAAAGCTTCCAGGTCAGGACCAGCCTCATCCATGGCACAAGGAGCTTGGCCTAAAAGACCTAGAGCAGGGGTGTCTAAACTATGGCCAACTGCGGCCCGCGGTCCAGTTTTTATTGGCCCGCAGCAAATTCTGAAAATATAATTAAATATGCCCCACACAAGAAGCTTGAGCTCAACTCTGTTGCAGTTCTCAGTTTCAACACTAGATGGAGCCAGCCACGGAAACGGTGCTTCTCAACCGTTACCGGTACTAAACAAAATTAAGCAAAGAAAAACTTTTACCACAAGTCACTAGAAATAGCAGCACCCAAGAAACGAAAAATAGCAAGTGAGTGTAGAAGATTTCAAACACGGTGGGAAAATTAATATTTTTTCAAAGAAATCAACGGAAAGTGTGTCTGTTTGATTTGCAATGAAGATGTTGCTGTAATGAAAGACTATAATGTCCGTCGGCACTATGAAACCAAACATCAGAGCTACACATTGTACACCGGTGCCGAACGAACACAGAAAGTCAAGCAAATGGCAGCTAGCCTGCAAGGTCAACAACAGTTTTTTTTTTTTTTGTGCTAACAAAATACAGGAAAACGCCACAACAGCAAGCTATGAAGTCGCTAAACTTATTGCCCAGCATGGCAAACCGTTCTCAGACGGTGGTTTCATAAAGCAGTGCCTCAAAGACACAGAAATAATGTGCCCAGAGAAAGTGCAGGATTTCAACAACGTGAGCTTATCCAGAAATACAGTGGTGCGGAGAATCGAGGACTTGTCAGCTAAAGTGAAACTTCAGGTGAGAGACAAAGCTTGTGCTTTTGATTTTTACTCGATAGCATGCGATGAGAGCACAGATGCTACAGACACTGCGCAGCTGTTAATTTTTTTGCGGGGAGTAGATGATAATTTTTGCTGTACGGAGGAGCTGCTTGATATGATGAGCCTAAAAGGCACAACGATGGGTAGAGATATTTTTTAAGCTGTCAGAGGCAGTTGAAAAGATGGGGCTTAAATGGGACAAGCTCTGTGGAGCTCCGGCCATGACGGGCGATCGCAAAGGAATGGCATCGATGGTGTGCGCCAAGGTAAAAGAGAGCGGAGGTGAGGCTGTTAGGATGCACTGTGTAATCCACCAAGAAGCACTGTGTGCCAAGACTGTCCAGCTGGGCGATGTGATGAACACTGTTGTAAAAACTGTCAACATAATTCGAGCTAGAGGACTGTACCACAGAGAATTTCAAGCTTTCCTTTCTGATGTGGATGCTGAATACGGGGATGTACTCTACCACTTTGAGGTGCGCCTGCTGAGCTGCGGCTATGTGCTGCAGCGGTTTTATTCGCTGAGATCAGAAATCGATCAGTTTATGAAAGAGAAGGGCAGACCTCTTCATGAACGGAGTGACCCTCTGTGGCTGGCCGACCTGGCATTTTTAGTTGATCTTACTCATCATCCGAATACACTGAACAAGAACCTACAAGGCAAAGAACAGCTGGTGCCACACCTGTATGCGCACATGAAAGCCTTCTGTGTAAAGCTCCGCCTGTTTGAGACACAACTATGAAGCTTTAATGCTGCACACTTCCCTGCGCTGTCTGAAATCAAGTCTGCTTTTCCAAAGGCCGACCTTTCTGCTAAAAAGGAGAAATATGTGTCTGTGATTGCATCTCTCGTGACAGAATTCAACCAGCGTTTCCAAGATTTTTCTGTCATTGAAAAACAAATCAAGCGTTTCTCGACCCCCTTCCTGGTGGATGCAGAAGAAGTGGAAGAGAGTCTGCAGTTAGAACTGATTGAAATGCAATGTGATGATTTTCTGAAGAGTCAACATCAGCTTCTGTCCCTCCCTGACTTCTATCAGAGTTTGGATAGTGCCAAGTTTCTTCTGATGAGACGCCACGCAAAAAGAATGATGAGCCTATTCGGCTCAACATACATATGTGAAAAAATATTTTCTCTGTTAAATCAGAACAAAAGCAGACTGAGAACCAGAATGGCTGATAGCCATCTCTGTGAAGTCCTTCGTGTCTCAACCACCAAACTTTCTCCTGACATGTCAGCCATCCTTCAATCCAAAGGACAGCATCACTGCTCCTACTGAGTGCAATGTTCTTCACATTATAGGTGAGTTAGAAACAGGCTACACACTGTTACGACCCCCGGTGCCACCCGCAGGCCTGTAGTTCCAGTGCACGGGCAGGGTTGGGCTTGCCGTTCCAGTTATTAACCTGACTCTTTGCAAACACACACAACTGACATTGTATTTAATTCATACCACCTAGACACTTTTTACTTTAATAATAAACAGCTCTTTATTTATTTTAAAACCTAAAGTGTTTGTTCGTGTTCCTTTTTATGTTGAGACCTTGAGTAACAAGCCAGGTCGTAAAAACACAGTATTCATGTGTCAATATGTCACCTCTAGTGTGTGGCCTGGCCCTTTGTTTATTTTTCTGTATTTGGCCCTCACTAAAAAAAGTTTGGACCTAGAGGACTACCATCGACTGGAGGGCGGAGCCTGCCTGGCCAGCGGATGCGTAGGCCCTACCCGCTAAGGCTGAGGTCATCCTGCAAGGCTTAGACGGGTGGGAAACCTTGGCTTTCCAGCCAATCGTCGAGGGTGGACAGAGGTGTGCCGGCACGGCTTCCTCTCAAAGCCTTTTCCCCCGGTGCCGTTGATGTTCGAGAGCACAGATGAGGAAGAGAGACGCAGGCATGCAGAGTATGGGTGCGCCACAATTTCGCCAGTTCCTCGTGGACTTCCGGGAAGAATGGAGAGGTTCTCTGGCGAGGGGCCTGTTGGCGCCCCGGTAGGAACCACTCGTCCAGCCTGCTGCGTGCAGGCTCTTCAAGCGAGGCCCAGTCCAGGCCGAGCTTGCTGTCGGCCTTAGTGAGGACGAGGATTAGTTCGGCATCCACGCCAGCCTTGGAGTCGCTGCGTTGCTGAGGGGGCGGGGTCCTCAACAGAGCCCGACCAATCCTCTGCGTCAGATGCTTCCAATTACACGGAGTGATCGCACGGCGCCTCATCAAATCCCCCGAACGAGACGAGACCCCCAGCGTCGAGCGGGGGGTGCTGGTCCACGTGGGAAAACATCATGGGCGACATCTCTCTCTGAGGAGATGGTGAGGCATGCGGGAACTGAGCCGGCGTGAGCTCACCGACCTCCTTATACTCAGCCCTCTGACTCCACCGTTTTTTCCACCGAGGCTCGGCAGGAAAAGGGAACGGGAGAGCGCGAGGGGCGGGGTCGCGCTCTGAAAAGAGCGCTCTCCGTGAGCAGAGAGAGGCGAGCGGCATACTCTCGCAGTGAGAGCCGGTAAACTCGCTGAGAGCGACGTCAGCATGTGCCTTACCCAGGCAGACAACACACTCGCCGTTATCATCATCCTCATGCAGAGGGGCTCTGCATGTGCCACATGTGTGGCGGGGCATTTGGAACAACGCCGCTGCTCTTTTGTGAATACAGTAAGAAAAAGGATATGCCGGTGTTTCTCCAGAGAGCGCAGGGGAGACAGTGTGGCAGCTCGCGGGATCGCTGGCGATTGAGTGTGCTGATCAGGCAGGCCGCTGGCTCGCTACTGGATCAAGGCCGGCTGCTGGCTCACTCGCTGTTCCGCTGCAGGCTCTACTTGACTCAGCGAGAATGCGTTGGCTTCGAGTTGAGAGGATCAGCAAGGTCTGAAGATTGTTGCTGAAGGAGATCGTCTTTGCACTCAGTTCAGCAGGCTTCGCACCGATTGGTTCGTGCAGTTGCACCGCTCTGCCATTGGTTCGTGCAGTTCCCACTGACCAGCCAATAGTGTGCGAGTAAGCCTCGGCACTGTTATGGATGTGCAGTAAGCACTGTGTTATTTTATAAAGGCTTCAGTATTTCGGAGAAAGGAGTTTCCCCTAGCGTCTAGCAAGATGCAGTACGACTGACCGTTTGAAAGGGAACAGTATGTGACAAAAGTTGTATGTTTGAATTCACTGTAGGCTACTCATAAAAGAATAGACACAAAGTACCCGGATGGCCTAGATTCTGAAGTGTGCATACGATGGACACTCTACTATCCCATGAGGCCACGGGAGAGGATTTGTGAATGGAGGCTATATGGGGAGGCTGCAGACCTGGAGCCTGTAGATATAAGGCCCAGGCAGTTTTACGTCCCAGGCAGTTTTACGCCCCTGTTGTTCCTGATGCGTCCAGTAGGGGGATATACTGCGAAATAACATCATCGACACTCGAAACTTACACATTAATAACCGTCCCCTGACTCCCGTCCATAGACTTTTGTGTTTTTTGTTAATTTAAATATAATCATTACAGTGTAGATTTGCACTACGGATTAACTATTTGCCTCAGCCTACAGAAAACTATTTGTTTTTGTGAATTAAAAAATGTATAATACACATAGTTGGATCAGATGACAAGTAATGATATATCACCTACTGTAGAATAGTTATATTCACTGTAGGTTATACAGGAGACTGAGTGAAATATGTTGTTGTGAATTTATATAAAGTTACATTTAGATATAACATATTTGGCCCATTAGACATACAGTACTGTGTAATTGTCATGCTTTTGGCTGCGTGAGGCACGTCGAAGCAGATTCAGACGACAGGATAAAGTGACAACAGGAATTTAATATAAACAGAAACGTACCAAAACTACAACTCAGAGAACCGACAGTGAATAGAGAGCCATGAGGAACTTAAATACACAGATGAAATAGGAAGACAAGATGACAACAGCTGAACATGGTGAGTGATGATGATCGCTGGCAGGTGCGGGTAATGGTGAAGTAGGTGCAGGTGTGAGCCGGAGAGGATAATGGGACATGTAGTGAAGACGGTGACTAACAGGTGACAGTAATCATGTGGAACCTCGATGAAATATCTGCTGTACTATTCTTTATTGGTCGTCATACAGCTCCAAAACAGTGTCCTACATAGCACTTTATGAAGACAAACAATTTATCCCTTTTCTAAAATTCCAATGGCCATTTAGAAGAAAGAGACAAAAAAAAATTATTAACACCATTTATGAATTATGATGACTCATCGTAATTATGATGCCACTCTTCTTTAACTGTGTTTCTATACTCCTGTCAAAGTGCTCCTGCTCACTGATAAAAAAGATTGAAAAGGACATCCATGGTGAATTTGATCTTGTCACTGTGCTGCCCAGAATTGATGTCAGGTGAGTGTGGATTGCATCAATTTGCTCCTGATCTTCAAAGTACAACGGCACAGGCACTTGTTGGTGGAACACTTTTGGAAAAATATTTATTTTGGCCAAGGATGATGGACTGTGCAGAGAATCTACATTCAAACCTTTGGACTTTGGAAATTGTTGTGTTGTTTGTCTCAATAACCAGTCTTTATTGCTGTTATATCCACTTTATTAACAACTCTCTCAACTACATGATCGCTCTCCTAACTCTCGCGATCACTCCTCTCTTCCCAGCCCCGTTCTCGCGATACACTACATCCCTCCCTTTGTTAATATTAGAGAACTTAAATACTACAAAATAAAAAATTACCCTTCGTTTCAACAGCTTTGTTACTATTATTCTGAATACTGCTGTATTGTTTCAATCCAACCTGACTAGCCTGTCAACAAACATACCCAAACATTTACATAATCATGTCCTTTCTTAACTACTCTACCACTGGCTCTTTTGAGAAATCTTACTTGACCGCTGTCTCTTGAGTTCCTTGATCGCTTTTTTTTTCTGCTGGTTCTGGTATGCTAATCTCCAACTGAATGGGAACATGACGAATGTGCTTCGAATTTCTCACAATCCTAGAGCCATCCTCTACATTGACCATTTCAAAGGAATTGTTCGATGTGTGCTTCAGCAGCACATAACGAGTATCTCTATACTTAGAGTCCAGCTTACCAACTTCCATACTCACCACATATACAATGTCTCCCAACTTAAAATTGTGTTCCTTGGCTTGTCTTGTTATGTCTGCGTACTGTTTCATTTTTTCATTGTACCGTACCTTTTATGATGACTTTCAATGTCTTTTGTTTCTCTTTTGTCGGTGATGAGGCTAGGCAATTTCATACGCACATCTCGTCTAAACATCAGATAAGCTGGTGCCTCAGCCGATGCTTTATGTGGTGTAGATCTATAGGCAAGAAGAATCTTTGAGAGATCTTCACTCCAATTACTTCCCTCACTTTTAACTTGCTTTGAAGGCTTTCTTCAAGTAACGATGAAATCTTTCTATTTTACCATTACTTTTGGAGTAGTAAGGTGAGGCCTTGATGTGCTTAACTCCACTATTTCTTAGAAATGCCTCGAAGACTTTTCCGACAAACTGCTTCCCGTTGTCAGTTAGCTACCTCCAAGGGATACCCAAATTGGGCAAATATTTTTATAATTTCCTTGGTAACGGTCTTGGAAGTTATATCAGCAATGACTACTGCTTCAGGGTATGACGTGTAGTAGTCTATAACAGTAAGTATATAGACATTCTGAATAGGACCCACCAAATCAACACCTATCTTGGTCCATGGTCTAGGTGGTAGTTCTAATGGATGCAGTGGTTGATCTTCATGAAAGGGTTGATTCAGAACACATGTATTACAGTTTTTACCATTCTTTCAACTTCCATGTCCATATTAGGCCAATAGAATTGCTTCTCAAGAATTGCTTTGTGCGAATTACACCTTGATGTGTCTGGTGTGCGATTTTCAAAGCTTGCTGGTTCAGTTTGGAAGGAAAAACGATCCTGTGTCCCCACAGCAAAAGACCATTATGGGTTGACAACTCATCTGAGCAGCGTTTGTATGAATATAGGCTTTCAGGAATTGTGGTAGGCCACTGTCCTGTCTCCACTATGGGAATCAGTTGTGTCAAGGTAGTATCGTTCATTGTAGCCCTTTTAAGTTCCTCAAGAGTCAAGGCTGGTACATCCATCATATTTACAGACAACACGTCCATATACGTGTCCACGTAACTGTTGTCCTCAGTTTCCGGTAAAGGAAGTCTAGAAAGTGAGTCTGCAACATTGTCTTTCCCTGCAATGTGTTCAATCTTGTAGTCATATGGATACAGTCTCGGTCCAAGTGTTTGTATTCTATTAGGCAGAAGCTTTGACTTCTCTGGATTGAGCATATAAATGAGAGGTCGATGATCTGTTTGAAGAGTAAATCTGCCTCCCCACAAATATGCTCTGAAGTGTTCCACTGCTCATACGCACCAAAATCTCCATCTGTTTAAGTCCAAGAAACATTTTTATTTATTCAAGGTCAGTCCCTTTTCTGGGAATTTTTTAAAAACATTTCTCAGTTTTTGCTCCAGCTCATTTTCTTTTTCAGCAAACACGACCACGTCATCCATGTAGCACAAAGCACCTGGCATCCCACATAACATAGAGTCCATGGCTTTCTGGTATGCTTCAGGAGCACTGGACAATCCAAATGGAATCTTCCTAAAACAGAAGCATCCCCTGTGTGTAATGAATGAGGTCATTTGTCTGGATTCAAGTGCCAGATCAACTTGCCAGAAGCCTTTACGGGCATCCAGTTTTGCAAACACTTTTGCTCCCTGTATTGCTTGCAGTATACTGTCTATTGTTGGTACATGGTGTCTTTCTCTTACCACCGCTTTATTCACTTCTCTCAGATCTACACGAAGTCTCACTTCTTTAGTGTCTTTTTTTTTTTTTGGAATGAGAAGAATGTTTGACACCCATTCAGATCCTTCGTGCACTTCCTCTATGATTCCATCTTCCAGCATTTTGTCCAGCTTTTGATTTACAGCCTCTACCATCAGGTAAGGTACTCTCCTTTACATATATTTTATGGCTGTAATCTTTGATTGATCCCAGTCCTTTAAACAGACACTGATATTTCAATTGCACTGACCTGGTCTGTGGTATTCAGGATCTTTAAGTCAAAGCATTGTCTTTCGTGACATTAACCTTCCATTGGAAATGTGCTCCAAAAAATCCCACACAGTGGAGAGAGTGCATCTGTGCATAAGCGTAGAATTTTCTCTTGGTTTGTTTAGTTCAACTTTTTGTGCAAACAATCTGTAAAACAGTTATTCTCCAATGAAATTTCTTCCACTTCCTTTATCTATGACCATCTTCAGCCTCTGTCCATTAACTCTTATGATCTCTTTTCCTTCTGGATCAATTGAATACACAAATTCATCAGAATTAGAATTGTCATTTACAGCTCTCACTGGTTTGTCTTTGTGGTCTGACCTGCCTTTGACTTTGTATCTGTCATTTTTATGCTCCTAGTTATTTTTTTTTCTGCAAACACGTGCATAATGACCAGTTTTTCTGCAAGGCAGGTTGCTGATTTTGCCCCACAGTCATCTGCTTTTTGTGTTGTCAGTCCACATCTATAACACTTGGTGTCACTGTTGTTCTTTTCAAAATCGCCTTCTGCTGGCATTTTGCAGTTTCACTTTTGTGTTAGGAGCTCTTATACCCTTCGTGAAATTAACGTGATTGTCTTTTTCTTTGGTGTTGTTTCTGAAAGCACTTTAGATTCCACTTGGGCTGATTCAGAAATTCTAGCAACAGTTAATGCTCTTTCCAATGTAAGCCCTTCTTCCTGCAACGGTATATCTCTTAATTGTCTATGTGCACATTTCTCTACAAGTTGATCTCGTATCATTTCACGTTCTAAGGCTCCGAACTCACAAGATTTGTCCAGTTCCCTTAACTTGTTCACAAATGCCTCAATCGTTTCGTCCAGTAGTTGAGATTTCAGTCTGAATTTGTGTCTTTCCAGCACAACATTTTTCTGTGGAGTAAAGTAAGCATCCAGTGCAGCTACAGTCTCCGTATATGAATCTTTAGGACCTAGGAGATTGGCAAAAATTCTCTGCACTGGAGCACCAATACAATGCAAAGAAGTAGCGTGTCTTACCACAACAGCAGAATTGATAGTTCCACTGGCCAACTTGAAGAAACTGTAAGGGCCCTATTTTAACGATCTGAAACGCAAGTAACAAACGCAAAACGCAAGTAACTTTGCGGGATCCTGAACACTGTTGCTATTATACCGGCGGGATAAATGACTCTTGCACCCGATGCAAATCTAAAATGGGTTGGTCTGAAGTAGCTACATTACTCATAGGTGTTGTTTGGGCGTAACATGCAACACGCCTCCTCTTTTCGCTGAACCGTCTCCGGGAGCGCAAGTTCATTCCATAATTTGCAGATGTGCGTCTGTGGAGGGAAAAGTCTGCTGTGCGTCGGGTGCAAAATAGGAATGATACATGCGTCGGTGTACAAAGTCAATTGCGCTGGGTGCAAGATAGGGCCCTAAGAGTCTTTCCATGTTTTGTATTCTGCATACAAATCAGAAACTCTGAGGTTCAATGGAATGGGCGGCGATAACTGAGCCTGTGCGATATGTATCGGCAGTGCTTATGCTACGGCTTCTTCGCCTTCTTCTGCCAGCCTTTTAGATCCATATGTCGCTTCCAACGACAGTTGAACGGTAATCTTAATCTTTCTCTTTATGTGTTCATCTTCTTCGCCATTTATGTTGTGTTGTATGTCTCAACCAGTCTTTATTGCTGTTGTATCCACTTTATTAACAACTCTCTCAACTACATGATCACTCTCCTGACTCTCGCGATCACTCTTCTCTTCCCAACTCCGTTCTCGCAATATCACTACACTGCAGAAATAATCAAAATATTTGAGTGAGTGTGCAGTTCAACTCTTTACTTAGAGAGAGAGAGATTTACATGAACATATATGGCTATTATAAATATCTACTGTAATGTTGCTCCAGAAACCATGTTGAGTATGTTTTTATGCAAGGGGTAAACAGGGTCTTACCAGAAGAGGCCATCTCACACAAGCTAAAGACAGGCAACAAAAGACAATAAAAAAAAAATAATTTTGAAAGTGAGTAGAGAAGACTATGGGTAGCTAAACCTACACGTGGTGCTAAGTTTGAGCCAGAAAGAACATCAACCAGACCGTCAAGAACTTTTTGTCTCTCGAAATAAATTATAGACCCATCCATTAATATATAGAAATTAATCTACCTAGCTTTATCTAGCTAATCGTTTATAAATAATAAATGTTGCATCATTGCTAAACAACAATAACTTTAGGAGATTATTTAACATACTTCAATTCGTGTCGCTGTACAGTCTCCCCCTACTGGACGCATCAGGAACAACAGGGGCGTAAAACTGCCTGGGGCGTATACAGGTCCTTCTCAAAAAATTAGCATATTGTGATAAAGTTCATTATTTTCCATAATGTAATGATAAAAATTAAACTTTCATATATTTTAGATTCATTGCACACCAACTGAAATATTTCAGGTCTTTTATTGTTTTAATACTGATGATTTTGGCATACAGCTCATGAAAACCCCAAATTCCTGTCTCAAAAAATTAGCATATTTCATCCGACCAATAAAAGAAGTGTTTTTAATACAAAAAAAAAAGTCAACCTTCAAATAATTATGTTCAGTTATGCACTCAATAGTCAATACTTGGTCGGGAATCTTTTGCAGAAATGACTGCTTCAATGCGGCGTGGCATGGAGGCAATCAGCCTGTGGCACTGCTGAGGTGTTATGGAGGCCCAGGATGCTTCGATAGCGGCCTTAAGCTCATCCAGAGTGTTGGGTCTTGCGTCTCTCAACTTTCTCTTCACAATATCCCACAGATTCTCTATGGGGTTCAGGTCAGGAGAGTTGGCAGGCCAATTGAGCACAGTAATACCATGGTCAGTAAACCATTTACCAGTGGTTTTGGCACTGTGAGCAGGTGCCAGGTCGTGCTGAAAAATGAAATCTTCATCTCCATAAAGCTTTTCAGCAGATGGAAGCATGAAGTGCTCCAAAATCTCCTGATAGCTAGCTGCATTGACCCTGCCCTTGATAAAACACAGTGGACCAACACCAGCAGCTGACATGGCACCCCAGACCATCACTGACTGTGGGTACTTGACACTGGACTTCAGGCATTTTGGCATTTTCTTCTCCCCAGTCTTCCTCCAGACTCTGGCACCTTGATTTCCGAATGACATGCAAAACTGAGCAACAGTCCAGTGCTGCTTCTCTGTAGCCCAGGTCAGGCGCTTCTGCCGCTGTTTCTGCTTCAAAAGTGGCTTGACCTGGGGAATGCGGCACCTGTAGCCCATTTCCTGCACACGCCTGTGCACGGTGGCTCTGGATGTTTCTACTCCAGACTGAGTCCACTGCTTCCGCAGGTCCCCCAAGGTCTGGAATCGGTCCTTCTCCACAATCTTCCTCAGGGTCCGGTCACCTCTTCTCGTTGTACAGCGTTTTTTGCCACACTTTTTCCTTCCCACAGACTTCCCACTGAGGTGCCTTGATACAGCACTCTGGGAACAGCCTATTTGTTCAGAAATTTCTTTCTGTGTCTTACCCTCTTGCTTGAGGGTGTCAATGATGGCCTTCTGGACAGCAGTCAGGTCGGCAGTCTTACCCATGATTGCGGTTTTGAGTAATGAAACAGGCTGGGAGTTTTTAAAAGCCTCAGGAATCTTTTGCAGGTGTTTAGAGTTAATTAGTTGATTCAGATGATTAGGTTAATAGCTCGTTTAGAGACCCTTTTCATGATATGCTAATTTTTTGAGACAGGAATTTTGGGTTTTCATGAGCTGTATGCCAAAATCATCCGTATTAAAACAATAAAAGACCTGAAATATTTCAGTTGGTGTGCAATGAATCTAAAATATATGAAAGTTAAATTTTTATCATTACATTATGGAAAATAATTAACTTTATCACAATACGCTAATTTTTTGAGAAGGACCTGTATATAGACTGGCTCCAGGTCTGCAGCCTCCCCTACTCAATGGAGGTGAAGTAACATAACTGGCGCTGGGTCGTTCACGTGTTAATGACAATATGGCGAATGTAGAACATCCGGATTACATTCATACTACACACACTCATTCTATATAGAACATACTTTTTTTGTGAAGTAATTACTTATTCAGAAAGAGTTCCTACTCAAGAAGAGATAGGCTATGCGATTTTGGACACAGACAAGATTTGCATTCAGAAGGAAGTAAACTTAATAGAAAGCTTTGATTTAGCATTTAAAGGAGCATTTCACCCGTGGGAACATTCATCTTTATTGAAAGTGGGTCGTAAATGTAGTCGAAATATAATAAAATTTTCGAATTTGGTGCCTTCTTGACCGAGTAAAGACAGAAAGTAACTTTAGGGCGCATTTGTACAGAAAACCACAACTCCCACAATGCACCACATTGCACAGCTCCGCAAGCCACTCCCACTAATCCAGAACAATGCTGAGGAGGTATCCGCCTATCAGATTCAGAGAAAGCACCACCGTCTACAAGGCTGGGTGCCGCCAGAGTTTGAAATTCATTTCACAGAAAAAAAAAATCTAGTTTGTTGCTGAAATCATTATTGAATTACTCCTCATTTCTATTTATGTTGAATGTTCAGTCCGAACATTGTAATGCAATTTGGATTTACAAAATAAGAATAAAAACATGTAGGCATGACCATTATTTTGTTATCTATTATCATGTAAGGTAACAGTAGGTTAGTAACATTAGTTCCACTGATGGATGATTGTGGCGAACAGGACGGCCGAGGGACGTGAGAGATGCGGGACCGGTGTGCTTCACAGGTGTTGCTCATTAGCAATCGCACCACCGGCCTCGCGCCGTTCTCTCACGTCCCTCGGTCGTCCTGTTCGCCACAATGATATCAACAAAAATAATTATGTTAACAATAAAAGTTCAACAATACAATAGTAACAACAATAGTTCCTCCTGAGCTTCCTCAACTTATTGGTGCCCGCAGTACTGGCAATCTGGAGCTGGATATTTCAGTCGGATTGCCGACACCAGTGCAGGCTCCTAGTCCGTGACAGGCAGGTCTTCTGATCTGGCTGATGGAGGAACAGGGCGCGGCTGTTGCGGCTTCTGCAGCCGATGCAGAAGACCTGCCTGTCACGGACTAGGAGCCTGCACTGGCTCGAGTTGAGGCGGACTGGTCCTGTCGTTCTACCCGCTCGTGTCGGCAATCCGACACTTAGCTATATTGCGGCTCGTAAAGATAGCCACGAACATCGGATTTGAGCAGAAGACTTTCAAAATCATCTTCTTCCATATCATGTTTATTTCCTTCCATCATTGTCGTAACTTCCCACCTGGCTCCACAGCGCTTGTTAGCTTAGCTTCCAAACAAGATGGCGGATATTGCTATTAGTTTTGGCAAGTGAAGTCCCACCCACTGATCTGTAATAGGTCTGTAGCGTGAGTGGGCCCCTCCCCCTGAATAAATGATGAGCTAGTGTTTGTAGTCTTAACCCTTATACAAAGAAATGGGACTTCCTGCTTTTTATGACGCAAAATGACGATTTTTACATCATAAAAAGCAGGAAGTGTAACACTTAAATCCTTTTTTCTCCCATCTCAGGGGAAAATAAGGGAATAAATCATGGCCATTCAAAAATATGACTGGGTTTCTAAAGATCCTCTTTTTTTTCCCCAAAAAAGAGGAAATTAAATCACAAAAGGAGGATGAAAACAAAAATCATGTCCCCTCTGACATCGAGAAAGCCAGTCAGGCCACAGAGCTTGAGAAAATGTGGATGATGACAAAATAAAAGTATGGGGATGCTGAAAAAATATGAATCAACTAACATGATCATACAAACAGCATGGAATTTTCTCCATTTTGTGAGTCAAAAGCTAATTAACAGCAATTAGTATTCATAACAGTAAGCTCAAAGCATGATGATTGATTTTAATTTATAACCACTCATCTGTGTGTCTCTCCTTTCCAGCAGGTGCTGAGATCGTGCCAATGATAGTATCGAAAGCCAGTATCACACCTCACCATCTCATTTCTGACAGAAAACAGAAATACAGAGTTGGATAGGATGAGGGAACATCTAGTGATATGGGTAAGGACTCAACTGACCAAAAAACAAATTAAACAAGTGAACTGAACACAAAATAACTACTGGAGTGTAAGTCAAAACATGAACAAGTTCACATTTAATTTCATTCCTCAATTATTTTTTATGAATATATGAATTATCTGAGCACCTTTGAATGTGTCTTCCTTCACATACAGTGAGGCAGGAGAAAACCTCAGACGCCTGTAACTCTGTCTGCAAGTTCAGGATATGGTTCATTTGAATCAAGAGTCCAAAGGACAGCTTCGTTTTCCGCTTCTCTGATAATGTTGAGCAGCCCTTTGAGGATGAGAATGAAGCTTCAACTCAGAATAAGATCAGTGAGGTGGACAGAGAAAACTCTGATTATGACCATAAATACACAGACCAGGGCCTTATAATCAATTATTAGAATTACACTTACATAGTTTAAACACAAATTACATTTACACGGATTTAAGAACTGAACTGTGAAAACAGAATACAAGATTTAATTTGTCATCTTTTAAAAGGCAAAGCTTTGCCTTTCTTGTAATGTTCTTCCATTTCCTCATTTCATGTCAGAATTCCTTTAACTGCCATTTCAGTATAGTTGTCACAGTGTGGTGTAGGCAGAAGGAGATGAGGAGTCCAAAGTTCCAATGCAAACGTTTACTAACAATATCATACAAACAGGTACAGACAGGCAGAAGGTTCACACACACTTAGTACAATGGAGAACAGACCAATGCTGCGTCCCAATTCGCCTACTTATACTACGCTCTAAAAATATGTACTCTTTTTGTGAAGAAAAAGTACATACTTTTGAGTGTGTAGCAAGAGTAGGCAAGCTTTGGGACATACTTCGTCATCTTTAACGGACAGATCTGTTGCATGCATCCTGTCACTGTAAACTGCCCTGTCAATCATCTTGTCACAGTTAAAATCCTCCATTCAATCTAATTTAATTTCCTACCGTTTCGGAGAGAAATGTAGAAGCACGTTCATCTGCCAGTCGTGGGTCTTTCATGCGGAGACTCTCCTCATGTGTTTGCAATTTGAATATAATGATGCATTTAAAAGTTAATGGCTAAACGTATCTTTACAAAAGTTCACAATGCTGCTGCAGATGCAATATAATGTAGGCAACATTGAATAAATACATTTTCGTCAGTGTAGTGAGGGGGGCGTGGTTTTGCAGAGTTTGCAGCGGGAGAGAGGAGCCGAGCGGTAAGTAAGTGGATCAAGTGCAAAATAACGAACACCTGTGTCTGATTGCAGTAATTGGTGTTGGGAGACTGCATAAAAGCCAGCTGCTGCATGAGAGGAGAGAGAGAGAAGGATCGGGGACTCGTATCTACACTCGCGACCTGCTGGCTGACAAACGGACTGAGTTTGTACTACGGAGAGTTTTATGAATGAAATGAGTTTACACATCGGGAAGAGTTTGATAAAAGTGGACTGAGAGCTGAACCAGCAGGAAAGAGTGTCTTTGAACTGTGCTGTAGTATTTCTACGGTGAAGGAGCATGTGGCGCACCTTTTCTTTATTTTGTTTTCATTTTTAATAAAGTATACGAGTCCCCGTTACGCCGACCCTTGTCTTTCTTTCATCCCTACACTGAACCTTCGTTACAGTCAGGTTAGATACTGATAATTAATCACTCAAACCCCTTTATCTAAACCCCTCTACATAACCAGCGGACTCGCGCGTCCTCCATGTCTGTAGTTTTTTAACACTTTTCACTCGTGTTTGTAGTTCTAACCAAATCCTCGTCCAACGCGTGATGGGTTGTGGGCAATATTAGACGTTAGAGTACGCATCGATGTAGGCCCTGTCCCAAATGGCACACTCCAGACTTGTGGACTTCCTCAGAGTCCACACTTTGGTGACGTCATGTAGTGCAGACCTATAGGGCCCTTGGCGCGAGTCCACGAGGGCGCATTGAGAGGTATTTTTGGGACAGACTCGATCGTCATGCCGGAAATAGGAAGACAGACTTCTGTTGTTATGGACAGGAGCTGCAGGTTCAGGGAAATATGCTGCCTATTGTTGTTGTTGTTACATATGACTCAGTAAAGCCCTGACATTCGGTTCTATTTATTTAATGAATCATAATGGGATCGTATTATTCAGCGCGCTATTATTAGCCTATGTTTGAGACATCAACCACTGGTCGATGACCATAATGTTTGTATAAACTTGTATGACCTTCGTGGAAAACCGTTTCAAGGGTACAAAGGGGGTGCTGCTGAGCACACTTCAGAGCGTTTAAATGATGAATGGGACGGCCTACGGACAATTTAAGTCCACGAGACCCAAAGTCCACATTAAGTGCGCCATTTGGGAAAGGGCCCTACACTTCGGATTCTGACTGGAAATAGTAGACCATCCGGGTATCTTTGGAACACTAATTTCAACATACTGTGATTTGGGATGTACTAATTCTATTTTCAAATACTATTTAGGACGGATAGTATGCGAATCGGGACGCACCGCAAGACTGACTGAACAGAAGGGAACTAAATACAAACACAGATGAACATTGATTGACAGAACACAGGTGAAACAGATGATGATGATAATGATGATGATGATTAACTAAACACATGTGATACAGATGAACTGATAATGATGATGACACGTGAAATGAAGATAAGCAGACAAGTCCAATTTAACCACACTAAACAGAACACAAGAGTATTTGGGAATGTGTAGTGTTATGTGTTGAGAACAAACTAATCCTCCACACGTTCAGTAAAAACACAAAACACAGAGATTTTCCCTTGTTTTCTTCTTTGAATAATGTCAAAACATTGAATTTTCAGATCAAACTGAGATTTTGTAGTGCCTGGTGAATTTTCATCATATTTTTTGGTTGTATCTAAAGGAGATTCAGTAATTCTCTAATTCTACTGACTACACAAGACACTACTGTAATATATTGTACCTGGAAGTTCATGTACTTGTTTGATGCATCAAGTAAAATGCTTGAAATTCACGAAAAACCATGAATGTTGATCATACGTTTTTGAGCTGCTACATATTTATTCTAAAGAATCATGACTTAGGCTTTCAAAACATGAATGTAAGTACACCTAAAAGTAAATGTGGGTAGTTGTTATTTTAATGAACGATTGCTTGATCTGACCTTTGTTGGTGGAAGCTAATGCAGCCAGGTTGAGTTGGTCATGTTAAATCATATTTTTGACTTCTAAATTAGATGAAGCATGTTTTAGGTTTAGGTACTTTATATTAAGTGTCTTTAACTACTATGTAATAACATTTAAATACATATAATACAAGCAACTTATTGTGTACATATACATGTTTTCCATTAATAACATTGTACCTAATAAACATTGTTAATATAACTTTGTAGTTAAAACACCTAATAATATTCTTATTTAGATATTTTTGTTTTCATGTTCATGTGTTCATGTGTGTCATGCATATTTATTCCTGTTAAACCAGTAGGCCTACTTTGTCACATGAGAAGGAAGTTTGTTTTTTTTTCTGTTTGCATTTCCTTCTACTCAGAAGAGTGATGGGAACTTTACAATTAATGTCAGGTAAGACATTTTATATTAACAAATACAAAATGTCATATGTAAAATATGTATTTTGCAAAATATGAGCATTGGTATCATTCCGTCTATGAGTACCTGTTTATAGTAATAGCTATAGTTTTTATGTCTGCGTTAACACTGTTATATATGAAAATGTAATGAGGACATCTGGAAGGGATTTAATGTAATTGCACTACACATTCACTGTGCTGGTAGTTAACAGTTGCTGTAGTACATTAATGAAAGAAACAGACTTCAAAGAGCTAAAAAGTTGTATGAAATTAATCCCCAGTTTTGAGTTATGACACGTCATGTTAGGTGCATTTTGGCAGTTACTGTATATGTTTTCTATGAAATAATATGTTTTCATTATTCAGGCTGAACAATGTATGTTGTACATTTGTACAATGTACATTTGTATGTTGGAGTCCTAAACCTTCCCTTAGTCATTCTTAACTGTTTATGGTTGTTCCTGGTTACTATTCCTAGTTTGTTGAGTTCAATAATGCCTGTGTATTCGTTGTCTTTATTAATTTCTGGTCTTAAAGGAACACGCCGACTTTTTGGGACTTTAGCTTATTCACCATATCCCCCAGAGTTAGATAACTCCATACATACCTTTTTCATCTCCGTGCGTGCTGTAACTCTGTTTGACGCACCCACCGCTAGCCTAGCTTAGCACAAAGACTGGATGTAAATGGCTACAGCTAGCATACTAATCCCAATAAGTGACAAAATAACGCAAACATTTTCCTATTTACATGTTGTGATTTGTATAGTCACAGAGTGTACAAATAACAAGGTCATATTGTACACAGCCATCTTTTAACCATATAAATATTGGGAACTTTATTCTCAGAAGGCGAAGCACTGCTACTTGGGCGGAGTGATAACCGCAGCACCTGAGACGCACCGTGGTGCGGAGCAGAGAGTTCGTTCAGAGTAATAGAGTCAGCAATTACTAGATAGTAAAAGCATAGTTTACAATCATGGGTGTTCGCTGTATTGTAAAGAGCTGCGACAATAAACAGGAGAGACCAGGTAATACCATGATGTTTCATAGAATGCCAACCAAAAACGCTGACCTGATGAATCAATGGCTAACGTTACTTGCTCTGGATATCGATCCAAACACACCTGAAGAGATCATCAAGGACCATCGTGTTTACTCAGTACATTTCACTGAGGACTACTATTTTGAAAAAATGGAATTTGCCACATGGACCATGAAACATGTACTGAAGGATACGGCCATCCCATCGATAGCACAGACAGGACGAAGTGGATCGCCTGCGGCTGCGGTAAGTGTTCCGTTATGTTTTTAGATGACTAGCCTACTGTAAAAGTGGCAATAGCTAGATCTAATGTAACGTTAGTGACACTATTATATGAATAGGGTGGTCACTACTATTGCAGTTGTTCCCGGGCTCCATTTATCCCCTGTAATGTTAGTATTGTGTTGTCACGAACGCGCTCTATCGCCCCAGTAACAAATGAGCAGAGCTAGAGGTAAACAAGAAGAAACAACGGTGCGTCTCAGGTGCTGCGGTTATCACTCCGCCCAAGTAGCAGTGCTTCGCCTTCTGAGAATATAGTTCCCAGTATTTATAACGGTTAAAAGATGGCTGTGTCTCATATGACCTTGTTATTTGTACACTCTGTGACTATACAAATCACAACATGTTAATAGGAAAATGTTTGCGTTATTTTGTCACTTATTGGGATTAGTATGCTAGCTGTAGCCATTTACATCCAGTCTTTGTGCTAAGCTAGGCTAGTGGTGGGTGCGTCAAACAGAGTTACAGCATGCACGGAGATGAAAAAGGTATGTATGGACTTATCTAACTCTGGGGGATACGGTGAATAAGCTAAAGTCTAAAAAAAGTCGGCGTGTTCCTTTAAGCCGGTTCATGTGTAGTGATTTAATCTTGCATAGCAACATTTAAAGTTTTTATTTCAGCGGTTCTTAGTATTATATGCCTATTGCATTGTAAAGAACTATAACACTTTATAATGTGTGTTACAATTAATATTGTGATCAATCTTTTTATGTACAGTCATACTGTACAGCATTTTCTCAAGGTCTTACTCTGTATCTTTTGATATGAAAAAATAAAAGTGAAATATATGTTTAATTATATTGTATATATATATATATATATATATATATATATATATATATATATATATATATATATATATATATATATATATACCCATGAAATGTTTGGAAAGAGTTAGATGTTTGGAAAGAGTTGTAATATTTATTATTCATGTTAAATGAGATATTTCATAGAATATTTACATAGTCAAAGCATAACAGATCACAGTTGACAATTATTTGATGTATATTCTATATTATTAATGATCTGGAGAGGTTAAATAAGTTGATGTCAATCATCCAGGGCTGCATTTCCCAAAAACCATCATAAGTAGGGATGCACCGATACCACTTTCCAGAACGAGCCCGATGTTGATACTTTCATTTTTGGTACCCTCCGATAACCAATACAAGTCAAGTCAAGTCAAATATATTTATATAGCGCTTTTCACAATACAGATTGTATCAAAGCTGCTTCACAGTATCAATCAAAACAACTTAATGTTTGTTTATTACTGGAAAAAAAGACATCCAAGTTTGGTAGAGCTGATCAATGGTATGATTGGTTAATTAATTTGAATATCCCCAACTGAGCAAGCCTAAGGCAACAGTGGCAAGGAACCGAAAAACTCCATCCAGTGACCTAATGGTGTCCTAACACCCCATCAGATGACCCAATGGAGAAAAAAAAACCTTGGGAGAACCCAGGCTCAGTCGGGGGCCAGTTCTCCTCTGGCGTTTATGAACTAGAGGCCGAATTTACAGTAACTGTAAGATAAAAAATTTATATGAATGCCTGGCTAAATAGATGCGTCTTCAGTCTAGTTTTAAACTGGGAGAGCGAGTCTGAGCAACGAACAATATCAGGAAGGCTATTCCAGAGCTTCGGAGCTAAATGTGAAAATGCTCTGCCTCCTTTGGTGGATCTGGATATCCTAGGAATGACCAGAAACCTCGAATCTAGTGATCTTAAAGAGCGCGATGGATTGTAAGGCGATAGAAGATCCGTTAAATAGACTGGAGCTAAACCATTTAGAGCTTTATAGGTCAAAAGCAATACCTTGTAATTAATACGGAACTTTATAGGTAACCAATGAAGTGATGATAAAATCGGTGTTATATGATCATATTTTCTTGATCTAGTAAGAACTCTAGCGGCTGCATTTTGGACTAACTGTAGCTTGTTTATTGAAGATGCAGGACAACCAGCTAATAAAGCATTACAGTAATCTAGTCTCGAGGTCATGAATGCATGAACTAACTTTTCTGCATCAGAGACTGATAGCATATTACGTAGCTTAGCAATGTTTCTAAGGTGGAAAAAGGCTGTTTTTGTAACATATGAAATATGCTTTTCAAAAGACAGGTTGCAGTCTAATGTAACACCCAGGTCTTTTACTGTAGCGGATAGAGTAAAAGGGCATCCTACTATGTTAAAGTCGTGCTGTGAAAGGTTTTGTGGATGGTTTTTAGAACCGATAAGTATTACCTCTGTCTTGTCTGGATTTAATAAAAGAAAATTATGCGTCATCCAATCTTTTATATCTTTAACACAATCTGTCAATTTGGATAATTTAGCGTATTCATCTGGCCGTGAGGAAATATATATTTGAGTGTCATCAGCATAACAATGGAAACTAATTCCATGTTTCCTTAGAATATTACCAAGTGGCAGCATATATATTGAGAATAATAAAGGGCCTAACACAGATCCCTGCGGCACTCCATAGTTTGCCGAAGTTATAATCGATTTTTCTCCATTTAAGTAGACGAAATGGTAGCGGTCAGATAAGTATGACCTGAACCAGCTTAATGCTTGTCCTTGAACACCAGTGTAATTTTGTAGTCGATCTAAGAGTATTGTGTGATCTATAGTATCGAACGCAGCACTAAGATCAAGTAAAACTAGTACTGAGATACAGCCTTGGTCCGAAGTATACCTGTATTTTCAAAATACCTGTATTTTCATTTTATTTGTCATTTTTAAATATATTAGATAGAGAAACCAAAAGAATAGGATTAAAAATGTGCGCTCAGCAATCAAGAGAAGCAGAAGTGTGTGCGCTCTTTTATACCGTCAGTTAACATTAGTAATGTGCCTCGTTTTACATTCTTTGCTAGTGGATTGTATGACTATTGGTGCCAATTGTGATTTTCTTAGGCTTACCTTGTCCTGGAAAACACAGCCCAGGTCAATCTGGTGTGTTGTGGAAGATGTATTTACACAAGCCAGAAGAGGGGACAGTAGATTTGTGTTAACACATTATTATATATTTGCATAAATAATTTAGAAACAAGGAATGAAATTCAAAATGCGTAGTAATCAACTTAGAAAATAGCAAATCAGATTTAAGAGATTACTATACACTTTATCTATATTTTGATATATATATATATATATATATATATATATATATATATATATATATATATATATATATATATTTTTTTTTTTTTTTATATATATATATATATATATATATATACACTTTCATGCACTACTTGGATGAGAAATCAGTGATAAGCTCAAAAATTTCAAAAAAGTCAAATTTATTTGAATCTTTTACAATACACATTGTTTCAAAACAGAAATAATCAAAGGAGCTGGATCACAGAGCTGGAGAATGTGGACATGATGGCAGAGAACACTGATGATAATGTGCCACAAAACAATACCAGACAGAGCATGGACTATCCTCCATGTGAGTCATACAATACATGAAAGTTCATAACATATTGACTTATTCTCTTTCACCAGTACAGTGTCTCTTTTTTTCAGTGCAAATAAGAGAAGCCAGTATCTTTAACACTTTAATAAAAGCCAATAGACAGTATAAATAGTTCACATGTTTCTGAACAAACCTTTTTCTTATGAAGTTGACATTATACAGCCAGTGCAGAAGTTTATACAAGAGTGAAATATTCTCTTTAATCGGTCCCGTGTCTCTTCTTCTTCTCTATAGTCCTTCTTGGTGAAACATCAGTGCAAATAACAGATGCCAGTATGTCAGGTGACTTTAAGATTTTACATCCTGCATGTTCAAGAACTGGATCTGGTGTGTATGACATTGCAAATGGCATTAAGTAATTAACAGTAATTATATTCAAAGTGTTGTGTTCTATGTGGTGAGTGAATGTGTAGTCCTTCATCTGAGTTACTCAATGAATATGTTGAAAGGCATATTTTTGAAACATCATTGACACAAGCAATAAATACTTTCACAATTTGCATTCAGTGAAATTTTTGAAATCAACAATTTTCACAGAGAACATAAGTGAAAACCAAAAACAGAAGACATTCAGTGCAAGATGGGATGTGGGCATTTCTGATTATTTGTGTGAGTATTCAACTGACAATGAAAAAACATCACTTAAGTAAACTGAGTATAAAGTGTATAGGCTGCCACAACATCCACAAGGTTTCATTTATTACTCATAATTAATAATGAAGACAAAATGGTAATCTGAATGCGTTTTTCCTTCACAGTTCTTCGAAATGACTCTATCAGCTCTATCCATTCATGGGACTCAGGATATGCTTCAAGAAAATGCACAGGCACTTCAGATTTCGCTCAAGAGGATGAAGAAAAATGTCAACTTCAAACAAGACCAGCAGCACAGACAAAATCCACCCCTAAAATGTGATGGCAACTCCAGGTGCCAGCATCACTTTGACATGGATTGTTTTGTGTTTCATTTGGAATCATTCGGAAAAACCCCCTTACACTGAATCATGTAGAACGGTTACTCAGTCAGTAAACAACAAGGTAGCCTACTTTACCGTGATCAGATTTCTGAAATGAAAACTTTTCATTTAGTCAGGACATTTTTAGTCAGTCAATATAATGATCATCAATGTTATTAAAGTTGTAAAGGGTTGTCAGTACACCATCTATGTAGAGCATATAAACTTTATGTCATGAAAATGATTTATGTTATGTGATATTCATCCATTAGGCCTAACTTATTTGTGAATAGGAATATATTGCTATAAATAAAGTCATGCTCATGAAAATGATTTGCTCTGTGTTATGTGCTTGTAGTTAGCACCTACAGTCAACTGAAATGAAACATTGCAAGAGTGCATTGTAGATCATGCTGGATGTCACAGACAAACACCCTAATGTTGTAAAAAAATAAATAAAGACCTTCTTTATACCTGCAGTGTTAGAATGAGCGCAAGAGTGGAAGAGTGAATTTAAAAGTAGGCCTACCTTTTGTAACTTCCTAGTGATACTGTATAATACTGTACGTTTTGTCCACTGATTAAAATTGTCCAAGCAATTATCCAAGCTTGAAGACTTAAAAAAAATGTGCTTGTGTTTTATACAGTACTTCATAAAAGATAATGCATTTTGTAAATTTAACAAAATAATTTTCTGTGTAAAAGTCATTATCTTGACTATATTATTTAATATATAAACACTACTGTTAATTGTGAACCTGCTTCTGTGACTGATTTAAAGATGAACCAGAGCTCAGTGATCTTTGTTGTAGGTTTGATGTAGTTTTAATGGTATAAATGTAAATTTGTACTAATATGTTTCTTTATTCAGAGCAAAATGTCATGAGCTGTACAGATTCTGTAGCAGTGCAGTGCAGGAGTAAAGCCAGAAGGGAAAAGACTGTTCAAGTTCAAGAATGTCCTCTTTTAGAAACAATCTTCTTTTTAAATAATAGTCTTTTGCAACATTTACACATTTCAATGAGATATGCATTTTACTGCATAATTTAAAGGGAAGACACCAGAAATAGTCTGCATGTTTCTCAACAATCCTCTTTCTTATGTAACATAAGCATGACAATGTACAGTCAGACAGTCATGATCATAAAATTAACTGAATTGCATATATTAAATTATTGTAAATTGTTTAAAAATTCCACTAAGAAAATTATTGCAACCTAGAAGCATGATCAAGACAAATCTAAAAAAAAACACTAACAATATTAAAATATTATTTTATACATTTATATTATTAACCTGCAGTACACGTTGCTTGTCTTTAAAGTGGCACAGGTATGTAGGAGATCAGTGCTCGAGAGTGCTCGAGTAGAGATGCAGATTTTTACCTTATCCTCTCGGAGTACAGTGAAGATAAATCCAGAATCTTTTCTCAGTGCATGTTTTTAACTTTGCTGGGATTTGACGTCTGTTTTCAGCTTCCTAGTGAGATTGTGAACGTGTTTCTCGGCAGGATGCTCGTGTATCTTCTACTTTACTGCTCAGATCGAGCAGCTGTGGATTTTGATATCCTTAATGCTGGAGTTTGCTCAGTAGGCCCATATACAAAAAAAAATCTTCATAATCTTGGAGCATAACTTTATGTGACCTGATCAGCTTACACTACAAATGCCCGTAATAGGGAACTAAATGAAAAGGACAAGCAGAAACGTAATGCCACAAGACCATAAGTGTATTTATCAAATCATAACTAAAACATAATGAACTCAACATCAATAAAAAAACAATAAAAAAAAAAACACTTTACACTTAAAATTTCAACCAGTAGGCTTGAACCAAAAGCCAACATTCATTGGCATTAGTGGCCAAAATACTTCACTTTATGTATGAGGTCCAAGAATACTGTGCCTCAACATTATATAGGCAGCCCATTGGGCTTCGTTTTAGTCAGACCAAATGAACCGGCCACCCCTACACTGGCCAAACACACACAAAAAACACACCAATAACCAATAATAATAATAAAGAATCTCAAAAAATAAATAAATAAATAAATAATAATAATAAAAAAAAAAAAAAAAATATATATATATATATATATATATATATATATATATATATATATATATAAAATAAAATATAATCTTTTGTATCCTATATATTGTAACGGACAAAACGTTACTTGTTTTATTATTGTATTTTAGCTCCTCTATTTTTGTTGATTTCCTAGTGTGAAGTTTTTGGGTCACATGTATTACCAATAGGAGGAGCTTGAGGGCGCTATTGCCTGGAAGTAGGCTATATAAGCTTGGCCACCATGGACATGCTTGAACTTAAGCTACCTACTTATAAATCTTAAGTAATTTGTTGAGAACTCTTTCAGTTTTGACTCAACTAAATGACTATTTCGCATGTTCTTTATCATTGTGTTCCTGGTGTTAACACTAATTGGATTTATCCTAAATCATCTGCTGGATACTAGAGACATTGAACCCAAGTGCAGTTCACATTGACACGTGACCTTAACCAACGCGACGCTAAGGACAACGACCCACAGAATGTTGTTGACTATGATAATTTCTCACATCGTGGATTATAGGACTACAAGCATTGCATCGCAGTCAAATAACCTTGCGGTTTGTAAAACTCATTTAATCTTCATCTTCACTTTAATTCATTAAAAGTCTGGACATTCAAACGATACATTTACCTAATCTCATTGACAGACAAGAACCATTGCGATTGCTTTCCAGTTTATTTAATAACTTTTTGGCACATGGATATAAACACTGGTGGGGAAAATAAAATGGGTTTAAAAAATAATTTGTTTTGTGAAGAGCTTTATTTATCAGTAGCCTATATGTCGAAATTCTGTTGAACCCCTCAGAGTAACGTCTTAAGAAAAAAAGGAGGTGTTACAATATATATAATACAAAAATAACCAAATATGGTTTCTTTCTTTGATGTTATTTTTGCAATACATTAGACACAGCCCAGCAAACACATATACGTTGTGGCAAGGTCTGTGGCAAGTTGCATTTCTACTATGGCAACGTCGCTGTCTACGTGCTCGCAACATTATAACAATGTAGAATTGTAAGAAGCGACAGGGCTGTAGCAACGTTGTTGGGCGACATTTTTTTATGCTAGATATAGATATCCCCCATTTAGCATGTTATGTTTTGAGGTTAATTTTTAATTAGTCAGATTGTAGATAATTATATACTTTTTAAATATTGTTTATCCTTATTTAATGGGCCTATCAGTAAATTAGACTAATTATAATCAACACCTGCCAGTGTACAATTTGAAGAGTAAAAATGACATAAGGTTAATTCAACTTTATTAAAACTGCATATGGTAACAAAATTGCACTTCCAAAAGTCATACATTTGTGTGAAAAAAAACCCCGAAATAAAGAAATATACACATTTATTTTAAGTATAATAAATAAAACATAAAAATCAAAGGCAGATCAGAACATTTAATGAACAAAACCGGGTTCTGTACATGGCAGACAGGGGAGCGTAGTATAAAGGTTGGTAACAGTTAACCGGAATCAGTCCAACATCAACAAATCCAGAGGAGCAAAGAAACGAATGAGATAAATAGCCAGACATCCCAAGTCTTCCGGAAGTTCCGGGAGTCTCCCGCATATTGATAGCGGCTTCCCGATGCCCGCAAATTAGTTCAAATCTCCCGGAATCTAGAGCTCGCGAGCAAGAGCTCGCACATACTCATACACTATATGTCGCCTTGGCTACGGCAGTTCATTGGAACGAATGTGTCAATAGAGCTGCCATCATGGAACAGGGGAGCCCCTCCTCTTTAATGCATCAGTGTTTTGTGTTTATGTACTTGTCAGGAGATGGCGTTGTAGTCCACACGTGGTTACCTATAAAAGGTGTAGAGTAAGAATGGAAGTTGTTGCACCTGCTGCCTAATCATGTAACTACCTGGCACTGTTGTATTGCTTGTGGGTTTGAATAAACCTTGAAGAAGTAAGAAACTTGTCTTCATGATTACCAGGACTCAGACATAACAAATTGGCGACAAGGATTTTATTGGTGTTCTTCATGAAAGATGTCTGCTGTTGCTTCTTTTCCTACGCCATTTTTACCATGTCCGGGTGAGCCGTCTATTCCTTTTGGCGTCTGGTTAAAGATGTTTGAGAATTACTTGCTTGTCGTAAATGCATCAGGAGATGACTGGCCAGTTGCAAGAAAGCGAGCTTTCTTTCTTCATTGCCTGGGAACAGAAGGTCAGAGACTATTCTATACTTTACCATACCAAGGAGAAACAATGGAGGATGCTATTGAGACTTTGAAACTACACTTTATTCTTTGAAGTAATAATGTGGCTGAGCGTCATGCATTCAGAAAACGAATTCAAGCACCAGGGGAAACAATTCTGCAGTATGTTGCTTCTCTTCCGGACTTAGCCACCACATGTGAGTTTGCATCTAATAATGATGAAATGTTGCGAGATCAATTAGTGGAGAATGTAAACCGTCATCGTATTAGAGAACGTCTGCTATTAGAGACTGATTTGACTCTTAACAAGGCTATTACTATTGCTACACAAATGGAGGCTGCTGGTGAACAAGCTAAACTTTTTTCAAATCAGACTTCAGTACCTGTGCAAGCAATACAGGCAACAAGTGTGCCTGCTGTTGATCGTTACAAAAGACAATCACCTTTGAAACCTCTGTCTGTGCCTTCAAAGTCTTTTGCTACTTCCTTGGCTCGTGCATGTTATCGATGTGGATCTACAAAACATCTTGCAAATGATTCCAGATGTCCTGCAGTTTCTGTAAAGTGCAATAATTGTGAAAAGTTGGGACATTTTTCAAGAGTGTGTCGTTCACAGCAAGCACATTCTGTACATGAGATTGAACTGCCTGAGCTTCAGATTCTTTACATGCATGATTCAGTATCTAATAAGGTAAAGTGTACTACTACTATCATGACTGCATCAGCCTCTGTACCTGTGGAGTTGATTGTGGATTCTGGATCTTCCGTTTCCATTCTGCCAAAATCTGTGTATGAAAAACACTTTAAACAAGACTCTTTGCTGCCTCCTTCTGTTTAATTGGTGACATAGGCTATTCAAGAGATCCAATACCAGTGCTTGGTTGTCTACCTGTTACTGTTACCAGAGATAATATGAACTGTAATACGTCAATCTTTATAGTTGAATGTGGCACTGCTCTTCTTGGAATGGATTTAATTAATGGATTGCATCTCAAATTTGAAGGTTCTTCCATACTTACAGGACCGGCTCAGTCTTCAGCCCCTGTAATGCGACTTTCTGCTTCTGTGCCTGTTGCTAAGCTAGGATGTGCAAAAGGATTTGTGCATAAGGTAAAGACTTCTTCAGTGGTGACACCTGTACGTCAGAAACTTAGACGGTTGCCATTATCTGTTCGAAATGCTGTCAGTGATGAACTTTAACTCCTTCTTGGCTTGGGTGTTATTGAACGAGTGGATGCATCACCGTGGATTTCTCCAATTGTAGTTCAGAAGAAGGCCGGTGGTATTCGCATGTATGTAGACCTGCAAGAACCAAATAAAGCTGTTGTTGCGGACAGTTATCCTGTGCCCCATATTGATGAGATGTTGTTTATGCTGCGTGGAGCAACTGTCTTTTCTACAATTAATTTAGAGAATGCTTATTTCCAGCTTTTGTTACACGAAGAAAGTTGTGATCTGACTGCATTCATCACCCATGAAGGACTATTCTGATTCTGTCGAGTACCTTGTGGCCTTGCTTCAGCTCCATCTGCGTTTCAGAAAATGCTAGCAACCGTACTACAAGGATTGCCAAACGTAGCCAATTATCAGGATGATGTCATTGTCTGGGGACACCCAAAAAGTGACCATGACCACATGCTCAAAGTGGTTATTCAGCGCATACACGATGCAGGCTTACAGTTGAATGATTCAAAATGTCACTTTAATAAAAGCAGTTTGCGCTTCCTTGGTCATACTGTATCTGCACAGGGTATTTACCCAGATGAGGATCATCTTAGTGCAATGCTTCATGCTCCTGTTCCTAAAGATGCACATCAGCTCCGTTCCCTTCTTGGATTGTTGTCATAGTACAATAAATTCATTCCAAATTTTGCTACAGTAGAACCATTGCGTGCTTGCATCAGACAAGGTTCTGAGTTCAGCTGGTCAGATGAGGCTCAGAAGAGTTTCAGTACTGTAAAGGAGTTGTTACTTCAAAGCCCTGCTTTAGCATTGTTTGACCCTAACTTGGCCACTGTTGTTTCAACGGATGCATCAGATTATGGACTAGGTGTTGTATTCTCTCAAATTCATGAAAACAACACAGAGCATATTGTTGCATTTGCTTCAAGAACGTTGTCTACTGCGGAACGCAAATATTCAACGATTGAAAAGGAAGCTTTAGCATGTGTCTGGGCTGTTGAAAAATGGAGAACTTACCCCTGGGGTCGAAATTTCTTCTACGTACGGATCATCAGGCCTTGACAGTGCTCCTCTCCTCTAAAGGCACAGATCGCGCTGGAATGAGGATTCCGCGCGTTGGGCAGAGCGACTCTTGTGTTTTAATTATGAGGTGAATTATTATCCTGGCTCTCAAAACCAGGTTGCTGATTATCTTTCACGCCTACCCTTGCCTGCTTCTGATAAGGATTTTTCCGATACTGCAAAAGGACTATGTGTTTAGAGGGTCACATCTTGTTGTTCCTGTTGCATTGCGACATGTTTTGGTGAATCTGGCCCATGAAGGTCATCAAGGAATAGTGCGTACGAAACAGCGCATTTGTGAACTTTACTGGTGGCCAGGTATTGACTGCTTGGTTAAGGAACAGATCAAGAATTGTGAAGTTTGCTTGTCTTCTGATAAGACTACAACTGTCCGTGCTGCACCTTTACAACCTGTTACAAATTACAAAATTTCACAATCTTGTGAAATGTAATCCCTTGCTGTCTGGTTTTTAGATTCCGTTCGTGTGAACATCCATTCGAAGCACAAAAGTCCGGCATCATCCATGAATTCAGCGTTACCTAGCTACTTCCTATGACAAGACCCCTGTTCCAAGATGCTTAGAACCTCAAGGCGACATCTAGTGTATATATCTGTGGCACATACTGTGCTCCAAACCGTGTAGCGCGCGCACGGCAGAGAGGGAGAGAGCGAGAGACCTTGCGTGTGTGTGTGCAAGTGTACGTGTGTGCCTCATATAAGCATGTAAGACCCCCCCAACGGCGATGCTTGTTTTGACAATATCTCTGGATACACGATATCATGGTCTATTGGCGCAACCCGGCACGGCGGTTTATCGCACATATTTCACATGTAGCTATAGTGTGAGCACATAAAACACGAGCTTTGGCTTTACATCGCATGAGATCTAATTGTTCAGTGTGAGTAGGTAACCTTGCTGAAATCGCACAGACATCGCACAGTAGCCTGCCGCCTTAAGAGACGAGTACCATCCATTAGCTCATTAGTCTCCTTGTTGAGGTAAGGTGTCGTTTTCTTTGCTTCACCCCGGGCTTAAAGTAAAAAGATGACTGTGTGACAAATGGTAGTATAAATTTAGTTAAATGCATTTATGGTGAGATTACTACTGAAGGGGGTGGATTGGAATCCACTGCTGCTTCAATGTATATGTAATGAGTAGGGGTGGGGGAAAAAAATCGATTCTTAGATGCATCGCGATGCGGACATGGACGATTCTGAATCGATTCACAAATGTCAAAAATCGATTTTCAAAAAAAAATTTTTTTTTTTTAGATATATATTTATAATAACGTAATATTGACGGAACGCAAAAGACGGAACTCTGAAGCGCGGAAGTGCAGTGCCCGGACCGTCTGTGGCGTGTGCACATAACAGAGACGCGAAGGCTGAGCGCGAAATCCAAACACCCTCCTCGTTAAAAGCTGACGTGTGGAAATATTTTGGCTTCTGTGAAGTTGAAGGGGGAAAGGAGGTGGACAAGAGCCATACTAGTTGTAAGCTTTGAAGAATAAAACTAAAATATTTCGGAAACACGACAAATATGTGAAGCCATATGACACGTTTCCACCCAGAGGAGGAAAAACACTCGGCTTTGTGCTGCCTTGTCGAAAAATGCTAACGTTACCCAAGTGCGAATCGATCACAGAGAATGTTGATTCATTCTCTATTGTTTCCATAATGGTGTAAATCTCACAATATTATGACATCGTTATTTCATTTAAATTAGGGTAAGTGTATGAGGAGCATATTTTGATATTTTAAATGAACTAGCAATTATCACATTTGATATAACAAGTAAAAATGACATTATTATATGAAATACAATTATAATAAAATTTGAAGTTAAGTGTACAGTATACTGTACTGTTTTCATTTTTAAAACGATGTGAAAAGTAAAAATTATCATCAAATATTCATCTTTGACCTGTCAAAGTTTCCTACAAGTCTCCACAGCAAGGATGCATAGATTTATGGGCATGGTAAGCAGAAGGAAAATGAGTCTGCACATACGCATAACCAGTAAGTAGCACATCTCGATGGGTAGCATGAATCGTCAGAACGCTGGTCGTTGTTATATTATTAATTTACTACAAGTATGCTGCTAGTTCAGGCATACATTTATTTTCCTGTTGGTTCTTTGCAATGTTAATAAAATATATTGTACGTTAATTCTTTATTGGTCATTACTTTGTACTTTTAAAGCAAAGTATTTATATTCACACACACACACAAAAAGATTCAGATAATCGATACTCGCTTTAGCATCGAATCGCAGCCCTCTGAATCGTAATCGAATCGAATCGTGAGGTGCCTAGAGATTCCCACCCCTAGTAATGAGTGATTATAATCAAGGTATTAATCAATATGTTTCCTTCTAAATATCAAATGAGTTGAATGACTTCTCTGGAGATTTTACTTTGTTATAGAAGTTACCAGTGTGATTATAGAAATGTTCTTTTCATGTATTCTTTAATGTCTGTATTTGATATCTAAATGCAGGAACAGTGCTTGCTTATTTAGCCCAGATTCCAGAAATTTTGTGTTTGAGAGAGGTCTTCAACGTGTTAAAACCATAGACTGTAAAAAAAAGATGGATTTCCCGGTGCTTCCTCTGCGCCTCGTCACCTCGCTTTCTGATTGGCTACACGCCACAGTCCACAGGCTGCGTGCTCGTTTGTCCCCGGGGAGCACCACACACAAGGAGAAATCGGGCCAAAAAAATCCAACATGTTGGATATCCCTGATTTGAGATCGGAGCGGTCCCGACGTCCTTCCGAGCAGAAGAGAGCACTCTTAACACACCACACACGGCAGGAATATCTGATCAGATTATTTTACCATAATCGGAGCATCCTTAAGATTGTCGGAAGGGGTAAATCGGGGCTAAAATCGGCCTAATTATCCTGCCGTGTGAACCAGGCTTTACTTTTCAGTTAGACTAAAGTTTAGCTATCCTTGAGAGAAAGAACGCATTATCTTGATGTTTTCTGAGGATTCTCCTGTTTATAGTTTATAGCCTGGCCAAATCCAACCTTGGAAAAGCTGTGTGTCCGTGTGTGTGTGTGTTAGTCTTCTTGGTTGCAGGTTAAGGAACCACTGGCATTATTGGAGATTGACTGAATTGTTGTTCGAGACAGGCTAGCGCCCAGCAACCCAAATCTGCGACCTGGAAGGTCATGACTAGCCTAACTTCAGGGTCTGAGTGTCAGCTGCATAATCCATGGAGATATACCTCAGGCTATCTGTATATGTGTGGAAAATTACTGTTTATCTATTTCTTAGCCAATGAGAATCATTCAACCTGTAAGCTATGACGTAGCTTAGACCTTGGAAATGGTATAACTGCTGTGATCTTTGTAACTGTAAGTGGGGTGGCCTACGAACTACTGTGTGAGTCTTGAAGCTGACTTCTGCTGATGAAACTGCAAACTATCTTCAGTAAATCTTTTCTTTAATTTATTATAATTCTGACTCCGGGTCTTCATTCAAACATCTGGTCCTTGGGTCCTAACTGTAAATCCCCTTACACTACATTTTCCTGTCAATCTGTGTTCATTTTGACCACAAACCATGCAGCACAGCAAAAATCGATCAGTGTGGAAACGATCGCTGAGTGCAATGCTGTATACACACCGCACCTGGAACGCATTGCCGGACCGCATCCGTGTGCAGTGTGAAAGCTCTAACCTGTTAACATGGGTACGGAAAAAAATACGCTCAGCAAATGGATTAACTTATGTGTGAAACAGAGATCAAACGTTAAATCTGAGGTAGTTGATAGTTTTCTTAACTTTATAATTTGGCGCTGTGCTTCTGGGGATTCCCTCAATACGTCATTCTCCAGGATTCCCCTGCGGTCAGGACACTTAACATAGTTTAATGGATTAATACAGTGATATAAAAGACCAAACTCACACCTTATTGGGGATGTAGATACTAGATATAGGAACAGGCAAGCGGACTCAGAATATGAACGTAACGCGCAACGTTTCACGCTAAGCGATTACCAGTGAAATACTGGCATAAAGTTGACTTGACTGGATATTCGAGCTACCATCTGGGCAGAGACTACCCCACTAAAGACAAACATGGACGACATCACCAGCCTCCTTCAGACAGCAGCATGCACATCAAGATTGCTGAAAAGGATGGACGAGTTGATGTCGTGGGCACGAATGAAGATTAAGCCATCAAAATCACAGTGTCTGTCTCTCAGAAGAGGAGTCAGAAAGGACAGCACCACTTTCGTTGTAGGGGGAGAGAAAATCCCACTCCTCTGATCTCAACAGGCAGCTCCGTTTCCCGGTTGAGATTACTGTTACATCTCTCCGCCCCGACATAGTGGTGTGGTCTACCAAGGCAAAATCCGTGCTCCTCATTGAGCTCACAATACCAGCGGAGGACGGGATGGAGGCCGCCTACGAACGCAAGAAGGCCAAGTACTCCGAGCTGGCTGCTGAGTGCCAGGAGGCTGGCTGGAAGACCACCATCTATCCAGTGGAAGTTGGATGCCGAGGCTACGTGGGGCTGTCAATCACACGCCTTCTGAGGGACGTAGGAGTGACCGGAGGGAACCTAAAGAAGGCAACCAAAGAGCTAGCGGAGGAGGCCGAGAAGGGGAGCTTTTGGCTCTGGATGAGGAGGAAAGACAAGAGCTGGGGAAAGAACAACTAACCCTGACAACAGCCGCAGAGGGTAACACCTATCAGCTGCAGAGGGTGACAGGGAGATGTCCCTGTTATTGCTCCGCCACCAGGAGACATTCCAGGATTAAAGGAGTGAAACGTTGGTGAATGGTGGTTCCTGGCTGATGACCCTGCAGCTGACCCATGGGTACCGGAGGAGGTGCGACCAGCAGCAATGCCAAGCAGGTGTTCCACCTACCTGTATTTCACCGATATTTGCATATTTAGGAACCATCTCTAAAGTTACATACGACATTGGTAAGTGCAAGTTTCTAACTTCAATAGCATTTGAAGAAAATGACTTCCAGTCATAAACCAACTGTAAAGTGTTATCAGGCATGATTCACACCTTTTTAGATTTTGGATATTTAATGAAATAAACTGTCAAATCATGTGTAAATATTGCTATTTTTTTCAGTAGCTCATATTTATTTAAAAAAAAAAAGTTTGATCAACGATTGCGAAAACAAAACAACATAGATCATGACGATAATTAAACGATTTTAACTTAAAACAAACGGACAAAAATATGATGACAAAAGAGATTGCCACGTGTAGGCCTAATTTCAGGCTGTAGACGCCTCATGGCTCACGCTCCTGTCAGAGACCAGAGTTATCAGGAGAATTTAAAGGCTTAATTTTGCAGTTATGTAACCACATTCAAAAGTTTTTTTAAACTAAATAAAATGCATAAATGAAAATGAATACATGTGAGTCTTTGTGCACTGTTTTAATTAGCCTAATCCAGCAAGTATATCATCAATAATAACAGTAGGCTAATAATGAATGATGTATTCAGAGACTAGGCTACACCACATAATTTACAGCGCAAAATACATGCCAATATTAGACCATTCTTATAGCTGTAAACTACTTAAATCAGCACAAAGCATTGATTCACTAAATAGCAGGTATGATGATATCCTAAATAAATCTTTTTAATCTGTTCCTCCTAAAAGTACAGTAACAAACACAAAAGCTACGAGTTAAGCGGGTTCGCAGAAGTCCCACCCAACAATGGCACTCTGCAAGCAGCATTGGAATGTCATTTGGAATGTGATGTCACAGTAATATGCATGTACAAAAAGGCTCACTTTGCTCAACCACAACTTGCTGTTGCTTTAGTGGTGTTCACTTTGCAATTGTTAACTTAATCACAATTATTACAGCCTACAGTAGTAAACCAATTTAAAATGATACTACTTAGTTTACTGGGACTAACTGCTCTACTTCAGAGAAAAAGGAAATTCAAGAAGGTCAATCAAGGACAAGATGGAAATGTGGGCCAGAGAGATGTAACACCCAATGGACATCAATCTGTGGACCACCATCGTGGACACTGGACCCTGAATTTCTCTCTGCTGCAGAGGAACCCATCACCACATCGGTGGCTATATATGCGAGGACTTAACCCTGACCTTGCCCTGAGAGAGAATGCCCTCCTCCAACAGCAACGAGAGAGATGGGCTCTATACCTCTTTGTGCAGCCTGATTGGGAAAAGTTGGCTAAAAAATTGGGAACCATTACAGCTGAGTTGCGGACTGACTGGGAAGAGTTGGAGAAAAACTGGGGAAATACAGTTGAGAGAGCAGCTGAGAGAAAAGGCCCTGCAAAAGCAAGGAGAGCGATACGCTTGCATGTATGTGCAAACTTATTTGGAAGAAGAGCTGAAAATATGGAGAACCATTACAGTTGGTTCTCCATACGAAACAAATTCTCCATCGAAACAAAAGGCTTGTTAATCAGCCACAGCCATACCACCCTCTAGCCCAAGACTATTAAACAATTCAATGCATTAAGCATTTGTGATTTTACTGTGTGAAATGTCGTTGAATTAGTGTTTTGAAAAAATGAAGCTTTTTCACTTGAGGGTCACACATTTTACAATGTTCATTACATCACAGTGCTATTTTTTTTACTCAATGACGCAAATTCCACTTTTAACATTGCATGGAAATTTGAGTTTGAATTTTAATTATTAATTTAGACAATTCATTTGAATTTGCAACAGTCATTTGAGGAACAATTCATTTGAATTTACAACAGTCAATAGAGAAAACTTAATAAATATTGGCTTAATAAAATATTGGCATTCCTCACATTTGTCAGTCACTCACTCACATTTGGACACATTGATTTGCATTCACTTGCATATAAATCAAGAATGTAAAGTCAAGATTGTAAACGTCTTATATGTAAAAGCTAAATTAATAAATTGGCCAAAAAAAAAAGCTCCTGCTATTTGCTGCTGTAGATAGTTTCTCCATCTTCATTTGAAGTTTCTGTGTCCATCCACAGCAACCGTTAAAGGGATGCTTACTTCATCCAAAAATTTAAATTCTCTGATAATTTACTCATCCTCGCCCCTTCCCAGATGTACTGTATATGACTTACCTTCTTCAGAATAACACAAATCAAGATTTTTTGAAAAATGATCGGTAACACTTTACAATAAGGTCTCATTTGTTAACATTAGCTAATGTATTAACCAACATGAACTAACAGTGAGCAATGCATTTCTTAGAACATTAATTCATCTTTGTTAAAGGCAAACTATGTAATTTTTTGCCGCAAGAGGTTGCTTATTTAAAGCAAAGATGTAGCTTGATGAAGCCTTGATTTCGCGGAATCATGGGAGTTGTTGTCTTCACCTCTACAGCCAGTGGAGAATACGACGGGTCTCGGGCAGAAATCATCTCATGGATGACCATCAATGTAGATTTATTTATTAATTAATGTTACGAAAGCGGTTGGAGCGGAACGAGCCACTGGAGCGATTGCTAATGAGAGACAAGCACGACACTCGACTCGAGAGCAGTGGAGCTTTTATTATGCCTCTTCCAGTCATGCGTATGTGGGGTAATGCAGCGCTGTTTTATCATATTAGATACATTTGAGTGAGATGAAAGTTGTTATAATGCCACTCTGTACGTTCGCTCGGGGGCTACTATATGAGACACTTGTTGCACACTGCAGTAAGCTAGATCGATATTTGGCATGGTAAATATGGTACTCGCTGTAAATCAAGAAAACGAGATTTAAACAAAAAGACTAACTGTGTTGAGCTGTATAACAATGATTAGTTTTCTGTCGATGACCGATCCAAATAGTTGCTCACCTATCAAATAGGCTAAAACATATAATATATTAAAGCGTTTTTGGTGTTTCCATGGTTTCTACAAAATAAAACCGGAAATCGAGGGTAATTGAGGGTATGATGACATGGATAGGCAACGCACAGACACCCCTGTGTACTGGTTAAAACTGCTTATTTTAAACATTCTTAGAAACATTCAGTGGTGGAAAGAGTACTGAAAAAACATACTCAAGTAAAAGTACCATTACATTCCAAAAAATTTAGTGTGAGTAGAGTAAAAAGTACTTGTCCAAAAATCTACTTGAGTAAGAGTAAAAAAGTAGCTTATTTAAAAGTACTTATGAGTAGTGAGTACTGAGCTGCGGATTCTACCCCTTATAATAAACACTGTGCACTACAATTTATAAATTTAAAAAAATTGCACATACTGTAATTCACATTATATTTTGTTCTTTGTCAGAAAGATTGAATATCTATCATCCATCTTTTTAAAATGCATCAAATCAGTACACTCATCACCATTTAAATCATATTATTTGGGGGAAAAAAGCATTTAAAATTAGGCGAAAGGCCACTGGTCCTGAGCATGATATTGTTGCACATAAAATATCAATATTCATAACTGTGCAAAGAATTCAAAAACCTTTAGAAACTCATATGATAGTTCAGCATCACACACCATGTGATGGCTTAAATAGAGAGATTAAAAAATACCCAATTTCTCTCCAAAACGGTACCAATGTTAGTGTTTTGATAAATGAGAATCACTAGTATTATCAGATTACCTCACCTAATGCATTGAAAAAGGCTAAGATAGTGAGCTAACACTAATTACACACTTTAATTCCATGCTATTAAATATGTTACAATTTAAACGTAAATGCACATTGTAAGGGTGGCATCATCCCTTACATTTTACACGGCTACATTTACTCACATTGTAATGCTGATAATATAATTTGTAAGGAAAATTGTGCATTAAATAGGGAAGTTATATCCAGGAAACTTTTACAAAAGAAACAAACACACACATGCATGTCTTTCTGTAGTCTCGGCGAAGCTGTTTTATCAGCAGCATCCACACACAAAAAAACAAAAGTTGAACATGAAAAATGTTTTTGCGCAAGTGCACTTGCCAAATGAAGACGGATTGTATAATGGATCAATCAAAAAACGTTGTTTATTTATTAACGAGCTGTAGTCACGCACTGACAGAAATGCAGTTCAAGTTAACGCCATGGTTCATAGAGTAGCCTACACTGATTCTGTATCTGGCGGCATGGCGAGCGCGAGACGAGGCAGTGCACAGATCGTGACGCGCGTCTCTCTATAATGTGATTGTGAAGTAAATGGGAGCGGGAATTCACCGCATATGAACTCGTTACGCAATACCCCCAACCTCAGACCAAATGTTAGGCCCTGTAGACAGGCCAGTCTATATAAATATCATATTAAGCAGAAATGTGAAATGTACCTTAGCATATTAGAGGAAGACGCTGATATCTGGATTGAAATGATGCGTGAAGAATGCACTTCCACAGCAGTCACGAGTAACAGCAGGAATAGGCGGTTCAAGTTTTCTAAGCTTAATTTGATTTGATGACAGTCACGAGACCGATTACTCGATCCAATCACGTTGATGGATAAGAATTAAATTAAATTAAAACAGCATGTAACGAGTAACGACCACAAACAGAAGGAAAATAGCGGAGAAAAAGTACCGATTCATCACTTAAAATGTACTCAAGTAAAAGTAAAATTACACAATTTTTAAACTACTCAAAAAAGTACAATTTCTGAAAAAAAAAAACTACTTAATTACAGTAACGTGAGTATTTGTAATTCGTTACTTCACACCCCTGGAAACATTTGGGATAAAGTGCACAAATCAACAAAATATAACATTGTTTTAGTAGATGTTTTAATCCAAAGATCTTATACCTATGATTATGGAGGGCAAGGTACCTAAGATAAAGGTGGAGTTTGGGAGGTGGAGGGATGCTGGAACAGTTGATGCTAGAGAGAGGTAAGCGGTTGCTTATATACTCAGGCTGTTGACTGAAAGATTAGATTGGCTCACTCCTCCCTAATTTACGTTTAGGAACTTCATTAAATGTCTAAGATACCTTTAGCATAATTTTAACCTCATGCACTTATATTATAATATATTAAAGAAACAAATCTAATACATGTGTTTGATAATTTAAGTTAATAAAAATACAGCTGTCCATTGTTGGTTAATGTTAGCTAAGTTCCAATATATAATACTAACAGGTAGGCCTACGGCATTTTTTAACATGTTGAAATAACATTAAGTTTCTTAGGTAGGCCTACATTAAGTGTAAGTAAGAAATAATACAGAAATTGGATAATCACAAACACACACACACACAAAAAACACTGCATATGAATTAAATATACATTGGTTCTTTTTAAAGCTACTAAAGTTATTCAGTCAAGAGCAGTCAGTGATTTTTCTCTTTGTCTTTTGTTGTTTGATTAACATTTAAATTGTGCTAAACATTTAATTATTTGAATAATCAAAATACTATTTATTAAATACTTAGGAAACAACAGGAGCCAACTCAAACTGTGGGCTTAAATACACAGAGCAAACAAAAGAGCTAATGAGATAATTAATGAAACAACAGGTGAAAAGAATCATTCATCACACTGGGAAACAGAGAAAACAGACCCAAAAACACAACGAAACATTGCCAAAACTGAAATGAATGTAATATAATGAATTATTAATTCATACTCTCTCTCTCTGTGTGTGTGTGTGTGTGTGTGTGTGTGTGTGTGTGTGTGTGTGTGTGTGTGTGTGTGTGTGTGTGTGTGTGTGTGTGTGTGTGTGTGTGTGTGTGTGTGTGTGTGTGCGCGAGCGCGCGTGCGTTGTTTTGGCAGGAAGGGCAAGATAAAAAGTGTGTATACGTACAACCTATACAATTACTGTGTGTGTGATGGCAGTTACCTTATCTTATTCTGTTCTTTACAGATGGATGATTTAATTGCATTATCCTTACGTTTTTGTTTCAAACACAGAACAAAAATGTAAAAAGGATGGTCATGTAATTGTCAATGTTATTAGTGTCACAATTATGTTTTGTCTAGTCTTCACCTGTCTCATTAGTCCCTGATTAGTTAATCTTCCTCAACTTGTCTAGTTAGATCCCTCATTTCATCCTGTTTATTTATACTCCCTGTTCTGTTCAGTCCCTTGTCGGTCCCTTGTAAATTTATCCTCATCCTCATCTTCATCTTGTGCCTTCAACTACCACCCTGATGTTACAGAAGAACCGACCTCTCAAAAACGAGAAAAGAGAATGGACTGCGATTCCTTCTCCTCTCTGAAAATCGTGAGTGGCTGGAGTACCTGGCCTGAGGGCTCCAGCCCGGAAGCATCACCCTCACAGCCAGCGAGCCCGAGGCGCCCACTGAGATCAGCGAGGAACCAGAGTTCAGTCCACCTCAGAGTCAGGAGTGGACCTGGACCTAATATACCTGTGGTCCGCGGATCCAATTACCTCCCAAGTCCCCACCCTCGAGTCTTCATCTTCCTCGCCAGTCCCGTCTGGAATGCCTGTATTCCTGCCTGACTTTCCAGTTCCGTCTCCGTCGCTGGTCACGGCCAGTTCCCTGGATCTGTCGGCACCACTGGTGTGGTCCAGCTCCTCGGCTCTGCCTCCGCCGCTCGCTCCGTGTGGCTCATCCTCTGCGCCTAGGGCTTCCCCTCCACCAGCTTGGCGTGAGGCTGCAACTCGGGCCTCCAGGGCCATATCTCCATGGCCCGTCACCATCGGCTCACCGCTCCCTCATTGCCTCCACGGCCCATCTGCCCGGAAACTCCGCTGTGCTCTCTCGTCTCTCCAGGTCAGCCTCCTGTGGTCGACGCCCAGCTTCCGCATCGGACTTCCGGGATTCCGGCTGCGCCTACACCCTGCACCACAACGACGTCATCGGACTCCTCTTTTCTTCCAACCTCCCTGATGGTCATGATGGTCATGTTGCCACCTCAATCCCGCGAGCCCACAACTCAGCGCCAAGTTTCCAGGCCTGGGATGTCGCCCTGGTCCATCAGCCTCTCTGTTTCGCCAATTCCTCCGCCAGTCACCATGGTTACGCCTCCACCGATCGGTCCCAGGGTTCCGTCCGCCCCCTCTGTCCTGCCCGAGTTTGTTTCAGTAAAGACTATATTTACCCTAATCTTCGTCTTGTGCCTTCAACTACCACCCAGACTACTATTGGCTTATGTTCAGATATTTTTATTGAGCACTTTCAGTATTAATGCATTAATAATGGTAGTAACGTTAAAAAAATGCTTAAAATAAACATTACTCAGGAATATAAATGAGATGCGTATAAGCATTGAAATTATCGTTTTCCTACTCCATTTTTTTCCAGTGTATTTTAGAGTTCTCCAATGACTCTCTAATGACTTTAAAAAAAATGCAAATGTACACTTTTTTCATTTAATGTTACTATAAGATAAACTGGATGGTCTTTCTCATTTACCGATAAATGATAGTCTGTGTATGGAATTGTTGGTGCTCTAAAATTACACTGACTAGTCTTTAAAAATAACAGTAAACAGAATGATTATTTTTATGCCAAATTAGGAAAATGCAAAAAAATGCTTTTAAGACTATTAAACATATTGAATTCACTAATAATAAGCAGTAAATACATTGCATTTGCAAGCGTTACATTTTTATCACAATACCACCATATATCATTATTATTATGCAATATATATATATATATGAGTTAGTTACTGCAATAATGTTGTAGTACAAAGTTTCTGAAAGTTTCTGATGCATATTGGCAGCATAAAAATTGTGTAAATCCTGTATTGTGTAATCCTATAACCAGCAGGGGGGGCCCTTTCACAAAACATAGCGTATGGTATACATAGAATAGTATAGCAATAAAAAAAGAAAGTACATTTATTTGAAACCACACAGTCTGTGATTTGCATGTCAGTTCATATACAATACATGTCTGAGTCATCAGTGTCTATTTCTATTAAGAAATATCCCCAGGTGTGCCATAAATTACTTATAAACCTGGGGATGGTTTTTGGGTGGAAGTGGGATGACTGTCACAGCTGAACACACAACAATATTATGTCACAGCTGAACACACAACAATATTATGTATTCTATTACATATTTTAAGTAATCTAATCCACCATTGGATCAATTACTGTGAATATAGCCTCTCTGATTTCAAATTAATTCACAGTTGTATATGTCCTTTGAGCTAATTGTGTGTGTTGATTAAATCAGTCTTGCTCACTTGTTCTCTCTCTTCCTCACACACTCTGCCATAATTAATGCTCCCATTCTCCAGGGGTCTCACTGCTTGAGGTGGGCTAAAAATAATTTTGGTCATTCAAGTCTAGACTTAACTCCCACCCTCATGAGTGCACACGAGTTACACATTTCCTTAAAAGTGTGCAACCACTCCTGCCATGTTACCATAATTAAATGCATTGCACATTTTTTAAAATCACAATCTCAAAAAAGTGTCTCTCCCTTTTAGCTCACACTGTAACTACGCTTCCCTGATATTGATACTTTGCAACAGTCTCCAAGACAACAAATTCAGCCCTCTCCTCCTCGTCTTGTTTTACTTTGCCTCTAATTTTCTTCATTATTATAAGACTTTGTTTAGCTATAAGGGGTTTATCAAACCCTCAACCTTGTGTTATGAAGTAAAAAGTTTTAAGGTGGTTTACAGTGTTGGTTTGCAAACTGATAAAGTCATCTCCAATGTATGAGATCTATTTTCTTTGGATTATGTCTGCAGAGAGAAAGCAAATCAGCCATCAAGTGTGAGGAATGCAAATCGTGGCTATGAAAAGTCTGCTATTTTTAAATGTATCTAAAATTAGATGTGCAGCTCTCCCTAAAAACAAATTATATCAATGCAGCACCTGTGCTTCATACATTGAATTGAGTGGTAGTTTGACTGAATTACGTTAGTTATATCATCATAATAGTGACAAACATCACTGCATTTACCATATTACAGCAACAAGGGAGCTTTTCTTCTGATTTTCATTTAATTTTCCTTCACAACATAATATTTTACTGAATACTCAAGGAAATAACCTTCTTAACACATACTGTAACACAGGCTGGATGAACAATAGAATCTTTCATCATTGTGATTATTGTCCTCAGCTGGACATGGGCATACTAAAGCTCCTATAATAATGACAGAGAGAGAAAGAGAGAGAGAGAGAGAGAGAGAGAGAGAGAGAGAGAGGGAGGGAGAGGCATCAGCCACAACAATGTTCATTACAATCTCCCCGTCAATAAAGCTTAAATCTGCTATTGACCAATGGAGCGCAACTAGCAAATGAAGAGAACAAATTTATGATCATATTGCACTTCCTAAACAATTTATTATACTGTCGTATTTTTCACAACAACAAAAAAATCTAAACATACTTAAAACAAGATCAATTTACTAAGAGTTTTTGTGAATACACCACCGTTCAAAACTTTTATTCAGTAAAGATGCATTAAAGGGGCAATATGTAGAATTCAGAAACCCTTGTTCTTAGCGACACCGGTGGCCGTTAAGTGAACTGCAGCCTACAACTTATTGCTCGTGCTCGCACTCGTGTACACATAACATACAAGAGAGTGAACATGCTTAATGTCCCGATATATTCACGCAGAAGTTCTTTTTTGTTTTTCTCTTCTTTGCTTAGAAGTAAAAAGAAGTTGGAAATACCTTTGCAGAAATATACTGTTTATGAACATCCAGACGCCGATTATCAGAGCTGCTCAGATCGTGCATGTCATTGTTGCACCCTGACTGGACACTGGAATATTACATCAATCTTGCACTGCTGTTGAGCAGCTCTGCATTTACTGTGGGAGTCGCTAAGGAGGAACGTGGCAGCAGTAGCCCTTACTCTAGAGCCTCGTCCCATCATGGCTACCATTCCAGAGCCTCATCCCATCATGGCCGCCATGCTGAAGTCTTCAGTCAACATGGACACCACACCAGAGTCTCCAGCCGTCATGGACGCCATGCCAGAGTCTCCAGCCATCATGGACACCACGCAAAAATCTTCAGCCGTCACGGACATCACCACTACAGTATTTATAGCCGCCATGAATGTTGCATCTGAAGCTACCAAGGCAGTCCCTATGAGTTTGAGACTGGCTTTTAGTTTGGAGGACACACCACTGATGTCGGTTTGAGCAGCCGGCATCCCAAGACCAGCACCATCTAGCCCACCGGCCTCAGTGCTCTCAAGCCCGCCGTTCTCTACGCTGCCTGTCCTAGAGCTCGTTCCCTTGTCCTCAGTACTCTCTTTCATGGCAGCAGCCATTTTGTGTGTTTTGCCCCTTGAGTCTGCTCCAGAATCCACTCCAGCCCATGAGTCTGCTCCAGAGGCAGGTCCTGCCCCAGAGTTTAGTCCTGTGTTGGTTCCAGCCCGTAAACTTCCTGTCAGCCTTGTTGTCTCCTGCTCCTCCTTGGTGGTCTGCAGTTCCACCAGATCTGCCCTTGGGGTCTTCGGCACCGCCGTGGTTGTCATCAGCTCCACCTGCTCCCCCTTGGTGGCTCTTAGCTACACCTTGGTGGTCTCCAGTCCTGCCTGCTCCACTGTGGTGGTCATCTGCGCAACCGTGGGGATCTACAGTCTTGTCTGCTATGCTGTGGTGGTCTTCAGCTCTGCCGTGGGGATCATCATTACCATCTGCTATGCTGTGGTGGTCTTCTGCTCCGCCGTGGGGGTCTCCAGTCTCGTCTGCTCTGCTGTGGTTTTCTTCTGTTCTTCCATGGACTCCACCTGAACTTAAGTTTGTTTTTGTTTAGGAGCGTCTGGAAGCTTTTCTGTCATGATCCCAGCCTGTGTTCCCCTGTTTTGTGTGGGGACTTTTGTGTTACTTCCTGTTTCTAGTGCCATGTTGTAGTCACTTTCTTGTCCTATTTTTTCATTTGTCCCCTTGATTGCATTCCCAGGTATGTCTTGTTACCTTGTTATCTTGTTAGCGTTTCTGTGTATAAATAGCCCAGTATTTTAGTCAGTCTTTGTCAGACGTTGTCAGTCATTGTCTACGCGAGGATGTTTTGCCTTGTTTTCCTTGTGTTTCTTGTTCATGTTTGGATTACCTCTTGTTTTATTAAAATACCTTTCCTGCATTGGCTTTGTTACAGGTTTGATTATAAAGTATATTTAAGACTATAGACTATATAGATCTGGCTATGCGAGACTATAGTTTGAATTAAGCCCTTTTCTTTGCATGACATTAACATTACAGTACAGAATAGCTCTTTCGGCATTATGCTGAACATTGTATAAGCATGCTGAATGCATTCATTTCATGTATCAGAACGGAAGAGAGGCTCTCGGCAAGAGCACATTTGAAAAGTCACATCCCCTTGATTTTCCTGGCAAAAACGACCCGAGTCCTTCACATAAAAATCTGTCTACAAGCTTTCACTGACAACCTAGTTAGTTGGGGAAGGTCTTATTTCTAAGTTCGTTACAAGCTGTTCACACATTGGCAATAAAAAAGCAATTCATATAATAAAATTCTTACATATACCTTTAAAATTATCAAAGGTGACAGTAAAGTTATAATGTTACAAAAGATTTCTATTTCAAACAAATGCTGTTCTTTTGAACTTTCTATTCCTGAAAAAAAGTTTACATAAAAATATTAAGCATCACAATGTTTTTAACATTGATAATAATAAGAAATGTTCCTTAAGGAGAAAATTAGCATATTATAACATTTCTGAAGAATCATGTGACACTGAAGCCTGGAGTAATGATGCTGAGAATTCAGCTTTGCCATCAACTGATTTTAATAAAATTTTGAGCAAATAAATGCAGTCTTTGTGAGCATAAAATAAAACCTTACCAACCCTAAACTTTTGAGTGGTAGTGTATTTTGAATGCATTTTTAAATGTTTTAAGCAAATATGATTTTTCCTGTTTTTTTAACAGGATATTCTTAGAAATTATGGTTTCAACTTGTTACCATGAGGATCACCATGAGAATTGTGCTCCCAGCGCCTGAGGTAGTGAGGCTGCCCTGAGAAAAAGTTAAATTGGCAATGTTCATTCAGACAGTAGAAAGAGAGCAAGAGAGAATGAGGGAGAAAACTAATGCTCATTCAGTCAGTCCAGCGGACTCATTAAACGCACCATAAAGGGCAGTGAGATGTCATGGTGTAGGACAGACAAAGCTGTAGACTAGCACTCTTTTAACACCGTACAGTACCTCATAGCTAAATGGATCATTGTCAATAAGAATCATGAATCCTATCAATAAGATGTTTCATGTGCTGGTGCAAGAATGACATTGGATTGGCTGAACATTTTCAGAGTTTTATGATGATTGTATGTAGTAACAAGAAGGGGGAAAAGATTCTATTATATTCTAATATGATTTTTTTAATCATTAGATTAAAATGTTTACTCACTGACTGAGTAATTAACTGTCCACTGAAGGCAATTTTGTTGAGAACCCAAGTGCAGTTTATATACAAAAATGTGATCAAACAGAAAACAAAAGCATGGCGTGGCATGAAACGCAAAACAAAAACATAGACATAACACAAACCACTACTTGACAAGGACACATGGCAAACATGAGGGCTTAAATAGACAAGGGACTAGACAAGGGACACCTGTGAACAATGAAACAATGATCCAATGACAACATGACACATCAGACAAGGGAACACCAGGCAGGATCACATGACTATAACAGGGAATCACATGACAACAGGAAACATGACAAAAACATGAGACATGACCAAAACAAGACGTAACAGACTGACTGACTGAATGAATGAATATCCGGGTAATTGAAAATGGTGGAAAAAATTACTGTATAAATGTCACGTTCCGTTTGCAATACAGGTGAGAAGGATCTATTCGCAGCAGTGTGGATCTTTATTTAAAAAAAAAAAACTCAAAACACTAAGAACACTATGAAACAAATCAACTGATATTCACATGACGAGAACTGACCATGAACGGAACGAAACCCAGGGCTTAAATACACAGACAAACCAATCAACAAAATGAACAACAGGTGCAATAATGATAATCAAACATTTAGAAACTAACAGAAACACAGAAAACAGAATTAAACACGTGCTAACCCACCCAAACAGACATGAAACACAGAAGATCCCTTACATTACTACTACCCCCCCCCCCCCCCCCACCCCACCCCCATCAAGAAGGTGCGTCTTTGTTCCTTATTAACAATAAAAAAATAAATAAAAAAAAAACAGAGGAGGGTGGGAGGTAGCTTAGGTGGGGGATGAAGAGCAGGAACACAGGACAGGCAGGGCCAGGGTGGATATGAAGGCAGGAGGAGCCAGGGGGACAACAGAACAAGATGGAGCTGTTGGCGGTGGAGACCCAGGTGGAGACGAAGAACTGAAAGGACTGGGCGACTCAGAAAGTCCTGGAAAGCAGGCGAAGCCGCAATGATGAGCGACTAAGACGGAGCCAGGGTGCTGGAGGAATGAGACGGAGGTTTAGCGACCAAGGTGGAGCTGGAGGGAAGGAGGAGCCCTCCATAGCCGAAGGGGTAGAGGGATGAAGTGCAACTGAAGACCCGGGAATCTGTGGTGCAGGCAGAGCGACGACTGACCAAGGTGTAGCCGTAGGGACGACGGTCCCAGGTGGAGCTGATGGATGGAGGAGCCAAGGCGGAGATGTCTGCTCGACAGTCCGAGTTGGAGTTACAGGCCTGGAGGTTCGAGGTGGAGCTCGGGAATCGAGATCCCATGGCTGAGCTGGTGAGCTAACATTTCGAGGCTGATCCACAATGTGATGGACAGCCTGCAGAAGGAGATGCAGGGCTGATGTGAGACAGTGAGGAGACGGCTGAAGGACTGGGAAGTGCAGGTAGGGATTTACAAAATGGCCTCCCTGGCCGATACTGGACACATAAACACTCCAAATCTGGCCTCCTTGGCAGATACAGGACAAGCAGGATTTGCTGGAACAATTCACTAGATTTACTCAGAACAGGCAGAGGAGGTATCTCTTCATTGCACCTTTTCAGTACAATTAACAATTGAGAACTATTTACAAATAAATATACTTATATAATATCTGTTGAGGGGAAATTTAAATGTTGGAAATGGATCTGTTGTTTCTGTCAAAGAAATGTATTAACTGAGCAGTCTATGCAGTTGGTTGAGAACTAAAAAAACATTTGTCTATAGAAGTCTAACCCAGAACTAGACAAGAACAGTTTGTCAAGACAAACCTTGATCTTTGCTGACAAAGTCCTGAAACAGTTTTTCCCCCTTTAAAGAGTTTTTAAAGCCTTGAAGGTATAGCCTATGACTTAAAACATTAAGAGTTGGATAAGACAGATGGACATAGCTTGAGAAATTACAGTCAGAAATCATCAATAGATGTCTATAGGATGTTTGATCTTCCACTCCAAAAAGTCTGATCTGCTAGAAAAGATCAAATAACTCGAGTGAGAACAGAATGAAGCTCTGTGCTGAGTTTGGTGGATGTAGCTTAAAAGTTAAAAGGAGTTTGTCAAGCCGATGTAAAAACTCTACACTAATCCAATGCATTTATTTCATTGGTTTCTGGAGGCAGAATTTTTAGCTAGGGCATACATTTTTGCTCAAAGTGCTACTGCACAATTTTTGGGCCATGGCTCTAACAGGAAGTAATGTTTGTCTTCACTCACTAATATACAGTAATTTTTTTATTATCAAAAGAAACTACACTAAATGCCAAGAATAGTCTCTCTTTAACCTGAGGTTAATTGGCTGGCTCAAGGTAACAATGGGGACAGAGTTTTCTTCGGTTCACATAGGTCAACATGACATTCTGCATGAATTTTATCGCTTGAATTCTCATTAAGGTGCACCTCTGCTACCACTGTAATTTCCTTTATCTATAACAACACCATATAATCCATCTAGACTCACCAAAAACACACTATGTAGCTACAATCTCCTTTTTGCTCAATCTTCTTTATGAGCACGATGTAAAGCTTTTGTGGTATTCTTTTACACTGTAAACCATAATAAGTTGAAAATAATGTACAACAGAGGTAAAATCCCATCTTGAGGAAAATGTCATTTATGTGTTAATGGACATTTACAGTACATGATAATTGGAAAAATATATATTTTTATTAAATATTGATGTAGGAACCATTGTTTCATTTACGTTTTTGTAAAAAAAAAAGTTTGTAAATATAAAGACAAATTATACACAAGGGTTAACAAGGCAAACAAAAGGGAACAATCAGGGAAATACAAAGATGACAGACAGAACAGTAAACATGAAGTATAAAAAAAGTACAGGGACAATCACGGAGAACATAATTGACCATACTGAAGACTGGAGTAATGGCTGATGAAAATTCAGCTTTTCCATTACAGGAATAAATTATTTTAGTTATAAATGCTGCCTTTGTGAATATAACAGTTCAGTCTGTTCATCACACAATACTATTGTGTGACTTCAGAAAACTTATAGTATATAAAAATGAAAAACTATATAAAAAATATAGTGAACGTATCATTTTCCATTTAATTTGGACTTTGCACATGCTGATCTCATAGAACAGGAGAATTGTGCAGTTTAGGTACAAATAGCTATTTAGTTATGTTGCTATTTACTATTTAGGGGAAAAACTGTCAGGATTGGTCAGATTCGACCAGAATATATTCTCTATATATTCACTATATACACTACACAGTATACACTACTTCTGTACAATACGTAGTTAGAATTAATCATGAAAATGTAAGTAAATATAACCACCAGTTCAGCACATTATATAGGGTTCACAGTGATTACCTGATCTCCAGGTGTTAACGGCATATCAAGCTCAACAGTAACAGGAATTTACATATAAATGTGCCAGTTTAGTGCCGCAAAGGCTTCACACTTTCGGGCATTATGTACTTTCACATTTTTATATTGTTTTTACCTTGAAGTGCACATTTTGCATAAAAAGTCCCCTTGAAACTATAGTGCCTTGTCTAACTCAGAATTGTGTTCAGCAACATTTTTGTTTACAGGCCAAATCTTTTAATATAATCTAACTAACACCTGCACTGCTACTTCCTTACACTCTTCCGTTTGCCTTGTTTGTCAGTTTATTTTGATGTGTGTTTGTTTGTTTGTGATTGTGTGTGATGAGACAGAGAGAGGAAGTGATTAATTGGTGCAGAAGCCCCAAAGTATTTGCTTATTTGCCAAATTATAATAACAATGTTCTGATTATAGAAGTCTATTTACATGTTTCCGGTTGTCCTATACTTAGAAACATGCTGAAGGTGTTATACAGCTCCCATCTTATGTAACATCAAAATATGACACTGGCGTGTTAGACTATGCCATAGATTACTGGGTTGTGACATTTTTGGATTAGTCATGCATTTCAGCTCAAAACATTGCTGAAAATGTGATGCTGATGATTGGATGGATAACTAGATAACCCATATAACATTTAACATATTTCTCTAGCCAAAATTTAATTCATGAACAAAATTAAAATTAATGTGTATATAATTCCATCTAAAATACTGTATATATCTCTGCTATTCCATTATACTGCTTTTTCATCTGCAAACAAGAACTGACTGCAATGTTCTTCTTGTTCCTTGGCAGAAAGTGCAAGTGATGTCACAGGGGCTGACAGTGCATATGATGTCCCAGAGGACAGAGAGTGCATGTAACATCACAGAGTGTGTGTGAGAGAGACTGCAGATCCACAGCCATGTCTAAGCATCCAGACATGCTATTAGAGGAGGCAGTGCAAATTGATTCACTGACTCATTACTGCTCAGAGGAATCTCCTCAAGACTTTAAATTACATTTTGAGAAATGCCTCTGGTCTTGCCACTTGTAGTTTTGGTCAATAGTTCCTAACAAAAGATACACTGAATAGCACCTTATACATTGCTGGAGTATAGTATGCACAAGATGTAGGCTAATTTTGTATGCACATAATATCTTGATGGCTTGCCAAAAATGAGTAGTATATTACTAACTGCATCCCGCAATGCACTCTTCCATTTCTAGTGTTATGAATGAACACATTGCAAAATGGACTTGATCTTCCATTTCCAGTGTGATAAATAAACTAGAAGTAATATTGTTATTTTAAGACGATTTATGTGACTACTGAACGTTTGGACAAAAGATAAAAAAATGGAAACAGATATTATTATTTCCAAGATGTTAACTGGAGGCCGCTTGCTGAATTAAACATGCAACAAAATCAGTCATGTGACAAGCGTATGAAGATATGTAAACACTATACTGCTGTTTGAAGTTTATTGAAGATTATGGCATACTGTTTTCTTTGTTGTAGTAGGCTACACTGTGCAGTGTTCAGTGAGTAGCAAGCTCTATTTAAAGTCAACATGACAAGGAAGTTGCGATCACTTTTTCTTCCCTATTGTGATGTAGCCTATAGCCATCCCAATGAAACTCACTAATTAGAAAAAAGATAGGGCGGGACTTGATTTTTGGACTATTGTATTTTTGGGTAATTTCCTGTTATCCGGACCCCACGATGGCCTACCCCTAACCCCGCCCCTAAACCTACCCGTCACTGGGGTTAAGACCAATCAGGGACGATGGCCTACCCCTGCTATTGCTGTGATCTCATGTGATGGACAGGTTGCCCCGCCCTCACGCCAGTAAACACATCATCAGAGAAAAAAAGAGATGGCGCAGCAAGAGGGAGGGTAAGATGTTTTGATTTATGAATCAAGATTACGAAGGTACATTAATAAAACAATTAAAAAAAAAACGATGTGCATTGATAAATCGTTTTAAATACTGCAATGTTCCATAAAAAAAAACAAGAGTTGTCCATTTTGATTTCATGGTGCATGGCTTTAACCAAGCAACTGCATAAGATACTTGTTTCAGTTCCTTCTGAGAATTGAAACCATGACATTGGCGTTGCTAATACCATGCTGATCAATCTACAGGAAAACTAATGGAGCTAATGCGGGAGGTGGAAAAAACAGCTCTTTTAACTTTAGAGGTCGTTTTATTGGCACTTTACGGTCTCGACATGGCAGCTTCTCTATTATCCTAATTTACCAGCGGAGGTTTATGTGAGGTTTTTTAATCTGCCAAGATAATAAATGACTTAAAATGGATAAAGCCACAGACACACATTTGATCCAATATGTCTGGGCGCCCACTCTCTTTGACACACACACACACACACACACACACACACTCAGGAGACAAGAGGAGAGGAGAGAGGCTGGCTTGGGCATTCCCTCACATTCCACTTGACAGATCTGCGCGCTGAAGCTGCTTCTCCTGTAGTGAGTGCAAGACAGACATTTCTCCTCAGCGCTTGAGGAGGATTCATCACAAGAACACAATGCAGGTGAGGAATCGATCACATCACCTTTATTCTTAACGGATGCCTTTAAAAAATTGAAAAATAAACGCTGTGGCATCAAGGGGGCCACAAGAATCACAAACAACGTTTAATAGCCTACGATACAATGGAATACATATAATAAATGTGAAAAATAATATTCCTAATATGCTTGCATGCATAATTGTGGCTTCTACACGACCATTCGCTGTGCAAGAGACAGAGTTAATGATAGTTACATAATTTCACTCGAACTGTAGATTGCGCGTCCTTAGAGCGCGAGAGGTCGTGGTGTCAATCATATCGTCCTCATTGTTGTGACTTAATGTGCCATATATGATGCGTATTATTACATATAATAAATATATCATTACTAGATCGGGCGGTGACAATGACGGACTCTCCACCGCACTTAGAGACCTTTACAGAATAGATGTTTCTCGCGCGCGCTTCAAACCCGCTGAGTGCCTGCAATTTAGACTGATGTAATACTCATGGGTGAAAAACCTCTTCAAATGAAATGACATGGTCTTTTAGTGAAGTGGAAAAACACGGGGAGTAAGAAGGGATGAAAAGTTGTGCAGAAACAACCGCACGACCAGGTCGAGTGAGGTCGCGTAAATTTAGAGAGCATTGCGCGCGAGCCTTTGGAGATAAGAGGCTTATTCTCTGTCTATTTATTTTCCCCTTTTTCTTGTTTTCATCTCCTCTTGGTTTGGTGAATCTGAGCACACTTAATGCTTTGAAAGTTTTACGAGACTAAAATCAAATTTGTTAATCTATTGGGGTGATCTGCAGATTTAGCTTGGGGGCAATATCTAATATGATACGTGGCTTCACGCTGTTGACTCATGTTTATGAGTCAGATGGTGAGTTTTGAACCTTGTTGTGTGTGATGTCTTCAAGCTGTGAGAGTCCCTTCTGACTCACCGCATGAAAGGTTTGGCATTTAAATGGTTCATGTTAGTTTATGACAGCTTTGAAATAATTACATGAATTGAATCCTGTCCTCACTTCGAAAAATTAGTGGTTATACTCTGGGGGGCAGTCCGGTGCACTTCCCCGGAGCTTTGATCTAACCATGTTTGATCAGAATGTAAAAACTAGATTTGCTCATTGTTCTTTGCATGATGATAATAAGTGTTATGCTTTCCTGATGTTTGAAACATCTGTATTGTTTCTGAAGGGTGCATTAATGGCAAAATGTTCATAATTAAACCAAGTGTGAGTCATCAAGTATGGCCATTTTCTAAATAATAGCATTACTCCTTTATTATGTTTCTGTCTTGTCTGATTTCGTCAATAGCCTACTTCACTGACTGGATTTGAGATCAAAATTCAAAGATTAAAATTCTGTCATCATTTACTCATCCTCATGACTTCTTTGAAACACCAAATTAGATGTTTTGAAGACTATCCATCCTGCATTATTACAGAATCAAATACGCACAAAAAGGGAAAGGGAAAAAAGAAGAGAAAAATAGGTTTGACATCAGCAATGCCAACATCTATTGGTTCACGGCACCAATTATGAATATTTCATTTTATGTGAACTGTTTCTTTAAGAGTTAAACCATATCCAGCTATTGGTTAAATATATAAAAGTTTCTTGTGAGTGATTCTTGTGTGATTTTGTTTTTGTCTTTTCTCCATCACGGCTATGTTCTCATAGCAATATCGATAATCAAAACCTCAGTTTGTGTCCATTAAATTTAAACAAAGTGGATGTCAGGGCCGTGGTGCCCTCAGTTATGTGGAAACCAAACACCATTCTTCAGCTATTCACACCAAATCAATTGGTATAGATTAGGTTCTTTCATTAAGGGTAATTCAATGTCCCCTCACACACACAACCGCACAGTGGCCTGGTCTCAGTAGGGTCCAGGTGAGTGAGAAGCTGAATAATAAATAATTTGGGGTGGTGTGTAATCCACACTACTGCTAAAGTGAAAGGGAAAGGAAATGCCTGGAAAATGGGGAACAGAATAACACAGTGCTGCAGTGAACCAGAGCTGGCGCTACCGACACCGGCAGGGCTCATTTATCCTCTGATGAGCGTGATTGAAAGTGTTCAGTGCGAGGTCAGTGCTTTTCCTTCTGTTTACATGCAAGCGCATGTGGTCATGAGGTAGCAGCAGCGAAAAAGATTGCAATCTGCTATTTGAGAGTCACGAAGTAGGAGAGCAATGTTGTAGTCCTTTGATTAAACGGAAAGAGAACTTTCTTTTGGCCTGCTTCACCCGTAACTGAGTTGGCTGGCTGCAGTGTACTGTTTGGCATCGCTTCTCTGAGTTTTAATCAGGCTGTGGTTCTGAATTTTAAGTCAGTGTAAGCCTAGAACCTGGAACAACGATACACACCGTCCTGAATTAAACAAGAAACATAAATTGAAACAATGCAGACGGAATAATAAAAGTAGTATCAGCTTGTGCAGTGTAGTACGGAGGGCCTCATTAATTAATGCTGATTTATTCAATGTGGAATACTGTAGAGAAAAGATGCAACACACCATTAATTGACAGTAATGATGATAATGTGCTTATTGCACAGCCAGAGCATGCATATGGCAAATACATGCAGTATATGCTCAAGTTCATATTACAACTACATTATTAAATATTCCTTCCCTATCCAGATGGTCTGACAGAGATCTATGAGTAAAGCTTTATGAGCCATGTGTCACTAATTATGAAAAATTGCTACTGTACTTGCATCAAACAAATCAAATTTCTCATATTTTCAAGTTACATAAAAATCCCCATAGTCTGTAGTATTTTAATGTAGGAGGACCGACGTGCCGGCTGTTGGCAGCAGAGGAGAAATGGTGCTTGTTCTCCATTGACTTTAACCTGTCCCCATAGACTCATTATTAACAGACCTGCACGTACAGGTAGCCAGAAACAGCAAGCCAAAAGCATTATTAAAACAGGTTTTTTTACTGTTATTCAATAAACAGCATTCCTCAGAGATACACCGTTTGCTTTGCATCAAACATGCATAGAGTTCAAATTGATGTGCACATTTTGTATTCTTCATGTAAAAATGTGTGCTCTGACTTATTTGTGATCAAATATGACTGACGTTCAGGATGCACTAATATTAAAATTCTGCCTTGTATATTAATACCTTAAGCCAATAAGCAAAATACTATCTATCTATCTATCTATCTATCTATCTATCTATCTATCTATCTATCTATCTATCTATCTATCAATATATCAATCAATCGATCAATCAATCAATCTCACACACACTCACCACTTCTGTGGTACCCGACTTAGTAATATTCCAATGCAAAATAGAGATAATTAAAACTAAAATATATAAAAACAAATAAATTGTTATTCATCTATTGCACAAAAGCAATAAGAACAACTAAAATAAAATAAAAACGATTTACATGTGCAAGCATAGTCGGAGTGTGTGTAAGGCTGGGTAAGGTTTAAGCCCAAAGTAAACTCAAAGTATACTCCATTTGATAGATTTGATAGATGTGAAGGCACACACGACACATGCGCTCTAGGAAGTCTCATCTTTATCTAGTGTTTGTGCAATTTTTCCCGATAAAAATGTCTTTGTTTTCTGTATTCTTCCGTGTCTTTAGTTTGCTACTGTGAAAGTGTTGCCACCTTGAGGAACAGTTGATTAGTGGAAAACAAATTCAATGCGCATGTGAACTGCGCGTACAAAATTCGGGTGACGCATGTACAGTACGCTCATACTATTCAAAGTATCCTTTGGGCTTTAGCCATCCCCTGCCTTCTGCTGCTTCTAATTGCTTTTAGAGGAAAAGCTAACCACAGAGCCGGTCCTGACCTCCCTGGGGCCCTAAGCGAAATTCTGTTAAGGGGCCCTCCTATCTGACCCATGAGCCATGTAAACCATTTGCCATTGCCACACAGTCACACCTGACACCCCAGTGCTCCCACTCCTTTAACTAGTACTAATGAAAATGTAATTCCTGATATCAGAAATAGACATTGTTACTAAAAAAAGTACATTCTTAATATCAAGAATTCACATTTTAAATAGTACAAATCTAATTATTGATATAAAAAAATGCATCCTGTGAATTAATAAAAGCTAAAATGGCTTGTCATAGCATGCCACAGTGTTTTAAATGATAAAGGCAATACTTGATACTTGATGGTTATTATTTACTGAGAGATGTGCATCCATATTGACCAGTAGGCTATGTCCAGCCAATCAACATTTTAAATGCAATATAGCCTATAAATCAAAGTCAGTGTCAATACATTGCTTTCCATCTTGCTTTATTGCACAAGTCTACCTGATTGCTGTTCCCGCAATTCACTTTAATGGTGGTTTTTTTTCTCTCTTTTCGTGACCAGAAGGATATAGTTCCGCTTAATTTTCTCATCGATATTGTAAACTTTGATTGACGCGGTTTGACACGAGGGGGAGGCGGGGCCTTGAGTAATTTGCGGGGCCCTACGCAACTTGCGTAGTGTGCGTATAGGACTGATCGGCTCTGGCTAACCATAACTGCTGGTTATATTAGCATATTGGCGAAACAGATTTGGAGAGCTCTGGAGAGCGTCAAAGGTTTCTATTTACAAAATGTTTTTTGCAGCATTGAGTAATGTAGACAATCCCAAACATATCTGTTGATTTCCTTTAACGCAAAGGCCAATTAGAGGTGTTTAAGTTAGAATCCACTCACCATGGTCTGTCTGAATTCTTGATTATATAAATAGACTAATGTTTAGGTAAGTATCGGTTTTTAAATAATAATAATCTGAATAATAAAATTACAACACTAAAACAAATAGTGTTAAAACCAACAATTAGTCTTACTACAGGGTAATTTTAAGTGAGTGTTATGATGGCAAAGGTAATCTACATGTAAAATATAAAACCGACACAATTAATGAAAAACAGTCCAATATCAACCCATTGCTACACGATTTTTGTACGCGCAGGTCACATATGCGCATTGAATTTGTTTTGCACTATATTGTCGATCTCTAAAAGACATAAATGAGAAGCTGAAACATGTTGGAGGATTACATGCATGCACGAATGGATGAAATCGTTTAGAGACATTTGTGCATACAAACAAGATACACTGCCCAGAACAATTGCTTTCACTGCCCCCCACTGTTCCCTGCAGCAACACACAGTCAGTCACACACTCACACACACACTGTATTAAATAGATGTGCTCCCCTAGCAGACCTGCCACCCTACCCAGACATGCATATGGAGCCGCCATCCACCCACTCACAGTTGAACCAGCTCCATAAAGCACAGAGAAGCATGCGCTTTCTCCTTTCTCTCACATAGACACAGCCATAAATAGCATCTCGGGCACCTTAACGCCCCTCCTGCTGACTATCAAGGGTTACTGTAGACACGCCAGTCCATTATTACAAGAGCGGAGGAACGTCAAGATGGATCCTCTCTGAAAAGGTCATTACTCCCATTGTGTGGAATCATGGACGAGGCATTTCTTTAGAGACAGGGGCACGCCGAGGCATCCGAATGTTTGAATTTCCTGAAAGAGGAGAGGAAGCTTTGAAATCAATCCTCTTTTCTAGCCTTTGTCCCTTTGTCCCCATCTGTGTGCCTCTGAATCTTCACCTTGTGATCAGCAGAGCCTGTTTTCTCTGGTTTCTGTCCAACTTTTCAATCAGTCTCTCATTTAGGCTTGTGAAACAATGCCAGACATCTCTCAGTCCAATCTATCAGTGATCAGTTAAGATCAGTAAAGTCCACCACCAGGATTTAGAGGCTTTCCATGTCGATTAATTTGGTCTAATCCTGAAGGACAGAGGCAGAGTGAAATAGACTTGCGCTGTATAACAGAGCGAATGTTTCGTAAGGGGATTTTACAGGTTGCAAAAGCCATGATGAAAATGCTAAGCAAATTTTTTTTACCTAATTGGTTTAGGGAATTCTGGGAAACTGATTCTAAAGTGCATTTCTCTTGAAGATCTCACCATTTAATTTTTATTCTCAGGAAGGATGATATATATGTTACTGGTTGGGCAGTCCTGAGCCGGGATGATTGACAGGGCAGCGTGCTTGTGGTAGATCATAGGGATTATATAAGAGATGGGATGTAACTAGTCAACACACATTCTGCTTTTGATATTTCGAGAAACACTGTGTCACTCTCATTTCGTAACAAGGGAAAGGAGAGAGGGAGGTTGTTTTTAGGAAAAGCAATACAAAGGGAAACTACTGGAGAGGGATGAAGAGGGGAAGATGGAGAGATGTGGTATCTGACATCAGGCGTGGGAGGACAGGAAGCGAGTATGGGAAGGGAGAGATTGACAGCAAAAGATATTGAGCGGGAAAGACAGATGGAGTTGGAGCAGGTATCAGGAGGAATATAGGAGAGAGAAATAGATAGTGGAAGATGGAGAGATTATACTTTACTTTCAGCTATATTTTTGTGTGTGAGAGTTTGTCTCTGTGGAAAGAAGATGAGCGTAGTGTATCATTTACAGTATGGAGACTGACGGAGGGATGGAGGAGCAGCAGGTGTGTGAGCTGATTGCGGGGCCTTTCTTTCGTCTCTCCGTCTCAGGGGAGAATATGCACAGGGTGGTGTCAGCTAAAAATAAACTCCCCCGTGTCTTTGGGACTCGTTCTGGAGCTCAAAGACCTCTCATTGAAAGCTGCAACAAGTCAGGAACAGATGCCAATCACAGCGAGTAGTGATTAGAGTACTGTTTTTAGCTAATTTAAGGGGAAAAAATTGGCTGATACTCATGCCAGCTTAGAGAACCAATAAACAGAGTTGAGCGACTGATGAAACTAGGGCTGCAAATAGATCAATATTTGCGATTCATAAGTTTTGTAGTTAAATCAAACACATTTAGATGCATTCATGTGTGAATTAATGTGTCAATTCTATAATTTATTTTGGATGACAAAATAAAAATTTGGATTTTTTTTTTGTACTGGAATATTTATATATTTTTTGCTTCCTATTAATGTTTGTACAAAAATAATGGTTACATAATGGTTGACCTTCAATAATTGAATTCATTATTTTTCTATTTAAATTGTTCATTAAATTACTGATATAAAAATGTATATATTTTTGACTAGTTTCCTAGTCGAAGTTGGACATGACATTCTCTCAAGTCGTACTACTTGGAAACTAATTCCCAGTAATTTTGATACCCTAGTTTTCCGAATTGGGTATTCCATAAACTTTAAACATATATAGCAGAATGGAGAATGATCGCCTTGTAGTGCACATTTACATATATAAATAACGTCTCGGTTACATATGGTAACCCTCGTTCCCTGAGGGAGGGAACGGAGACGTAGGTCATGACTGACCAATATGAATCTCGCTAGAGAGGCCAATCTACTTCGAGTGAAACTAAAACAAGCCAATACACATTGGCGTGCAATCATTTGCAACAGCTGTGCAGCCTCGCAGCGCGGGTATTTAACAAGCAGCTGGTGCGATTGCACACTAGTTTTTTGCTGAGGAGCCAAGCCTGAAAAAGCTGGCCGCCCCTGCGGGCGGCAGCAGATGTGGCGACGGGACCTACGTCTCCGTTCCCTCCCTCAGGGAACGAGGGTTACCATATGTAACCGAGACGTTCCCTATCGGTCAGTCACTACAACGTAGGTCATGACTGACCAATAGGAATCCCTACCAAAGCGCCACAGCCGCTGCACCCCATCCAGCGCCCCCGTGCAAGCCTCTACACCTTCTTGCCTGGAAGGACGATAGGCGGAGGCTTAAACAGAGTGAGTCTGACACTGTTGTTCCGTGGTAACCCATACAGTGAGATATTGGATAACACTGGGAAAGCGTGCCCTTTCTGTTTAGGAAGGAACGCTGCGGAAGCCACTTCTTCAAAGAGTTATGTGGAAATGCATATGGACTAGCCCGAAGGCTGTACTGCATATGAAATAATGGGTGACTTAGCCCAAGGGAAAGACACGGGCTTCCGATAGGAGCAGCCGTGGAAATATACACATATGGGATCCCCGTAGGGTCACACATATGGAACCCAGCCCAGATCCGGTTCTCAAGGATTCAGCGGATAAGGGCCTGGCGCCGGGCGCTCCGCCAAGTCCGGGCCGAGGGGTTTTGGAGGACTCGACAGGTTTTACTCTGGAGCAATAAGGGTGCACAGTAGGGTGCAGCAAGCCGACAGAGCCAGACCTCTCAGTGCTTCTACCCGTCTAGGGTGAGAACACGGGAGGAGACCGGCTCTACACGTAGGCTATAGTATCTAGCGAACGTGTTAGGTGTCGCCCAGCCCGCAGCTCTACAGATATCTGTTAGCGAGGAGCCACGTGCCAGCGCCCAGGAGGATGCAACACCTCTCGTGGAGTGTGCATGCAACCTGAGCGGGCAGGGCACGCCTTGTGCTTGGTAAGCCAAGGCGATGGCATCCACTATCCAGTGGGCCATCCTCTGCTTGGAGACAGCCTTTCCCTTCTGCTGGCCTCCGTAACAGACAAAGAGCTGGTCTGAGGTCCTGACGCTTTGAGTTCTGTCCACGTACATACGCAGAGCGCGAACGGGACAGAGCAAAGCCAGGGCTGGGTCTGCCTCCTCCAAAGGCAGCGCTTGCAGGTTCACTACCTGGTCTTTGAAGGGAGTGGTAGGAACCTTGGGCACATAGCCGGGCCGGGGTCTTAGTACCACGTGGCTGTCACCCGGCCCGAACTCTAGGCACGATTCGTCGACCGAAAATGCGTGCAGGTCTCCTACCCTCTTGACAGAGGCCAGTGCAACCAGCAGCAAAGTCTTCATGGAAAGAAGCTTTAAGTCTACTGACTGCAGAGGCTCAAAGGGAACATCCTGAAGTGCTCGAAGCACCAGGGAAAGATCCCAAGAGGGTATGGAGGGGGGTCGAGGAGGATTTAATCGTCTCGCCCCCCTAAGAAACCTGACGACCAGGTCGTGCTTTCCAACTGCTTTGCCATCTATGTGGTCGTGATAAGCTGAAATAGCGGCAGCATGTACTTTGAGGGTGGAGGGAGACAGTCTACGCTCCAACCCCTGCTGCAAGAAGGAAAGCACAGACCCTATCGGACATCTTCGGGGGTCTTCTCGGCGAGAAGAACACCACTCGACGAACAGGTTCCACTTCAGGGCGTAAACACGTCTCGTGGACGGCGCCCGTGCTGAAGTGATGGTGTTAAGTACCTCAGGGGGTAAGTCACCTAAAACCTCCGCGTCCCGTCCAGGGACCAGACATGGAGTTTCCAGAGGTCTGGACGCGGGTGCCATAGGGTGCCCCGTCTCTGAGTCAGAAGGTCCTTCCTCAGAGGAATGGGCCAGGGAGGGACTGTCACGAGGAGTATGAGTTCTGGGAACCAAGTCCGGGTGGGCCAATAGGGAGCCACCAGAAGGACCTGCTCCTCGTCCTCCCTGACTTTGCACAGTGTCTGCGCAAGTAGACACTGTGCAAGACACCCACTGTGCAGTAGACATCCTGCGGTGAGGATTCCAACCCCCCACTGCTCTCCGGGTCTTCTTCGGACCCAGAGATGATAGAAACTGCTCTTTTATTGAAAATTTGGGTACCGCTGGTTTTAAGGCCAGCGGCGGAACAAACAAAATGAAACAAAGGATTTACCACCCGGCCCTCTTCCGGGGGAGGGAGCGATGCAGTCATCGTCTCCTGGAGAGCAGTCCCTTCCATCTCTGGGTCGCCCGTCCTAGGGCCGCTTACCCTTGGCTTTGCCGCCCCTCTTGGCGGGGGCCTGGACGGGCGGGGCGCCCTGCCTGCGACTGGCTCCACGGCGCCGTTTAGATGGAGGCTGCTGCTGCGGCGCGGGAGCAGGGGCAGACGCAGGAGGACGCCCACGGCGACGAGCAGACCGAGGAGCCGCGGGCGGTGGGGTGGAGGCAGCAGCTGACCGCCGCGGCAGGATGTGACTGATAGCCTCAGTCTGCTTCTGTACAGCCGAGAACTGCTGGGCAAAGTTCTCGACCGCGTCGCCGAAGAGGCCGGTCTGGGACACGGGGGAGTTAAGGAACCTGATCTTGTCGGTCTCCCGCATGTCAGCCAGACACAGCCAGAGATGGCGTTCCTGGACCACAAGTGTGGACATCGCACGACCCACTGACCGCGCAGTGACCTTCGTCGCACGAAGCGCGAGGTCAGTTGCGGCACGAAGTTCTTGGAGAACTTGTGGATCATGACCACCCTCGTGCAGGTCCTTCAGTGCCTTGGCCTGATGAACCTGCAACAACGCCATAGCGTGCATGGCAGAGGCAGCTTCCCCACAGGCCTTGTAAGCTTTGCCGGTCAGGTCCGACGAGTACTTACAGGCCCGGGAAGGAAGACACGGTTCTCCACGCCAAGTGGAGTTAGGGCACAGTTGCATAGCAACGGCCCGTTCCACTGGCGGGATACGCGTGTATCCCTTAGCTGCCCCGCCATCAAGGGTGGTGAGGGAGGAGGAGCCACCGAGACGGTTTCTGGCAGTAAAAGGTGCCGTCCACGTCCCTGTGAGCTCCTCATGCACCTCCGGGAAGAAAGGCACTGGGGTGGGTTGCTGAGAACCAGCGCGCGCCACCCCGAGATACCAATCGTCCAACCTCGAGGGCTCGGGACACGGTGGAGGGTTCCACACGAGCCCGATCCTGTTGGCGGCCCGGGAAAGCATGGCCATCATCTCCGGGTCCGACTCGGGCACTGCTGGCACACCCGAAGGAGGCAGCGGCTCTGAGCCGTCGTCCGCGGAGAGGTCTGACCCACCCTCCGATGCAGCGATCGACATCTGGTCGTCGCAGGGAGCGCCGAACGAAACGACTGGTACACATCTCGAGGATGGTCCAGAACGTTCCGTTGGCAGCTCAACTGGTTGCGGAGCATGAGAGGAGTGAGGGTTCCTAGGGGGTTGGTTCCCCGAAGGAAGCGCGCTCACTGTAATCCTCAGGTCACCCGTGTCACTGCCCGTAGCAACCCGCGAAGGGGGGTTGGAACGAGGTGCAGGCACGGGGACTCCGCCCCTTTGCAGGAACGAGAGTCTCGACCTCAGCTCCGAGATGGTCATCTTCCCACAATGGGTACATGACTCATCCACGAACGCTGCCTGTGCGTGTTCGAGGCCCAGACACACAAGGCAGCGATCGTGACCATCCCGCGACCCCAGGTAACGACCGCATCCAGAAACACACAGATAGAATGTCATCTTGAAAAAGACGCAAACTATCTGTGTAAGCTCTTTTAGAGACTGCTCTCCTTGGTGCTGAAGCACGCAGGGGAACGGTCACGGCGAACACAGACAGGAATGTGCACCTGTCTGTGCGCGATTCTCTCACGCTGGTCTTACCAGCCGTGAAAACGGCCGTTGAGCGCTTTAATCGCGCACCTTACCAGCCGTAAAAACGGCCGTTGAGCGCTTTAACCGCGCACCTTACCAGCCGTGAAAACAGCTTTTTTGTTTGCTCTGTTTTAAAACAACAAACAAAGAAGAGAGAGAGAGAAGAGAAAAAGACCGCTCGCGCTGCTGTGCCGTCACGCCCGCACCAAAGTGGAGAGATCCAGAAGAGGCTTGCTTTCAAATTCACTCTGTTCAGCATACGAAGTGCTTGGCTCCGAAGCAAAAAGCTAGTGTGCAATCGCACCAGCTGCTTGTTAAATACCCGCGCTGCGAGGCTGCACAGCTGTTGCAAATGATTGCACGCCAATGTGTATTGGCTTGTTTTAGTTTCACTCGAAGTAGATTGGCCTCTCTAGCGAGATTCCTATTGGTCAGTCATGACCTACGTTGTAGTGACTGACCGATAGGGAACCATACCTAGAGATTGGCATGGGGAACTTTCCATAAGATCATCTCTCAATGCAAATCAAACCAGGTATTTGCCTAACTGAAATAACACCATGCCCATCTCTAAGTATGGTGAAGGGTATGTGATGATGTGGAGATTTTCTAATTCCAAAGGCCAAGGGAACTTTATCAGGAACAACTGGCCTTTAAAAATAAAAATCTGCCTGCCTCTATGGGAATTTAACATAGGGGTGTCCTGACTTATGCAACCTGTATTTTAAGGAATAACATTTATTTATTTACGATACATTATTCATTCACAAAGAAAATTGGTGTCCTTAAAGGTTGGATTTTTCCTCATTTTTTAAATTAAGACATTAAGATCAATTTCCAAAAGATGATTTTGTATTCCTCTTTTTAGTCAACTTTAGCATGGGTGTGTTCACTTATGCTAGGCACTGTAGATAGTGCAGTGGATGTTTATATGGTTGTCATTGAATGCTAAATATCATTTTGGATTTAATAAGATTTCCTCCAGAAATAGGCAAGAATAAACCTGGTGTCCTCCATGATTCGGATTCTTTCTGACAACAAAGCACTTAAGCTCATAATCATGACTTCAGAAGTGAGATGTAGAAAATATCCGATAGCATGTGAAGTCAGCATTAGATTAATAGCATTTGGGACTTTGGGGCTTTTTAGATGTGGAGATTTTTCAATGAACCTTTCTGCAGGTTACATTGTTACGCCAATATGTGGAGACAAGTGACAGTGTTACAGTAATGACTGAGTCAGTATTTTATCAATTGATCACCATGCATCCTTTAAAGTCACCATGAAATCCAAATTGACCATTCTTTTATTTTTAATGGAATATTACAGTATTTATTATAAATGATTTATCCATGCACATCATTATTTTTAAACATTCATGTACCCTCTTAATGTTTAATCAAATCAAATTTAATCAAAATACCTTTCCCAGCCTCTTGCAGTGACATCTTTTCTATTCTCTGATGACATGCTCACCCCACTGTAAACCCAAATAAGTTGACAAAACTTAATCAGTGACCTGATTTTTTAAGTTAAGAAAAACAAAGTTTAAGCAGAACTAGCATATTTGTATGTTGTACTATACATGTTAATTACTCTTAAAGTTAATTGCTTGTTAATTGTTCTTTAGTATTTAAAGTAAGCTAACTCATACATTTAACTTAAAATTATCATGTAACATCAACTTAAATATTTTTAGTAGTGGAAACATAACTAGCTATAACTAGCTTAGTCTCGCTAACGGCAGAAGGTATGGACTCCAATACTGCTTTCATTTGCCAAGGGCCGCCCAATAGGACGTCTGACTGACATGTAAATCAATTGATCACAGTTCGTTTTGTTCAGCATCGTGTTTAGGGGTGTGAAAACGTTGATGTCCCTACAATAACAGACCAGCGTGTAAAACTCTTTTGCAAAAATATTTTTAAAAGTATATGATTCGAACTTCACATAATAATTCACATACTTTTGTGCATTTAGTTTCTGATAAGCGCTCACTGTCACTGTTGTAAACGGGGCAGCTTTCTTCTTCCATGAGGGGTTTTGGCATCATCGTTAAAGAACGCAACACACATCTCCCGGAAATCCTGTACAACCAATCAGATGGACGAAACTCCTGAAGTGTTTCCTATTTTGTGTGGCTTATGCATCAAACGTTCAGCCAATGATCTGAGGGCATGCCGTTTGAGGCTGGGACTATAACGTACTCGGTTACATACGTAACCTCGGTTCTCTCTAGAAGAGGGAACGAGTATTGCGTAAGTTGCTTACGCTACGGGTAAAGTCATCTTTTCTGGAGATATTGAAGAAAATTATCCTTAATTTTCCACTTATTGTCAACGCAGTGCAGCAGCCAGCAGACCTAGAGCAGGCTATCTTGTGCGCTCATTGGCTGCCCTGCGGCAACTGCTACAGCCTACCACTGAGCCTCGCGCGTGACGTAGCGCCCTCTATGCGTCACAGCCCGCCAAAATGGGGGTGGCTTAGCGTATAAAAGTCAGGCTCGGAGGCTGCGTCACTGGTTTCATCAGCTGAAGCGAAAATCGCTCGTGGCGCCTGCACGGTCGGGTTACGCAATACTCGTTCCCTCTTCTAGAGAGAACCGAGGTTACGTATGTAACCGAGTACGTTCTCTTACGAGAGGTTCTCTCGTGCCCCTGTCCAACAGCTCTTGAAGGAAACTAAGCAACCACGATACCCCACATGTCCGTGGGTCCAGATTTCTATCGGCACACCATTTGGAGAACACAGACCATTTAGACGCGTAGAGCCGCCTCGTAGAGGGAGCTCTGGATTGCGTAATCGTGTTCATCACTCCTTCTGGCAAGACAACGGGTATCCATTGATTAACCATACATGCAGAGACCAGCGCTCTGGAAGGGGATGCCAGATTGAGCCGCGGGCTTGAGAGAAGAGATCTCTCCTCACCGGAATCGGCCAAGGGGCTGTTTGTGACAGCCGCGTCAGCTCCGGGAACCAGATTTGGTTCTCCCATCGCGGGGCTATAAGGAGCACAGAGTGGCGCGTTTCCCTGATCCTCTTGATTACCTGTGGTAACGGAGAGACCGGAGGGAAAGTATGGAGTGGGAGGCTGGGCCAGATTTGGGCCAGTGCATCCTTGTTCTTTGAAAAGAACATTGGAGCGTTGTCTTTTGACGCAAACAGGTCAACTTCCGCTTTGCCGAAAAGGCTCCACAGTAAATGGACTGTTTGGGGGTGCAGGGACCATTCCCCTGGGGGAACGCTGTTCCTGGACAGTTTGTTTTGTCCCGATTGTTTTGAATGAGAAACGTTTTATGATACGCGAGCGGCGCCCTGGGCAAAAAGTTTGTTAGTAAGCGTGAGCGGACACGTAACTTACATTCATATGTGACGTCCCGATTGCTTTGAATGGGGAACGTTTTGTGATCACTTTGTGATGCGCGAGCGGCGCCTGGGGCGAGGTGTTTGTTAGTAAGCGTGAGCGCTCGTGAGCGGGCACATAACTTACATTCATAACCTGACCGATATGAGGCTGCTTTGGCCGTGCAACAGAGCGGGCAGATAGTAGGCGTGGGCACGTAGTTGTGGGCACGTTTCCTACATCTAACACTCGAGCGGCATTCGCCAGCTTTTGGAGAGTGGGCTCTGTGAGAGCGAGAGACATGGGTATAGTGCTTGTGTGTAGGGGTGAACACTGAAATGTGGGCACCTTTTCTACACTTATGACACCATCGGCCTGAGCCAGATAACCAGACATTATACCCTTCTTTGTGATGTGCGAGCAGCGCCGGGCGTTTATTAGTAAGCGTGAGCGCTCGTAAGCGGGCACGTAACTTACATTCATAGCCACGGGCAGAATAGCCTCCGGGTTCCGATCGCCACACTTCGTGGGCTCGGAAAAATGAACCGGAGGTATGGGCGTGGCGCGCGCGCCCTCGGTGCTTGAATACAGCGGCTCGCTGACAGCTATGGCTGGCTGTTTCACATGTGACGTCCCGATTGCTTTGGACGGGGAACGTTTGAGCTATCTTTGTGATGCGCGAGCAGCGCCGTGCGTTTATTAGTAAGCGTGAGCGCTCGTAAGCGGGCACGTAACTTACATTCATAGCCAGGGGCAGATTAGCCTCCGGGTTCCGATCGCCACGCTTCATGGGCTCGGAAAACTGAACCGGAGGTATGGGTGCGCGCGCCCTCGGTGCATGAATACGGCGGCTCGCTGACAGTGAAGGCTGGCTGTTTCACATGTGACGTCCCGGTTGCTTTGAACGAGAGCGTGTAAGCGTGTAAGCGTGAGCGCTCGTAAGCGGGCACGTAACTAACAATCGTAACCTGACCGATATGAGGCTGTTTTGGCCATGTGACAGAGCGGGCAGAGAGTAGGCGTGAACACAGAGTTGTGGGCACATTTCCTACATCTAGCACTCGAGCGGCATTTGCCAGCTTTATGAGAGTGGGCTCTGTGAGTGTGAGAGACACGGGGGTATCGTGCTTGCGTGTAGGGGTGAACACTGAGATGTGGGCACATTTTCTACACTTAGAGCACTACGGCATGAGCCGGATAGCCAGACGTTATACTCTTGAGATTTTGCAGGCGAGTGGGTTGCATTACCGGCTCGTTGGCTGCCGAATACATTGCTGCAGTAGCCTTTCTAAGGGAACTGACAGGGCGAGATGTTTCAATGGTGGTCCGGCCACGGCGGGACTCAACCATCTTTTGAGAGATTTGTCTGGGTCGCCGTAGCAACGGCGATTGTGTGCAGGCAAGCGGGTTGCATTACCGGCTCGTTGGCTGCCGAATACACCACTGCAGTAGCCTTTGTAGCCTTGCCGGATCAAGGAGGAGGCGGAGTGATGGGAACTCGACCACTCCTCGCTGTCCGATGCCAGGATGGAACAGCTGTCACCTGGGTCCATTCCTTCAGCTTCGTCCCCTGAGGCGGCGGCAGTGAGGGCCGAAGCCGCCAGCTGCGCGTCCGGGAGGGGCGGAGAAGGAGAGAGAGAAGCTGGCGGGATGTAATCCGGCGAGCTCTTCAGTGTGACCTCAGGCTCCGCTTGCTTATGTGAACGGCGCTTCTTCTTGCACGGTCCAGAGGGCGGAGTGACAGTATCCACAGTGAAGGCCTCGAGTTGAGCCCGCATGGTCGACAGCGGAAGCGCTTCACAGTGCACGCAGCCTCCCGAATCCAGGGCGAGGGCTGCGTGTTCCGGGCCCAGGCAGAGAGCGCAGATCACATGCCGGTCCCCGGCGCTGGGCGGGGCTCTGCATGAGCCACAGCAATGCGAGGCATTAGTCACATGGACTATTTTGACGTATCTTTACTCCCTTTCTGGGCCTTGAAAGTGGCAATTACTTTGTAGTCTATGGGGGGGGTCAGAAAGCTCTCGGATTTCATAAAAAAATATCTTAATTTGTGTTCTGAAGATGAACGAAGGTCTTACGAGTTTGGAACAACATGAGGGTGAGTAATTAATGACGGAAATGTTTATTTTTGGGTGAAATAACCCTTTAATCTGTCAAAAAATATATTTATATAAAGCTTAATTTTATCATTTACTCTCCCCGCCATAGCAAAACAGGCAGGGAAATAGAAATCCCAGCCCCATTTCAGTTAGATTTAAGTTAGTCTAAATTAAATGAAACATTCTTTTTAATGTTACTTATAAAATTATTTTAAAATTACTTATAATGTGTCAGTTTCATGACCTCAAAAGTAAAAGAAAGTTCTAAATACTCATAAAAGTTGATTTGATTGAACTATTTTGTTTAATCTAAGTTTTCTCTACTCAAACCAATTAATTATTTTGAGCTTTAGGGTTTACAGTGTGGCGTGAGGGCGGGACAACCTGTCACTCACATGAGATCACAGCAATAGCAAAACCACAATGATCCAACAATCCAATCAATTCCCAATGGACAAAATCAAGTCCCGCTCTACATTTCTATAGTTTGAGAAGCTGTTTCACTCTGATATACTTCACAATTGAGAAGAAAAGTCTATCGCAACTTCTGTTTCATGCCAACTTTAAAAATGGTTAGCGGCAGGACAAGCTCTTATAGTACAGTATGAGGAATAGTGTGTTGTATGGTTGCCTGCGCGTGTTTGTGTGGGGGGTGGTAAATATCTCATGCATGATCTGAAGAAGCACTTACTGTATATCACAGGTCCCTTGACTTGTACTGAATAATTGATTCATAGCAACATTCCTTCCTTACATTTTCTCTCTCTCTCTTCCTCAGTAGTTAATAGGTAAAAGTCATAGCATCTCTTTGAAGACTGAAGCTTTTAGGCTTGTCTTGAGTCAAGGGGCTGTGGTGCGTTAAGACAGAACATAAAAGCCAACCTCTTCTTACGAGCTACATTGACTAATAACGCCTGGCAGAGTAGAGCTATCTCTTTATCTCCTTCACCACTGTATTCTTTACCCTCCTCTGCCCATCTTTAGTTTTTTTTTGTTTTTTGTTTTTTGCTGTACAAATATAAACAAACTGACAAGTGGTTACATAAGGGCTTGTCTTTTCTCTCAAGGACATGGTTGATCACGACCTTTAATTTCACATGCTCAAACATGAGGTTCGCCACACATGATTACATTTGATGCAACATCTTATAGTAATGGCTTCTGAAGGCCAATAATGACCACCAACTTTTTTCATCCAGCCATTATTTTTTTTTTATGTTCTACAGTATACAGTATATTAATCGCTTTTAACACACACACACACACACACACACACAAACACACACACTATTCACTTTTTTCAGGTTTGTTTCAGGAGTGAAAACTGCATTTAAATATGGGAGTGACTCGCCTAAATTAGTGTTTTGTGTGTATGGAACTTGACGCTCAACAACTAGTTGATTAGTTTCGTTCTATAAACACACTGCATAGAACTTTGTTAATGTTGTTGTAAATACCTGAATTTTTCAAAATGCGGTTGTCACTCCTGTAAATTTCTGAACGGTGTGTGTACAGAACAGGATTAAGCACTAAAGGATGAATTGACAACCGAATTTAGCTGCAGTGTGCCCGTGACCTCAGTCATTTATGGAGCTTCATGGAAGTGGGTGGACGTTTCCATGGTAACAGTGGCTGCCCAAAATCGCATACTCTCGTGAGTAGGTACTTATTTTGAATAAGTAATTACAACCACTAAAAAGGTATATTATATAGTGTGAGTGTGTTTAGTATGAATATAAATCCGGATGTACTACATCTGCCATGTTGTCATTATAACGTGACCTACCAACCACAGTTACGTCGCTTCACTGCCATTCCTAAATCCTCTGGGATTGTAAAGTGTCCATCGTATGCACTTCAGAATCCCGGCGGAAGTGGTAGGTCATCCAGGTACTTTTTGCTTGGTCTTTTATGAGTACTGTGAATTCAGACATACTTCTTTTGTCACATACTGTTTTCCGCAGGTCATCCGCGATTTCGGATGCAGCCATCTTGTCTGATTGATGGAGGTCTTTTTAGAATTATGGGTAATATAGTTTTACCACCTGGAAATTGAATATTAAATCTGAACTAAAAATTTTTTATTTAGTTTACACTATAGTTTATCAATCTATCTTTGCAGAAAATGTATGAATTGCTTCCTTAAAGCTAATCTTTCCTTCTATACAGCAATGTCGGCCCAAGGAACACTGATTATAATGATATTATATTTGATTATATCATAAGAGAAAGGAAAAGGAAACCTCTCACATGCTCTTAGTCATACTGTCGTTCTGCTCATGGAAGCAGACTCAAGGGCAGAGAGTGTTATACATGTTTGATGGTGTTTTAATGGAGAACACGGTCTTATCTAGCATTCTGGTCCTCCTCCCCAGAACACGTGTGGCTCCACTCTCATTAATTATGCAGCTTTCACAGCATTTAATCTATCTGTGATCAATACTAAGCACTGGTTACAACACGAGGTTAAACAGCAGTGTCTTGGGTTTTGGTTTAGAGTAGCAAACTACCATGGTAATATTTTTTATATTCTGTATGCTTAGAAAACCAAATGTGCAGTAAACCACAGTCTCTGACAATGTCATGCGCTCGACTTCACCTTTCATTTTCAGAGTAACTGAATTAGAAGTATTAACCATTTGTATTGCATAATACATTCTGTTTCACATACTATTGTTAACAATAGTTGGTTATACTGTATATACTGCACAGTATTCAGTGTCCTATTCTGAACATAACATGCAGTACCCAGCTAACAAAAATAAGTTGTCAGAACGTTTTGCTAACATTCCCATTTGGTTATTTTTTGGGGAACCAAATAAGAACGTGCTCTGTAGGTTAGCTTTAGGTTTTATTTTATAACCTAAAGAGAACATTCCCAGAACTTTCTTTAAAACACTTAAAAAAACTGGATATTTTGAATGTTAAAAACATCAAATGGACTGTTTCTCTAACGTTCACATAATGACATTTTTTTAATACTTAATACTTAAAAAAAAGATTTTTTGAAAGTTCATTCAAAGTTTATTATATATTACATCAAAAGGATGTTCCATTCCATGAACTTTGTTCTAAGAACGTTTTCACTCAACATTATGAGAACATCAGTCAAGAACAAATAACATCACAAGGACATTCTAAAAACTTTGTTCTAAGAACATTTTCACTCAACATTATGAGAACATCACAAGGATGTTCAATGAACGTTGTTCTACGAATGTTTTCACTCAACATTATGAGAACATCACAAGGACGTTCAATGAACGTTGTTCTAAGAATGTTTTCACTCAACATTATGAGAACATCAGTCAAGAACAAATAACATCACAAGCACGTTCCATGAACGTTGTTCTAAGAACATTTTCACTCAACATTATGAGAACATCAGTCAAGTACAAAAAAACATCACAAGCACATTCCATGAACGTTGTTCTAAGAATGTTTTCACTCAACATTATGAGAACATCAGTCAAGTACAAAAAAACATCACAAGCACATTCCATGAACGTTGTTCTAAGAACGTTTTCACTCAACATTATGAGAACAAGTCAAGAACAAATAACATCACAAGCACGTTCTAAAAACTTTGCTCTAAGAACGTTTTTCTCTCAACGTTACGAGAATGTATTTTAACTCTATAAACATTATAAGAACATTCCTGAAACATTATATCAGGAAAGTCTTTTACTAACATTTACATAACGTTAGTGAAAGTTATGGGAATGTTCCCTGTTAGCTGGGTAGTCTCTATGTGTTTGGTGGATTGCGTCTTTTCCATTACGCATTTGTCAGAAGATTTTATATTTTTAAATGAACTTATATTCCTTTGGAATCAAACCCATGACCTTGGTGTTTCTAGAGCCATGCTTTACTCTTTGAGCTACATCAGGAACATTGTTTTTATATGTGTATTTGTGTGTGGGATCGTGAGCGGATTTAGTTTGTTCAGTTCATGTTTTATTATTGTGTGACTGTACCTGATCTAACACATGGATCTTCCATTCCATCTGAAAATAAATCATTTCCCTCAGGCTTTAATTATACAGCTCTGTCTGCTTCTCTGGCATTAAATGCTAAACAAGGACATGATTTGTATTTGTAAAATTACTGAATGGAAGAGTGGCTGGAATGTGGGTGTATTTGTTGAGTGAAAGTATCAAGGATAAACACATTTTTATGTTTTCTGAAGAAATTGAGATGAGGTACACAACTTGCTGGCATGATGCTGTTGTCGGTGGTTTCCAGCACAGTGCTATTAGTGTAATTTTGTTTATGAACGAATCAGAGCTTTCGAGTGAACCTTTAAGTGAACAACCTGTTCATTAAGTGAACAACATGTTTAATGTGTGAGCAAATAGCATTCCAGTGCAGACTGTGAAAGTGCATTTCATTAGTGAATGAATGTGGTATCATAACTAACCGAGTCACTGTTCTGACTCTGAACAAAACCCATCTTGCTCATGAACCGACTGTTGATCATGAACTAGGTGAATTTGTCTAGGCCATGCCCTGCAGTTGAACAAAACGGAAGAAAAATGTAGATATGCACTCTTAAAAATAAAGGGTCTAAAAGTGTTTTTTTTTTTTTTTTTTTTTTGTGCAGTGATATCATAGAAGAACCACTTTGGGTTCCCAAAAAAACCTTTCAGTGAACAGTTCTTCTTAACTCTTGCCCTGCCATTGACAAGATTTCCCGTCATTTATGACACAACGCTTCCTTGCCATTTGGGGGTGTTGATGGACTCTCTTTTTTTTGTCTAAACACATTTTAAAAAAGACTTGTTTAGGTTGTGACCAAACAACGTATTTTAACATACAATTTAATTAAACGATACAGTCACTACCTTATAACGCATGAAAGAGTCCCTATTACTGCAATTATGTAACCTTGAGAAAGACAAACATATTAAAACATTAAATGGCTGTTACTTTTTACAGTGAAAAGAGGACGAGTGTTCTCAATTAAAGGCATAATAGAAGAGTAAAGCACATTGTGAACTTCACACATTTCCTTTCTGTTTGCTTTAGTTTTGACGAAACTAGATTCTAGATTTACTTTATTCCTCAGTGAATCTATTGCTCTTTCTTTCTCATTCCTCTCTACTTTTCTTTCCCTGCTCTCTATTTGTCTCTGTCTCTTTATTTCTCTCCCTCCCCAATGAAATGCACAGAAATAGCTATGCAGATTTTCCCCCTTCCAAAATGATTTCATATAATCTCTATATCTTCCAATAACCCTTCGTTCATTTCCCCTCTTATCGGTTTTCTTCACTCCTCCGCTCTGTCTTCCCTTTCTTTTATTATATTTCTGTGCTCATTGTGCTAATTGGTGTCAGAGTATCTATCTATCTTTCTTTATTTTACTCTATATCTGTTATGTTGCTTCTCTCTTTCTCTTTCTCTTTCTCTCCCTCGCTCTCTCTCCCTCCTTTTCTATTTATATCTCAGCGTGGTGGGAGTGTTTGGTCAGAACGTTTACACTTCTCTATTTGTCTCCTCCCTTTCTCCATATTTCTCATCCTAGTTCCTGTCCCTTAGGAAAAACAAACCTGGATCCTCCTCTCCTGCTCTTTCATTTCGTCTTCTCGTTTACACGAGTGTATTCTGCATTCCATCCATTTCCGGTGGTCACCGGAGCTGTCAAATGCTGCTAGATCAATAATCTGTGTGGAATTAAAGCGTGTGTGTGTGTGTGTGTGTGTGTGTGTTTGTGTGCAAACATGTGCCCACTGCCCATATACGCATGTCTATGCTTGACAGCATGACTCCATGTGTATGAACTGAATAGTGTGTGGGTGTGTGTGTGTGGGAGTGAGTCAGACAGTGCTGGGTCAATTAGAGGGATCGAGAGAGATTATCATTGGCAAGTAGTTCTACGATTATTCCATGACTGAGGCATCATGGGAAGGTTTGGGAAAAAATATGTGGATGGAGCTACAATAAGCTTTGAATGGCCCACACATTTTTCATGGGTTTGCCTCTCTTGACGATTTGTCTTATATCAAATACAAATGAGTTTTTTGGTATGACTGTGTGGTTGAGACAAAGGGGATGAGAAAACGGTGAGAATATATAGTGTGATGAGATCGGCTGCAGCTGGTGATGAAATGATGATCAGCTGGAGCGGATCAAGGAATGACACTCATTCACGCCCACTACACATGTGCTCTCATACAACAACATAAACACGAGACGAGAAGGAAGCAATGAATTTGTATACCGTGACAGTACCCCTTCTCCTAAGAACGCCCCCTGGCGTTCCCAGACTCCCTTACCTGTCGATTGTAATCATCGATCAGAGAGTGATCCAGGATGTCTCTAGCAGGTACCCAACTTCTCTCCTCCGGACCGTAACCTTCCCAGTCCACCAAGTACTGAAATCCACGCCCCCTCCGCCTAGAATCCAGAATACGATTTACCGAATAGGTGGTCTCCCCATCTACTAATTTTTGAAACATGGAAAACGGGGTGAACCCTCCTGTACGCTGGAGGTAAACTAAGGCGGACTGTCACCGGACTAATGATCTTGGTGACAGTGAACGGGCCAATGAATTTGGGAGCAAGTTTATTAGAAACGGATCGGAGAGGAATGTTCTTAGTAGAAAGCCACACTCTTTGACCAACGACGTATACAGGAGGCTTTGACCGGTGGCGATCGGCCTTAGCCTTGGTGCGCACCCCCACTCGGAGTAGAGTCTCACGGGCTCTAGTCCAAGTGTGGTGACACCTCTGGATTAAGGCGTGGGCGGAGGGGACCGCGACCTCGGATTCCAGACTGGGAAAAATAGGTGGCTGGTAACCTAAACTACACTCAAACAGAGATAGGCCCGTGGCCGACACTGGTAACGTATTGTGGGCGTACTCCACCATAGATAGCTGTTGGCTCCATGAGGAAGGATTCTTGGAAACCAAACATCGCAACACCCTTTCCAGATCTTGGTTGGCTCTCTCGGTTTGGCCATTGCTTTGGGGATGGAACCCTGAGGACAGACTAACCGTTGAAAACAGACTAACCACTCTTCGATGGTCAGAGTGAGGAACCCGTGAAGTGTAGTAATGACACGAACAATGATCCAACACCAAGACAATGAATCCACAGGAACACGAAGACGGTAACAGCAGGAAGACAGGACTGGAATGCCACGCACGAAACATCAACCAACGATCTGACAAAGGGGATGAGAAAACGGTGAGAATATATAGTGTGATGAGATCGGCTGCAGCTGGTGATGAAATGATGATCAGCTGGAGCGGATCAAGGAATGACACTCATTCACGCCCACTACACACGTGCTCTCATACAACAACATAAACACGAGACGAGAAGGAAGCAATGAATTTGTATACCGTGACATGTCCTGCATTTGCTGGTCAAAAACCTTGTAACTCCATTTGAGCTTGATTTTGGTAAAATGTTAATAATATAATAATGACACATGCAAGTGTCTGCCAATATAAAGCCACAATGTCAACTTTCGACATCACAGTGTTTAACTATTTTAGAAATATTTTATTTTTTCATTTCCTGAAAAGTTTTGGACATGCAAGGTTTTCACCTCACATATTCTCAATATATTCACAATGATTTTACTGCTGGTATTAAATTAATCAATATCATGAATAATATTGTGAATTCCGCACTTTATATTTGAACATTTGGTTTCTAAAAGACTAATTAGTGAGAGTTCAGTTCATTTCCGTGAATCACTGGTTCATCACTCAAAAATGTTCACAGAAATCACCAAGTGGTATATTTTCATTTATTAAAATGTTTTAGTAAGTAAAATTTGCTGTTTATTTATTTATATATTTGTGAATTGTTACACATTCATCCCTGTTTTCAAAGTCGTTCTAATACCTAATTTGCCATTTTTATCACACTCCCAGTCATTAATCCCAACCATACTTTTAATCCAGTCTCCTTAGACTTTATGCGGCAAGAGCAGTGGCTCTTCCATTTTTTATTTAGCCGATTACACTCACTGTCAGGATTGAGCCCCCCTACCCCCTTTCCATCATCTCACCGTACTGGCTGTCTGATGTGTCATATTCTTTGACAGTCCCTCTCTCACCTGGCATTTAGCTCCGTTTCTAGCGATTGTGTTTCGACCCGGCTCATGCTGCTCAGCATTTACAGCTTGGCCTAAACCAACCTCTCCCTGAGAGCCTAATCAATGTCTGTGTTTATCTCTATAAAAGCCCTCTCAGGATGATGACGGGCTCCTTTGTGAGTTTATGAAGAGTGAGGCGGCTCTCCAACCTCTACCTGCCATGCTTTTGTGTGTGCTAGTAAAAGAGACTTTTGCCATACTGTTTCCTGCTCGCTCTCTCTCTGCCGATATTTTATTGATGGGGTTTTTATAGAGTTAGAGTCTGAATAATTGAGTGCTGAAAGACAAATGAGTGAAGCTGTGCTGTGCAGGAACGAGGTGTAGTACAGTGCGTGTCAGGGGGATTCCTTTAGTAAAGAGAACAGTCCTGGTTTTTAAAGTTTGGTGATGACAGACAAGGCAGGGGTTAAAATTACCTGGAATGATCCAGAAACGCTTCCGCCACCAAATTACAATTATTGGCAGTTTGTTTATCCAATCTATTCCATATGTGTTTGCTCCAGTCCCGGTTTTGTTGGTTCCCATACAGGTGATCCTGTAATAACTCTTGGGCTGAAATAACTCTTGGGAGTAGTGAAATGCCACATTGTCCCATTAGGTTGCTCAAATGTTGGTATTTTTCATCTTTCTCCATATTTCTTCACTTGGCAAAGGTCATTCTGAAATCAAGCGGTATGTTCAGTATTATATGGCCCAATTACAGGTTCTTCCGGTCACTATTCTTCAATAAGAAATATTCTTCTGACTGTACAAGAGGCACACATTGCTGTTTAATTTAGTTCACCATGCTGAATACATTACTAATCTTATGCTCACCAAGGCTGCATTTATTTGATGAAAAATACAGTAAAATGTAAAAAAAAATAATTGTGAAAGATCATTACAATTTATAAGAACTGTCTTCTATTTTACTATATTTTAAAATGTAATTTACTCCTGTGGCATCAATTCACCAAAAGCCAAGGTATGGTAGACTCTGATGACATCATCCAATTTTACTCCCTCGATGTGACAGTCCCACTTCCAACTTTTTACAGCACTTCAAACTCAAAAGTCTAAATATTAAAGGTGGGGTATGTGATTCTCTTTTTTGTCCATTTTTTCAAAATAACTTGAAATCCTATTCCTAACCCATTTATAGCCACTGAGTTAGAAGCACTGAAATGAAAAATAAGCAATTTAATCATCTGTGGAACGGGCAGGACTCAAAAACTCCAGCCAATCATTTCCAAGACCACCTAGAATCATTGGACAGTAAGTTCGTCAATCTAACGGTCGTACCATACCCCCCTCCCCCCAGCGCGCGTGACCCCCTTCGTGCGCATACTCAAAGCTCGTGACACATGCACATCTCGTCAGTAAAGCCGGTTCCATGATTAGTCGTAAATCGTCATTACAATCTCTCGCGCATCTGAGTTTTCGCTCGTGCATGATTGCGCGTCCATGGTTCTTCGAATGGGTGGAGTCAGGGCCAGCGTTGGAGGAAAGAAGGTAGGACCATTTGAATTGTGTATTTTCAAAATCTGCCGGTCGTTTTCCAAATCACATACCCCACCTTTAACTAATTTAAATGTAACCATGTTAAATGTAAATGTATGTAGGGAAAGTCACAGTCTAATGAAAAATAAAAATTCTTCAAATTGCGAATGAATTTAGATAGCGAGTAAAGAGCGCTTAAATCCCTGAAGGTCACCACAAACTCACTGAGTTTGAAAACTCCGGTATTAATCAATAAATCTGTCAAAACTGCACAAGGAATCTTTTATTTACATCATGTCTCCGCTTTGTTTGTTACAATAGGGGCTTTCGCACCGGAAGAACCTTTTCATAGTTTCTAGAACTATTGATTGAAACTATTCGCACCGCAGGAACTAGGAACAATTTTAGTTCTAGGAACTCCTTTTGGAGGAACTACTTAAGCTTCTATTTCAGAGTAGGGTCTAAACCAGCGCTATGGGAATTACCAGTGACATTAGAGTACGCTGATTGACCAAACGCACGCAAAACATCAGCACCCGCCTGCGGCGAGCAGGACAAGGCGAGGGCAGTGAGAGAATGGAACGAGGCCGGTGGTGTGATTACTGATGAGCGACACCTGCGCGACGCACCGATCTCGTATCTCACGGAAGAGCTACGGAAGCATAAAAGGAGGAGCAACGACAGTGAAGAAAGAGACAGGACCCGGCCTGGACTCATTTTGTTATGTTTTGTTTATAACCTCACTGACGACTGCCGCTTTTACTTTCATTTTGTATTTGTTTATTTTGGATTAAAATATGTTGAATGATCGCCGGTTCCCACCTCCTTCTTCCCACAACAACTAACCTTGTTACACCGGCATTTTTAAAAAAGCTGTGTAAACAAACAGATCATAGCCTATATATTTACTCCAGAAACTAAGTCTACGAACATGGAAAAAAGTGATAGATGGGCCTCTTAATCTTTACGCTAAGGAGAAAATCCAACGCAACTTTGAGGGGATCAAGCAAAACATGATCGTGAATTTCTTCTCAGCTAGCGACATTGGACATCAACCACACGGCATATGCCAATACCATTTCATATACTGTCTACTTTCTACGCATAACAGTTCTATCTAATAACGTGTTAGACAGGACTGTTAGACAGATCATAACCTAATGAACACAGAAAATGCGAGTACTTTTCCTAAAATGATGATCCATTCTTTCAAAACAATAAAACCAAAACATATTCAGTAACTAAGCCGAGTAGCCAAACATGACAAAATATGCAGGGATAGGCTACATTTGTTTCTCTCAGCTTTACACAAACCATCAATAAGAGTGAGCAGCGCCAAAAGTGCATTATGTGTGCAAACACAAAGCAATGAGTCGTGATTGATAACAAAATAAGACATCTTCACACAGCACCCGCAGCATGAGAGAAAACATTAGTTATTTCAAAACAAGACGTAGAGCAGTTCTTCAACAGTGGAAAAGTCAGCAAGAGTTGAGAATACTTGATTAATAGTTAAGATCTTTTGCAACACTGAAATCCCTCTGTATTGTTCTGTGTGATTAATTTTTGATTGTCCAATCCTAGATAAACAGGCAACAACAGTGTGAAGATAATGGTCAGCTTGACAGTTGAATTTGTGGATCTTATCTTTGTGTAGAAACTAGTATGCTCACAAGTATGTATGGGGGAATGTCACAAGATGTTCCTCTGTCAGTGAGAAATGTAATCATGGCCTCCACCAGGGCCATGTGACCCAATGCTTTATGAAATCATCGTTCAAAGCAATGCTGATATGGGCTTCAGAAACAACTGGTTTTCATCACTTGTCGAGATGTTTGAAATGAGTCTTGACTTGAGTTGGTATTAGTGAAGAAATAGAGGCTGTGCAAGAAGGAAACATAAACTGAATTATAGTGTAACCATATTTTACTTCTCCATAGTGTTACTGCAATTATTGTTACTAGGCCTGCTATATAAATATTAAATTAAAATGGGATCACCTGTAAACTGTCTAACTACATGATAATTGTGGCTGATACCAAGTTACCACAGTTTTATTGTAAAAAATAATCTTAAAAGGCTTAAATCAGATATTTAAAAAAATAATTTTGCCTCTATATCTCGATTTGAATGCTAACTCTAGTTCTTAATGACAGGATTCTAAGAAGGCATAATAATCTCTAATGACAGATCATCTTGTGACATAATTTCTGATTATGTCATAGTCAGCCTGTGCGCTGTGATGATCTCAGTATGGCTGATGGCAGGTCACAGAGTTTTGCATGGCCTTTTTCATATTTTATGGTTCATGCCTGTATATTTGCAGCAGACTAAGTTTAGATTCAGAGGCTGATATGAAACATTTCTACATGTATATGGTTGCCATATGCACCTATCGCATGATAATTTGTCATTTCGCTTTTTTTTTCTTTTTTTTTTTTTACCAAATAAACAACCTGAGGACAATAAAAGCTCATTTTAGATTCATAGACTGACATAAACCTAATTTATTCACATCTCCATTGCAACAACATGACAACCTCCTGAAAAAAATATGTAGGCTTATTGTGTTTTAGGTTACAAAAAACATCTTCCCCTTCACCCTTAAAATCTTCCCTTATGCTTTGGCTGCCTTGCAAGCACTAGTATTTTCTTTAGTAACTGAAAATCTAGTTTTGTTTATTTGTTTTGTTGGCAGTTGTAACCAAAAACACAGGGAACCCAAAAGCGAATAAATCAATTAATGTTTGAGTGATGTCATCTTCAAAATCTGTCCTCTGAACGCAGCAATACCATCTGTTTATATACTGTATGCAATATTCACACCCCTGAGGACAATTATGTCTTCTCTGAACTACTTTCAGTTTCAACACTTAGTTAAAGACCACGTTGTAATATAAGCAAGACACATTCTACCATTTGCTGTTCTCATGCTGTGTAGAATTTAATTTAACACAAACACACATCTTGCAAGATTGGATCAGCTGAGTGAGAAGAAATAGGCTCTTTGTCATTGTCTGTTTCTCACCCAGGAGGATGGCAAGTTGGGGGATGGCAGTCTGCTGGGTGATGCCAATGGGCTAGAGCCTGGCACAGGCCGACAGAAGGAGAGTGGCAAATGGCAGAGGCCTCGCTTCACACGGAAAGCCCTCATGAGGTGTTGTCTGGTCAAATGGATCATCGCCAGCACTGGACCCAAAGAGCAAGGTGAGACAGAGAAGTGGCGGAAAAGGCACAGGAGGAAATGAGGTTTTAGGAAGGCCTGCTGATGGAGTGTTTCTGCATATCTGACGGTGTGACACGTCATATGTTGGACACGCTGGACAAAAAAGAACATAAATTGAATTACAGAGGAAATGCAAGTGAAATGCAGAGAAATTGATGGCATATTTTAAGATTCGGCACAATAACTTACTAGATGATCACAATTTTTTACTTTTGTACTGCCCTTTTCAATGCAGTTACAATGAATGATGACTAAAGCATTCAGTCTTTAAGAACACTGTCTGATTAAATCAAAAACTGTCGGGTGCAATGTTAACACAAAGATGACATACATTAGACCTGGCTACGAAAAAAAAACTTCAGGTTTCTCCTGTAACATGTTCTCCGATTGGTTCTCTATTACATCCTTGATACGTAGTTCCTATCTGTAAGCTTGCTTGGGACATACAACAATTTCTAATCAAATAACGTCATTTTTTTAAATCATTACCAGCCATCTGGTAAACAGTAGTCGGAAGCCTTTGATCATGTCGCTTCCCCTGCAAAAAAAAACAGAAACGTCGTCCATTTAGACCTGAATGGAAAGAGAAATGTCCATGCCTAAGATACGAGACTGTCAATTGAGAAACAATTGATTAACAAACCAACATTTAGCTGAAATTCACTCAAAATCGTCCTTTCCAGTGAGATATTAACTCGAGAACTGCTGCAACTGTGAACTCAAGATCCATATCAATCTGATTCATGAACAAATCATTCAGGTCTGTGTTTCCCAAAAGCGTATTAAGCCAAGGTGGGGCTTCATTTCAGTACAAATTTCATTTAAGTCTGTTCCTCAAGCTTCAAAATACTTGGAACATGAGTTATACGAACCACTGTAATTATACTTTTATGGTTCGTTTTTATTGTTACCAGCAGAGAATGCATGCAAATACATGCATGCAGTCTTTATATAATGACATCCTCCACCTGCTAATCACTTCGTCTCCATTAGTAAATGAGTTCCGAGGTAGCTTGTAACCACAGATGTTGAGCCCTGACCTCAAGAGGGGTGACATTGATCAAACAGACCTCAGCAGAAGTGTCTCTGTTGAACATGGCACAGGGAATGGATTCAGGTTGATTCGGTTTTGATCGATCTGTTACCACTCTCTTCACATAAGCTAGCCCTTTGTGGGCCATAAATGAGATTGTATCAAAATAGAGGTTAAAGCCAACCTTCTATAAAGTACTGCTTGTTCAAACGTTGTTGGTTTTATTAGCACTGTCAGCTTTGAATGCAGAGAAGTTGTCTGGCTTCTATACAGTAATACTGCCAGTTCAGGTTAATGTATCTTACATTTCTTGATGGCTCCAATAATCTGGAGCTGATTTTCATGATTGACAGTAGAGTTTGTATACAGTTTTTGTATTTTTGTGTATTTAGATATTGTAAGTTGGTATTGTTAATATGGGTTATAGTTCTGTTTTTCAATCTGTTTAATGTGAATGTGTAGTTCTATTTTAAATTATGGGTCAATGGCATGCAGTTCTACAGTGACTATTCTAACCTCTTCTATGTAATTTTCACGAGTACGTATAATCGAATAGAGTAAAGAGTATGCACATTTGGCATACTGTCTGGGCTCAGAATTTTAGCCCGAACCCAGAGTACTACCCCGATATCCGAGGCTGGGATAGGAAGTTGTGGTGGTGGAGGGATGCGGGAAAACTGTTGAGGGACAGAGATGAGTCGGCTATGCTGTATATTGGCCTCCTCTTGCTGATTGGGTAGATTACCTAACATATTTTTTGGGACATAAAGTCAAACAAGTCCCAAACATGTAATTTAAATGGTTTACCTAGTGAAAAATAAATATACTAAAAAGTATTTGAAATGCATTTATTTTATGCTAAGTATACTACAAATAAATTTGCATATTTATGCACTTAATATAAAAACCCTGCTATTGTACTTTTGGTACTAAATTGGTATACTTAAAGTCTGCTTAATTGGAACAACTAATTTTGTACTTAATGCACTTTAGTTATCCGGAAATAGTGCTGAAGTTCAAAGATATAAGTATATTTGATTGTGCTAAAGTGGAACTATTGCAAGCATACTTTAGGTACACTTAAAATATCTTACATTTAAAGACTGATATTATACAGTGGCCATACTATTCTTACTAATAGTGATATTAAAACACATTTTAGGCTTAATATTAACAAATGTACATTGTGCAATAAAGAAATACTCCAAATAAAGTTTAATTATAATATGTATAAGTCTCAAGTGATATGTCAGTAAATATGTTAATGGTTTTGTAGTATACTTAGTAAAAATAAATGTATTTTAAATACATTTCGGTAAAGGTTTGGTAAAGGTAAAGGTAAAGTTAAAGGTTGGCATTTCTTAGAAATAATATATATTAATAAATATTTAAATGTATATTTTTTCTGCAAAAACAAGTCTTGTATTAGATAATGTTAGATCATTTGAATACATATGACTTATGATATTTGTAAAAAAGACTTACATTGAAAAAACTATTAAAAAAACATTTTTAAAAATTAGTTAAGATACTCACATGTATTTAAGGTGTAAGGAAAATATGTTATTCATTTTTACTTGATGGTTACATTTTCAGAGTCATTAAATGTGAACTTTAAAATGATGTGCAGTAAAATCAAGGGTGTCCTTTATATTTCCACTCTAAAGGTGGCATGCCTAGTGCCAGACCTTGCATTTCATTATGTTCTTCAATGTGCTCAGCTGGTGCCATCTGGTGGTTATATGAGGAAACACGTTTGTGTGATGCATTAGCTCAAATGAAACAAAGACTTTAATCATGTTGTACACATCCTTTTTTGTAGACAATGCTTTTATGAATGCTTATGAATATTTAATGAAGTGTTAATATGGGATATATTAGTAAGTCATTATGCTATATTGATTTAATCGGTTTTTTGCTCTCAAGATTGCTGAAAGAGCTGAGAGAATCACTCATAAGAGTGTTGAAAGAGACACTGAAACAGTTTGTGGCACCATTAAAGGAAAGTGGCTCTCTATAGGCAGGATCAGGAAATCAGAGATTGGCTTGCAAATGGGGAAATCAGAGAGGGCTATAGGAAGAGTGAAATAAGAGACGAAGGATGAGAAGTGTCTCAGAATCAAACTAGTGGCCTTGTATCTACAGTAGCTCTAAAAACTATTTAAAGGGGTCATATAATGGTACATGCACTTTTATTGATTGTACTGAAATGTGTGTTGGCAGTGCCTGTACACAACCATCATATAATGATAAAAATCCATCCAGTGTTTTTGTTTTAATCTCCTTATATGTTTTCCCATGCCTCAAATTGAGCCGTTCGATTTTGTGATGTCACTAAATCGGACGCCCCTCCCACGATTGATGATTGACAGCAGCGTTTCTATGGTTTCAACACAGACCCGCCCTTTGCGAGCTATCATTGTAGTCCGCCATTGTTGATACACTGGAGCAGAAGTGCGTCTAAGCGATTGTGGTGTTCTGTTCTTGGCTGTAATAAGGAACACAGCAGTCATTTTGGTGTTCCTAAATTCGAACCGCTGAAGACGCAGTGGCTGAGTTTTATTTTTGAAGGGAATATTCCCAACGATCTACGTCAATGCTTTTATGTTTGCGCTAATCATTTCTCACCAGATTGCTTTCTAAACGAGGGTCAGAGTAAATCTGGTTTTGCTAAGAAGCTGGTCCTGAAAACAGAATCGGTACCAACTATTCGTGTTCCTGCTGCACCTCCAGAAGAAGTGAGTGTATGTTTTATTAACCTTTAAATATGAATCTTTGTAAATCGCTTGCACGCTTCACGATGAATGCGGCTAATGTTAACACTCAGGGTATATTACGGCATGTTTTATCTGTAATGTTACGACGTTCTCAATATAATTCATAATCCCACGTTTATAATGAACAACGCTTTATGGTTAATGTGTTATTAAAAACCCTGCCAGTACATACAAAAATAGATCAAAGTGACATTACGTTAGCCAACCATTCAGAAACGTCCTGTTCGAGCCTTATATACCCAAAATATACCCTAAACTGTTGTCACGGCAACACTCCACTTGCGTTGTCAATGCGCCCCACAGAACAGAGGGGCGGAGTCAGCAAAGCTCATTATCATTTAAAGGCATATGCACTGAAACGGCGTGCTGAAAACAGCTGTTTTTGACCAGGTAAAATTTGTGTTTTCTTACAATACTAAATGAGAATTTTTAATAAAAGTATATTACAAAGTTTTCATTTAGATCCTAAAGATTCATATTAATTTGTACAAAAATGTCATTATATGACCCCTTTAAACGCTTAAACCACACTTAAAAATGTATCAATACACCGGATCATGAAATATATTAAAGCAAGAGAACGTAATATCAAGTGAAAGTATTAAAGGGGTCCTTGATTATAATTTCTTTTTTTTCTTTTTTTTTTACTTTTGTTAGTGTGTAATGTTGCTGTTTGAGCATGACGCTCAAAGTTCAATGCAAAGGGAGATATTTTCTTTTACAGAAATCACTTTTTAAGGACTAGCTGGAACGGCTGGTAAGAACTACAACGAGCTTCTTCCCGGGTTGGTGACATCACAAATCCTCAGATTTACATAAACCCTGCCCCCAGGAACATGCAACAAAGGGGGTGAGGCCATGTTGGGCTGCTTTAGAGAAGAGGAAGAGGAGTTGTCACTGTTTTTTACACCCCGGAAAACATTTGTCCTAAGGCTGACACACTTTTTCTTGATGAAATTTATTTTTAACACTGTTCCTGAACATGAACAGTGAACCTCAAAGTTTGTCTGTGCGCTGCACATTTTATGGAGAACAGCTTCCAGAAGAGAGTACAATGCAGGCTAAACACACAAAAGCTTCTCCTGAAAGACGGAGCTATTCACATTTTGTCGACACAATCTGTTGTTTATGGATCACAACTTGCAAGTATGTCTTATTATTGTAGCTGTGTTTTCTATTAACAGTTCTAACTATAAGCGTTATGTAGTTGCTTTGATAGCTATGATGTAAAACTTTGCCTCCGCTAGCCTGCTAGCTAACATGTAGCTTTTGTAAGCTCTTGCTTTTGTAAGACTGTTCAACGCCCCTTAGGAACATTATCCATGATTTTGTGATCGATTACTTTTGTGATCATTTGTATTACCACAGTTTTCCAACAAATATAATGAAATGGAGGATAACAACATATCTATAAGAAAATTACAAAAAACATAACACTCTGAAATGTCCTGTGAAATCTGTGCTTGCAATACGTTCAGCACAATCCTCTTGTTTGTTAATATTGTGAGGGTCTGAATCGAGCTCGAAATGGTTTGAAATTGATGTCATCGTTAATATTTACATCTGAGTAGAGCTCGCGGTTAAGAGGGGGTGTGACATTTCCCGAACATGCGCTGAAGCACTGCACACTGGGCCAGCTAAACAATCAAAGCACATTTCGTATTTCGGAATGAGGGGCTTCTTTGAAAAAGACACGTTAAACCAGACTGGGGAGTGAGGAGCTGTAATACTGAAAAATATGTGAAAAAAATAATGCGCTTTTTTTTAACAATCAAGCATGAAAATATATTCAGGGACAACCCTAAAACAAGACTTAATAAAAGGGCATAATAGGACCCGTTTAAAGTCAGATTCATGTTTGTGTATATATATAAAAGTATTTGGTATTTGGAAAGTTCCAAAATGCCAACATTTTGTGGATTAAATTCATTTTTAATGTGAACTCTTAGGACACCCAGGGCCTGAATTTCGTTTTGGAAAATAGGGGGGGAAGTCCCCCTTTAGGTCATTCTTATGGGTGGGATTTTTTAATTTGAGGGGGGAGTTTTTTTTTTTTTGACAATTTAAAAAAATATATGTTTAGCTAAATGTTTGCTCACTCATTGTATTTGTGTTTTTACAATGGGGTCATTTTTTTTGTGTACACAACAAAAGGAAGCTTGATTTCAACCTTTGAATTAAATTGAAAAAAAGTAGAACAAATAAATACATGAAATAAAGAGAAAAGTTTAGGTCTAACACTAGTATTCAGAAATACTACAGAAACGAAAAAAGTAATCAAATGTAAAATAACACGGAATAGTCTTTTAGTCCTGTATAATTTGAATGCATAGGCTATAAATCCTGATTCCTTACAATTAATGCTATATTTTGTTGTTTTATATACAATAATGACAGCCACATTTTAGGCTACTCTCACTTTAAGAGCTAGTGCACTGATCCATTAAGGGGCGGTTCACATGTTGCGTGTAAAGCGCAATCCGTGCCACTTTCTCCTCTTTTAAAAAGGGCTCCCCGTTGCTAAGCAATCATGAGCCATGTTCTCCATGAAGATGAAGACGTTTCAGCAAAGGATGAGTGTGCAAAAGACGTAACGTGAACGGCCCATACGGTTTTCATTATAGTGTCACATGCATTTTCTTTTTGTATTATTTTTTTAAGACATAACCGATTGTGTTTGAGAGGATACTCCCCAAGACCGGAATTTAGACAATGTTGTGTGCTTTTGACCGTTAAAGCGATATAATTCGCAAAAAATAACTCAGGTTTGTTACTCACGAGCTGTTTGTTATGCGGTTTAAAATCGCTTGAATGTTTAAATATAAGACTTAAAAAGACGCACAAATTATAAACATTACTGACGATGCAATGGCCCAATTGTGCAAGTGACATTTCCATCAAATGTCCCGACTCCTGAAACGCGAGAGTCTAGAATCACCGCCTGCAGCTGCAGCGCGATTGGCTTGCCTTGTGCAACCCATTTTGAGAGAGAGAGAGAAGACGCGGCATTGGCAGAATCACTCACGCTGTTTGTGAAATTGCGTCTCGCAGAAGGTTTTAAAATGACTGATTTGATCTCATAATCTGTTAGGTTAAATTTACTCATAGGCCTACATGCTAGATTAAATGAATGTTTGCGGGAATTTCCTGCATTATAAACGCAAGACCTGCGGGAATGATTAAAATGATACGCAATACCCGCAATCCCGCACCGAAATTCGAACCCTGACACCTGTTTGAACTTCAGGGAAATTGACTTAAAAGTAATTGAAAAAATGTTAGTTTTGAGAAGTTGTAGCATCATTTGTTTAAATTCCACTTTGTTAGATTATTTGATGTCTTCTGAGTGTACAGCATACTGTACATGCTTCCTGCGAAACTTGAGCATTCTGCTTGTCATCCCCCCCTCTCTCTCTCTTTCTCTCTCTCTCTCTCTCTCTCTCTCTGATCAGTGACACTGTCTGTTCATAGCTTTAATTCCTAGACAGTCCAGGATATGTTCAGATATATACAGCAGAACTCTGTCAGGACACTGAAGACCTCACTAGCTGTTTGGTTTGGATTTCTGTCCACGTCTGGATTGGGAGGTGTAACGTTATCCAGATAGCAAATCAGCAGTGTGTTCTACATTGGGTCACATTGAGACTTTTCTGCACTTCGCAGCAAAACCCTCCAGCACTGGATCTCAGGAAGTTAGTATGGATTTGTTGATTCATTAAGAAAGAAATGGGTAAAGACTAATTTGACAATCACAGCAGCCCAAAGGAAACTCCTCTTCTAAATTTGATCTTGACTGGGAAAAACCTGTGATCTGGGAACTCTCTTTTAAGTGAGGAGGAAGTTTGATGTCATACTGTTTTTGAGGTGAAGTTTTTAGAGATTATTCTGTCTTCTGGTGATGGTTTAATGGACTTTTTCCGTTGTGTGAGTTACAGTAGTTTAACGGTGACTGTTCGATCAGCTGTTGAGACATTAAAGAGACGTTACTGAAGGACGAGAGACATGGATGCGGTGAACGACTTTAAGAATGACTGTCAGAAGGAGTTGACCAGCATGCTGAGCTGCTTTTTCGGCTTGGTCACCGGCTCTTTTGCCCAAGGTACTTCCTTTGCTGTGATCTGTCTTTTCACATTCTTTTAAAATTATTTTGACTCCTCACTCTTTTACACTGAACTTTATGAAGTTTCTGCACAAGTGAAGGTTTATGTTGTTTGGGAGCTATCAATTGTTTCTCATAACAGATCTGAGACCGTGTTTAATCTAGTTTTTTTCTTCTTCTTTTTTTCGAGTGAAAATGTCTAAACATCCTTATGATACATTTACTTGAGAAAAAGAATTCGTTTTTTACCCTCTTGCCAAATAGTTTTGTTTTTTTTAAAGTGGAAAACATACTGATCAGGGCTTTTCATTTAGGGTGGGTGTAGTTGCAGCATGAGATAAAATGAACACATTATTTCTGGACAGGCAGGTCTATAATCACTTTATCGGATGTTTTTATCTGCTAATGGTGTAATTGTGCTGCTCCGTTCTTCTACTGGACTCTGATTCTGTGTGTGTGTGTGTGTGTGTGTGTGTGTGTGTGTGTGTGTGTGTGTGTGTGTGTGTGTGTGTGTGTGTGTGTGTGTGTGTGTGTGTGTGTGTGTGTGTGTGTGTGTGTGTGTGTGTGTGTGTGTGTGTGTGTGTGTGTGTGTGTGTGTGTGTGTGTGTGTGTGCGTAATATGAGTCCTTTAACTTTCACTAAGTACCAAAACATTGTTCTGTCTCACTGTTGGTCAAAGGACAGATGCTCTAGTCTTCCAGGGGAATAATCGAATTAGTCCTGTTCAATTTGTCCTGTCTTTTCCTTTGACACTACTGAGACTTACTCACCCTCATGTTGTTCCAAACCGGTTCCTTTCTTTCTTCTGAGGAATACAAAAAGATACATTTTGGCAGAGTGTTCTAACCAGCTCAGAGAAAACACATTATGTTAAAAAATCCCTCTATTTCATTTCCATTTTGCACATGTCGTATAGAGACGTGAACTCTGGGGTCAGGAGGGAATGAATCATTTCCAAGCCAAGACAGAAACTGGTAATTTCTTCTCTGATTTTGTGTTGAAAATCTGCAGAAGACTGTGGAATGGATTTAGCATGGTAAAATGTGTTAAATGGAGATGAATGATATTGGGCCTTATTATTATAAATCTTCAGAAAATGATAGCCACATTTCACAAATTTTCCACATTGGTGTCTTTAAGCTCTGTATAGATCAGGCCCAGCTAACAAACAAAAATATGTTCTAAGAATGTTTTGCCAGCATTGCCATTAAGTCATGAACTCATTTATTCTGAATGTTCTCTCCACATTCAAAAATCCATTTTTTTAAAAGTTGTTTTTCTTGGTTATGCAAACGTTCTGGATAAAGTTGTAACATTAAAAAGTGTTAGATGAACGTCCAACTAAAAAAGTTTCAGAAAAAAAAAAGTTCAATAATTGATGTATGAATAATGTTTTGTGCTAAGTTTTGATAACATTATAAAGATCAGATAACTTTGAAGGAACTTTCTATTAACGTTACTGGAAGAACTTTGAGAGAACCTTGCCCGAAGTTAGCCAAAGTTCTGAGAACGTACCATTAAAATCCCATGACTATTTGACTGAAAATATAATTAATAAAGAGTGAAAAATAGCTTTTAAAGGATTTTTTTGTCCGCATAAAAAGAGTCTCGTTTTTACAAGATGGAAAGATAATAGAGTAATGGACAATCTTAGAAAGAATCTGTTTGACAATATTTTAATTTTCTGAAATCTGTCAACAAATATCTGTTTGAAATAAGCTATATTCTCTTGACTGCTTGCAAGTCTATTTTTAAAAAAAGACTGCGACAGGAAAATAAATTGCGACATCAGCAGGAGCAGTGCAGGTTTAGTAACAGAATATGATCATAAGTCTTGCTAATTAAGCATTTATATGTGCCTTAAATAGTCAGATCGACTCAATCTGTTGTCTCATGTTTCTGTGGCCTTCAGCCAGGTCAGCCAATGAGGACACAAAAGACAGGAAAGAGACTTGTGACTGTCGTAAATGTATCACAAACCAGCATCCACTAGCGCCTCACAGTGGACAGTGCAGTCCATTACACTACACACTATTTCTGTCAAGAGTTTATTGCCATTCAAAAGTTTGGAGTCAGTAAGATTTAATTTAAAGAAGTTAGTACTTTTACTCTGCAAGAATGCGTTAAATTGGTCAAAAGTGACAGTAAAGCCATTTATAAAATAAATAAAATAAATGCTGTTATTTTTAACTATCTATTCATCAAAGAATCCTAAAAAATGTATCTTGGTTTCCACTAAAATATTAAGGCCTAATCCTGGCTTAATCTAAACCCTGAAATCAATCTTATTAAATCACAAAACATTCTATTTTCATAATGAAAACCTTCCTAGCATGTTTTGAACGTTCCCAGAATGTTAGTAAGTTTTGGGTTCCAAGAACATTCCTGAAACCAAAAATTGTTTGCTGGGAAGTAGCACAATTATTTTTAACATTGATAATAATAAGAAATGTTTCTTAAGAACCAAATCAGCATATTAGAACGATTTCTGAAGGATCATGTGACACCAAAGACTGGAGGAATGATGCTGAAAATTTTTTGGGAAAAAAAAAACTTTTAAAAACTTTAATCAAACGTTACCGACCCCATACTTTTGAATTTTAGTCTATATTATTAAAAGACTGAAAAATATTCCAGCTCTAGTGCACAAACAATTGAAACAAATGACAAATTAAATAGAAATAACAAAACTAACAAGGAGTTACCAAAATAGAAAAAAAATATATAATTTTTTATCAAATAAATACAGCCTTCAAGGATATAAGAGACTTCTTTCAAAAGCATATAACATTGAATTTTATCAATAATAAATATAAATTTAAATTATAATAAATAAATATGACTTGACTTGATATGATATGATATGATAAAATAATTACATTCATAATAAGCAGACCCCCAGCTGTATACAGTCAAGTCACATTTATTTATATAGCGCTTTTTACAATACAGATTGTTTTAACCCTCTGAGGTCTGAGGTGTTTTCTGGGTCCTAGAGGTGTTCTGACATGCTCTGACATTTGTGCTTTTTTCAGTTATTTATAAACATGTTAATGGCAAAGGTGTAAATTCACTCTATATAGCACAAACGGGGCTACCGTAATATGTGAGCAACATGTATGTACATTTTTGTATTTTTAAGATAATAATGTTTATGCTTGGTTTGTGAAAAAACAAAAAACAAATGTCACTGAAATAAGGTCATAAAACCCATAGTGATTATTTCTTCACAAGACTTTTGAAAATTGTATCACGTAGCCTAGAATATTTGCTCCAAAACTATGTGAAAATCATCCTGCATACTCATTTAGAGAAGACAATATATTGATTTAAAATTTGTATGACGTGTTTTGTGTGAGAAAGCTTTATGCGAAGGGTCGTGGATCTCTCATTAATATGAATGCATTTTACACCTGAGAAAGACAAAGACCCTCCCCTAATGGCCCTATTAGGGGCTATCAGGCCCTATCATCATGAGAAGCCTTGCACAAAGAATGAGGAGAAATTAAAAAAAGAATGGCTTTTAGATTGTCTGGATTTATTTACAACACAACATAATCCAAAGATACACAACAAAGGACAAAAAGCACATTAGTAAACACACTGATGTAAAGACAAAGACTTAAACAGTCACACACCTTTGTCCCATTCCTGAAACATAGTAGCCTACATACCTGTCATGTCCAAGGTGTTTGACTTTTCATTTTACCATGTTCATGTACAGAGACTCATGTGAATGTTGAAGTCAGCAGGACTCATCCAGTAGCATCTGGTCCCTTTCTAAAAAATAAATAAATAAACACCTGTAAACATGTTGATATCAAGACAAACTATAGGGCTGCACGATTCTGGGAATACATTTTAGATTTTTCACTCACACATATACATATATATATACACACACAATATATATATATATATATATATATATATATATATATATATATATATATATATATATATATATATATACACACACACACTATATATATATATATATATATATATATATTAAAAAGTTTGGGGTCGGTATGATTTTTAATGTTTTTAAAAGAAGTCACGTATGCTCACAAAGGCTGCATTTATTTGAGTAAAAATACAAAACAAACCCAGTAATATTGTGAAATAATATTTCAATGTTAATCAGCTGTTTTCTATGTAAATATATAGTAAAGTGTAATTTATTCCTGTGATCATTACTCCAGTCTTCAGTGTCACATGATCCTTCAGAAATCAGTATAATATGATGATTTGATGCTCAAGAAACATTTTTCATTATCATCAATGTTGAAAACAGTTATTTACATTTTTATTTCAGGATTCTTTGATGAATAGAAAGTTCAAAAGAACAGCATTTATCTGAAAAATAATCTAATCATAAGTGACTTCTTTTAAAAACATTAAAAATCTTACCGACCCCAAACTTTTGAACGGCAGTGTATATATGTATATGTATTTTGTAAATATATATAGGAACACCTAGTTTGTTGTGCCTTGTATATAGGCATGTGTAGGGCTGCATAAAATAATAACAATAGCCTAGATAGCAGCCAGCCTATAAATCGTTAAAAATGAACACATTTCAGTAACACTACACTAGACAAACATATATTGTTTATCATATGTTACTTCAAATATTTCTATTCGTTATGAAATGAGATGAGTTTGGCGTGAAGCCTAATGTGTGGCATGTTTTGCTTTTCAAACACACAGCGTTACTCAGACCCAAACTCAGCGCGTGCAGCGATCGAGCCGCTCCAAACTATGAAACGTTGTTACATAATACATCTACGTTTGAGCAAATATCCACAAACACAGTATTTAACAGTAAACACAGGTCTAAACATTAAAATATTCACCATATCAGAATAAACATTCATACTAGCATAGGCCTACTTGTATCTCATTTCATAACATTTTAGGCTGCACCAGTTTGAGTTTAGTAGCTACAATGTAAAGTTTATGCAACAATAAAACACTTACTAATATGTCTCTTACCTTAAAAATTGTTCTCATAATAAACATGTGTCCTTAGGTAAATCCAAGGTAAATCCACAGCACAAACAGTCTTCCAAACTGATGAAAAGTATAGAAATACTGGAGTCGCTGTCGCTGATTCTTTGTTTAGAGCTGATGAGGGCGTTAACAGCTCTGCGTTCCTTCACGTGGATCATTTGAATGAGAACAACTGCGCGCGTGGGGGTGTGGTCAAATTAAAGTTAATGAGCTCGGGCTGGAGAAACTGTACATGTCGTTGCTTTCATACGGATTTCTTAAACCGAGAATATTTGTTTTTGATATGATTTACTTCATTTAAAAAAGGAGACTTCGAACTTTGTAAAGACATTACTTTCATGTGTGGGTGGCAAGTATTGGCTGAGTTAAAGATCATTTTCTGTCGCGTTTCAGAATGAACCTCACATTGAGAGAGAAGACAGAACGTGCATCATGTTTTTTTTCTTTATTTTACGAAAAACACAACTTTTTGTTTTTATTATTAGTGTACACAAAAAAGAAGACATTTAACAGTTTTTAAAAATGTAAAACACTTGTCTGTATGACAAAAATCGACTGAGTTATTTGAGTTTCTTTTGCACTGATAAGAAAAAAAGCGAGACTATCGCACCGGCGCGATAGCCGACCTCAGAGGGTTAAAGCAGCTTTACAGAGATAACATGAAAATAATGTAACAAAGTTTGTTTCCAGAAGAAAATAGCATAGTCCAGCTTAAGTAAGTTCAGTGATGTTTAATTTTTGTTGTAAAACAGTTATTAATTTAGTTCATTTATATAGTCGCTCTGGAAAAAAACGTGATGTCATCGTCCAGCTCAGTTCAGTTCTCATATAATGGTGTCAATGCAGGCTGATCAATAATATTCTTGAATATTAAATTAAATGTGCCCAACTAAGCAAGCCAAAAGCCAATGGCAACAAAGGCGAAAGGCGACAGTGGGAAGGAACCAAAACTCCATCAGGTGACAGAATGGAGAAAAAAACCTTGCGAGAACCCAGGCTCAGTCGGGGGGGCCAGTTCTCCTCTGGCCAACGAACGAATAGTGTATGATTATGATTACATTCAGAATATTATCCATAGTATGGATAGTATACAGTATATGGTCTATCACTGCAGTGCTTTATTGCACTGTTGTTGACTGCCCATGCCCATATTTAAAGACGCTTTGGTCTGTGCTCAACGCAGGGGTCTTGAAGCACATCTGTTTTATTCATATACTCATATTAATATTTTCACCTCTGTGGGGTGGTCATGGTGTGAGAGGGAAAATTTTCAAACACAGGCCACAGCTAGGAGAGAAAGAGTGTGTGTTGTGTTTTAAGTGAAAGGTCATTGTAGCACTTAGTCTTTGAAGTGTCTTTCTCCCTCACATGTATCTATCTGAGTGTCTGACCCATAGTCACCAAACAGACTGCTCAATGTGCCTTTGCACCAGACACACACTATACACACACACACACACACACACACACACACACAGGTTGTCATCTGGTTTTTTGGAGAACAGCTGTTGGTTCATGCTCATTGTGGTTCCTGTTTTTAGCTTATCTAGTGTGGTTTCTGTATCAGTCTATAATGGGGAGTGTGATGGCAACGCTCTCTTTAGAAGCGCGTCGGCGTTTCTCTCGACCCAGCTTCCTGGCTGACTGTCGTCATAGTACGGCTCGCTATCATCGCTCAGGTAACGCTTATCAAAACAACACTCTGTCTTTGAGCCATCTGTGTTTTGTCACTTTTAATCGTTTGATACCCAAAGCCCGTTCAGTTTGGCATGTTAAAGACCCATTAGTGTTACTTTCATTGTAAAGTTATTAGAAAACATCAAAAGTTTTTTTTTTTCTGGTGTTCATTGTAAATGTATACAGTTTATTACATAGAATAAATATGGATGAAATGCAGATACATAGCTGACATGGACTCAAGCAGCGTCCTGCAGCATATCATGCTTGCTCACTGTAAAAAAAAAAAATGTTGGTTTAACTTAAAAAAGTAAGTTACCTGGTTGCCTTCATTTTAGTTTATTGAAATTAAATATTTGAGTTAATCCAATGAAGGAGATTGGCTTAATGAATAGATACTCAAAATATTATTTTATCTGAACCACATTAATTATTTAAGTTGATTTGACACAAGAAAATAAGTTGCGATAACAACTATTATTATTAATATTATTATTATGCATGTAGTTGTTTGAACTAGTATTAATAGAGAGAATTATTCATTGAGAAAAAATGTTTTGTCACATGCACCACTGGGTTATTTAGTTAACTGTCACCATTTTTAAATCATAGATTTTAACTTAAATGCTTAAATGTAACTCATGAAGGGTTTGGAATACAGACCTTTTTAAATAAGACACTGATTATTGCAGAAGTGAAGCATCTTAAAAAATTATGATTGTTACTAAAATATGTGGAACAGACTTCAGACAACTCCTTGGGATATGCTTTAATAATGGCCGGAAAGACCTCAGAGAATCCTACCGACCAAAAGAGTAACAGTTTAAATAAGTACATGGCAAAGGTGACATGATTTATTAAATCATTTTTCTGTAATATGATTGGTTCTTCATATGTGTAATTCTCTGTTACTAGGTAAAAGCAAATTTGGATTCCTTGATACTTCAGCTTATTGCTATAGTGTTATAGCTTATTGCTATAGTGTTATGAGATTTTATTTAATTATATAAAAAATAATTGTGTGTATATATATATCCATACAGCTGTCTGCTTTTGGTTCCTTTTTTGATATTTTCAGCACACACTCACTTGGGCCCAAGTGCTGGGGACATTTAGTTATAAAAAAGCAAAACTGTCCATGTGAGGTGCGTAGACCAGAAAAGGGAAAGGATTTTATAAAGCCTCTATCACTCTATCAATGAAGAAAAGGACTAAAAAATGTTTCTTAAAAAGAAAAAAAAATCCGGGTTTTATTTGTCTACCACCCAAATAGAAGTAGCATTTTCTAGAACTAGATTTATGGGTCATAACTAGGTTTTCAATTTAACACTTTAATTTTATATATAAAATGATGTATTAAAAATGGTCTGCATGCGTATTTAGCTATAAAACTGGTCGTTTTGAGCCACAGTCAATTGTAAAATGACTATAAACACACATAGGACACACATAGACATTACACATTGGACTCGTATGTCAATAATTCTGTATGATACATTTGGCTATTAGTGGAACATTGATGTCTTTTATCTATGTTTGCTGTTGCTTCAGTTTTATGAAAGCAATAAGCCATTTGGGTCTGTGCATTGCCATTACTCAAAATTCTCATAAATGTCTGTAAATGGAGTTTCCTCTTGATTAAGACACTCATAGATTGACTGTCTCTCAGAGGAGGAGAGGATGAGGCTCTGGTAGACGGAGCTCATCCTGACACTGTTATTTTCTTGGAGTACGGTTGACGATGAATGGCGCCAGTCCTAAACACAAGAGAACCGATCAATCCCACAGACTCTAGTTTATATGAATTTGAAGTTAAAGACTCTTGCCTTTGTGTTTTCTGTGCTGCAGTCTGGATTAGAAGTGCCACCCACCTCCCATGTGACTTCTGCTGTTCAAAAGAATAGTTACTATTTTCTGTGTTAAGATTTACGTTAATCATTGTAATTATTATAATAATATTTTACCTGTTTGCCTGCATTTCTTGTTGGATCCATGAAAGCAATGATACAAAAGTACAATCACCACCATAGCACAGATGCAATATAGCACATAATTGATCCACTCTGAAAATAATAGTTCATAAAACTGATTATCATTGCAGCCATGATTTTAACCTCATGGCCTTGTTATACACTCAATATACAGTATTTGAATTGTTAAAAAGTAAAACAAAGAAGCATTATGATGAATAAGTAGGCCTGTTGTCAGACTTTTGTACCCTACTGTATGTTTTCTCATAGTGCATCAACATCTTCACCATAGTTAAGTGTTATTTCAAAAGACTGTGGCTCTTAAAATACTGCAGAATGACTATAGAGTATTTTGAGCTGAGAATGACAGGTTGCACGTATGAGTATGTACTGTACGTACGTATCCCTAATAAAGCATCATTGTGTGCAGATGCTGGTGCCTCTGTTGTCCAAAACACTTGAGGAAAAGCAGCAGATATGCAAAAAATTAAGATAAACAAAAATGAAATGCACAGTTTTTCCAAGTAATAATCAAGCAAATATCACGTTTTGAGAACAAAAATGTATTATGTTAATAAGGAATAATTCACCCAAAAATACAAATTATGTCGTCACTTACTCACCCTACTGTTGTTCCAAACCTGTATGACATTTGTTTTTGTTCTCTTGAACAAATAAGACATTTTGAAAAACAATGTTGTTGTTTTTTCCCTTTGCTGTTGAAAGTCAATATCATTTGGACACTAACGTTCTTTAAAATATCTAATTTTGTGTTTCGCAGATGAAAGAAAGGCAGGTTTGAAACAAAATAAAGGTGAGTAAATCATGACAGAATTTGTATTTTTAGGTGTTTATTTCTTGAAACGTAAGAAATCCACTGGATACTTTGTAGATTGCAATCTATGAAATTATACGGAAGCAAGTATATCAGCATATTCAAACCAACCACAAGAACAAGCATAAATGCAGCATTTAATACTTTGAGACTAGAGCTTCATATAAGATATTTAGAAGAAAAAAAAAAAATTATTGAACAAAAATAATTGCTACTCACTTGCGATAGGAAATTTAAGTAATGTTGACAATGCTTCTTACTTCTAAGAGCTTCAAAGGGGCTTTTTACCCTTGAGCAAAAAGAGACTCCACCTTAAACTTACAGAGCACTCCTTCTCACTGAATACAGACAGACAGACTGACAGAGAGACAGGCAGATAGATAAGGTTTGCAGAGTGATGTGTATTGTCCAACAGAGGGCCCTGTACGTACGTAGTCATCTGAAGTGAGGTTCTTCTCGAACGGAAGGCTGAGAATTAAGTTCTTCTCAGAATTAAACACGGTCTAGTATGTGCACATGACCCCGTGGTCACGGCACAAAAATGCTATCGAAACTTAATTTTGGAAAAAGACCTTGTATTAAACATCTTTATATTAACTGGCTTTCTGTTAATGCAATACAGTGAATGACAACCATCTGCTAACATTATTCAATGAAAAAATCAATAAGTTTTTGCATGCATATTTTTAAGTAAATTCCACTTATGGAATTAAGTCAAATCTACTTAGCTAAGTTGAGTAAAATTAACAAAGAAAAAAAGTAACTGACTTGGCCAATTAAAGTTTGTAGAGTTGAAGTTTACTTTGCAATTCTCTGTTTCAAGCACATTTAACTCAAACAATATAACTTAATTAAACCATGCTTTTAAAGTGCATGCTTTACTTAAAACATCTAAGTTATTAATACAGTAGATACTGTATAGACATTATATCTAGACGTAATATGTTACCCGAACACAGAGATCTAAATACTTGGAACACAATACACAATAACATTTGTTGGATCATTTTTGAGTATGAATGTGTCATTTTGAGAGAACTCCAGATGTCACAAAACAGTAAGTTACTATAAAAATAAACACAATGATAAAACAGTATCAATACAGCTGGAAAACAGTAACAAATGCAACCTTATGAATTATTCATGTATTATTCATTCCAGTATCAGAATGTTGAATAGGTTTTACTTAATTAAACTTAATTTTATAACATTGATCTTTACGCTTTCATTTCTACAAGCTTAAATTGAGAACTAATATAGAATCTTACCTGAACTAACGTTTTCATGTATACAGAAATTCAATTTGTTTTTTCTGTAGTATTTACTTCACCACAGAATCATTTTTATCAGTGTTGGCAGTTTATTTTTTAGTGATTAATTTACATCTAAACAAAAGATACCATTCATCTCTGATCTTACCTTGTCTTACTTTTCATAATGAACTCAGACAAGCTCAGTGCCGACTAATTTTCTGTCAGTTCTTTTCCGAGAATTGGTATGTGTGCAAAGGATTGTGGGTGATTGAAGGGTGTGAAGGATACACTTGATGTATCCTTCAAAATTAGTTGAATGAAGGACTAGCTTCCGAGGAGCCTTCAAATTGAGATGGCTAGATATCAACCAAGATTTCATTGATGTTGCTTTCCACTACCAATGAGTGTAGTCCGGAATATTCTCCAAATAAATTATCACAGAAAATGCTAATAGAAAAAAAGTCCGCAGATTTTGTTTGGGCCTGTTGATGGGTTTTTGATATGTAAGTTAACTCTAGGTAGAGTACAAATGAAGACTTCAGATGCAAAAGCCTCTAAACGCCAAAAATGAGATAACAATATTCAGTGAATGCTCTCTGCAGATAGTATACGTTCATCAAATACTTTTGCTTCACACCCACTAAATCCCAGCGTATGAGTTTTTTTATCTTTCAGTTTTTTATCCTGTTTAAAGAGATTTTTTAACTAAACAAGATGGAGGAGTATGATGAAATGGATGAACCTGTGGTAGTTTCAGTCACTGGCAAAATGAAACGTCGTCAACCTTATAATTCTGGCTAAAGAAATTCCTTACAGTGTTAATGACAGGATTTCACGAGTAGCATGTAAACACAACAGTGTTTCTATGTGCTTCTGTAACTCTAACTCTAACCTTTTGATTGCCATTAAAGTGAAATTACTATACCTAAACATAGGAGTCTGATAAAAATGTCACTGGAAATGGATGAATCTTTGGCTTATCAGTATGATTAGTAATTTATTCCAACCAATGGGAGTCCATCCCCTTTTCCTGAACTTTGTTTGTTGTTGTCATTGAGATGACTGGGGAAAAATGTCCCGATCAACCTGAATTCACCCTATTTCGTCGGTAACACTTTACAATAAGGTTCATTAGTTAATGCATTAACTAACATTAACTAACCATGAGCAATACATTTGTTACTGTATTTGTTCATCTTTGTTAACGTTAGTTAATAGAAATAGAGCTATTCATTGTTTGTTCATGTTAGTTCACAGAGCATGAACTAATGTTAACAAGATTTTAATAAAGTATTAGTAAATGTTGAAATTAACATGAACAAAGATTAATAAATGCTGTATAAGTGTAGTTCATTATTAGTTAATGTTAACTAATGTAGTTAACTAATGTTAACTAACGAACCTTATTGTAAAGTGTTACCATTTCGTCAGTGCATTCCATGGTGTTTTTAACATTAAAAAGTCGATCCATCACACCTCATTAAAAGAGAGGGAGAGACAGAGAGAGCTCTTCTGTCGAGTCAGAGGACTCAAAGAGCAGGGCTGGGTTTGGCTTCAGAGTGCTTATGTATTAGATAGAGGACCAGCTGCCTTATATCAGGTTTCATTTCTGTACGTGCAGAGTTACTGAACATGTAGAGGGGAAGTGCAGTGTTTGTATACATTGACGGATCGCTTTGCCAGACTATTCCTCCGTAGTAATAGCCTTATGCTGATTTGTTTGCTGTGATTGAATACTACAGCACTGATGGATAAATCCAGATTTTGCCATTTGTAATTGGAGTGCATTAGATTAATACTCGAAAGCACGCCTTCTTTTAACGCATGAAATTAAAAGAGATGGGTGGATTTGTTCAAATTAGATTTAGATTTTCTTTCCCTAGTATCTGTGCCAAGATTTCAGATTGTACCATTGTTTTCCTGATGTCCATGATTAGGTTAAATTATGAGTTATGTTAGTCCATAGTGTGTTGTCAGCAAAAGCCTCCTGCTTTAGCTCCTGTTAAGAAGTGTTCATCTTCTAATGGCATTACTGGAACCTGCCCCGTCCTCCTAAAAGCTCAACATTAATTCCTAAACAACAAGCACTGACGCCAGCCATTAATACAGGTGCTTAGTCAGAGCATGCATTATAACAGTGAAAATTAAGGCATTAGAGACATAGTGGGGAAAAAATATGTGTTTATTTGTTTTTGGTAGAATTTTTAGATTGGATGATTCATATCTGATTTTATCTATTATTCTGAAATTCAAGATCAAAATGGGTCAAATAAGAGTCCTATAGGATTTTACTGAATATTTTTTCTCCTCTTATCTAAAATCCTAATGTGATTTTTATCTTAATTTGGAACTAATCCAAAGTTAAAAATGTTTTTAAAAATTGCCAGTCCACTGTAAACAAAGCTGATTTCATTATATCTATTTCTAGCCTATTGGTCCTGACTGAGACCTGGATCAAACCAGAGGACACTGCCACACCTGGTGCCCTCTCCACTAACTTAACTTTCTCACACACCCCTCGCCTGACCGGAAGGGGTGGAGGAACTGGTATTCTCATCTCAAACGATTGAAAATTTTATCCTTTTCCATCTCTGTGAGACAACAGCTCATTTGAATCGCATTCAATTACCATCACTAGGCCTATTAAAATCCATTTTGTAGTTGGCTATCGTCCACCAGGTTAACCTGGCAGTTTCTTGGAGGAGCTTCATGTGCTACTCTCATCCTTACCTGGGGATGGTACTCCTCTCGTAGTTCTTGGAGATTTCAACATCCACCTAGAAAAACCTCAAGCTGCTGATTTCCACACTCTGCTTGCCTCATTCGAACCTAAACAAGTATCTACTGCGGCTACTCACAAATCAGGTAACCAATTAGACCTTATTTACACGCGCTACTGCTCGACTGACCATACACTGGTCACTCCGCTGCACACCTCAGATCACTTCCTCCTCACTCTCATCCTCAACCTGCCTCAGAACACAACACAAACTCCTCCACAGGTCACCTTTCGGCGAAACCTACACTCACTCTCACCCTCTCGCCTATCCTCTTTGGTCTCGTCCACACTTCCTCCACCTGATCAGCTCTCAACACTAGATACTAACAGTATCTATGTTCGTGGAAAACATTGTTCTAAATTCAGGGGTGCAGAGAGGAAGTGGCTTAAATCGAAAGATCCTAATGACCTTGGTCTTTATCAATCCCTCCTCTCTTCCTTCTCTCCTAAAATGACTAACTATCACAATTAACAATTCTTCTGACTATCGCATGCTTTTCAAAACCTTCCCCTGTCTTCTCAACCCTTCTCCTCCTTCATCAACCCTAACAGCAGACGATTTCACCACATTCTTCATAAATAAAACAAGCACCATCAGCGGCCAATTTACCAAACCACAAACTGACACACACATCTTACCAGCTAACACACACATTCTACCCTCCTTCTCTCTGCTTTCAGAGGCAGAAGTCTCCAAACTCCTCTTTTCCAATCGCCCTACTACCTGTCCGCTTGATCCTATTCACACTAATCTACTTCAAGCAATTTCTTCCTCAGTTGTACTGGCACTCACTCACAACATAAACACCTCTCTTCACATTGGTACTTTTCCCACAGCATTTAAACAGGCTTGGGTAACCCCACTGCTTAAAAAAAAAAACACTCTAAATCCAGCACATCTGGAAAATTACAGACCGGTATCCCTTCTTCCATTCGTCGCAAAAACACTTGAACGAGTTGTTTTCAACCAGATCTCTTTCTTTCTTACACAGAATAACCTCCTGGACAACGACCAGTCTGGTTTCAAAATCGGACACTCAACTGAGACTGCCCTGCTCTCAGTAATTGAAGCTCTGAGACTGGCTAGAGCAGCATCCAATTCCTCAGTTCTCATCCTGCTGGATCTGTCTGCTGCCTTTGATACAGTTAACCACCAGATCCTCCTGTTAATTTTAAAGATGAAACCGCACTACAATGGTTCAAGTCTTACCTCTCTATCTGAGGCACATCTACTGTAGCTACTGGGGTGCCTCAGGGCTCAGTGCTTGGACCACTTCTCTTGTCCATTTATGACATCACTAGGATCTGTGATTCAGAAATATGGCTTCCTATCACTGCTACGCTGATGACACACAACTCTACCTCTCATTCCAGCCTGATGATCCGATGGTTGCTGCTCGCATCTCAGCCTCCCTGACAGACATTTCTGGCTGGATGAAGGACCACTACCTTTAGCTAAACCTTGCGAAGACAGAGTTGCTTGTGGTCCCGGCCAACCCAACACAACACCACTAATTCTCCATTCAGCTAGGTTCGTCCTCCATCTCCTTCAAGATCAAGTCAGGAACCTTGGAGTTGTAATTGATGGTCAATTGAACTTTACAGACCACATTGCTAGAACTGCCCGGTCCTGCAGATTTGCCATATACAACATTAGGAGACATCCTAACAACATCCCATGCACCCTTCCTATCAGAGCATGCTACACAACTCCTTGTCCAAGCACTTCTTCTATCCAGACTAGACTATTGTAATGCTCTCCTAGCAGGTCTTCCATCTTGCACTGTCAAACCTCTGCAACTGATCCAAAATGCTGCAGCTAGAGTGGTCTTTAATGAGCCGAAGAGAGCACACGTCACTCCTCTTCTTACTAAATTGCACTAGTTACCATTTGCCGCTCGCATCAAATTCAAGTCACTGACTTTTGCCTATAGAACAACCACTGGCTCTGCTTCCTCCTACCTAAACTTACTTCAGACTTACGTGCCATCCAGAAATGCGCTCTGCAAATGAACGCCTTCTTGTGGTGCCATCTCAAAGAGGCACAAAATCTCTTTCTCGGACCTTTTTCTGGTCTGTTCCATGCTGGTGGAATGACCTGCCCAACTCAACCAGAGATGCTGAGTCCGTGGCCATTTTCAAGAAGCGAATCTTTTTCAGCAACACTTGATCCATTAATACTAACACTTTATCTTCTATTCCAGTGTTCCTCATTGCGCGGCTCGCGAGCCTCATGCGGCTCGCCAAGCTTTCATTTGTGGCTCGCATGGCGGTAAATAATACAGTGAAATTATCAAGCAGTCACTACAGATATTTCATAAAAACATTAAAAACGAAGTAGGACTATAACATAACCCGTTAAAAACTCAAAGTGTCAGCTCTATTTTCAAATAATTTCGATCGGATTGAAAGGGGTGGTTTATCGAGAGAACATGTAAACACTTGATCGATTGAAAACCGAAACTGAAAGGACGCCGAACGAGCTGAACGAGCTGTTCTTCTGATGAAAGTGTCGTATAAACGAGTGTCCCGTCGTTCTATAATTCTCCTTTCACTCAGTATCTGTGAAGTGAAGCAGGACAATGGCTCACCAGTCCTTGTTTCAGATTCTCATCCACAGACGATTGATTTTGGGCATTTTTACTGCGTGAAATATACAAACAGCACGGCATAACGGTTCATCATAGTCTCCAAAATATGACCAGAATTTGATAAATATTAAGTCTGCTGTTTAAAACAAATAAAGAACCAATGTAGGAAAATGGTTATTACGCAACAACAGCGGGAAACTTTGTATATTTTTGCAGTGTGCGAATGTCAAAAAACCTATTCCGATTTGAATCTCTTGACTTATAAACGTGCACATCACCCCTATCATATATCATATCACGATGTTAAGCATTCATGTAAACTACAATACATTCAGATTAATTAATAAGAATGAATTCAGACCGATTGAAACAAAAGTTGTGCATGTGAACATATCCAGTCTCTGCGGAGTTGCCAGTAATGGCAGTATTTCCAGCTCTTAACGCCGCATGTGCTCTTGGATGATTAGATACATGATGGGCTAATAATGTAGAAAAAAATAACTTAATGTCATTCTGGGATGAATATATTCTGGAAATCCTGCTTTTTTTGTCATTAAGGGAAATCATCTTGTCTCAGTTACAAATTTGACTGGTAAATCATTAAAAAAAGGTATTTAATGCATTGCATATTGTATGTTCAGGGGTGACAGATTAATAAACAGACTTGGTATTTATGACTGGATGTAACTTTTTATACTTTCCTGTAAAAATGTCTCTCATACTGACTTTGTCCTATCAGTGCGGCTCTCATGAAAAAAATAGTGAAGACCACTGTTCTATTCTATATTTATTATCTTTATAAAAAAATATATATATAAAAAAAGTACACGTACTGCGTTAGATTAAACTGGGAAAGGTTATAGCACTTGCATATTGTTGTCCTATTGTTAGTTTAACTGTTTCTATTGTTCTCATTTGTAAGTCGCTTTGGATTAAAGTGTCTGCTAAATGAAATGAATAAATGTAAATGTAAAAATGGAACAAGTAAGAGTCTGTTGGGAATCTGTTGCTAATCATTCATTCATTCATTCACTAATTTGTTAATTCATTCATTCACTTATTAATTCACTAATTCAGGTTTTCGTTTCCAAATTATGATGGAAATGTAATGGGTATTTTTATGTGGGTAACCTCTTATCAAAATCTTAATGTCATTTCTATCATAATTTGGAACTAATCCAAAAATAAAAGTAAATTCAATAATAATCCACTAGGATTCTACTGGATGCAGTAAATTAATGGTTATTTGTTGTTGGTTGGTTGGTCTCTGATTATTGTTTCCAAATCATGATTCATTGGCATTCCTTTAGGATTTTTATGAATTTTGTATCTGGAGGGTGTATTTCGGTTTGAGGCGTAACATTCATTATAATCTGAAGATGACATTTCAGAAATTTAGATTTCCCCCAGAGATTACCATTATATTTAAAATATTTACATTGTAGCACCCTGTTTCTATTTTTTGTCTGGTCCTGTTGTCATGTCTGACATTTATAATCTTTTTATGGCTCTTTTAACTAGAAAAACATCTATTTGGTAAAAAAGGAGGGGGAGGTGTGAGAGATGGGGTGATGCTGGCAGTAGAAACAGTATTTGATCTCACATTGTGTTTGGTTGACTTAAAGCTACCATTAAGACTTTATTGATTCCTTTGTCTAACTGAGCCATTATAGCTCTCTCCTCTTCTCTCCCGCTATGCTATAAACAGGAAAACCTGTAAGCTAATGTTGTCTCCTCCTGTTGTCCCATTCCATGCAGAGGCCTTGCCCTGCTTCACTCGAGAGGAAGGAGTGAGAGAGGGAAAGTGCTCCAGATGGAACAGATATGTGGGTGGATTGAGGCTGGGAAATCGGTAGGGGTGGGCGTCCCTGGAATCTGATCCCCCTAGTATCTCTCCCTCTCTTCGGCTTTCTGCCCTGTTTGGAAATGTGACTTTTCCCCAAGTCCCCAGACAGAAGGCAAGGAAGGAAAAGAGAGAGAGAGGGAGTTGTGGTCAGAAAAAGGGGACCAGTAGTCACAGGGGTTTGACTTTGCAGTCAGGGTTAGTAAGGCTAGGAAAGTGAGCGATGGATAAAAGAAGGGATGGAGTGGTCATAGATGAGCAGAGAAGAAGAGATACGGAAGTAGGGGTGGGATGGACAGAGAGGTGAAAATAAACTGCCCATTGCAGATTATTATTGGACAAGAGAGGGCAAGAGAAGCAAGGGAGGGAGGGAGGAAGAACCTGAACTGTACAGTGCAAGTTGAAAGAAGAGACAAAAGCACTTGATGCTGACTCTGAGGAAACAGATGATGGAAAAGATGAGGGCGCTTGACTGATGGCAGAACCCCCGAAAAGGAGGAGAGACGAGAAACCGCATTCTTCGGGACCACTCCCAAGACTTATCACCGAACTTAATGGGCCATTTGAAAGGTTTGGTTAAGGTTAACTTCACTGGATTTGCACCTATTTAAAGACGGATCCACCCAATTTGCTAAGTAACGGGGTATTATTACTGCTGCCACTGGAAGTAACTTCTAGCTTTTTCTTTTCTTTTCTTTGCTGATTTGCACCAACCTCAACCTCCAATGCTTTGGATCAGGATTCGAGATGCCACCTCAGTTCTTGTCGCATTGACCAAGGCAGTGCCAGATGTTGATCCTGCATATAACTAAACGGAGTATTTCTTTAATGACTTCTGCATGGACTATTATTCATCTTTGATGCACTAGAGTGCCCATTAGTCTCATATTTCCATGTCAGCATCGACAAAATCCGGATTTAAGAGCTACTTAGGACTTGAAATGAAATATGATCGTTTTAACAGCTAAATTAGTCCATTGCTCCCAAGTCACAATTCCACGTTGCACTCGTCTGGATCTGTGGAATGAATCTCCGTTCTCTTGTGCCTCTTGCTTTACACCGAAACCTACACCTTTGGATCCACAATCTTGAATATCACAGCGTCGCTGCAGCACTTCGTCACGAAAATGCTCTTGTCTGTTGTTGACACTTACGAATAACATTTGCGGCCAAGGATGGCTTTTACACATCTGGACTGTGTACGAGAACTGCAATCCAGTTCTTTATTTATTCGATGGGGCTTTCAAGAACAAAATGACCTAACATGGAAACACTGACTTCTCCTCTCACCTCCAAAATAAGTGTAACTAGACCGGACTCTTTTTCCCATGCACACTGCTAGCTTGACGTTCTGCCAAAAATATCCCCTGGTTTTTCTTTTAAATATTTTTCAGAGGAACTACTGAAATTAATCTTTCCTTTTGAGACGTCCTGCATCTGGCACAATGCTATAACGGCCAGTTGGCTTTATCCTGTGTTAGTATTAATACTTTCACTTCCAGTAGTTCCAGAAGTTCTTGTGCCAAGAGTCGTAATTCATCGCAGCCATGGGTATTCAGGGAATGGAGCTGTTTGCCATTGGAGTGGTCATCATTCTGTTTGTGGCTGTTCTCAAACAGTTCGGCATTCTGGAGCCCATGTCGCTGGAAGGTAAGGAGCATTCTAGAACTGAGGTCCTCCCCTTTGTTGTCATGGTGATATGCTTGACCAATAAGGCCCTTGGGGCCGGGGTTGCGTCAGGTGAACCCCGATGATTGATAGCGTTAACAAATCAGATGTTGTGATGTTTGTGCTAAAGTAAAGGAAAGGTATTGCACTCTCACAGAATGCAATAATAGATTGTTACTGTTGAGTTTTTCCTGCTTGTGAGTTTTGAAGGTCACTGGGTCTTATTTGGCTGGTAGACGATCAATTGAAGTTTGAAGCATTTTATCACAATTTTTGCTTTACTGTATGGCAAATATGAGCACAACACATACCTGTTACATCATGTGGGACTGTAACACCAGGTGGGAAAAAATTTTCCTAAATGTGTTCAAATCTGACAAAACCTCCCCTTTGGGATGTTCTCAAATGCAGAAATAATTCCTAAATGCTAAATAAAAGGTAAATTCATCTTATTTGCTTATTATAAATTATAATTATATTATTGTATTTATAAAAACAACTGAAGGTCACATGTCCTCACTTAAGTAGTATATTGTTTTAGTAGTTGACTTTAAAAATGAAAATGCTATACATCTAAAAAAAAAATTTAAACAGTATTTTGTCTATTCTTTCATAATTAATATGCTTTCTGTTTGTATGGCCTTATTTGTGCTTAAAATGTTGCACTTGACCATTTAAAATGCATTTAAAATATAACATATTAAGGCGAGACACTACAGGGGAATAGGGTAAAAATTTTAACTTACAGATATCACCATGAAACTTTACCAGTTGATTACTCACATGAATTGGAGAAAAAAATGTATTGCAAGTTTTTTGTAATTTTTTGTTTAAATATGCTAATCAGGCTATATCTAATTAAATATGCGCTAATTTGCCTATATTTTGAAGTTACGTTTTTTGAAGATGAAAAAAACAAGGTTCAAAATTATTGTTGCATTTTGTTGATATATTCAATAAAAAGACATTTTCAGAGGGGATTATGAATATCTCCTTTTGTTACCCTGTAAATCAGAAAATACTGCCAATAGTCTTAAAAAATTGATTTCCGCCCTATTTTTAGGCATAAAATGTCATATAAATCAGGCCAAAAATGATATATCAACAAATCCCTCTGAACAAACCTTCACAATATAGTTAGGAATAGGACTGTAAGGTTTGGTGTATGTAGGTGCTACAGAAGTGGAAAATCGTCACTAGGAGTGTGAGAAAAAACTCATTTTGAGAAAACGGCCTTTAAAGATTTGTATGGCAAAATTCCACTAATTTCTATTGAAAGCCATGAATTACAGACAAAATATGCTTTAGGTCCAAGTAAAATCAATGTATCACACTGTTTAACATCCAAAACTCATCATTGCTTCATCCATCACTGATCATAACATCCAAAACAACACTTCAACACATCAAAACAACACATCAACAGTCCATCACACAGGTGAATATGTCTCTGCCTGAGGAACTCACAACCACTTTAGGATCCCACAATTACAGATTTGTTAAGTATTATATAGTAATTATATTATACAAAGACTGAAATGTGTTATGTAATGTAATTGTTTTGTATATATAGCGTGTAAAGTATAGTATTATGTGATGCATGTAAATAATGTCAGAGCGCGTCACGTGATGATTCTGAACGAATCTAGTTGTCAGAAATTGGCATCAGCCAATGAGATGCGCATTTCGAGTTAAATCGCCGGTTTTACTTTCAAGATTGGTTGCTGATAAACAGAAAATGACCATATTTGGATCAGATAGCGTTGCAAAGGAGAAAGAGAGCTTTCTAACGGTGTGTGTGATGACAGGGTGCAGACAGCGATCGTGGAGCAGCAGGATGATTTAGAACGCCAACTTTTGATGAATTTATGTGAAATCTACACACGCAAACAGACAAAGTGTAGTAAAATAAAGACCTAAATGTGTATTTTGGACTTTTTTTCAGCACAAGTCTGAAAGAAGACATGTTATTGAAGACAAATAGCCCAAAATCTCAAAATTGACTAATGAAAAAAAAAACGATGTTTTTGCCTGCCGTGTCTCGCCTTAAATAACGATGGCCAAATAGTGATTAAAATGGTGGAAAAACTGTGAGATGGTGCCCAGTTAAATAATAAAAAATATATATAAGAAATACAGATTTACCTTTATACATTTGTTAAAATGTAAACTAAAATCTTGAAAATGTATTCATGGACTTGCTTTATAACAAATAGCTGATTATACATGTTTGGGTGTGTCTGTTATTAATGACGTGTTTTAGGACACTTTTACTATTTAGGTTTATGATGTGCTAGTATGTTTTTCTTATTTAAAACATATTCAAAGACAAGGAACTTATTGAGACTCTTATATTGGTGTAAGAAATACTGCATTCTCTATCTCTCTATTTTTCTCTCACTCTCTTTCTCTCTTACACACACACAAACACACATTGGGTTTCCATGTTTTATGAGGACATTCCGTAGACATAATGATTTTCATACTGTAAAAACTGTATATTCCATGTCGTTACACTAAACCTAACACTAAACCCATCACAGAAAACTTTCTGCATTTTAACATTTACAAAAGACATATTTATAAGCTGTGTTCCTCATGGGGAACAAAAAACAATTCCCCCACAAGGACAGGGATTATTCGATATTGCCATCTTTGTGGGTATAGTTTGTCCCCATAACGTAGGGTATACCTGAACACACACACACACACACACACACACTTGTTCTCTCTCTCTCTCTCTCTCTCTCTCTCTCTCTCTCTCTCTCTCTCTCTCTCTCTCTCTCTCTCTCTCTCTCTCTCTCTCTCTCTCTCTCTCTGTCTCTCTCTCTCTTTATCTCTCTCTGTCTCTCTCTCTCTCTCTCTCTCTCTCTCTCTCTCTCTCTCTCTCTCTCTCTCTCTCTCTCTCTCTCTCTCTCTCTCTCTCTCTCTCTCTCTCTCTATCTGAATCAAAACCCAGTCTCACATTACCCTTCATTCATTATGTATGCTTTATCGAACAGGCTTTCTTTACGGTTACCTAAAAATGGGTCCGTTGGACTCTGGTCCTGAAGGGCACTGTCCATTTCCCTCTGACCCCTTGCTTCATCACAAGATCATACATTTCTGTATACAGATCAGAGTTTGTGCCTTCATATACTGTAGATGCAATTTTTCACAAAGTTTAAGATTGGAGATATTCTTATGTTCTACACTGTTTTCCACATTTCCTTCTGTTGTCTGGTGGACGTGCTCTGTGTCATGTCGCATTTTTGTTGTCTTGAATTACTTCAAACTATCAAGACATAAATAGGAATGAAAAGATTGGCCTAGTATGATGTGCAATATTTAGTATCTGTGTGTCATATTTTAACATTCATATTATTGGCTGGATAATCTGTTGGTACAGTTGTTTATTTTTGATCGATATCCTTAAATGTTCTTGACATTTGTGTCTCTTCTGTTTGACTTTCAGGAACAGAAGTAATTGGTCACTGTTATTGACAAGCATCAACCTAAACTTATTTACAATTTTAATTATTAAAGGTGCGCTCAGTAATGTATTTTCTTTAAAAAGAATTACAGAATTTGATTAAAATCATGAACATATGAGAACAATTCACCGTCTTATCAGTGTCCTGATAAAAATAAAACTAGATTAATTTCATACATAATTTTGCAATAATTATTTTGATAACTTTCTGTGGCTTAAAGGATTAGTTCACTTCAGTAGTTTCAACACAAATTGTTGTTTCAATGGAGCTTTAAAGGGCTCTACACGATCCCAGCCATGGAATAAGGGTCTTATCTGGCGAAACGATTGGTCATTTTATAAAAACTATGTATTTAAACCCCTGTGTTTCCTGTGTTCTTTGTCAGGTCTTGTCCTGCATATATATATATATATATATATATATTTTTTTTTTTTTTTCTAAGAAAATGGCCGATCATTTCGCTAGATCAGACCCTTAGCTCCAAAATAAGATCTTAGCTTTTCTCCAAACCATATCAGGCTGGAATGGTTTGCCTATTTTCACGGGGTTTTGGTGACTGGTCATCTGTCAGGTTGGGAAATCAGGGTAGACCAGATAATACCAGCTGAGAACAGCAAACCAATGTAGGCTGGTTTATGCAGTTTTTCTGCAGGGATATACAGCACAGGCACTAGGAAGGTCATATATTCATCCAGTGATACAACATGTCGCCCATTGTTTATGCAAATAAACACTTCATCAGCTGGAAGGGTCTGAGTGCCTCAAGTAATCTATACATAAATCTCTGTCCATTATTGGCCCTTGAGCCGGACCACCCAACGGATCAGCAGGGGACTAATTTTAGCTCTGTGGCATCACTTACTACAGCTCTGACTATTCCTGAACACAGTGTTTCAGGACGGTGAAGTTTATTTTGGGTTTCTGATTGGGTTTCTGGTTGTGTAAATCTAATACGCAATATTGACGGTGAAGTATTACTTGTGAAGGGAAGCATGCTTAATGATCAATATGTGCCGGCTCTGTTGCATGAGAGGAATTTGATCTGTCAACTCTTATTTATTCAACTTCCTTGTCTCTGTTCATAATATATAATGCAAATAGTGCACCGCAGATTTGAAGCATCAGCCACCAGAGGGCGATGTTTCTATATATGATCTCAAACTCAGATGAGGAAAATTTACCAAGTTGTGAGTTGAAACCAAGGGGTTAAGGTTTGGCTGGTTAAGAATGGTTTGAAAAGTCTGATTCTAAAAAAAATTCTATTGATGGCAAATGGGATTTATAGTATAAGAATCGCAAATTGTAGCACTCTTTGACTTCATCATCAGAATATAATAGATAATGTAATGGTATGGGTGTATGTTCCCAAAGACAAAAGGAACCATCCAGACTTTCTTCAGCGACTGGTGCAAAAGCAAACATCTGCCATGGTAGTGGGATGCATCATTGCAAACGGCATGGGTGATTTGCATATGTGTGAAGGTATCATTGACGTGGAGGCACATACTGGGATTGTACAGAGACATATACTGCCATAAAGATGACATCTTTCCTGGGAGGCAAGATAATGCCAGGCCTCATTCTGCATGTGCTACTAGAGTGGTTTATTAGACACTGCACCATAGAGTGGATGTGCTTGACTGGCCTGCTTGAAGTCCATTTGTGTCTCCAGTTGAAAATGTATGGCCCATCATAAAAAGGATAAACAGACAATGATGACCACGGACTGTTGAGCAGATGTCTTGTATCAGGCGAGATCGGCCAAAAAATTCAACTAGCAAAACTGCTACATATAGTATCCTTAATTACAGAACAATTTAAAAGTGTAGGAAAGGTGATGTGACATTTGTAAACATGGCAAGTGAAAACATTGAAAATCTATTCTTTGTACTTTTGTGGGTTAAATAAAGTTTAAACAGAATTAACAAATCAGATTCTTGATTTTAATGCATTTTACAAAATATCCCAACTTTTCTGGAAATGGAGTTGTAGACCATTGATGATTGATTGAATCATCCTGATGATTGCCGTTTGCGGCTATATTAATCATTACAAATGTAATGTAGCATTATTTTAAAATTGAATTAATTTTGATTAATTTGATTAATTTTCATGCTCTCTAAAGATATTTTGGTTTTCATGGTTGTAAACCCTTCTGTTTAGAAAGACCCCTATATCACAGTTGATGACATTACTTGAAGGACTCAGTTCAAGCACTCTAAAGGCCCGTTCAATGATAACGTCTCGGTTACATATGGTAACCCTCGTTCCCTGAGGGAGGGAACGGAGACGTAGGTCATGACTGACCAATAGGAATCTCGCTAGAGAGGCCAATCTACTTCGAGTGAAAACTAAAACAAGCCAATACACATTGGCGTGCAATCATTTGCATCAGCTGCGCGCCCTCGTTAGCGCGGGTATAAACGAGCAGCTGGTGCGATTGCACACTAGTTTTTTGCTGAGGAGCCAAGCCTGAGAAAGCTGGCCACCCCGGCGGGCGGCAGCGGATGTGGCGACGGGACCTACGTCTCCGTTCCCTCCCTCAGGGAACGAGGGTTACCATATGTAACCGAGACGTTCCCTATCGGTCAGTCACTACAACGTAGGTCATGACTGACCAATAGGAATCCCTACCAAAGCGCCACAGCCGCTGCACCCCATCCAGCGCCCCTGTGCGAGCCTCTACACCTCCTTGCCTGGAAGGACGATAGGAGGAGGCTTACACAGAGTGAGTCTGACACTGTTGTTCCGTGATAACCCATACAGTGAGATATTGGAACACTGGGAAAGCGTGCCCTCTCCGTTTAGGAAGGAGAACGCTGCGGAAGCCACTTCTTCTAAGAGTTATGTGGAAAATACGTATGGACTAACCCGAGGTTGTACTGCATACGAAATAATGGGTGACTTAGCCCAAGGGAAAGACACGGGCTTCCGATAGGAGTGTCCGTGGAAGTATACACATATGGGATCCCCGTAGGGTCACACATATGGAACCCAGCCCAGATCCGGTTCTCAAGGATTCAGCGGATAAGGGCCTGGCGCCGGACGCTCCGCCAAGTCCGGGCCGAGGGGTTTGGAGGACTCGACAGGTTTTACTCTGGAGCAATAAGGGTGCACAGTAGGGTGCAGCAAGCCGACGGAGCCAGGCCTCTCAGTGCTTCTACCCGTCTAGGGTGAGAACACGGGAGGAGACCGGCTCTACACGTAGGCTATAGTATCTAGCGAACGTGTTAGGTGTCGCCCAGCCCGCAGCTCTACATATATCTGTTAGCGAGGAGCCACGTGCCAGCGCCCAGGAGGATGCAACGCCTCTCGTGGAGTGTGCATGCAACCTGAGCGGGCAGGGCACGCCTTGGGCTTGGTAAGCCAAGACGATGGCATCCACTATCCAGTGGGCCATCCTCTGCTTGGAGACAGCCTTTCCCTTCTGCTGGCCTCCGTAACAGACGAAGAGCTGATCTGAGGTCCTGACGCTTTGAGTTCTGTCCACGTACATACGCAGAGCGCGAACGGGACAGAGCAAAGCCAGGGCTGGGTCTGCCTCCTCCAAAGGCAGCGCTTGCAGGTTCACTACCTGGTCTTTGAAGGGAGTGGTAGGAACCTTGGGCACATAGCCAGGCCGGGGTCTTAGTACCACATGGCTGTCACCCGGCCCGAACTCTAGGCACGACTCGTCGACTGAAAATGCATGCAGGTCTCCTACCCTCTTGACAGAGGCCAGTGCAACCAGCAGCAAAGTCTTCATGGAAAGAAGCTTTAAGTCTACTGACTGCAGAGGCTCAAAGGGAACATCCTGAAGTGCTCGAAGCACCAGGGAAAGATCCCAAGAGGGTATGGAGGGGGGTCGAGGAGGATTTAATCGTCTCGCCCCCCTAAGAAACCTGACGACCAGGTCGTGCTTTCCAACTGTTCTGCCATCTATGTGGTCGTGATAAGCTGAAATAGCGGCAGCATGTACTTTGAGGGTGGAGGGAGACAGTCTACGCTCCAACCCCTGCTGCAAGAAGGAAAGCACAGACCCTATCGAACATCTTCGGGGGTCTTCTCGGCGAGAAGAACACCACTCGACGAACAGGTTCCACTTCAGGGCGTAAGCACGTCTCGTGGACGGCGCCCGTGCTGAAGTGATGGTGTTAAGTACCTCTGGGGGTAAGTCACCTAGAACCTCCGCGTCCCGTCCAGGGACCAGACATGGAGTTTCCAGAGGTATGGGCGCGGGTGCCATAGGGTGCCCCGTCTCTGAGTCAGAAGATCCTTCCTCAGAGGAATGGGCCAGGGAGGGACTGTCACGAGGAGCATGAGTTCTGGGAACCAAGTCCGGGTGGGCCAATAGGGAGCCACCAGAAGGACCTGCTCCTCGTCCTCCCTGACTTTGCACAGTGTCTGCGCAAGTAGGCTCACTGGGGGAAACGCATATTTGCGAAGGCCCCGGGGCCAGCTGTGTGCCAGTGCGTCCGTGCCGAGTGTTCCCTCGGTCAGGGAGTAAAACAGCTGGCAGTGGGAGGTCTCTGAGGAGGCAAACAGGTCTACCTGAGCCTCCCCGAACTCTCTCCAGATCAGCTGAACCGCCTGGGGGTGGAGTCGCCATTCTCCCGGAAGCACAGCTCGTGATAGCTCGTCGGCCACACGGTTGAGCACGCCGGGGACATACATGGCTCGAAGCGACCTCAGATGCTTCTGACTCCAGAGGAGGAGATGGCGGGCGAGTTGCGACATATGCCCCAGGAGCCTCTGAAAGAATTTCAGTGGGACCGCTGTCCTGCCTTTGAACGTGTTCAAGCAGTTCAGCACCGACTGAGCACGCTGCTCTGTGAGGCGCGCTGTCTGGGCGACCGAATCCAACTCCATACCGAGATAAGAGATCCTCTGCACAGGGGAGAGTTTGCTCTTTTCCCAGTTGACCTGAAGACCCAACTGGCTGAGGTGCCTGAGCACTAGGTCCCTGTGTTCGCATAGCTGATCTCGAGAGTGTGCTAGTATGAGCCAGTCATCGAGATAGTTGAGGATGCGAACGCCCTGTTCTCTCATGGGAACAAGGGCCCCCTCCTTGACTTTCGTGAAGACACGGGGGGACAGGGACAACCCGAAGGGTAGGACCTTGTACTGATATGCTCGACCCTCGAACGCAAAGCGCAGGAATGGCCTGTGTCGAGGAAGAATCGAGACATGAAAGTACGCGTCCTTCAGGTCGATCGCTGCAAACCAATCTTGGGGACGGATGCATTCGAAAATGCGTCTCTGCGTGAGATCCAGATCCAAACTCGCAGATCCAAGATCGGTCGTAACCCACCACCTTTCTTGGGTACAATGAAGAAGGGACTGTAGTGCCCTGACCTCATATCGGCTGGAGGGACCGGCTCTATCGCATCCTTCGCCAGTAGGACTGCGATCTCCGCACGCAAGACATGGGCATCGGCTGCTCTCACTGTAGTGGAGTGGATGGCCCGAAACTTGGGGGGACGCCGGGCTAACTGAATCGCATAGCCGAGCCTGATGGTTCGAATGAGCCAGCGAGACGGACTGGGGAGCGCTAACCAGGCTTGCAGAGACCGTACAAGCGGGACCAAAGGGACCGTAGGCGTACCCGGAGTGGTGGAACACAGGGACGCGGCTCGGGAGGCTCTCTCTGGGAGGCGGCCCGTAGCGGGGTCTGAGTGTGCTGTGCAGCAGTTACCTGGTTCCACGGGGCAGGAGGTGCGGGAGGCGGCTCTGTGGCGTTCTCGGACCGTACACAGCTGCCGTCTGGCGAAAGAAGAGGCGGATGAAAGTGGTGAGGATTCCAACCCCCCACTGCTCTCCGGGTCTTCTTCGGACCCAGAGATGATAGAAACTGCTCTTTTATTGAGAATTTGGGTACCGCTGGTTTTAAGGCCAGCGGCGGAACACAAACAAAATGAAACAAAGGATTTACCACCCGGCCCTCTTCCGGGGGAGGGAGCGATGCAGTCATCGTCTCCTGGAGAGCAGTCCCTTCCATCTCTGGGTCGCCCGTCCTAGGGCCGCTTACCCTTGGCTTTGCCGCCCCTCTTGGCGGGGGCCTGGACGGGCGGAGCGCCCTGCCTGCGACTGGCTCCACAGCGCCGTTTAGATGGAGGCTGCTGCTGCGGCGCGGGAGCAGGGGCAGACGCAGGAGGACGCCCACGGCGACGAGCAGACCGAGGAGCCGCGGGCGGTGGGGTGGAGGCAGCAGCTGACCGCCGCGGCAGGATGTGTCTGATGGCCTCAGTCTGCTTCTGTACAGCCGAGAACTGCTGGGCGAAGTTCTCGACCGCGTCGCCGAAGAGGCGGGGACACGGGGGAGTTAAGGAACCTGATCTTGTCGGTCTCCCGCATGTCAGCCAGACACAGCCAGAGATGGCGTTCCTGGACCACCAGAGTGGACATCGCACGACCCACTGACCGCGCAGTGACCTTCGTCGCACGAAGCGCGAGGTCAGTTGCGGCACGAAGTTCTTGGAGAACTTGTGGGTCATGACCACCCTCGTGCAGGTCCTTCAGTGCCTTGGCCTGATGAACCTGCAACAACGCCATAGCGTGTATGGCAGAGGCAGCTTCCCCACAGGCCTTGTAAGCCTTGCCGGTCAGGTCCGACGAGTACTTACAGGCCCGGGAAGGAAGACACGGTTCTCCACGGCAAGTGGAGTTAGGGCACAGTTGCATAGCAACGGCCCGTTCCACTGGTGGGATGCGCGTGTATCCCTTAGCTGCCCCGCCATCAAGGGTGGTGAGGGAGGAGGAGCCACCGAGACGGTTTCTGGCAGTAAAAGGTGCCGTCCACGTCCCTGTGAGCTCCTCATGCACCTCCGGGAAGAAAGGCACTGGGGTGGGTTGCTGAGAACCAGCGCGCGCCACCCCGAGATACCAATCGTCCAACCTCGAGGGCTCGGGACACGGTGGAGGGTTCCACACGAGCCCGATCCTGTTGGCGGCCCGGGAAAGCATGGCCATCATCTCCGGGTCCGACTCGGGCACTGCTGGCACACCCGAAGGAGGCAGCGGCTCTGAGCCGTCATCCGCGGAGAGGTCTGACCCACCCTCCGATGCAGCGATCGACATCTGGTCGTCGCAGGGAGCGCCAAACGAAACGACCGGTACACACCTCGAGGATGGTCCAGAATGTTCCGTTGGCAGCTCAACTGGTTGCGGAGCATGAGAGGAGTGAGGGTGGGTTTGGTTCCCCGAAGGAAGCGCGCTCACTGTGATCCTCAGGTCACCCGTGTCACTGCCCGAAGCAACCCGTGAAGGGGGGTTGGAACGAGATGCAGGCACGGGGACTCCGCCCCTTTGCAGGAACGTGAGTCTCAACCTTAGCTCCGAGATGGTCATCTTCCCACAATGGGTACATGACTCATCCACGAACGCTGCCTGTGCGTGTTCGAGGCCCAGACACACGAGGCAGCGATCGTGACTATCCCGCGACCCCAGGTAACGACCGCATCCAGAAACACACAGATAGAACGTCATCTTGAAAAAGACGCGAACTATCTGTGTATGCTCTTTTAGGGACTACTCTCACTGGTGCTGAAGCACGCAGGGGAACAGCCACAGCGATCACAAACGGGAATGTGCACCCGTCTGTGCGCTGGATCTCTCTCGCTGGGGGTCTTACCAGCTGTTATAACAGCTTTTGAGCGCTTGCAAGGCGCACCTTACCAGCTGTTACAACAGCTTTTGAGCGCTCTGAAGCGCACCTCACCAGCTGTTAAAACAGCTCTTTTTTTTGCTCAGTTTTTAAAACAGCAAAACAAAAAAAGAAAGAGAGAGAAAGAGAAACTGCTCGCGCTGCCATGCTGTCACGCCCGCACCGGGAAGGAGAGGTCCAGAAAGGCTCGTAAAAGTTGGTTTCAACTGTAGCAGAGACATCGAAGTGTTTGGCTCCGAAGCAAAAAGCTAGTGTGCAATCGCACCAGCTGCTCGTTTATACCCGCGCTAACGAGGGCGCGCAGCTGATGCAAATGATTGCACGCCAATGTGTATTGGCTTGTTTTAGTTTTCACTCGAAGTAGATTGGCCTCTCTAGCGAGATTCCTATTGGTCAGTCATGACCTACGTTGTAGTGACTGACCGATAGGGAACTGTAAAGATAACGATAAAGATAAAGTTCTAAAAATCATTCTCAATAAAGAATTGCAGAGTTCACACCACAGCTATACCAATAACGGTACAGAGAAACGATATCGTTGGAATCACTTTCAGAACAATTTTATCCAGCTGATGAACAATTAAATCATTGACAGTCAATCAGAATCAATCCTGCTATAAAAAGCTCAAGCATTTGAAGTGGAAGACAAGAACACACTTAGAATAAACAGAACAATATCGTGTTAATGGGCCTTAATGGTAAAGATTAATTGACCTTCGACTTCTAAAATACATTTACACTGTTCATGATCTTACAAAACTGAAAACTTTAGAAGCTGTATTTTTCAATTCCCTCTGAAAATTGAAATTTTCTGCACTGCTGTCATAAATTTGTTGTGCAATACAAAATCTTAAAGCTCACACTTGGCAAGTGAGCAGTGAATAAGGCTGCGAGTAGGAGGATAAATGAAGAACAGTCTCTGTAGATCACTGTCATATCACAAAGGCTGAAATACAGAGAGAACAATTAGCCGTGGGAAACTGGTTCACAAGGCAAGGGAAGCAGGATTTAGGGCACCTTATGAGTGTGTATCTATTCCAATTACTTCAAATATTAAAGAGGACCTATTGTGCTTTTTCTACATTTTCAACTTTCTTTTCTGCAAAGTTACAAAGGGAGTTATTCTCTATATCAGTAAGCACTGCTTCTGATTCTGAACTCCCTGAAATGCCTCGACTGTAGCTTTGAGTTTTCTTCCGGGAACGTCAGTTTCACAATATTCCTCGTTTAAATAATTCCAGCCCAAGTAATGTGCAACATAAAGGGAATGAGGCCTGGTTGAGTTGCGGTAGTAGTGTATTGTGGTAATGCTTACATTACCACAAGACATTTCCAAAAGTCATTACCACAAGACATTTCCACGTGACATTTCCAAAACACGCTCGAAGCAATAGACCAAATCACAAGCACACTATGCTTTTCGAAAGGAGGGGCTTCATAGTAACAGGAACTAAACAGGGCTACGTTCCCATACACCAACATAACTCACTGCCTAACCAACATAGTACGACTTCCTTACTCAGTGTCCAAAAGCATGGTCTATTTAACTCCATATGTCGGTTTGACAAGAAATACAGTATGCTTCTAACCACAGCTTAAAAGCTGTAGTTCCAACCATGTAAGTTTGTGATGCTGTTTGCATTCATTGGAACTCATAGTTCATTGGAACTATGGATTCAGGAAACACCAAATCGTTGATATATTGGTAATGAAAGAACTTGCAATCATAGTTGGCTAACGAAGTTTTTGGGAAATGCATCCCAGAGCATTTCAGACAGACTGGAAACAGAGGTGCTGCAACAGTGTAAAATATGTGCAAAATAATGTGTTTTTTGAACTTTCAAGCATGAAAGCAGGGTATACTATTCTAGTAGACCCCAAATCAAAATCAAGACTTTGTAAAAGGTCAAAATATTAAATTCCATTCCGGAGTAAAACCCTATCAAAAGCATAAAATCTTTTTACTTATGTCAGGGAACATTTGATAGATTTATGTAGTCTATTTATTCATTTAAAGCATAACTTTTATCATCATGTCAAAGTTCAAGATTCATGTTAAGGTTGTGTCTAAATCTAATTGGGACAAACTTGTCTCCTGAGTGGGAGTTTTCTCAATTCCCTCTGAAAATTGTGTCAGAGTGAACTTTTAAATAGATGTGAGAAGAGTAGAGGCAAAGAAATAATGAGAGAGGAGGGTTACCAGCATATATCTGGACTTCAGAGTCATTTTGGACACAAGGCTAAGACAAGATGACACCATAAGTGTCCATGTTTTTTTGACTTTTTGTAAAGGTGGACCAGATATTTATCGACACGGGACTTCTGCCCGTCTTTGTACCTCAAATATGTTATCGGCTTTACAGGATTTATATGATTCATTCATGAAGCTTGTGGAATTAACGGTCTAAAACAGGACTAACCTGGAAGAACAAGTGTTGGAAGACGTACAGTGAAAGAGTGTTGAGGGACAGAGTGTCAGGATGAGTGTGAGGTGGGAGACTGAGGGGTTACAGACCGTGGGCATCGTCTGCCTGGTCTTAATGTTTCTCAAACTCATGCATCTGCTCGGACTCATAGACATAACTGAGACAGGTAAGAGAGAGAGAGAGTCACTAGCAAACGTCATTTCAGGGGTTGGTTGAAAATGGAGCCTTTTGATATTGTTTATAAGTCATATATTTACATGAATTTGAAAGAATATTCTGGGTTATATTTGATTAAATTTGGTATTTTATCAAAATATCTAAACTTCCTTAAAACAGAATTACTTTGAGAGGCAAAATTGCATGTAATATTCAGAGAATTTACCTTACCCGATAACAATTTGTTTTCTTGTAATAAGCATAAATCTCAACTATTTTGTTAGATTGAAGCTTAAAAAGCTAATATTTGTGTAATTCATTTTTATATATTTTGTTCCCTAAAGCTTCATTATTTTTTATAAAAATTATATTTTAGTATTAGTATTATTTAGTATGTAGTATTATTTATATACTTTATAGTATTTATTAATATTTTAGTTTAGTAATTTTCACTGTAAAAAAGTTGCTGCCTTACATTAAGTACAATCAACTTGGAAATTTTAATCATTTTAACTTAAATTATATTAAACTGGCTTAAAAAATGTTAAATCTTGTATTTAAAGGCACACTGTGGAATTTTTGGCCACTAGGGTGCGCTCGACCTGTAATTTTCACGTCTAGTGCCCCTAGAGGCCACAAGCGCCGCAGCATTGTCGCAAAAGTCAATAAACAGTCAACCGGTCAACCTCCCGTGTCTTTATGTGTGTGTGCAGACGGCATTTGATTTGTATGTTGGAGAAAGTTAATCGATTCACTACTGACCAAAATAATAATATAAATATAAGATTAATAATATAAATCCTATAAAGAAAACAAATTGAATAAAAGTAGCATACGCAGAAAACAATGTCTGATCAGGTAAGTCGCATTGACAAGGGTTGCCCAATCCTGCTCCTGCCGATCGTCTGTCCTGCACAGTTCATCTCCAACCCTAATCAAACACACCTGAAGCAAACAATTAACATCTTCAGGATCTCTTTGCAATGGGTTGGAGATGAAATCGAGTAGTCGGGAAATCGTGTGTAACAAAACTGATATAACTCACTACATAATTCCCGTTATTTGTAGTCTTCAGTTTGTTTTTCCTTTTACACAAATACAAACATATATGAGCTGAAAGGATAAAAAAACACATTTACATTTACATTTGTATACGGCAGTATGTTGTGACTTATATCAGTTTTGTTACACGAATTCGCAGTAAATATTACACACTTTTATGCCGATATTTATTTTAAAATTTCAGTTTACATTAAGTGTACCTTTTATTCAATATAAAGGCTTGACTTCTTTGCCTGTTAGCTTTGTGTACTAACTCTTCTAACGTTTCTAACGTTAATGCTACCAGATGAATTGCATACAAATTAAACAAAAGCCTGTAGCTAGTTGTTAAGTTGCAGCCCTGTTTCGTTTCAAAATCGGAGGATAAAGTGTCTGCTGAATGCAAACCTTTCCCAATATTTATAAAATGTATATTTGTACTAACATTTAGCTACCAGATTGATAATTCGCTAACTTACTCTACTAGCATTCCTTGTTACATTAAGTTAAATGGAGGACAATATAGAATCAGTAACATGGCCAGGCAGAGAACAAATTTGAAAAAATAGAGATATTGTGCAAGCAATATATTTAACTTACTAGTCCAAAAGCATGACGGCCAGGTCAGCATCGGTCGGGAATCCCTCATCCTCCTTTACCGCACGCCAGCGAGGGAACGCTTGACCAATGTTTATCCTCGTCCTTGCTTTTAGTTTATCACTCTCCTTTTTCTTTTTTTGGTCTCCTCTGACAAAATCTTAGCTTTCTTCCGAGTAGCTGTTGATTCAGCCATGACGACAACATACAGACGCCGGCAATCAAACGCGAGTTGAGCTCTCACGTTAGAATTTGAGGAAGTTGGGGTGGTGGGGGAAGTGACGTATGCCGTAAAGCGGTCGAATTTTGTAGTTCTTTTTGTGCTCGGGTTCCTACCCGAAACCCGAAGTTACATAGTGCTAGTAAAAGCGATACAGACACCTTCAGGCTTCGGCAGACGTGTCATTCAACCTACTGTAAGTCGATGTACCATCTCAATGGGTTTTGGTAATATATTATAAAGGTTGAAAAGTTCCACAGTGTGCCTTTAAAAAAATTGCTTATTTTGATAATTGTTGTCAAAACTTATTGATCATAGATTGTTTTTACAGTGTTGTTTTGTACTTAGTACTTTTGTAATTTTTAGTTTATGCTTAACTTTAATTTATTTTTAGTTCAGTTTTAGTAATTCAACTTTTAATTTTTTTTAAGTTAAGTTTTTAATTTAATATTTTTATGTCAACTTTATTTCAATTAACAAAAACTATTTTAATAGTTTTAGTTAACAATAACACTGATTATTTGAACACCTCAAATATTTGAACACCTTTTTTGTGATCACTGTTCTAATTTCTGTGGCTGACTTGACTGCTTTTCTCTTTCTCCCTCTTTCTCTCCCTTTCTGTCCTTCTCTTACCACCCACTCTCACTTTTTGTCTGTTTTTGTTAAGACGGTGAGTGTAAGCATCGGCCTATTCTTTTAGTTATCTACCTTCTTTTCTTTAGCTCTTTCTTCATTATGTGATTGATGACTATATGCTAACTCGTATCCAGACACTAGCAGAGCTGAGAAGAAACAAATAGTTAGACCCACCAATTATAAATCCACCCATTATAATTGCTTTAGTGCCATAGTATGGAAACTTTTAAATTAAAGTAATTCACATTGACATCAGCATTCAATCAAATTGAAAAAGAAAGTGCTACCCTATCAAACCTCCATCTCTTTCCTCTTCCTGCCTGTCTTTGACTTTTTATGCTAACTATTTTGCTTTCACCCCCCTTCCTCTTCTCTCTCTCCTCGCAATCACTTTTAAATGCTCTCACCCCATCCCATCCTGCATCCCATACACTCACCCCTTCCCGACCCCTTCCCTCTTTTTCTCTCTGCTTTTCCCTTCTTCCTCTCTCTCTTTTTTTCCTCTTTCTCTCTCATAGACAGCAGTGACAGTGACCTAGAGCTGTCCACGGTGAGACATCAGCCTGAGGGTCTGGAGCAGCTGCAGGCTCAGACTAAATTCACCAAGAAGGAGCTGCAGTCCCTTTATAGGGGCTTCAAAAATGTAAGTGTCTGTGAAGGAGAGGGAGAAAATAAGGGTTAATGTTGAGGTAGTTCAGTATTTACTGTGTTTGGTCAGCGGTCAAACTGTGAAGACCGTTGCAAGTAGTGATGGGGCGGTTGATACGGGGCTCCGACAGGGTTTTCAAAGAACTATTGTATCACAAACTGTACCGATGCTTGTATCGAAATTACAATACCACGCGATTAATGACGTTTGAAGCTTCGAACGTCATGCGGTATCGGAAGGTCTGAACAACTGATTTGAAAAAAAATTGGTGCTGAGGGGATTTGTTAGATATGGTGGACAAAACAAGCCTGAACACCAGATGTCACAAATGTGCCAACAATTGTGATTATGTTAAAAGCTTCAAGGAAAGAACCGTTTTTGGGCACAATATTATGAAAGCCTCGGTTTCCCATCACTAGCTGCAAGGTACAGAAACGTTATCAGCTAAGGACAAAAAAAAAAAAAAAAAAAGAAACCCTGCAAAAAGGCACACAGCCATAACATAGCATTCACGAACATCAACCAACAGCCATAACATACATTCACAAACATCAACCAACGACTCAAAACAGAGTAACTAAATTCACCGAGATAATGAAATGATAATGAACAGATGTGATGATTAGATGAGTGAGTGCAGGTGTGAGCCAGGAGGGATTATGGGAACTGTAGTGTGAGGTGACTGGTCTGGTGACTGAGGATTGTGACAATTCAAAACCTTTCATCGAAGCTGTAAATGATGTTTGAACAATACCCGTCCTTGTCTTACAACTTTGAACTTTTTTGATCCACTTCAAATGTTGACTACTATCCCCCGGTTTCACAGTCAAGGCTTAGGCCTTGTGTTTACCAAAGCGTATTTCCCGAGGCTATATTTTTCCAATTGTTTTCAATGGGAGTGCCTGGTTTTTAAAACGGCAGGGGCTGAGCATCTATTTCACGTTGAAACGCTGAGCGGTTTACCGGTCACGATAGTTGAAGAATGTTCAACTTTGGGTAAAACGCAATGCTCAATAATGTCACTTTTTACCCAGCCGTCCAATCACAGTGGAGGTGGGGCGGGAAAAATACAACACCGACCAACCGCCACATCCTGCTTGTACAACGTCAATAGATGACAACAACGAGCATAATAACTGAACAAAATAATTTAAAACAAGAGCCAAAGCAAATACTTTGCATTGTATAGACATTTTTATATAGAAACATAGAAACAAACTATCTGTGCAATGAGCAATATAACACTTCCACGGATATTCCGTATCATAGTAAGAAAGGGTCTCAACTGAAGAAAACGCTCCACTGCCAAAATGCTCTCAAGCTCCCACAGCTAGGCGTTTTCAGCTGGCTAAAAACACTTTAGTGGACATGCGGTCCCAGACTAAAATGCATGTTTGAGCTGTTTTAACTGAAAGCAACTTACACTGACATATCTTAAAATATGTCACTGCCATTGTATTGTCTCAAGATGCACACCAGTAATGTTTTTTTCTAAGGCATGTTTATAAAAACTACTTAGATGCCCTAATTGAACTAAGGACTAATCCTGACTTAATCTAAACTCTGTCTGTGAAACCAGGCGTATATGTTATAATAAAAGTATTAATGGATTTTTTATTATTATTATAGTTTTTTATAACATCAACATATAATTATTATTATCTGATATTTGATTTATTTTACAGAACAACAGTAAATTGGTAATACTAAAATGTATGGTTGTCTTAATTTCTTTGCTTTCAAACGTTAAACCATTGAGCTTTTATTTTGGCAGAAAACCGCTGGGAGACCTTAACGCTTCTCTTTGTTGACATTATGAATTTGGGAAGATTGTTGGTGCATGTTGGGTTCCCAAAAGCAAATTATAAGTGACTCAAACACACAACACTTGCAGAGTAATCCTAGCATTTACTGTGAATTGAAACTGAAAATAAACTCAGTGCTGTGCTTTGGCTTTACTCTGGAACAAATGCAGTGCGTCAGACTATATATTTATATAATTACATCACAACAATAACTAAACCATGTCACATTCTCACAACTATGCATTGACAAAATTCATAAAAAAGTTACTGGGAATGTCCAACTAAAACGTTTCAGAAAAAAAAATGTTCCATGAATAATGTTTTTTTGCTAACGTTTTGAGAACATTATTAAAGATATCAGATAACTCTGAACGAATGTTCTATTAATGTTAATAGAAGAATGTTTGCTACCACTTTGAGAGAACCTTGCCAGAACATTAGCCAAAGTTTTGAGAACACCCCCTGTTTGCTGGGAATAAAATTGATGATATGGACGCTAAATTTTAACAAAGCACTAAATTTAAAGAAAAAGGATTTCATTTTTGTATGACTAACTCCGAATACAACTGCAAAAAAAAACAGACTTTTCTAATTTAACCACTTAACTCATGACCACAATGCTAGGGTGTTTGTGTTGGATCGTTGTTAGTGTGTTGCGGTTGAGAGGGGATTGCTATGTGGTTTTATTTCTTGAAAATTCTGGGGTTTTGCCAGGGCAAGTATTTTCTTGGGTACTGTGGGTGGTTGATGGTTTGTTGCTAGGTTGTTTCCCAAGTATTCTGGATGGTTGCTTGCTAGGTGATTTCTCACTGACCCATCAAGTCAATAGAGTCTACACCAAAATACTATGGACTTGAGTTCCTCCTTTAACATAAGTGTATTTCTTTGACCCATTTTACTGTCCAACAGGTGATAACTCAACCAGGTTGTTTAAAAGGTATTAGCACACCTATCCTCAACAAGGAGCACGATTGAGTTATCATTCATGTCTGCAGCACAAACAGTAGGAGTATAATTCATTTAAAAAAATGACAGTTTATCTTTAAAGAAAAGCTTTGGGATTGAAAATGTTGTTCTTTCTGTTTACATAAGCATATGTGTACAATATAGGGCAGAAAATTAGCACAATGCTCTTATTTAAAGCCTTCATGAGCTGCCGATGTGGCACAGTGAGAATTAGTCCATTATCTGTTTAATTAGATGTTTAATTAGATGTGCCTCTCTTTCCATTTAAGGAGTGCCCAAGTGGTTTGGTTGATGAGGAAACTTTCAAGACCATCTACTCTCAGTTCTTTCCCCAAGGGGGTAAATACAAATGTTTTTCACTAAATCAGTAAATCTGTATATTGGTTTACCATGAATTCAGATTGGGGACTAATTTGAAGTTGTATATCTTACTGATCTATTTTTCATTATTCCCTCAGATGCCACCACATACGCCCATTTCCTGTTTAATGCATTTGATCTTGACAGAAATGGCTCCATTCGTTTTGAGGTGAGAATTCCTTTACTCATAAGCCCCTTTCACACAGAGATTCTGGAAAATACACTGATAATGTGTCCCAGGATTTGTCCCAGGATCGTTTGATTTTGGTTTATTCACACTGCCAGTGATTTTCTGGAATCTGTGCATGCGTTCACACACATCCCGTAAAGATCCCGTAAAGACACGGGACATCAGGATGTGACATGTAATGTCTCCGAAGCGTCTTAATGGCCTGCTGAAGTGCCTTGAATGTTGCAGCATTATTCAATGTGTTGACGTAATTTCCATTGAAACAGGAAAACAGGGCGGGACATATCGAACAACAGCTCCCCTTTTTAAAAAATGGCCAATAATGTTTAGTTTATATCACAGCTCGGCCGGAGCCGTTAAACTTGGTTAAGCTGCAGTTTCCTCCTAATCTCTAACCATTTCTCCTCCTAATATCCAAATCACTTTTAAAATATATCATTCTGAGTATAATTCAAATGGGTCTGATTCGTTTTCTGGTCTGCACCGACTCGATCACATGATCCGCTCTGTGCTATTGTGTCTCTGGACCGGAGCAGACTGTGTGTGCTGCCGCATTTCACGTGACACTAACGTGAAACCAGACTTCATTTGCCCCAATGGAAAGCATATTTACACTGTCTGAATCGTTCCATATCCCCTATATAGTGCATTATGTGCCATTCATCATGTAGAAAATAGTAAATGTGCAAACAAGTGACCGATTTCAGCCGCAGCTTCAGCGTCTATTTATAATGTAGTGGGCGGGACTCTTCAGATTCTAGAGAGATTTTGATTGGGGGAAGTGAGAGACTGCTAGTTTTGAATGCTAATATCTTGTAAATGTTAATTTTGTCATTGTTTTGGAAGCACACTAGCTCATAGATAACAGTAAGGCTAACATATTCATACTAAAAGCCAAAAAACTTAAATTCTGATTTCATGGGGACTTTAAGTTTGCGTATGATCTGCAACTTCTCTCGAGAGAAACCACGCTTGTGCATTTTTTTTCTGATTCGATCATAAAATAGCGCATCGCGTACCATTCCAAATAGGCTGGCAAACAATCTCAGCTTCAGCGTCATCACTACGACATTACGGCATTGGTCCTGCCTTTTGTTCACACAGGGCGAATTCCGGGACTGATCCCAGCAATGTTACTAGGTCCACATCCTGGGATCAATCCCGGGACGTGTTCACGTTCACACAGAAGGCACTCCAGCAATTCTATGTCAATTTTCTGGGATCAACGCTCTGTGTGAAAGGGGCTATAGTGTTTCTTTATTACCCTTTATTACCTTTTCCCTGACTCGGCTGCTCTCATTGGCAGGACTTTGTGATTGGTCTGTCCGTGTTGCTGAGAGGATCCGTCACCGAAAAGCTCAACTGGGCTTTCAACCTTTACGACATCAACAAGGATGGTTACATCACTAAAGAGGTGCTCGCCAAACCTTTATGCTGTAATGCTCCAGAGGTTCTATCACTGATTGTTTTGTTAAGCGAACTCAAAGATTAATAAGTGGCATGTGTGTGTTTGTGTGCATGTAGGAGATGCTGTTAATCATGAAGTCGATCTACGACATGATGGGCAGGTACACATACCCCAGTGTGCGAGATGAAGCTCCATCTGAACATGTGGAAAAGTTCTTCCAGGTACCAATAACAAGCACATTTATGTATATGCAGACACTCAACAAACACAATCTTACTAGAGCATTAAGATCGTACACTTTATAACTTTCTTATAGAAAATGGACAGAAATCGAGATGGTGTGGTCACCATTGAGGAGTTTATTGAGACCTGTCAGAAAGTAAGTTGATATTAGTATTTACCCACAAATTTTGGTTTGAAATGTTTGTAACCATTCTTACATAAATTAAAAAATTACATTCTTTAAATGATCACATTCAATTTGACGTGAAAATTGAGTAAATAATTCATAAAACCGGTGTCATGTTAATGATCGCTTTCTGTTCAATGGAAAATGTATGTTAATTGCTTGTTTAATGCTTCTTATGTAAATTATCGCATTCAGATTTTTTGTACAGTACATTGTTCATATAACTATTTCTTTGTGAATGATCACATTCAATTCAGTGCAAAATGTGTTAACAGTTTAATACGTCAATTATTGCTTCCAATTCAATGTGAAAATGTACGTAAAATGTTTCTAAAATCTTTTTTTATATATCATCACATTCATTTAAATGTTATAATATTTGTAAATAGTTTGTGAATCCATTTTATGAAAATTATCACATTCCATTCAATGTCAAAAATGAATAAATATTAATAAATCCATTCTTACAGTATGTGAATTATCACATTCAGTTCAGTGCTAAAGCATACGGAAATATTCCTAATTCCCTTCAGATGTCAATGTTTGCATTATTTAGTGCAAAATTGTATATTATAACCATTTTTATGTAAATGATCACATTCAATTCAAATGTAAGTAAATAGTTGCAAGCCACCACCAGCATTTTTGATCATTTTCACAAAACTTATATGGCTTCCAGAATATTTTGTTGATATGAATGAATGAATATCTAAATATGTCAAAAGAAAAAACAGAGCCTAAACAAACAAACAAACAAAAACATGTTATTCTAGCTTCATGCATTCTTTTTTTATCAACACTTGAATGTAAGTATGCCCCCTACCATATAACAGTGAAAGCCGGAAAATTCCGTCAACGGCAGGGAAAAGGTTAAAGTTGATGCCAACCAACCATTAAAAACGGTCATAACTGTTTCTTTCTGCTTTCCAGGACGAAAACATCATGAACTCCATGCAGCTCTTTGAAAATGTGATATAGGACGGGTGTGGAGCAATCTAAAGCTAATACAGCCCTCGATGTCCCAAACCAGTTCTCTCCACGTGTCTATATACCAAACTAGCACAGCAGTCACTCTCTGTCTTGTCCTGTAGCACTACTCCCATGCCTGCCGCACTCCATAGAATCGGATATAGACCGACACATAGCCTACGGTAATGGCTTCACAGTTTGTACTTCACAGCAGGACTACTTTTAATAAGAAAAGACTGGACGGCTGGGATACTTCCTGTTGCTATATACTGGCAACCTTGTGGTGGAACTTTCTGATCTGAATAAAGTAGCAAAGCCACATTTTGGTTGATGGATTTCAACGGAGTCTCCAACACTTCGGACTGCTTTCTTCTGCCTTATGAATGAGGGACATTACAAGACTCAATCTCAACCTTCCAAGACACCATAGTTTGAAGGAGAATAAAGCAACTATGGATTTCAAGGGACCCAAAGTTGTGTCTAGCACCAATGAAGATTTGAAGCACATGAGACTACACGTAATACTCACCAAAATAACAAAATAAATGTGATGAAGAACGACCTGAAGCATGCCTGTCCAGATATGTGAGATATTTGTGATTTTCTTGCATGGAGACTGATAAAAGTTGTACATTTTCTTCCTTGTAAGCCAGTAGGTCCCACAGAAAACTGTAAGCAAACTAAAGCAACTGTATGCGTGGAGTTAGATAGTGTGCCAGTGTTTATATGTTCTGCTCAAACCTGTATTGCACATATCAGTGGGGCCAGGATCATTTGTTTGGTCACATTTGATTCTTGCACAGCAATGAGGTATACAAATTATATTTACAGTATAGGCAATTTAGAAGTATTGAAGTATGTGTTTTATTTTCAGGAATGTATTTATTTATCAGGCAGTGTTTAATGGTATGCAGGGTTTGGGCATGAACGGACATGTCCAGGTTATTAAAAATGTGGTTTACAAATGTTATTATACTTATATATATATATATATATATTTGAAACAGACTGATATAAATATACTGTATGAGAGGCTTGTTTATCTTTATTTTTTTCTTTTGCCTACATATTGTTTTGTAAAGGTTATATATTATTATTATTTTATGAAGTACAGTACACGATGGACAACTTTGAGCATCTCCTGCTTATTAGACAGTTGTATTATCATGAATATGGGGCAGTCGTTGTAACTTTACACAACAATCCCCTTTTATAACTATTGCACACATATAAAAGAACAAATACTACAACTAACGTGAAGTTAAAAGTTCAGAGTAAATTAAAGTCTGTTTTCAGTTCACTTTCAGCAAGACCTAAATTGTAAAAGCTATTATTGTATTATTTTTTGTTTATTTGGTTGGAACAGATGCAGATTCATGTTGATCTAATGAATAAAAGATGCACTACTCTTGATCAAAACCACTGTGTTTCTGTTAATGTTACGGATGCTTTTAATGATAGACTCACTCTAAAGAATGACAGGAAATTTTGTCATTTAGCCAATGACAGTGGCTTTTCCTTAAACAGGCCATTCTTAACCCTTGTGCGTCAATTTAAAATAAAGTTACACATAGGTTCATAGAGGACAAAACTGTCAAAAAACTTGGTCTCATTTTAAAGAAGACCCTTGGCAGATTATTGTTGAAGTAAAAAAAAAAAATGTTTTAAAAGTAAAACAAAAAAATTATAGAAGTTTTAATTTATGAAAATGATTTATGAACAATATAAATACATAATTTATTGAACATGTTGAACTCTAAAACTGCTAGAAAATCAAATCCATAAATCTAAATATAAGTTGTGTTCCAAATGTGAGGTTGATATCTCAAAAAATTAGATTTTGTTTGGACGCAGTAGGCTACCATATTTTCCCCATTAGATGTCAGCAAAACTCCACTGGTGCACACAGTGGTTGGATTTGTGATTTGCAGTACTGTACAGTTTTTCTCTCTCAAATATTACACGCATGCACACACATTATTTTATCCAATTGGCTCTTTAATATGTAGAAGCAGAAAACAGGACTAAAGTGATAAAGGCCAACCCTAAGAAAATGGCACCATCTGGTAAATAACTAGTAAACGTTTCAATTTTGAAGCCTTGCCAACATAATGAAAGCCTATTACTGTAAAGTAAATGGGGGTGAAATAGTAAAATTCCAATAAAAATACACACTTGTTCCAAAATGTATGCAGTTGGCATTAACACAGGCAAAATGAAAACCTGAAAAAGACAAAAATGTCCATAAGGTCGCACAAGGGTTTAAGGTACACGCTCATTTCTCAAATTTCTCTCATTTACTCACTCTAATGCCGGCCCAGATGTATAGAATTTTCTTTCTTCAGATGAACAAAATATTTTTTTCAATAATCCATCTCTGTGAGTCCATATAATGTAAGTGTATGGGATTCTAAAGTTGATGCGACAAAAACCAAACTGAATGAGATGGGTGGCCAGAATCAATGTCTTCTGAAATTAAACGATGTGTGTGTGTGTGTGTGTGTGAGAGAGAGAGAGAGAGAGAGAGAGAGAGAGAGAGAGAAATAGTAATATAGAACTAACTTCAACTTTAACAATAAACCATAGATTCCTGATTTATGAAAATAATTTTTAAAAAGTTGACAACTTTTTCAAGATCATTTAGCATTTTCAAATCATTTCCACAATTTTGTTGGTGTGTTCACATAGCCTACAATGCCTAAAAAGTGTTAAACCTTTAAGTTGTGTGGGACAAAATCCCATATATTATAACAATACAAAATCCCCCCAAGCAAAACAGAAATAGGAAACCAGATTACACTTCTCCATGTGTGTGATTTGCCTTCCAAAACACGATATCTGTGCGAGAATGTGTTTATATAGAATATCATGTCCTTACAGAGACGTTTATCCCCATTTTCAGTGTTTATGCAAATCTGTGTGTGTTTTGGTTCATGCTGGAGGCACGTCTCCATTTTGTTTGCTTTGGGTGTCTAACTAGGGAATATAATCTCTCTTCTCTAACCTCTGTACTTTTCACCTTATACTCTCATGTATGTTTTCTATTGGCTGTTCATCTTAACATTTCCCATATGTTCAATCTTGTTTCTATCTTATGACATCGCCTATGTGATTCCTTGAACTGTAAATCAGTTAACATGTAGAATCTGAGTGAGGCCTTTAGACCCACTAACCTACATCTATCAATTAACCCCATAGATTAGCTACTGATTCAGGCCGTTGAACTCTTAAATAACCAGGAAGTCGACGTAGTCAACACTGTCTAGCTCTTGTTCGTGTATTATGACAGCACTACTTCCGATTCTCTCGCCTGCTGCTATTTCCAGGAGTGACATCACTTCCCGTATTTGTATTTCTGAGCATAAATACATTTATTGATTCATGCTATTTGCAGCCAGCTGGATGAGATTTATTAAAAAATTAGGTTACTCTTTATTTTAAGTTGTGGTGTAGTTATACTGTAGATTTAAGTACTGAGTAATAACAAGTAACTACATGTGCTTACTATAGGGTTAGGGTTAGGATCATTAGGGTTTGGTTTAGGGTTAGTCACATGTAATTTATAGTTATTAATGCAGTAACTTCATGTAAAATGTGTAACCAGGACACTGTAAAAAAAGTTTTATTTGATAGAATGTCATTGTTGAAATTTTAAGGTAAAACTTTAGACAATGTAGAAATACAATGGAATTCATATAAAATAAGCAGTACAATGCAGACTTTGTTTAAACCGAAATAACTAAATTAACTTTTTTATAACAATTTACTTATTGACTAAATTTATTTATACAAATTACAGGCATGAGGTTTTAAGATAAGCTACAGTAGCCTATAAGCTATGATTGCATGTTGCATGACCTATAAATTATGTAGGCCTACATAGTTAGCCTATACTCTTTCTTCTACAAAGCCGTTCCAATTATGTTCAAAATTCAGTGTCACTCTGGTCAATCTGAGAAAAGATCGTTCAAGAGAGAGTGACGATGCTTTTGTTCCCCTTCCCTGCTGCTTAAAGCAAATTGGCATATAATAAAGCCCTTTTTTTGTATCCATGGGAATTCACTTTTTTTAACTATACTGAAAGAAAAAAAGTAGTAGCCTTTAATAGTCGATTACCAAAGCGGTGTATGATAAAAAAAAAATGTTGGCTATGTATTTGATGTGCTTTTTATTTTACAGGCTTACATTTGGGGATGTAATGAACAATACATTTGCAATTATTTATTTTATTAGGGAAATACCATAAAGATGTGGGCTCTTTGCAAACCAAATTTCTTTCATTTTGTGTAACATTGCCTATTCACACCATCAGGGGGCAGTACAAAGCTAGTCATGTTGAATTTTTTTAGACGTACTCCCTTTTGTAAGTGTTGGGACCGCTCATATTTAAGGACTACTCTGATTATTTTATTGTATGTGCATCACAGACATGCCAGCTTAATGTAACAAAATTATTAGGCTTCAAAACCCTAATTACATTTAGACAATACCTATACCAATTTTCTTTTTTCATTTGGTATTGCCATGACAAAGTAAATATATATAATAAAAGCACCTAAAACAAGTTTTGTATTTATTCAGTGGTGCTATTGTATGTGTTCAGATTAGATGTCAGTGAGCTTAGTCACTGCTGCTCTCTTAAACCCTTCATTAAAAGCTTTGCAAAAACACAATGAATGAATTACACAACAAACTCTTCGTCTGCTTCTTCAATGGCCCTCTGTTGAGCAAAAATAACAGTCCCTCAGTGACCCCCCTGTGTGTCTGCATTACATGTTCTGTACATGTGCTGATTATTTAATTTGTTTTGTAATGAAAATGTTTAATAATGATGATAATGGAAAACAGGTCACGTGTTGTTATTTTCAAAACGGCGCTTAAATAGCACAAAGTTTTAAAACTAAGAGATGCTTTCCTACTAATTGTGTAATGTGAAAAATGCGCCTCATATCATTGGTACCTTGTCATTATGTAGTTGACCGAATGTAGGTCAATTAAGTAATGACGCAGTGCAGTCTGAAGACCGACAGGGGGCGTCGAGGAATAACACGGATGGCCTTGGGTGAAACTATGTGCTTCTTTTATAACATATCGTTATTTATATTTAATAACGTTAGCTGTATGTTTATGTAATTCATATAAATATATGTTTACATATATTTTCAATCTCTTATCGCCTCTAAAAATTGTTTTTATCTATTTGAATAATTGCATATTGAATGTTGTAAATATGTCTGATCGATAGCCTACTTTTAAGGGGGAAAAAAGAGAATGAAAGCGCCATCTTTACTGTTAAAAGCACGCTTGGAGGAAGTGTTGGTCCTGTGAGGCAGATAGGGGGCGTGTGAAGGAGGATGCATTCAGCGGACTTATGGAATCACAGGGGCGGAAACCATAGCGTTGCAAAAGAGGTGACTGGAGTGCTGCGTCATCGCTTCTGAACAATTATATTGGCCGAGAGTCACCAGAAGGCGTGGCTTGTGAGCGTCGCGACGTCAGGGTTTGTTTTGAGCATGCGTTGAAAAGCCACAGTGCCCCTGTGTGTACGTCCGTGTGTTGCTATATAACAGAGGGGAAAAAAACCCGTTCCGCTCATCATATGTAAGCCCGTGTAGTCAGAAGACTCATTCCTGTCGAAGATGTTTGCTCAGAGAAAGTCGCTATTTCTGTATTGATTCTCAGTAGTGTTGAAGTAGGACACTCAGAGTAGCGCGACAGAACACAAGGGGAAATTACAGAAGAGGAGGACAACGGTTGTTTTCTTTCCAGAAAGGTGAGGAACAATGTATTTTGTATATTATTTTGTGACGCAAGTGATGTACTTGTAAATATAAATATATATTTTCTTCATGTCTTTTATAACGGAAAATGTCCTAGTCGCATCGCATCCCATCAACACCTCATTTCAGTCCCTGCGATGCGATACAGCTATGCAGAATATGACTTCTAACCGGCTTGACTGCATACAATAAAGACGACGCTGTTATATGAAAAATTACATTTTTTCTTGTTTTTGTTCTCTGGTTTATGTGTGTATATAAGACTTGATTTAGAGGTATGGATAACGTGCTATCGATCTGTCTGTTGAGCTGAGCCATATAGACGTTAAGTCACTGGCTCATTTTAAAGGACCACGTGCTTTCAGCCGGTCTGGTTTGAGATGTATTTTTTCATTTTATAATAACTACAAGTGGGTTAATCTCTCTGTTTTCTTGGCTGCGCACATGCTTAAACACACATGGTTGATCACTTAATTAAGATTTAATAATCCTAGACGGCATTAAAACGCCACGTTTCATTAAGCCAAACCCCTTCCCCCTTCAAAAGTAGTGAGAAATGTACTTTTCTGTCAAGTATCCAGTTCCAGTATGGTGACATGATAGTTTGAATAATAAACGTTCTTGTCTTAGTTGATTAAATAAAGGGATACTTGTTTTGATTATCTTTGAGAAGTATGTCAAGGTTAGTAATAGTTTGATAGAAGAGGTGACAAAGGGTAAAGATTGTAAAGAAGAGGAGGTTCATGCCTGACATCATCATTTGTGATACAACCTGGACATATGTTGTGCCTCATTAAATATGGATTTGTTAATTGGTGCATGTTTTCCATAAGTGATGTCAAAACTGTCCGGTGTTTCTATGGAAATCAGTAGTAGATGTAGATAAAGTCTAGTGACTGGTAACTGAAAGTTTCTAGGCTGACTTTAACCTCTCCCAGTTGTTCCCTTGGCCAAGACACTTTACTAGTTTATTGTCCATGTAAGACATTGGTGCAACGTAAATCGCTGAATGGCAAATCAGTAAGAAAAAAAGTAAGTGGTGTAAATGTTTTACGGTCTTGGAAAATCTGGAAATATTTGGAAATTGTGATGACTTCTAACATTATTAATGTCTTTTTTTACTGTGACTTTTAATATATTTAATGCATCTTTGCTAACTAAAAGTATTAATCATTACCCCAAACTTTTGAGTGGTAGTGTATTTGTTTATAATATTTGGCTCTGAAAAATTAAATCAGCAAGATGTTGATCTTTGTACAGTAAAATTTTTCCAAAGGCCGTCGTGATAACATTGGTCTGTGTTGAGGGTCTTATTGGAAACATTTGCACACTAAGAAAAATCATAGATTAATGTAAAAGCTTGCTATCTGACATGCATGTTTAAATTTTCTATGAAATTAATTTTACCCAGCAATCATGAATGACTGGAAATGCCATATATATTTTTTTCATCATTGTGGGAACGCTGAAGTATGAATAGCAAATCATGTCCTCATGAATCTTCCAGTTATGCATAGAGGATGGAAGTCACCTATAGCCTACCTCTCCGTCTTTCTGTGGTTCATTGTATGGATTTTCTGTTCTTTTATATTTTCTTTTGAGTATTATTTTCTAAAATCAAAATATAACTGAATGCAGAATGCCTCAAAATTGCAATAAATCAAGGTGGACACAACAGCCTCTTAAACGTCTACAAACACTCAAGTATCAGTTAAGCTCAAGTGCTCAAAAAGGGCATAAGTAAACCAATATCCTTCAAAAAGCTCTCTACAGTATAGCGGATAAATAAAATAATGTTTAAGCTGTATGACATTTTTTGACTGTACTAAAGCATAAAAATACAATGTTTGCAGATATTTAGGACACATGCCAAGTTCACATACTCGTTTATCTGAAAAGCAATGCTACAGTAAAAATACAAAGTAATAGGCAAAAAGATTTAGTAGTACAGTAACTAAATACTTTACTCTTCTGCATGTTTCTGAGAGCATAGGCTAATTGATTCTATATTGTTTTTAAATCTTTAAAAGTATGTCAACAGAAAGAGATCCAGGGCTGCATAAACAGTTTAGATAAACCAATGTAGCTCAGAGGAAGTATGCTGTATTTTATAGCACAAGCTGTCGAGCAGCAGAAGACTGTTTTGAGTGGAATGCTTTGCTTAAACAAATCTCTTGTGCTTGGTTTTGACTTGCCTACATATTGTACAGAGAAGGTTAATGCGATGGATCCTCATAGTTGTATAGTCTTACTTTTCTTTTTTATCTTAGAATAGAATCAGCATTTGTCAGCAGAAGTCATTGCTCACTTGTCAATCCAAACATACCCAGAAGTGGATTGTTTTAATAAATTGCCAATTAACTGTATTGATTTAACAGACAGCTTAACTAAGGAAAGGGAGAAGAAGCATGTAATTAAACCGTGAAGCTGAGAGAGCATGTTAACACACCAGCAGGCTGATGCTCACAAAACGTTATGTAACTCACCACTGAAAAACAAGATGGTATTAAGGTCTTTCTTCCTCTTTTTGATTCTTCTTTCTTTTTCTCAGTCATCTGATCACTCACAAAATGAGATTTAGTCTCTTGAAGCGAAAAATATGCCATCACTCACACACTCTCACTCACGCTATTTCAGTCTTTTTCGCACGACTTCTGATTCTCTCTTCTCTTTTTCTGTCTCTTTCCGTTTTTCTTGAGGAAACATTTATGATCACATAAATGGTCCAATTGACTATTAACTTATGATTAGCTGACTTTTGCCTCAATAAACTCCTAATTACTGATAATTGATAGTTAGTAGGTGGTTGTTAAGTTTAGGTAGGATTAAGAGATGTAGAATATGGTCATGCAAAATAAGGCATTAATTGCTGGTACTGTCTTTTTGTTCCGGCAATGCCATGGTTTAAGGGATAGTTGTATTTAGTAAAAACCTATGAATAACACTTATTGGCCTCTGACTGAGATTCTTTCTCCCTTATAGGACTAGCATAATTGAGATCCTGTTGGTTTGCCGTAATGTAAATTGTGAGGGTTTCACACCTTGCATAAGAGGAAGGTGTCATGTCACTGGTTTCTTATGAAAGAATGATCCAGTGACATTTGCTCATTTCATTTATTGGCATCAATCTTTATTTGCTCTGAGATTGTTTAGATAAGTCACTGGTTTTACCAAGTTTATTGCTTGTGTGAAAAACATTGTACCATTAAATGTATGGATTTTAATCTGAACAATGATCTGGTTTTGATCAATGATCTGGTTCATCTTCTGAGAATTTATCTCTGTTGGCTATTTGTCATTAGGGATGCACCGAAATGAAAATTTTGTCCGATAACCTATAATATATATTTGAAATCCGATAACCGATATATTGGCCGATAAATCTAAATCAGATTTTATATAATTTTTGAGAGCCTGATTACAAAAATAAAAGTCTCACCATTAAAATGTATTCATTATAATGTTATGTAGCCTAGGCCTATATGACAGACTTAAGCTGCAATTTGTATTATTATTTTTTTTACTGTTTTTTTTTTTTTTTAAAGTGATTTCAAGCAATTCAAAACCATCATGGTGAACCGTGTGCATCTGAAGTGTCTCAGCTGAAGGAAATAATCCATTATTTATCGGCTTTAATATATCGGCCTCATTTTCTTATTGGGCTAATGATAACATAAAAATGGACATATATCGGCCAATACCGATATGGTGGCCGATCGTGCTTTCCTAAGTCATTGCTCTTACAATCTGCACTTTTATTTATTTTTTAAATAAAAGAAAGTAATAATAAAAAAACTAAAACGATGATGATTGTGTCCTCATGTTAAATACTTGCCATCGGCTATGTACCCACCAAGAAATTCCACCCAAAGCAGACAACCAGGGTCACATGATGTGCTTGACTGGATGGTTTTTAAAACCTTGACGTCCTTGACAGTGACTTTTTTCACAAAATGTGCAGACAGTGGTTTTTGTTAGTGTCTCTGAATCGAACAGGTTATAGTTTAATCTGACACAGTCTATTTGAGTTGATATCATTATAGTTTGGTTAAGAGTTCATTTTTACCTGATACTTTATACTTTTTTAAAATTACATTTTTTTTTCTTTGGATCTCCTCACATAGTTAAACATAATGGGTCAGACTTAAAGCGCTGCATTTAGACCTTCACCATAATTCACCTGTTCTTACTGAACAGCATCTCCTGAGATCTTGTAGTTGATAAACACATCTCCCTCGCTGTGCTGCAGTAAATGTTGTTGTCATGCTATCTGGTGCAGACCAGATTCAATCCCACCCTGTTCTGCTGACAGAAGCCCTTCAGATACCCCTGTTGATTTAAATGCCCCCTCCCATTCTGTGGGGGTCCTTTTGTGTTTAATTGATGTGCATCCAAGATACCCTATGGATATATTAATTTCTAAAGGAATGTGTCATTCTTTGATTTCACTGAAAGTCAAGTTCGCCCCCTGCAGAGGTGCGCTGATGTTTAAATCTCCGCTCAGTGGGGCAGGGCAGCGGTCCAGTGATGTCAGGCTCCCCTGCAGTGCTGCGGTATTGTCACTAAACTCGCTTCACCACCGAGAGGGCTAATTAAACTGCATATTTGTGCGAGTTAACTGGTATGGAGGAATGTGTTTTCATGGGTGTGGAAAGGTCAGCCTCTTTCCTGGGGGGGAAACCAGTGAAAATCAAGAATGACGCCTCGGGGGCAGTGGTTTTCAAACTACAGTAGTCAACATTTGAAGTGGATCAAAACCTTTCATCAAAGTTATGGATGAATTACAATACCCGTTCTTGTCTTAGGACAACTTTGATGAACTTTTTTGATCCACTAATGTCAGTGTTCACTGTAAATCACCTGTGAATTTACTTTTGGGCTTTTTTAAAAAAAAAAATACTCTGTTCAGGAGTCATGTGCCACTGTTGACAAAGCAAGCGCTGCTCTGTCTCTTGTGCTCTCGTGGTGCTGAGGGTAATGATTGAGATGCAGTTTGACGGATGTTTGCATTACGTACACGACCGACTGACCAATGGTGGCGTGCGAGAAGGCGGGACCTAAAGCAATGCAAAAACGGCGACTGTAGAAAGCAAAAGCCAAATCCCGGACATTTTGGGCGATCTAGAAATCCCGGCCGGACAGTTTTTTTTTTTTTGTCCAAAAAGAGGACATGTCCGGGAAAAAGAGGACGTATGGTCACCCTATTAGTATTTTAACTTAAGCATATTTATTTCAGTTAATTGCCCAAGCAACATATAATTGTGGTAATAATTATTATAATAATTATTATTATCAACGTAATAATTAGATAATGATAATTTGGGCTGGGGGCAGCAGCCCACTGAAGCTAAGCAGGGCTGAGCCTTGTAAGTACCTGGATGGGAGACCTCCTGCAAAACCGGGTTGCTGCTGGAAGAGGTGTTAGTGAGGCCAGCAGAGGATGCTTACCCTGTGGTCTGTGTGGGTCCTAATGCCCCAGTTTAGTGACGGGGACACTATACTGTCAAAGAGCACCGTCCTTCAGATGAGACGTAAAACCGAGGTCCTGACTCTCTGTGGTCATTAAAAATCCCGAGTAGGGGTGTAATCCCGGTGAACTGGCCAAATTCCCTCTATTGGCCCTTGCCAATCATGGCCTCCTAATAATCCCCATCCATTGAATTGGCTCTATCACTCTCTCTCCTCTCCAGCTATAGCTGGTGTGTGTTGAGCGCACTGGCGCCGTTGTTCTGTGGCTGCCGTCGCATCATCCAAGTGCATACTGCACACTGGTGGTGGTTGAGAAGGGATCCCGACATGATTGTAAAGCGCTTTGGGTGTACAGTACATATAAAAGCGCTATATAAATGCCTCATTCTATTCTATTATATTCTATAATATTTAAAATTTATTTTATTTTTATTTAAAGATAAGGATTTTTATTGATTAATTTTAGTTAATGGTAACAACACTGAAAATAGTAAATGTGAATTTGACAACACATTGTTTCCAAAAGTAAATGAATAATAATTAGTTTGACTTAAGAACAGTATACAAAAATAGACTAAAGCTAAAACTTATTAAACTTTAAATGATTAAACCTATTAAAGTTAAACGTATTTAAATGTTATATGGAGAATATTTAATAATATTAAGTAAAGGTACTATTATAATAATATTTTCAGTTAAAGTCAGATTTATTTCTCTAGCATTTCTCGCATTAAACATTAAAAATGGTTAATATAAATAATACAAAATGGTGCCAGACAGTGAGCGAATGAAAGACAACAGTGGTGACGAAAAAAAAAAAACAATAGAAAGAGGCAATCAGTTTACTTACTAATTTTTAGGCTATGTAGCATGTCTTATTTCTTACTGTTAATTTAAAAAATATATATATATATATCATCTGTGGACCCCCTAGCACCCTCTTGTGGACAGCTGGGGGGTTCTAGACCCTAATTTTAAAACCATTTGCTCCGGGAAGGCATCTGATGAGTTTTATTAGTCACGAGTGATGAGTTCCTCTAAAGCTATTGACGGAGAACTGTGAGTTCAATTATGTCTCTTTGGATTGATTATCTCAGTCTAATTTTAGTTCCATAAACTTCGGATGGGTGACACTTTGTCATGGAAAAAAAAACATAAAAATTCATACATATTACTGTTCAAAAGATTGGTGTCAGTAAGATTGTTAGGGACTTTTGAACTTTCTATTCATCAAAGAACCCTGAAAAATCACTGTTTTCCCACACACAAAAAAACCCCGCTGTTGAACTCTTTTCAACATTGATAATAGTAAGAAATGTTTTTGCACCAAATCAGCATTTAAGAATGATTTCTGAAGGATCGTGAGACACTGAAGACTGGAGTAATGATGCAGAAAATTCAGCTTTGTCATCTTTAATAAAATATTAAAATAGAAAGCTGTCATTGTAAATTGTAATAGTATTTTGATCAAATAAATGCAGCCTTGTGAAATGACACAAGTTCTTTCAAAAATATTTAAAACTTACTGACCACACACTTTTGCATTGCACATACTGTTGGTTTCTCAGAAAAATGTATAGTGGCCCCAGAATTTATTTGGTCACTTAAGTCACACTTAAAATGGAGGAATTCCATTGTTTTAATAACAGAATCTCAACCAAATTGGCCCACATGGGGACCCAGGGTGGAATAGATCCCTAGCACCCCTTTGCTGTTCGACAAATGGGGCAACTTGTTGGCCGTGAGTTGTGATTCATGTCTGTGGAGGAAGAGGTCCTGGCATTTGAGGAATGTGATTAGCTGGGGCTTTTGCAGGTCCAAAAGAATGCTTTGGTTCCAACTTCATATAGACGGGCGGTTGGAAGGGCCCGATCCAACCAAGCGGCCAGTCATGGTGTGCCCATTGGAAATTAAATCAGCCATATGTTTCTCTTCCATGAAGGCAGTGGCAAAGGGTCAATCAAGTAATTTAAACATTAGTTCTTCTTGCAAGAGTATACCATCCTTGTAACCCTGATGTATATCTGCTGAAGTTCCACGGCTCCGAGGTGGGTGGGGAGCAAGGATGATGAATCAGAATTACAACAAATATGGCAAACAAACCTTAAACGGGTGAATATTGGAACAGAATCCAGATGATGACACAAACGCTGGATGTGTACTGATTAAAAAAAGAAAATTGGTTTATCCTCAGAATCTTTTTCAACTTACATGAATACATTTTCAACTTACATGAACCACCACCCACCCATATCTGAACAGCAGTAGTGGAATAATTTGAACAAGAGAACTTCAGGATATGGATGGATCTGAAATAACCACAGAATTAACACAAGCAGTTGTTAAGTGTGAAGACTGAGGATTTCAATCAGAAAATATAATAAAGACTGGCACATGTATCCTGACTTTCAATAAACCCCAACCACCAGAATGGATCTGTTTAGGACAGCAATAACACATATATTTGTCATAACTGTGTAGAGGAAGGACATGAGGGAAACTGTTCAAAATTACCAAAATGCAGGAATTGCACAGGTGACCATCCATCTTAATCAAAGAACTGTCCCTCGTGGATAAAAGAAAAGGAAATTCAAAAAGTGAAATGCCTTAAAAGAGTGAACTATGCAGAAGCTGGAAAATAGGTTGAAAAGCTTCCTATTTTTCAGTATGAGAAACCTTTTGCTGCGGTTGTTTTACCAACCAAGCAAGTGACTGAGCGCCAGACAGATCAGACCCAAATAAAACCTGAAATTAATCAGCAAAACCTCAACTTCAACCAAAAAGAAAACGCAAAGCACCTAAACTTCTAGTTAAACACAAACCGAAACAAGTGAAGACCAGAGTTTAACAATGGAGTTTATTATTCAGTGGAACTGTCGTGGTGTTAAGGCAAATTTTGCAGAAGTTCAACCACTAGCCATGATTCTCAACTTTTTGCCATTTCAATGATGGCACAAATACCTACTTGCACCCAGGACATGAAACAAGTTCTGCAATTAAAAAAAACTATTCACCAGAAAACTGTCGACCTGAATTAAACAGAATACGAATTTGAACTATACGTTTCATTCAAATAACTCTGAACCATATAATTAACCTTTTACTCTGGAGGAGCTCTCCTGTGCTCTCAAATGATCACCTGTTGGACCTGACAGAATCCATTATTAGTTTTTGTATTCTTCTGGGAATCTTTAATACCATATGGAGAACAGGAGACTGAGACATACCACCATCTTGGAAGGAAGCAGTTGTTATTCCCATTCCAAAACTGGGTAAGGACCACTGTGATTCAAATATCTATCGGCCAATAGCTCTGACCAGTTGTGTCTGCAAAACTATGGAAAGAATGGTAAATGGGTGTATGGTGTGGACTCTGGAGTCAGAGCACAAGATCAGTGATTATCAGTGTGGTTTTAGATGAGGAACCTTAGATCATCTCATCAGACTGGAATCATTTGTTCAGGACAGCGTAAAAAGAACATGCTGTAGCTGTATTTTTTGATCTACAGAGGGCCTATGATAGCACCTGGAGATATGGTATACTCAAAGATCTAGATGAAATCGGTTTGAGAGGCAACCTACCCATTTTTATCTCCAACTTCTAATAAAAATTTCTGTGTTCAAATAGGAACCACTCTATCATATGAACTAGGGGTTCCACAAGGAAGTATTGCTGCGATCAGACCTACACTTTGATGCAGTCAGTCTGTAACTGAAGGTGCTGTTTTTAATCAACCCCAGGGCATGGAGTGGATGTGAAGGATTTTTCACTATCAATCACAACTTGAATTCAGTCCCTACAACAGAGGTAGCCGCCTTAAGTTTGTTGACTACGTTTTTCTCTCCTGTATGGGCACCTTCTCCCCAGCACGCCACAGCAAAGAACAGCGAACTGGCCACCGCTGTCTGGTAGACGCTGCACGTTAGGGGACGGCGGATGTTGAATGACCTCAGCCTCCTTAAGAAATAAAGTCTGCTTTGACCCTTCTCGTACACCGTCTCCATGTGACTCTTCCAGTCCAGCTTGCTGTCGAGCTGCACACCAAGGTATTTGTGGCTGGATACCATCTCCACCTCGATGCCCCGGATGGTGTTTGGAATTGATTTTGTTCTCAGTTCCTCCTAAAATCCCCTACCATCTCTTTGGTTAACCCATTTGCATGTGATCGTACGCTCCAGGGACCAGCCAAGACTGATCACACCGGTGTGATCGTACGGGTGAAAGGGTTAACCAAAGAGATGGTGTGATTAGAATGGTCAGTGCATCACGTAATCAACTGCTAAATTCAAACGTGCTTTCGCGCATTGGTTGGCGCTGAGCCAGAGACGGACGCACTCAGCGCTGTCATATATCACAACTATTCAGTGTTTTCAACCACATAATATTTATTTTAGGTTTCAGACATTTAAATACACATAAGTACTAGCAAAACAATGATTTTGAGTTTGTAAAATACACACTGATGTCTATGGAAGCGCCAATAATAATCCTTTCCATTATAATAAGACGACACGTTTTATTCATATCAGATACACATTGTGTAAGTAGCTTTACATTTTACCCTATTCTTCTCCGGCCACTTACTTTCATGTATTTCGTGAGAAGTGGAGGAATTGACGTGTTGTAAATGCAACAGATCCGACACATTGAAGGTGCTTGAAGTCAAAGAATGTGGACCTCACAGATGCATCAGTAGTGTCCAGGTGTGCATGGGTACTCTGTAACATGTAAATGAGGGCATAATTTACAACCTTGTTGGGCTGATATGCAAACTGTAAAGGATCCATGTGAGTTGACATACTAGCCTTGATGTAAGAGAGGACTTGTCTCTCAAACGTCTTTATAATATGTGAGGTGAAGAAGTTTAAGAGACAGGTCCTCTCTTACATCAAGGCTAGTATGGCATTTGAATTCCAGACCAAGGCTCTATCTTCACAGCTGAGGCTCGAGCATTACTCCTGGTTCTGGAAAATATTGAGAAAGGTCAAGAATGGAACTTTTTAATTGCCTCTGACTCAAGGTCTTGTCTTCAAGCACTTGAATCCATAAAGACTGACCACCCCATAATTGTCGAAATTTTAACTAAATTAGATCTTTCAAAGAAGGAAAACTTCAATATTATATTTTGCTGGGTTCCAAGTCACATTGGCCTGACTGTTAATGAGAGGGCGGACACGGCTGCCAGGGATGCGCTTGGCCTAGAAATATCTGACCGTCAAATACCACCTTTGGATTTCAGACCATTAAAGTTACAGTAGGGAGTTTTGAGAAAATGTTGACTTAGCCTGAAAATTTGAACAAGCACAACTTACAGGTCCAACCCCCTTGCTCTCTGCTGCGCTACAGCCCTCCCTCCACAGCTCCTCCCCCACAGTGGAGCCTGCCGTGAACGCGCAGACTAGTAAACAGGACCACTGATGACGGCGGATTATAAACAGTTATGGAACATTCACTAATAGGGACGAAACATCAACAATATGCTTTACATTGACTATGGCCTGCCCATACTTTGACAACAAACTTGGTCCTCAAATCATTATGTATTTTGCAATACATGTAACTTTACAACGTTGCACTCTTTCTATAAGTTATAAATAGCTGGTAAAATAACGTTAAAGGATTAGTTCACTTTTAAAAAAACTTTTGCTGATAATTTACTCACCCTCATGTCATCCAAGATGTCCATGTCTTTCTTTCTTCAGTCGAAAAGAAATTAAGGTTTTTGATGAAAACATTCCAGGCTTTTTCTCCATAATGGACGACACAAACGTTTCAAGGACCAAACGACAGTTTCAGTGCAGCTTCAAAGGGCTTTAAACGATACCAGACGATGAATAAGGGTCTTATCTAGCGAAACGATCGGTCATTTCAAAAATAAATACAAAACTTTAAGTTTTATAAGCACAAATGCTCGCCTTGCTCTGTTCTGTGATGCACGTTCGTGATCCTGTTCGAACTCGTTCATCAAAATGAACAAATCTTTTTTCGAGTCATTTCGTTCGTTGAATGAAAGAAATGACTCCGAAAAAGAATCGTTCAAAATGAACAAATCTTTTTTCGAGTCATTTCGTTCGTTGAATGAACGAAATGACTCAAAAAAAGATTAGTTCATTTGGATGAACAAGTTCGAACAGGATCACGAACGACGGTACGCGCTCGCGCTGTGCAAGAGAGGTGTGATCAGCGCGTACACGAGCGTGATTGACACTGCTAAGACATTCCTCCTGGCTCTGATTGGTTGTTTCTGACCGGGAGCGGTGTATTTCTGCAAATGGCAATAGGACCACAGGGAGGAGCCAGAGGAGCTTGATTTTTTCCACAGATTATCTGTCTCATATTCTACTGTCAGGACATAATGACAGTTTTAACAAATATTTGTTTACAAAAGTGACCTACTGGAGATTTAATTAACTTATACATCACTAACAAGTGGGAGGAGAAATGGGATGAAAATAAAAACAATAAACTGTATGAAATAAACCCCGATATAAAAAGAAGTTGTCTTCCATAACTTAAAATCAAGGCGTGGCCAAGTCGTCTTCACTAGGTGCTGACCGGGTCACTCAAGACTGACACATGGGTTTTTATTGATAGGCGAAGTTCCTCCTTTAGGCTATGCTGCTAGAAAATGCTTTTTTTCCAGAAACATGTTTACATGGAATATTTCAGAATGTTTCACCCGAATGTATTTTAGATTTTCTATCTTATGTCAAGTTAAAATGTTTTATATAATGATAAAAAAATTATGGATTGTGATATTGACCTTGTGTTTGCTGTGTAAATAGCCATGATGCTAACATGGCATTAAAAACTTAAACAAAAAACAAACAAACATCAACCAAATTGGTATCTGCAGACAGTGGTACTACTTTAGCTAATTGCCTTTTTAGGTTACATTTGTTTAGCTTTGGGGACTTGCTTTGACGCATCTTAATTAAATCCCATGAGACCGAATGAAACTTTCAATGGTCACATTATGATGTATGCAATGAACTGTGATATTCTGACAATCTCTATCAATGTCCTCCACAACCGAATGTCTGATTAACATACGTTTCGTCATTAAGGCTGCAGCAGAAATTAGCTCAGTGTGTGTTTTGTCTATGTGCTGCTGAAGAGGCTGGTTGTCTAGGTTTAACTGTTAAACATCAGTAAGCTGTAATGGGGAATATAAGACTATTAAGGCTGACCAAAATTAAATGTGCTTCAAACGTTAGTTACCAGTGTGGCCACAGACATTGTTGTGGGATTATTACAAAACATTAGATGTCTGGACTTGTCTGTAGAAACTAGTGCCAACTTTAAAGCACTAAGTTCTTCCTTTATTCTCTTCCTCTGGTGTCTTAAAGCTGTTATGAGTTTATTGGATTAGTCTTGCTCCATGAATAATTGTTTCCCAGTCAGATGGTTTTGTCCAGGTTTAAGGTTTCTATGTTGAAGTCCAAAATTGATATTATATTATAAACACCTCACCTCAGTTGGCCAAATATTTTTATGGCTCCAAATTTTTCCACCTCAGGCTCTCTCCAGATTTGTGTGGATGCTTCGACCTTATTTGTGATGTTAGATTTGTGATCCATAAAATGGATTGGTTCTGTTTGAAATCAGGACTTAAGGCCCATTCACACCAAGAACAATAACTATAACGGTAGCAACATGGCCTAAAATGAACACTCGCCAAGTGCCAAATGCGAGTAAAAATCTGTATTGCGAGTATATGAAACTGTTAATCGCCACTTTAGCGGTTACATTTTTGGACAGTTGACGGGGCAGTGTTGCATCACTACGAAAGTTTAAGCATGGCCAATTAAAATATAACTAGAACTAAATTCGTTATTTGCTTTTTTTGTGCGCAAACATCCGAAGCATGCGCCGAGAAATCCGCAACTCAACCAGCACACAAATATGGAATTGAACTCTTTCGTCTCTTATTGTGCTTGAACAGACATATTTAAACAATATTATGTCAAATTGCCATGTCTTGGCAAGTATCCTTGTAAACATAGTCAGTTATGTCTTCACTGAATGTTTAACAGTATATTGGATCAAGTATTACAGTATTAAGTTGCAGCAGTAATATTTCTGCAGCTGTCTGTGTTTTTAATTTTAATCAAACAACAAAAGACAAAGAACAATCATTCATTGTTCTTGACCGAATAACTTTTGCAACTTTAAAGGGTAACTATACCCCTGGTCAGAGCCTGACACCACCCACTGGCAATATTTGAAAAATGCTGGAAAAGTGGGCAGAGTGGAGGGGGGGCGTGCACCTGAGACGCATCTCTCTGTAGGCAAGGGCGTGTTAAGCTGGTACCCTCTGACGTCAGAGGGTACCACCACTTCCAATAGGAAAATTCAACTGCAGTAGCCACCTTTCAACCTGAAGAGGGCAGCACTCAGACGTTTTTACACCATATATTGTAGAATTAAAACACTTTAAACCCAAATGTCAAAAAATTTACTCGAATCAATGAACAGCATTTATGAAGCTCCATTCTTACAGATCATTAACTAAAAAAAGTTGTTTTAGTGTTTAGTTACCCTTTAATAAGGAATAATCAGTTTCATGGTTGGTAAAAAAAAAATATTTATGGCCAGTAAATTTTCTTAAGTCACCGGCCATTGGCAGGTGTGGCAAAAAGTTAGTTTTAGATCATTGGTAGCAATAGAAGATTACGTTTTAAAAACATAATGTAAAAGAAGTCCAGACCACAACTTCAGTGATACTGCCACAGAGGAACAATGTCATTTAAATCACAAATTTGTTTTTTCAGCTGATGAACAATAAAAACATTGACTGCACGATTAATCGCAATTTCCATGTAATTGTGCTGCTGCAAATGCTGCGATTTATTTTTTTATGCGCAGCTTGTCAGTAGGCTTTCCATTACAAATTTGCGCAAAACTTTTGCGTTTTTTTTCCTCTAAATGTCGACAAAAAAACGAATGCGAAATGACGGCGTTTCCATTAACCGATGTTATGCGACTAAAACTTCATTTTCTATTCTCGCGATAAGTCATTCCAAAAATCATGGCAATGAACATTTTTTGGTAGGTTTATGTAGGCAAAATCCCAGCCACCGCACTGGCCATTATTATTAAAAGGAGACGTATGTGTGTTATCCAAGCATTAATGACAAGAAAAGACCCTTTTATACTTGAGAGCGGCACATATGAGAAGTTTATGGGTTTCTCCCTCATATCTGCTTCGAGGTCTTGATTGTGACATTTCTTTGAGGTTTAGAATCCAATATTCCTGTAATTCTTTTCTAATTATGAATTTAATAAAGAACTCTGTCTCGTATTCTGTCCAAACATACCAAACATCTATGTCAGATGAGTGCGCAAAAATTGTTTCCGTTGCAGTTTTGCAAAGTATTTCTTTTTCGAATTGCCTGAAAAACCACCTCATGCGAGCGTGTAAACTTTTTTTGCGAAATTTACGTGTTTCCACTGAGTGTATTTTCAATTTTCAATTTGCGCAATTTGAAGGGTAATGGAAACGCGGCTATTGATGTTATGTAGCCTACGGCTCTGTAAATGCTGCTCCATCTGAAAGCACTGTGAGTTTGAGTCACTTGTAACGTGCATTTGAAAATGCAACACGCGTCGAACATATTTCCAAACAAGAGAAGCATTTATGAGCCTCTTGTCCAACAAAATAAATAATTTAATAACATTTACTCCAAACTCACTTCATAACGACAGTTGAGCATCCTTCTGTGAGATGATGTGGCTTCTAACACAGAATAAGGCAGCTGTGTATTTCGAAGTCATGTTTAATCAATCAAAGCGTTTCAATCTTCTATTTATTCAGCTACAGCCATAGGGATTTCCTGGAATGATGTGCCTTTATTGTATTTCTGCAGCGGGGCGTATTTGGCGTGTCTGCGTTAGAGCGCCCTCTGGCGTTCAGATGGAGCAGCGTTTACTACCGATCAGCCGCACTGCTCTGACAAGCTGTGCATAAAATAATCGCAGCCTTTGCCAAATCGCGTGCAGTTTCATTGCGATTAATTGTGCAGCCCTACAGCCAATCAAAATCCAACCTGCTTTAAAGAGCTTGAACGGTAACACTTTATATTACGACCCGCAAACAACTGCGTAAGTACACCGACATTACGGTGTACGTTTCTGTAATTATAGTGTACTTATGTGTAGGTATAAGGAAACAATATGTTAAGTTTTGGGTAATAAAGGGGTAACAAGCAGATATTCAACCTGCAAAGAACTTCGTAAGTAAACCGAAATTACGGTGTACGTTTCTGTAATTATAGTGTACCTCCGTGTAGGTGTAAGGGAACAATATGTTAAGTTTTGGGTAATAAAGGGGTACAACGGATATACAAGCAAATTATTTATAATGTAATCATTTTAAAACTAACAGGTACCTATTCTGTTAATATATTCCAGGCAAAAATTGTACATCTGTTGTACAATTTTTATCAAATTTCTGGCAAAATATGTTCTTGTGCAATGTAGTTACAGGGTAATTTTGACATCAGTGGGTTGTAAATTAAACATATATATATATATATATATATATATATATATATATATATATATATATATATATATATATATATATATATATATATATATATACATATACATACATATATATATATATATATATATATATATATATATATATATATATATATATATATAAATAAAAACTTTCACATTGTATTGCAATGACACTTAAATGTCAGGGCAAATATACTGTGTAATTAAAACGTTTTTTTGTTTTGTTTTCTTAATAAGAGTACCTTTCTCTGTAATTACTGCGCAAATAGTGTTGTCTCGTATTGTTACATAGTAAGTAGTGTTTGTTACCCGTTTCAACTGTGTATTTACAGGGTAAATGTAACCCTGTAACTACACAGAACAAGGGGGTAACAAGCGCCACTTTAATTTACAGCCCGCAGGAGTTACACTTACCCTGTAAATACACAGTTGAAACGGGTAACAAACACTACTTACTATGTAATAATATAAAACAACACTATTTGCACAGTAATTACAGAGAAAGGTACTCTACTAAAACAAAACAAAAAAAACGTTTTAATTACACAGTATATGTGCCCTGACATTTAAGTGTCATTGCAATAAAATGTGATAAGGTAAGTACTAAGTACTACATGGTACGTTCTAAACTAAAATCATAGCAGAAACTCTTTTTTTTTTTGGCTTAATGTTAAGTAGTTTAGTAAGAAAAGCCAATAAATTAAATTTTATGAGACTGTGCTTTCATACAGCCATATATATATATATATATATATATATATAGGTTTAATTTACAACCCACAGATGTCAAAATTACCCTCTAACTAAATTGCACAAGAATATTTTGCCAGAAATGTGTTAACTTTTACAACAGACATACAATTTTTGCCTGGAATATATTAACAGAATAGGTACCTGTTAGTTTTAAAATAACATATTAACATATTGTTCCCTTATACCTACACGGAAGTACACTATAATTACAGAAACGTACACCGTAATTTCGGTTTACTTACGCAGTTGTTTGCGGGTCGTAATATAAAGTGTGACCGCTTGAACATTTAAAGCGACAGACAACATAACTGCAGAAAGCTTATAATAAAGAGAGCATTATTGTGAGTTAGTGTGTACTCTTATGTATAGTTATTGTTATAGTTAGGCCTATCGTTCTTGATCGTCCTTAAATCTGCTCAAACCGTGTGTGACTGCAGTATCTGTGGATGATTCCGTCCTGCTGTGTTTTGGACCGTCCGCTGTTGATCACATTACTAGGACACATACTAAACCTGATGGGTCATGACTAACAGCACAGCAGTAATGCTGAATGTTGATATAAACCAACAGATCACTCTGTTTGTCTACGTGCCTCACAGGCAGACACACTCATACGTACTTGTACACATGAGCCCCTTTCACACTTAACTCTGATAAATTACCGTGAAATTGCCAGATTTTCCAGGTAATTACACAAATGTGTCTTTTTACCGGTAAGATGCCTTTCAAAAATCAGTACCAAAATACAGGTAAACTCTGTGATGCCATTCATTGAAAATGACATTTAAACACTGAAGCTCAAAGTATACTTTTTTTTTTATTTGATTTTTTATTTTTTTAACGTGTACACTAGCATATGCAGTCGAATTCATAGCCTTTCAAAGTATACCGGGTGGTCGACACATGCGCTCTAGAAAGATTCATCTTGCATTGTCTGCGCTATTTATCTCTAGAAGTTATATGATGACCGATAAAAATGTCTTTGTATTCTTTTAAAGTAAAGGATAATAACCCCCTCTCACAAGCTCCTGTCGATGTGGCCCTCTGTTGTTGTTGTTGTTGTTGTGATCTCTGATATTTTGTTGTAGTTGTGGCCATTTGTTGTTGTTGTGGTCTGATATTTTGTTGTTGTTTGTCTCTTTAGTTTAATTTTCTACTGTGAAATAACGACCTGGGCCAGTGTTGCTAGCTTGAGGAACAATGATTAGTGCAAAAGAAATTCATTGCGCATGTAGGATTTGCGCATACTTTGACGAAGTTTGCGCCACGCAAACCAAAGTATACTTTGGGCTTGAGCCATTTTCTTTATCTGCCTGGATGAGCACTTTAGTTCCACTATCTGTCATATTACATATTACAGTTCTACAATAGTAACTGAAGAACCGCAGCGCTGATGAATAGAAAAGGGCCTCGAACTCGAGACGCAACGCAACGTTCAGACATCCATCTAGGCCATTTTTACATAGAAAAACAAATTAAAGCAGTGGAGCTTGCAGTAAATGGCCAGAGAGAGCTTTATGATTGGCCCAAAACAAACATCTTACATGAGCGCGTTCTGAATTCGTACATGCTCATTCCGGGAATCTGATTCTTTGTTTGTTAATTTATTGGTAATGTAACGCTAATTTTATTGTCCAGATCTATTAATTTAATCAAATGACTCTATCAAAAACTTTTGCCTGCCAAATCACTTTGTGCCACCAACATTCAGAAAAGATCCTATTTAGGTTTATCGTTTAATTAGTCATTATCTGTTTTAGTAGGGTGCTCACAAGCTTCCACTTTACAACCACTGTATGCTGTTTTGCAGAGAGCACACTTTTTACCCAGCAGTCCAGTCAGCAAAGAGTAAATTTACACAAGGAGGAACAGAACAAAGGGTGCCATTTGGTTTAGCATCTTAAAGGGTGGTCACATTTACTGTTACTCAGCTAATTTTTGTGTCATTTCAGTAGGAAACTGGGAATGTCTCGTGAAGGCGAAAAAATTCCCCAAGCAAATTCTGCAGTGGGTTCACAAGGGTCACTGCGTTGACCGACAAAAAGCTGCTTGGTTTGAAAGTTGCATTACTGTAAACACAGTGTTTGTTTGTTTGTACAAACTACGGGAAGAGTCCAAATTATTTTCTGTGGCAATCAACTGTATGCATGCCAAAAAATTGTTGGAACTTGGTAGTTTAACACATTTGTTTAAGCTCTGTGGAGTATAAGGCACAGATTTGCTTATATGCTAGCACATTCAGAATATCAATGTTTATTAAGCTTCTTAGATTGAATGATGACTTGAAATAGAATGATAGAAAAATGGCTTGTGATTTGCATGTTGGCTGCTGATTAACACCTGTCTCCTCTATCTTTCTTTTTGTCAACCCTCATTCCTTTTTCATGTCCCTACCTCTTTTTTCTTCTATCTTCCTCTTTTCCATCTTCCCTCTATCCTTCCCTTCTCCCAGTTTAACCCCTCCTAAGCAGATGCTTCCGGCCGACCAGATTGGTGGGAGTGATGTGTGAACTAGGTACTTATTTCTTTACTGTCCCCAGTTGCACTTGGATTTGCACTCGGACACCTGCTTTCCAAATAAACATCAAAAGACTGTCACAAATATCTAGTATCAACTTTCTTAGTAGCAGTTTGCTTAGTAAACGGTAAATAAGATTTTGTTTTAAGACCGCAACTCTTTAATGCAATATCTAAAAATCACATTTGAGCATATTGTAAATAAAAGATTGTTCTGAGGGTATTTTTCATATATTGGACATTATCCATGACATTGTTTTGATTTACATTGCGAGAATCACATTTAGTGTAATTTTGGTTTTAATGAAGGCAACCTGACAACCCAGCATTCATTTTGCCAAGCCTTTAAAACATGTCTGACTGGTTATATGTTGGTCAAATGAATGAGGAAATTGTCCACAAAAAAAAAAGTGTGCACACAATTTATCGTTAAAAGATTGTGATCTCGATTCAAACACCCACTCGATATTTTTTACAACGATTTGTTATTTCTATTAAATCTTTGACAAGTAGCCTACTATCACAGCGAACATTGAAATCTGCGTTCTCCCTGCCACAGAGAGCAGTTGTCATGTATCGTTATGAAACCGCTTCTCAGACAGGCTCTTCAACCCCGTATAGTTATTTCTGTGTTAGAATCGTTCAGATTATCACAGAAGTACTCGTATAAAAGTTTATAGATCGATAAACACTGATGTCTACGGTAGAGATCAAAATAGAGTAAATCACCATTTGAAAGTAACTTGATTACATCAGTAGGTGGCGACAAGTGACTGTGTCATTTGAATCATTCATTCAAGAGATTCATTCAAAAACACTGATTCATCCACTAATGGAAAAGGATATGAGTGAGTCGTTGAATCATTCATTCAAACCATTTATGTGTATACATATATATATATATATATATATATATATATATATATATATATATATATATATATATATATATATATATATATATTAGGGCTGGGCAAGTTAACGCGTTATTGTCGCGTTAACGCATTTATTAATTAATGCCGACAATTTTTTTATCGCACGTTAACGCAGTTTTTTTTTATTATTATTTTGAAAGCCCGTTGCTCACTGGCTCTGAATACACATAGGCCAACAGTCAAACCATGATCACAGGAGGGGTGGGATGTTGGTCAGGCAGCAAATAACCCACCCAAACAAGCAGTGGAGAGAGGCAGGTTCTCTCTGGTGAACAGTTAAAGGGTTGCGCTCCGCGAGTGAATGACAGGCGCTCTATGGATAGTACCTATAAACCCTATAGATAATAACTATTTAGATTCTGGAAACTCACTAACAGCGAGCCGAGGATCAGTCTCTCTTCTAATTATTTGTGCTGCGCGTCCTTTATAAAAAGTTATAGACAATTCAACTTCGGTAACGAGTGGGCGCGGGCGCGTGCGTGAGGCGAGCATGACCGCAACAGTTTCACAGGAACGCACCCGCTTGTCGCTGCACCTTGTGCTCGACCACTTCACCTCACTCTTGGCTGATTTATACTTCTGCGTCGGACTTACGCCGAAGACTATACGCTATAGACTACGCGTTGGTTTTCATTTATATCTCTGCGTCGTTGTCCGCGTTGACGCGCAATTACACATGCAGAGGGAGCATGTGAAACCCGGGGAGCGGTTCTAGCAATCACAGCGCTTGCGGTACGCGTAGAATTGACGTTACATTTTTGGAGAGGTGCACGTCAGGGTACGCCGAAGTGTACGCGCACTACACAGCTATGGCGTGAGTATAAAATATAAATTGTTTTTTTACTCTGTTTAATGTAATCTTACGTGGGAAACCATGGCATGACCAAACCTAAGCTACTATAAGTAACGTTGGTCAACTTATATCTGTAGTAGTGATCATGACCTCTGACTACTACATAGACTGTTTCTGCTGCTCCCTGATAAAAGATACCTGTTGATACCTGTTCAGAAAAAAAACAAGAAAACTGGACTCGTTTTAACAAACTAGATAAAAGGTAATGCCCTGGCAGTGGCAAATAGCTTTGTTTAAATATTTGATTTGATTGCATTAATGTTTAAGTTGAGATTTGAGATTACTGTGTAAAGGGAATACTGCTGGTATAAAAGCACCTTATTTGTTTAAAGTTATTGCACTTTTGTGTATATAGCAGTACATTTAAATCAAAAGTGCGCAATACACTACTTTAGAAGTCATTATTCAATTTTGCGCATAACAATGCGATTAATCGCAAGAAAATCATGCGATTAATCGAGATTAAAAATTTTAATCGTTGCCCAGCACTAATATATATATATGTATATACACATGTATGCATGTACGTATGTATGTATGTAGCCTAGGTTACACTTTATTTTAAGGGGGCATTGTTACAGTTTTATTATATATTTAAGTACAGAGTAATATTAAGCAACTACATGTACTTACTATAGGGTTAGGGTAGGATTAGGATTTGGTTGTGGGTTAGTTGCATGTAATTATGCATAATGTACTGTTATTACTACGGTAAGAACATGTAACATATGCAACAAGGACACTGTAAAATAAAGTGTTACCATAGCCTATATATATATATATATATATATATATATATATATATATATATATATATATATATATATATATATAATTCATTCAAATAAATAAAACATTACTAATTGGTCTGAAGCATTTAACATTTTGTAACATATTATTTTGTTTAATTGTTTATTCAGATTTGTGGGAAAATCGTGATCCTCAAAGATCACAATCGTGATTGATAAAATATGTATCATTATTATTATTAATAATATCTATTAAATTTCATATAAATATAAATCTATATCTAATACATATTTATAAAATGTATATTATTAATAAAATATTAAGTACATAACAAATAATTTAATAAGTATAATGTTTATATTATTTTATTTTAATATTTCATGTTTAATGTTCAGTTCATTTTAGATCAGTGAGATCTCATAGTGGTTGTGGCATTACACAAGAAGGAATAGAAGCCAAACGGTTGACAAAATATCTTGTCGTTTGTCATGACCGTTCCTAGTTTGCGTGTAAGAATCTGGCACTGCATGTGTAGCACTGAGGGGGTTTTTGTGAACCCAGATGGCTTCTAGATACCAAGCAGATGTGATCGTCCTGGAGTTCAAGGCTGCTGAGGGATCATGGGCTGTAGGGGGAAGGGTGCAGCCATTGGTGGTGAGCTGACATGTCTAATCACTGTCATTAATAGGGAAGGCCACAAGAAAAGTAAACAGAACTTGACTGTTAACAAAATCAACAACATCCGCTGATAAAGCGTTCTAGCCTTCTCCAGTCACACGCTTTCTTTCATTCGCTTCTGTTTTCCATCCTATCTTGTCATCCCACTTCCCAATCTTTAGTCTTTTCTTCTTTTTTATCATTCTTTACCTCAGCAATTTTTCCAAATCGTGTTTTCCTCATCTTTGTTACTGTAGATGTTTGATCACACATTATTGTTGAATAAATGGTTGTTTGAGTCCAAAACCACAGTAATGTAAGTGTGGGTATTTGAGTATGTTAATACGAGTACATAAACAATTTTTCACTTGATATGTTCTCAGATTTCATTGCTTAAGTTATTTGTCCTGTTCATTCTGCCTTTGACTTTGCAAAGTGTTCCATTTTTATTTGACAAACACAAGATTTAAAAGGGATGATTTTCAGTGAATTAGATTGGTTTATGCCTATGTGGATTGTTTTATTTTGTTGAATGATTGCAGGAAGTCATTCATTAATAGCATTGCTCTGTTTCACCTCAGATGATCTGGCTGGCCAATCAGTGGAGCATGAGTGTGTGCTGACAGGCAGAGCAGCAGCGTTTCTACCCGAGCGTGAGAGGGAGCGGAGGAGAGGAACAGAGCCAGAGGAAGAGGAGGAGGACAAGGCAGAGGAGCAAAGGGGAGGAATGGGTGTTGGTAAAAACACTACCTCCAAATCCATGGAGTCCACCACAGAGCCTGGCAAATATGAAGAGGAGAACAAACACAGTGCACACTTCTATCCCATCCCTGTGAGTGTGTATGTGTATGTGTGTGTGGGTGGGTGTGGAATTGCTAATCATAGGGCTAAAAAACAATAGCTTCAAACCTGTCATTTCAGTGACAGGACAGGGTGTGTGTCAACCACTTGTGTGCATGGTCACGTATACTTTTTTTAAGCAGGTCAGTGTGGTATGCAAAATCCTACTTTAAGGAAGTGCCATTTAAAATCTGTTCTATTTAAAATATATAAAAATCTATATAAAATTCTATTTCAAGTGTCAATAAACTTCCAGGAATGACAAACAACAGATTTACCATTATGGCAGGCATAACTTTTCTTTTGAAGATGCAGACACAAGTCATAAATGTAGTGGAGTTATAAATGCACTAACCATTCAAATGCTTGGGTTCAGTAAGATTTTTAGGGGCGGTTAATACTTTTATTTTTTAGATTTGTTTCAAATAAATGCTGTTCTTTTGAATTATCTATTCATCAAAGTATCCTGAAAAAAGCAGAACAACTGTAACAACAATAATCAATTAAAGCTGCAAGCAGCATTTAGCGGGGTTCAAGCATTTAAGGCCTTTAAGCACAGCATTAAAGACATTAAGTTTTATTTAGCAAGCATGTAACCACTGACATAATAGATGGAAAAGACCATTTACAGCCAAAACAGGCAATTTACCATAGGAAATGCATGGTTTGCAAAGCTTTTTAACAGTTATAGCGCTACCTATGATCCGATCTCCATAAAAGTTTGCATGCTTGTTTTCCATGCTATGTAACATATGCCCACAAATTTTAGTTTTTTTTTTGTATAGGATTTATAGGCTTTTGACTATATTTTGCCATGCCCGTTTCATAAATGACCCTGTTATAGGCAACCAAATGCCAAATTTCAACTTTTTTTTGATAATTATTGATCTAGAGAGTCCAGAGAATTGTCCTAGACTGGTTTGGTTCTGATCGGGCTAAAAACCAGGGACTAGTTCGCAAAAGTAGGTTTTGCACAAAATTCGACATAGCGGAAAATTTGTCCTGCCTAAATCGAAATTGGAGATATACCTGTTGTCCGCCTTGAGCCAAGGATCAAAGTGGCTTGAGTCTAAGTCAAACGTTCTAGGAATTATGAGAGATTTAGTACTTTTGGTTGCTGTAGCGCCACCTATGGGCCAATCGGGGTCATACTCTGATAGGTACTCCCCAAATTGAGGCCTACCATCTGGCCAGGTTTCAAGTCTCTAGCACTTACGGTTTGGTCTGCACGATGCGTTTTACAAATCCTTACAATTACAATAGGGTTTCAGCACTTTGTGCTTGAACCCCTAAAAATGTTTCCTGAGCACCAAATCATCATATTAGAATGATTTCTAAAGGATCATGTGACACTGAAGACTGGAGTGATGATGCTGAAAATTCACCTTTGACATCACAGGAATAAATTACATTTAAAAAAAAAAATTATTTTAAATTGTAATAATATTTTACAGAATTACGTTTTTTCTGTATTTGTATCAAGTAAATGCACCTTAGTGAGTGTAAGAGACTTCTATAAAAAAATTAAAGATCTTAGCAACTTTTGAATGATAGTGTATAGTACTAATACATTTTTAAATACTACAACATTTCAAGTTGTTGTTTAACATTAGTTAATGTATAGACCTTATTCACAGCAGCGCCATATTTGATTTTTAAAGGGAATGAAAGCGAGGTTGTGAGGGAAAGATGTACATCTCTTCCGTGGGTTCTCTACATTCAATGTGTTTTTGGATTGTTCTGCAGACGAAACAATGCAAAAAATCTTTCCAAGAAACTTCAGTAGACAAAAAACCCCAGACAATGAGCTGTGGAAATTATAAGTGATCTAGGAGCTTCATACAAGCTTTTTACCGCGGATGCAATTGAAAACAATTGTTAAGTCTATCCCTCACAGCCTCGCTTTCATACCTGTCATGGCGCTGATCTGAATAAGGTTTATTAAGAGCAAACATGAATTAACAGTGAAGAATAATCTGTAAATTAACATAAACCAAGATTAAATGATTAAAAATTATTTATTAGTGTAATACCAAATGTTAACATATAGAGCCATATTGAAAAATATTACTAATTTAATAGTAACACTTTACAATAAGGTCTCATTTGTTAACAACAGTAGATAATGTATTAACAACATGAACTAACCATGAGCAATACATTTGTTACTGTATTTGTTAATCTTTGTTAACGTTAATTAGTAATAAAAAATACAGCTGTTCATTGTTCATGTTAGTTCACAGTGCATTAACTAATGTTAACAAATACAACTTTTGATTTTAATAATGTATTGTTAAATGCTGAAATTATCATAACCAAATATTAATAAATGCTGTAGAAGTGCAGTTCATTCTTAGTTCATGTTAATGTAGTTAAGTCATGTTAATTAATAAAACCTTATTTTAAAGTGTTATCGATTTAATTATGCAGTTGGTGTTTGTAACAATTTGGACCCTCAACATGTGGGTCTAAACCTCATGTGTGTGTTATCTTATCACTGCAGCAAAGGTTCCTTAACAACCAAAAAAACCTGAACAACTTGAAATAACCAGCTGCTGCTTTTTGATAGTGTTTTTGCTGTTAAACATGCATACTTAAACATTAAAGGGTTAGTTCACCCAAGAATTAAATTTCTATCATAATTACTCACCCTCGTGTCGTTCCAAACCCGTAAGACCTTCTTCAGAACACAAATTAAGATATTTTTGATGAAATCTGAGAGCTTTCTGACCCGCTATAGCAGCAAAGCAATTACCACTTTCAAGGTCAAGAAAGGTAGTAAAGACTTCATTAACATAGTCCATGTGACTACAGTGGTTCAATCTTCTGCGCAGTCTTTGACGCTGTTCACGTGAGCACCATGACACATGCGTGTGATGCTGACACAGGATCCGGCCAATACTGAGACGGCGTTCTGGCGTAGAACCCGGAAACGCTGCACTGTGTTTACAACATGAACACTGTCAGAGAGTGACACGGGAGAGAAGAAATCGTTGAATAAAGTCATTATTTTGGGGGGGGGGTTTGCACACAAAAAGTTTTCTCGTCGCTTCATAACATTAAGGTCCTTGAAAGTGGTAATGGCTTTGCAGTCTATGGGGTGTCAGAAAAAAAAAGTCTTAGTTTGTGTTCCGAAGATGAACGAAGGTCGGGTTTGGAACTACATAAGGGTGAGTTATTAATGACATAAATGTCATTTTTGCGTGAACCATTTAAAGCAGCACTATGCAGTTTTTTTTTAGCTTAACTGAACAGCTTCGGAGTTATTGGAATGGTTATATGACTCTTTTCGGGTTGAATGGTGGTTGTCTCGTCCTTCCACAGAAGTGTCCCTTTATCAGTCGGTCCACTATGGTCTGTGCTCTGTAACTTTATCTGTTCACTCATTATGAAGACATTCAAGTCTTGAGTTTCCCTTAGTCATGCCCACCACTCCCTTAAAGACAATTACATAGCAAACACTCTCTTATAACATTTATGCGGATTATATCATTCTTTTGTTTTTGTTTTGTTATATCGTTCTCAATTGTTGATTAATTATTAGGGACTCGTGTTCTTTTCTGATACTCTAGTCTTTTTTATATCTCTGTATCTAATTATTGTTTGAAAGACTAAAGGTTGTTTGTGTAGTCATGAATCTTCTGTCTAGTATGATGTCAGGAAGAACCACCAAAAAACCTTGTACAGCTAAACCATCATTGTTTTGGTGAACTCTTCCCTACATGAGTGTGATCACTTATCTGCATAACCCTTTCTCTGAAATGTGTGTGTGAAATTGCCCTTGTGGACTTCAGTGGGCTGATAAGTCTCGTCAGTGTCGGGGTTTAATGTCAAAAGGTCGTAAGGTAAAACTAATGTGCTTGACACTGAAACCCTGGTATTTGAATTTGGCAAAGAGAACCAAAGCAAAGCTTCTGGAATCGTAACCCTTCGTGTGCCAAGCTAAACTACATATTGTCTGATTCTTACAGATACGTCCACATCCATTTTTATCTTTTGTGATGATAGAAAAGTTTGCTAGTAGGGTCAATCATTTTCCTTGTTTTGTTGCTTGGTAAATATTAGGGCTGGGTAAAAAAACCATCTATTTCTCGATTTTAATCGATTCTCATTTTCACGAATCGATATCGATTCTTAAATCCCAAGAATCGATTAGGCTAGTCATCCTGTTTTCAGTTGATGAATGAATGGAACATTGTAGTCCGTATCCCATCCACTAAACGCAATAATCTTTGTGTTTTGTTACTATTGATCAAGAGAAGCAGCAGCACATGATCTTCTCTTCCGCCTTAATACCAGTTACATTGCGAAATAAACATGAATGAGCATCTGAAAGTGTGTTAAACATCGAAATCCGTATCATGTTACATGGAATCGCTCAATCAGTGTTTCAACCGTGGAAAGACGTCAGTGAAACATCTTGTAAACAATGTCATATAACATCACATTTATATCAGAAAGGGTTTTTCATATAACTTTAATATTATAAAAATAAATAAAAGTGTAATTTAAGTGTTTGTATACAAATCAGTTAATTTTTACCTTCAATATTATAGTAGGCTAATGAAAGCCTAGTAGGCTACAACTGACTCCCATAGTTTACAGCATTAGTTTTGTTTTGTTTTCCGTGAGAAAATTTGCCATGTATTGTAGCCTACCTGATATCCAAAATAATCAATATTGAATCGAATCGAATCGCAAGTTTGTGAATCGAAATCGAATTGTGAAATTTGGGTCAATACCCAGCCCTAGTAAATATGTGATCTTTGCAAATATCTCTGTATTTGACAGGTGGTTAACGGTGCCGTGCAAACCCCTGGAGATCAAGACGCAGAGGACACACAGCTCATGGCCATTTACGCGAAAGACAGTCAGACTGAAGACAAGGTGAGTTTTTTTTTGGTGATGCTATTGGTGTAGAAATGACACACTTCACCTTGAATCAAGGGGCTACTCGTACCAGTCTTGCCTATCCACTCTGTATTAAGCCCTGTTCGGTAATAGCTCAGTCATTATGACTCGGCACTTTTCCCCCACAGACGGATGAGGGATTTGGGAGGTCACAACATTGCAGTGGAATTTCCTCATTGTTTGCCTTCAGTACAGCAATGCTGATGCAACACATTGGGTTTCTGACTTTTTCTCTGGTTCTGTGTTGCAAGTAATATCTGTCAGAAATTAGAATTATTTGACTGGTAATCCAGATTTTCATTGTCAAAAAAACTATATTGTCTTCAAAACAAAGATTATGTAGCAAGGAAAAGCTGAAGGCTAATCTTACTGCTTTGAAAAATGTTCAAAGACAGACAAGAATTTGATGGCTGTACTGTATCTTTGCTTTGTGGTTTAATTAGTTAAATTGTTAAAACTAGTTTTCAGTAATAGTACATATTTTTCCATTACAGCTCATTTTAACATGTAACAGAATAACTCTGATAGTAATGTCTTCTTTCAATTTGCAAGATTAGAACTGAGTTTATTAAGCAGTTTGTTCATTTCAGGATAATTTCATATAGTGTCACTGATCTCCCTCTGATGCCATTTGAATTGCCGGCAATTTCGGTGTGTGTGGTGGTGTGTGTGCGCTCTGATGCCATTTATAGTGTACAGCTTTCACTCAGCTTCTCTGTAATAGGGATAGGTTACCATAGGGACGTCCCATAGCCTAACTCCCATGTGTCTTGTGTTTCCTCTCCCCATCAGTGCTCCATGTCAGAGACTGTGGACAGTGCAGACAGCACAGATGCCAGGAGAATGGACATGATATACACCATAGAGGACACACCACCTTGGTACCTGTGTGTGTTCCTGGGTTTACAGGTACAAACGCATACACGCCCACTGTGATGAGCCCTAGACATTTAATATGTTCATTTACCAGCTATGACTCAACTATAGTAGTGAACTATAGCAGTGACTGTAAAGTTTAGACTTTAAAAAAGTGGCCCTCAAATTTTCAGCAGTGAAATTAGACTTTACAGCAGTGACCCTCGACTTTACAGTGGTGACCCTCGACATTACAGCAGTAAAACTAGACTTTACAGCAGTGACCCTCAGCCCTTGACTTTACAGTTGTGACCTTTGACCTTACAGCAGTGAAACTAGACTTTACAGCAGTGACCCTCAGCCCTTGACTTTACAGTGGTGACCCTTGACCTTACAGTAGTGACCCTCGACATAACAGCAGTGAAACTAGACTTTACAGCAGTGACCCTTGACTTTTTAGCAGTGTCCCTTAACTTTACAGCAGTGAAACTAGATTTTGAATCTGTGACCCTAGACTGTTAGCAGTGACCCTTGAATTTGAAGAAGTGACCCTCAACGTTACAGCAAGGACATCTAGCGTTGACCTTCGACTTTACAGCAGTGAAACTAGACTTTGAAGCAGTGAGTCTTGATTTTACAGCAGTGACATCTAGACTTTTAGCAGTGACCCACAACTTTACAGCAGTGACCCTAGACTTTACAGCAGTGACCCACAACTTCACAGCAATGACCCATGACTTTTGAAGAAGTGACTCGACTTTCATCAGTGAAACCTAGACTTTAGAACAGTCACGCGCAACTTGAAAGCAGTGACCCTTGACTTTACAGCAGTGACCCTACATTTACTGCAGTTACTCTAGGCTTGTGTAAGATTTGATGTTCTCTATTACAGAGATAAAGAGCTAGATATTCTTTTCTTTCCACATCATTTCTCCTCAGCACTACCTTACCTGTTTCAGTGGAACTATCGCTGTGCCCTTCCTGCTTGCTGAAGCCATGTGTGTGGGTCATGACCAATGGGCAACCAGTCAGCTGATTGGCACCATTTTCTTTTGCGTGGGCATCACCACCCTGTTGCAGACTACCTTTGGCTGCCGGTAAGTGTGAGTTTGGAACATGTTCTAACAGCTAAACCTTTCTTTAACAGACACATTGAGCAATGGGGTTACAATGGGGAACAAAGGTTAAAATCTGGCCTGTGTGGTGAATCCCATGCACTGCTCCACTGTCTGTGGAGTTTACCCAACTCAACTAACAAGCACAACAGTTAACATGTTACTTCATATAAATATATTTTATATGCATATGCAGTGGTTAAAGTGGGATTTTGTAGGTGGGGGAACCCTCAAATTTTGTGTAGCTGCAACAGGGAAAAATGACTCACCGTGGGACAACATATTGAGTATCGTGGTATAGCAATACTTTTTGGGACAAGAGTGTCACTGTGGCACCACATTTCACAATACTTATTTACTTGATATTTTAATGGTTTTATTTTGGTCCATCAACACTGATATGATGACGATACTATGTTAAAATTGCTGAACACTGGGCCAAAAATTGAGCCCTGGCACTGTAGCCACACCAGCCCACATTACCCCCCACAGCCATGTGCATTTAGGGCCACATCCACACGAAGCCAGAGTTTTCCCTATCCAATGTTTTTTTTCCCTTGTTCTAAAAAAAAATCCGTAAACACGGCGGCGTCTCAAGAAATATCTGCGTACACACGAAACCACTGAAACCGACTCAAACCGATGTAGTATACATGCCAGACCAGTACGAGGCTCTGTAATTCTGACACAGATACACTAAAAACAGAGAAGAAGACTTGCGCATAAACCTTGCGCGCTGTATACAATAATATTAGGAACAGTAGCTTCTTTTTTTTTCTTTCTTTTTAACCAAGAACTTTATTGAACAATATGAAAAACCATAAATGGCCTGGTACAAAATAGGAATGAGTCACTATATTCGATTAGTTAGCAGACGCATAAAGTTTGCCACAAAGAACCGGCAAATAGCCTAATCATTATGAATGTGTCAAATATAGCAAGGAGACATTTTAATTATTTATTAATAAACTAGTGTTTTCTGTGACGATGCTGACTCGCCACCTTCACAGTATTGTGAAGGTGCTTATAGAGATAAATGCACACTTCATATGGATTATTAGAGTTGTCTGTTACTTTTCGTTTTGAATTGTTTTGTTTAAAAGTAGACATTTCAAGCTTAGATATATTTCTGAGTTTCTGTTCATTTATGAGACAAGCTCCAGTTCACGTGGGATGCAAGTTATATCGCGTTGGCGCCTCCGTGTCCTGATGGCTATTGTCTGCTATATTTGCTTCTTATTTATTAAATCCAGGCAATTGGTTGATGAAACATTGATTAAAATTAAGATACAATTTATACAAAACGAAATTCACTTTAAAGAAAGGCTTTATATAAAACAAAACTTAATGAAGTGGTCAAAATGATGTGTCTCGATATTGCGCATCTTATGATTAGGCTACTCACGCTGTTCACTTTTCATATAATCAACATATATGAAATGGAAAAAAATAACATATTATTTAAATATAAATATGAAACTAACTTTTCTTTAATGGCTACAACATGTAGGCCTACAGTACAGAGAAATTTAATGTCGGAGCGAACGCCGTGTTACCGGTGAGCATGAGGGGGCAGAGGTGCGTTTTTTGAATAATAATCAAATAATTCCCAGCGATTGTCGAATATTATATTTGCTTGAAATGCCCATCCCTACAAAATACGAAATGTCTTAATCAGACAAAATACAAGCATCATAGCATAAGAAAGAAATATAAACAAATAAAGAGAGTTAGAAATAAAATAAAAATACATTAAAGTAGGCCTAAATAATAAATAAAGAAATAAAAGAGGCTCAGTAGCTTCTGAAGCATGAACTCAAGCAAGTAGTCGCAGTTGTTGTTGCTGTTAGCCTACTGATTTAGCGCGTCTGACTAGTCGACACGTGGGGTGATGACATCATTGTTTCACAAAATATACGGATTGGCCGTACACATGATGACGCAAGGGTGTCGTTTTCAGATTTATCCACCCTGGGACCCGGTTTAAAAAAAAAAGCGCTTTCAGTCTCCCAAAACGCCGGATCCGTCTGGAAAAAACGCCGATCCGATAAAAAATTTGTACGTAGGCTATACAGCTAAACGCGTCTCCGTGTGGACAGGGCCTAGATGTGAGGTAGTTAGGGGGGTTAGGGGACATGCTACCCTGAGAAAATTTTTATTTCTCTGACCTACATTTGTGCAATTTAAGACTTTTGAAGGCCAAAAAATGGATAATAAATAGCTTTAAAACCATGTCAGTGTGCATTAGATTATTTGTCAATACATGATCTCTCATCTCAATCTTTCTTTTTCTCTCAGTCTCCTTATCCTGCCGTATTTCTTCCCCTCCTAAAGCTGAACTTTGACTGAGTCTTTTCATTTTCGTCTGTCAGTGAAAAAAAAAAAGTAAACATAGGCTCAACTGATGAGTTTTATGAATAATTTTCTTAGATAAGTTAATTTACTCAAGGCTACCAGATCAGTATTGCCAATAGGAACCTTCTACAAGCTTTGGAATTTGAAAAGTAATTTTAAATAATACAAATTATAGGCTACGTTTAACGTAGTTAGTGTAATTGCCAGACATTCCCTTAGGCATGCGTTGTGGAAACGCGTCAAAGCATTCTCAGGTATAAATATGCAGCATTAATGCACGGTGATTTTGAACGAATATTTAATGTCGATAATGGTTGCATATGTTAAAACTAATCCTGCTATTGATATCTTTGTAAGACTGCCGACCCTATAACAGTGGCAAGGGAAAACAATGTCCGGCGAAATATCGAACATTAAACTTTACTGCGCTCAACCACCGTGAGTGCATTTCACGCATTTATAATCACTCTCGTTCAGCGGGGAGGAATGAAGGTTGGTCGGCCAGCCGGTCCATCTCGGGACCAGCGAGATTCGTTGAGATTAATGCATCTATTTATTTAATAATTTATCTGAGGTGCCGGCCCACTTTAACCCCTTTGTATATGTGTGATTGAAACATGAAAGTTTTCAGTAAATTGTTCGTGTTTGTTGTACAAACAGTATTGTGTTTTGTATGTGGGTGGTTTTATTGATTATTTTCAGGATGTTAGATTCAGGCTTAGTTTACAAGCACACTTTTGCTCAGCAAGTAATGAATCTTCTGCTTAACTCTATTTTTGTTAAATATGCTAGAGAAGATGATAACATACTGTAGAATAGGCTAGCGTAGTCGGTATTACTGATGTTACACGGTGTTCGGCTATACACTGATTTCGTTTAGCTTTTTTATAGAAATAAAAACCATTTGGTCAGATTTCACTCATCACATGACAAGAGTAAGGAAAGATGATTTGGAGGTTTTGGTGCACAACAGATCCTGAGCATCATTGACTAATATATTTTCTTATACAGTAAGGGCTCATGTGATGGATCTGCCATGAGCTTTAGCAAATAAAAAAAAAATAAAAAAATTGTCCATCGCCACAACAGGGACCAAAGTGGTCTTCAATTGTGACAGTCTTTAATGAATCTTGCTTACGCAAGAAAAAAAGTGATCAAGCCTCATTAGAGAGGAAAAAGGCAAAAATTGTAACAGTTAAAATAATATCAAAAAATGATAAAGCTCAGGGTTCCCGCGGATCCTTAAAGTCTTAAATTAGATTTTTAAAATTTAAGGCCATAAAAAGTCTTATAAAGTCGTATTTTTACTTATGAAAGGTCTTAAATTTTAGATGACACTTCGACTTAGACATATCTAAATGTTTTCCAAATTAAAACTAATTAGCGTAGTATTATTTTGTATTATTCTATCTTTGTGGATTTGCTCGTTCACGTGACAATTCGCATCACATTCGCGGCAGAAAAACGTCTTTCTCCTGCACGCGAGAGAGGAGAGAAGAAGAAAGTTGGCAAATGTCAGTTTAGTTGTAAGTTCATTCTTTATGTCCGTAGGGGTGTGCGATGTGTATTGTCTATTATGACATTGAAATCATTGTTTTAACGATGTATGAGGCACTGTGAGCAGACATCGCATTTGTCTCACATTAATTAATCATTTCTGTCACTGCTGTGAACTGACCACTGCATAGAATTTGTAAAATATGAATATCTTCGTGAGTCTGCGGTCAACAACAGGCCTAAACCAGCCATGGCACCAGCACAAAAACACAATCAGTAAAATATCATCTAATTATTATCAACAAAACGTTGTAAATATCGAGATATATTTTTGTCAATATTGCACACCCCAATGTATGGTATTAATTTAGATTTCTTCAGGTCTTAAAAAGGTCTTAAAAAGCCTTAAATTTGGCTTTAAAAAGTGTGCAGGAACCCTGAAAGCTACATCACAGGATATAGTCAGTATTCAAAAAGGACATAATTGAGCTTAAGCATCTCAAACTGACAGAGGACCAAAATCAGCACCACTTTTCCAGGGTACAATAAGTAACAATACTCTTAAGCCCAATTTATACTTCTGCGTCGAACTCACGCCGTAGCTACGTCGTAGGCTGCGCGTACCCTTCGGCGTACCCTGACGTGCACCTCTCCAAAAATGTAACAACGCGTCAATTCTACGCGGATGCAAGCGCTGTGATTGGTCTGCTAGAACCGCTCCCTCGGGTTTCACATGCTCCCTCTGCATGTGTAATTGCACGTCAACGTGGACAACGACGCAGAAGTATAAATGAAACCAACGCGTAATCTATAGCGTAGAGGTTCCGGCATAGGTCCGACGCAGAAGTATAAATCAGCCTTTACTAGACAAGACATACACTGAATTTATAGGAGGTGGCCAGCACCATGAAAACAAATAAGATTCGCAAACAAATTCTCACAACAGTAACAACAAAAACCCTGGAATGAACACAGTACATTTAACTAAATTAAGAGCCATGGATACATTTTAGTTAATGCGAAAATAATTCCATTAACCAAAAGTCACATTGATCAGGACATCACATTTTCCTGTGTCCCCTCTAATACATCAAAGTTGGTACATTCTCACTTTAGAATTCCCATAAAAACAGATCAACTTCATGTTTGAATCTGTCACTAGGCTGGTCCATTCCAACAACCAACCAGGTACTAAACATTTTAAAGTCATCTTAATTACAAAATGAACTTTAACAATTTTAGCTGTTTTTACAAATCACATTTTAGCCAAAGAGGAATTTTAACTGGTTTTAATGTTTTAACCATCAGCTAAATAACTAAGCCTGTGCACTGATTTCGTACAATGACAAATAAAGATCTTAAACCAAACCAATATAGTAATGTCAATTTCAATACCTATTGATAGCGGCTCCCTGATGCCCACAATACCGGTGTTGTCACAAGTTAATTTACCAGTGTGATCCCTACTGTAGAACAGTCTGACCACACTCAAGACGTCAGTGGAGAGTCTCAGCTTTCACACTGGCCTGTCATCCGAATTGTCATCGTAAAACTGCCTGTTTACAACGTAAGCACATTATTAGCACGTTGCAATGTACATAATGTCTTGTTCTTGTGGGTTGGGTAGGCAAGTCAGAACGATGGCACAAACGTCATGACCTGACAAAGGTGAACTTGGAATTTACAGTCTTTAATGCTGTAATTTTGTTTTTTCTGTGTATGTCTGGGCATGCATTATGACATGTTATCTCATGATATAATCCTACTCTTAAATACAGTAGAGCTGGCTGATGTGGCTAAAAAATCTAGATGTTTTTTTTTGTCTTTTGACAGTTCAATATGCATTTCCATAATATATGTAAAGGGAAAAAAAAAACAATTTCGAGTCTCTTTTTTATTCCTCTTTTTACTATATTGTTGTTTCGTTCAATGCTCTGCACTTTGTTTTTTTCCCCTGTTGTTCCTCCACCTTACATTCTGTAAATTTGATCTCTCTGTCTTTATTTCCCTTCCTTTTCCCTGTCTTTCTTCTCCCTCCTGCTGAAAGTGAAGTGACCCAGTAACCTAGATTTGGAAATATTTCACTCAGTTCTGTGAAGAGGAAGGGCGTTCCTGTTGTGTAAAGGGTTTTTTTTTTCACTCGCTTTGATTTAGCTCAAATCCAGCCTAAGACACAAACTCTTACAAGGTGCGTAGAGCGTGCGTGCACTCTTAAAGAAATTGGCTCGGTTCAATTTTAGCTGTGGTCATCTGTGGATCTTTCAGGGTCTTTAATCACTCAGTAATGAAGGCCTCTAGCACTTTATAGAGCTACAATTCAGGCAGCAAACTGGTTCTGTTTAGTGTGGCTTGAGAATGAGAAAGGGACACAATGTGAGAGATTTAAATCTGTGTTCCAAGCTGAAATTGGGTGGACTTCTGTTCTGTTCCTTCTCTTACATTTCCAAAGCCTATAGGCCTATGGTTTGCTATTAAATTTGTTTCTAAATGTACACATGTATTATTTTCATGTTTTGGCCAATACATGCCCAATATTAAAATTGTATCATTCTAATTTGAAATTGACAGTCATATCCAATATCGCATCATACTGATAGATAATTTGCACACAAAAAAAATCTCCAATATTGACCAATAACTGTTGTAGCATTAATTATAAAGACTTTTATAATGTCACATCACACTAAATTTTTTATTTCACATAAAGGCTGTTTTTTTTAACCTTCTAGTCATCAAAGAATCCTAAAAAACAATATTAAGCCGAACAACTGTTTTCTAAATGAATGATAAGAATAAATGTTTCTTGATAATCAAATCAGCATATTAAAATGATTTCTGAAGGATCATGTGACACTGAAGACTGGAGTAATGATGCTGAAAATTCAGCTTTGCATTGAAAAAATATTAAAATATAAAATGTTTTTTTTTTATAGCATTTAACATTTGAGTAATACGTAATCAATAATAATTCACAATAGGACTGTTTTTACTGCATAAATGCAGCCTTGGTGAGCATAAGAGATTTATAACAAATCATAACAACCCCAAACATTTTAACGGTTATTATAAATATTAAACAGAAACATGATTCAATAAATGTGCTCAAAAAGCCTCAAAAGCCAACAGCTACATCAGGAAGCCTCTCCAGCGTTGGCCTGTTTGGGAAGCCATGTGGAAGATCCCCCAAGCCAGGCTGAGTTTCCTCATAAGTTCCACCTACGACACCGTCCCAACCCCCAGCAACCTCGGCCTGTGGTGTAGCTCAGAGGAGAGCTGCCAACTTTGCAATGCCCCAAATTCGAGCCTGCAGCACATCCTGTCAAGCTGCAAAACAGCGCTAACCCAGGGTCGGTACAGGTGGCGCCATGACCGAGTCCTGCGGAAGCTGGCAGAGATCCTGGAGGTACGCAGGGCGGAATCAGCCAGGGAGCGCCTACCACCGACATCAAGGCGGCCGATCCACTTCGTCAGAGAGGGAGGAGTGGCCCCTAGCATCACGCAGCCACAGAGATCAGCCCTGGCAGGCAGTTGTGAGTGGACCTCGATCGGCAGCTCAGGTTTCCAGCGGAAATCACCACAACCAACCTTCGACCGAACATCATTCTCTGGTCTGCCACAGCCCGGGCAGTAATTTTGGTAGAGCTCACTGTCCCGTGGGAGGGAGGAATGGAGGCAGCCTTTGAGAGGAGAAAAGGTCGGTACCTTGACCTCACAGTCGAATGCAGAGAGGCTGTAGGGGGTTCGTGGGAGCATCCACCCAGCGCTTCCTGAAGAGCATGGGAGTCACCAGCCCCAAACTCAGAAAGGCACTGAAAGACCTGGCCGAGCAAGGAAGCTTTTGGCTTTGTTTAAGAAGGAAGGACCAGGCGTGGGGAAAGCAAGGGTCCTAGGGTCAGCTGCAGGGGGCTGAAGGACGTCCCTGCCGTTGCTCCACCACCGTGAGATGTTCCGGGATTAATGGAGCGGAACACCAATGAAGGGTGGCTCCCGGCTGATGACCCTGCAGCTACTCGCAATGGCACCGTCAGAGGTGCGGCAAGCAGAAATGCTCAGCAAGCAGTCGCTTGCCTGTGCTACCATCTGCTGACAAAATTCAGTTTCTTACTTATTTTGTATATTCATATAATTTGCAAACCATTAGACACTGGGTAGATCAATGTGGAATGTCCAGCACCTCCATTGCCCTTATGTGGCCTCACCTCTGATTTGAATAAGGATTGTTAAAACAAACGAGTACATGCTGGTCCCTTATAAAATAAGCAGTGCTTTGGATCTGTTTAAGCCCGCACCAAAATATAAAGCATCAATCACAGCAATTCAGGAAGGTGTTATTTCCTCCGTAAGTTACCACTGTTGATGTTTTGCTGCTGTAATTCACTTTAATGTAATTTATGACGCAATACAGTTTCATGTGACATAAAACCCCAACAGGGAAGCATGAATGACAGTGACAGTGTACGTGCATTAGGAATCTGGAACAGACACAGTCTATATTGCAGGATGGGGAGGGTGAGTATCTGTAGAGGTCTGATCCTTTAGGCTGTTCATGTCATAAAGACATTTAGACGTGGCCTGTTCTGTGTCTTGCACTCGATGTTCTTTAGTGGCCACTTAGCCCCATGTGTAAGAGGGCCGTCTGATGTGTTTCTTGCGCATTTGATCCCTCTGTTCTGACGTCACTTGCTCGTGGCACATGCTGTCTCCAGGGAAACCAGAGCAATTGACCAAAAAAAAGGGAAATGAGAGGAAGATAAGAGTGGAGAGGACTGGGCAAGTGTTGCCGTCAAACCTGTGTGCTGAGTCACTGTGTGCGAGCGGTCTTTATGTTCTGCCTCTATATTTACTTGTATATTTCCATATAGTGTGTTTTTGTGCCTGAGGTAATGGGTTATTATCATTAAATAAAAAAAAAAAACATTCAGACAAAAATAAACTAACTCAAATATAATACAAAAAAGAACCTTAAACTTACTTTATTTTAGCTAGTTGCCAAGGTAAAATTTATAAACAATTTAGTTTAGTGCTAAAATCATTCAAATAAGTAAATAAAAACTGTATACACGTTTAAAAAAGACAAAAACACAACAAAATACTGAAACTTAAACTAAAATCAATATAAAACAGAAAATATGAAATCTAATTTAGAATCTTAACTCTGCACTACTGATACCTGATACATGTTACATCTGATTAAATGCTTTAATCATAAAGAATAGATTGTTGACCTTAAACATTCTCTATTTATGTGGACACACATAATGTAAACCTTTTTAAATATAATCTGTATTGTATTAAATTAGCTTTTTGTAAAACATGTTTTTTATTTAAGTTGCCATGATTATTATCATGGTTGCACAACATTTTACTTTAGTGTTCGTAAGTAAAGAATGAGAGCGAGAGTTTGGCCTTGTTTTGCAGACTTCGAAGCTACATCAGTAACGGTATGGGAAGTGTGTGTGTGGAGACATCTAGTGGTTCGAGCACTAAATGTTTCACTCATGAGCATTACAATGAATATGTATCAATTCACAAACTAATTTATCTGCTGACTTTAGTTATTACACTAGTTTTCTAAATGTTTCTAAATTTTCTAAAAAGTAATTTTGCTGTATTTTGCATATTTGTATTAAATATCATATAAATAGTATCGTATACTTGTTAAATATTAATAAATTATTATTTATTTGTATTTGGATAATATTTATTTTGAAATTATCAGGGGATTTGCCAGTGTCATGTTAGTGGCATAAATCTTTGAAAATATTGTTTGAGTTGCTTCATAGCAAGTTAACTAGATATCCACAAGCAGATCTGTATATAAACTATATGCACAAAAGTATTGGGACACACCTCTTAATGATTAAATTCATATTTTTTTGTCAGAGCCATTGCCACAGGTGTATAAAATCAAGCACTTATCCATGCACACTACACTGTAAAAAAATATATGATCAATAAGTTATGACAACATATGTTTTTACATCACCTCAACTCATCAAAATAAGTTAAGCAATTTTCTACTTTTTTATGAGATATACAAGATTCAACTAATTGTTCAGTCAGTTTAATGTAATTTAAGTTGAAATGACTTAAATTTTTAAGGACAATCAACTTGGATGTTTAAGGCAGCAACTTTTTTATAGTGTGCTTTTACAAACATTTGTGGGGGAAAATGGGTCGTTCTGAAGAGCTAAGTAAATTCAAGCGTGGTACTGTGATAGGGTGCCAGTTCACGAAATTTTATCCCATATTACACGGTCAACTGTAAATAGTATTGTTGGAAAGTGTTTAGGAACAATAGCTGAAGAGTTCCAAACTGTTTTGTTCTGGAATTGGCGGATTATCATTGATTCAGGGGAGTGACCTCATGATGGGGTTAAAAGCTTTTCTTGTCAGCCACACATAATATATGCCAAGGTTTTTAGTAATAGCAGATTTTTCCAAGAAAAGTTTTCCACAAAAGTGTTGTTGTTGTTGTTGCTGTTGTTGTTGTTGTTAAGGGTATGTGTTCTTGTGATTGATTATTGCGTTGTTGTGTGTGTTTTGCCTCCAGGCTTCCATTGTTCCAAGCTAGTGCTTTTGCATTTCTCGCCCCATCAAGAGCCATCCTTTCACTGGAAAAGTGGAAATGTAACGCAACAGGTACGTCACACACATGGGTTCCCGCTTGCATTAAAAAGTCTTGCCCCATGTCTTAATATTGCCCCTTTATGAAAAAGTCGATTTCAGAATATTAAAGGAGAATTCTCTTCAGCATTCAGCTGTCCAAGACAGGTCTAAACCTGCTCAAAAACACACGCTTTATTTTAAGGTGTCGTTATTGCAGTGTAATTATATATTTAAGTACTGAGTAATATTAATGAACTACATGTACTTACTATAGGGTTAGGGTAGGATTAGGATTTGTTTGAGGGTTAGTTGCATGCAATTATGCATAATTTACTGTTATTGCTATGGTAAGTACATGTAATTATGTAACAAGGACACTGTAAAATAGTGTTACCAAAATATATTCTAATTATTATTATTATTGACAAAATATCCCCCCCAAGAGATCATTTTTGTCAACCCCAAGCGTAAAGTATTCTTTTTTTATTTATTTTTTACTTAAAAAGGTCTTAAAAAGCCTTAAATTTGCAGCAACCCTGCACACACTCATGTACTTTCTCAGTCCGTAATCGGATTGTCATGTTTCTCTACAGGTTTTGCTGTATTAAATGCCACAGAGCTGCCACACACAGAAGACATCTGGTACCCCAGGATACGAGAGGTGTGTTGAAACAAAGAGACTGAAAGAGATGAAAACAGAAGTATTTAATGAGGAACGTAAAACTGATAGAGGAACTGGTGTGAAACTAATGAAATAAAGTGGAAAGTTAAGGTCTATAGTGGGTTTTAACAGGATTGCTCCATGGGATTGTGGGACCCTAGGTGCTATCATGAATGAATGAATGAGGCATTTATATTGCACATTTGCTATGTACTGCTGTACACCCAAAGCGCTTTACAATCATATCAGGGGATCTATCCTCAACCACCACCAGTGTGCAGTATGCACTTGGATGATGCGACAACAGCCAAAGAACAACGGCCCCAGTGCGCTCAACACACACCAGCTATAGCTAGAGAGGAGAGAGAATGATAGAGCCAATTGAGCTGATGGGGATTATTAGGAGGCCATGATTGATAAGGGCTAATGTAGGGAATGTGGCCAGGACACTGGGGTTACACCCCTACTCTTTACGAGAAGTGTCATGGGTTTTTTAATGACCACAGAGAGTCAGGACCTCGATTTAACGTCTAATCCGAAGGCCTGTGCTTGTTACAGTATAGTGTCCCATCACTATACTGAGGCGTTAGGACCCACACAGACCACAGGGTGAGCACCCCATGCTGGCTTCACTAAAACCCTCTTCCAGCAGCAACCTAGTTTTCTCAGGAGGTCTCCCATCCAGGTACTGACCAGGCTCAGCCCTTCAGTGGGCAACCAGTCTTGGGCTACAGGGTGATATGGCTGTGGCGTGATCATGAGCATGGTTATAATGTAAAAAATTCTCATAACATCTATAGGACCACTATCACTGCAAACATTACTAAAAACTGGATAGTTAACCAATAGCATGGCCGAACCCAGAGTTTCCCAGCAGAACATTACCCAGAGCATCGTGATGTAAAATAAACTCACCGGACAAGGCGAACTTCTTCCACTGCTCTAAGATCCAGTTCCGATGCTCTGGTGCCCATTGAAGGCACTTTTGACGGCGGACAGGGCTCATCATAGTGTGATACACTGTGTGTTTTAACACATTCCTCCCATAACCATCATTATCGTTGGCTCGGACCAGACGGGAAAGCCTTCATTGCCCTTGCATGGATGAGCCTTGTGCGCCCAACACCCTGTCGCCGGTTTGTAGGTTGTCCTTTCTCAGACCACACTGACTGGAAGTAACCCACAAGCCTTGCCCTTTCAGAGATACTCTGACCCAGTCGCCTTGCCATAACAATCTGGCCCTGGTCTCTTATGCTCACCAAGACTACATTGATTTGATCTATACAATGAAAGCAGTAATATTGTGAAAGAAAACGATTTAAAATAACACTACTATTTTCCCATGACCCTACAGAGGATGGATGGATGGATGGATGGATGGATGGATGGATGGATGGATGGATGTTAGCAATGTTGAAAACAGTTGTGCTCCTCAATATTTTTTGTGAGAATTTTTTTTTTATTAATAAAGTTCAGAAGAACAGCATTTATTTGAAATAGAAATTTCTGTAAATGAAGATATACTGTCACTAGTATATACAATTATATAATAATGTGCATATATAACTTGCAATAAAATGTAATTAACGCACAAATAAGAGAAATAACTGTAGACCCAGACCTTCTTTTGAAGTAATGCAGTGATAAGTGTTCAAATACTCTATAAATATTGCTTCTAAGGGATGAATGCTACATGTTTCTTTGTCTGTCTTTAAAGAGACTTGTGTAAACTGATTTAATATTGATTTTGGTCTAAACCGTGGCAGACATGAAGATTAAGCAACTTGAGCTGAATTCGATTGAATAGAGCATTACGCTGTCTAGAGGATTGTCAATGTCACTTTTCTAACTTAATGGCTTTTAACCTTTACCACTTTTATTGTAAATTCCTCTTTTTCTTCGTTTGGTTCTTTTAGATTGTTTGTATGATTAGATTTACTCACTAACTCTTTCTCTCTCCCTCTCTGTAGATCCAGGGTGCTATAATAGTCTCGTCCCTAATCGAGGTGGTCATAGGGGCCTTAGGTTTGCCAGGTGTCCTGTTGAAGTACATCGGGCCGCTCACCATCACACCTACTGTCACTCTCATCGGACTCTCAGGCTTCCAGGCTGCTGGAGAGAGGGCAGGCAAACACTGGGGCATTGCCATGCTGTGAGTACGGCTTGCACACAAACACGTTTGGCTGTGTATGTAACCAATCTTTGGCTCTGTGGACTCTGCGTGTAAACTCTCTCTCCGCTCTTTTAAACAGAACCATCTTCCTGGTGCTGCTGTTCTCTCAGTACGCTCGTAACATCCAGTTGCCGCTCCCCATCTACAAATCTAAAAAAGGCTGGACGTCTTACCGTTTCCAGCTGTTCAAGATGTTCCCAGTGAGTTTCTCCACATTAATCCAAGATAAGAAAGCTCATAAAGATGTAGAGAATATATACACAGTACCTGTCAAAAGTTTAAACATTATGATTTTTTGTTTAGAAACATTTAAAAATTGTTTTCCATTTTAATATACTATGTAATTTATTCTTGTGATGCAAAGCTGGATTTTCAGCACCACTACTTCACATGATCCTTCAGAAATCAGTCTAATTTACTGCTCAAGAAACATTTCTTATTATCAATGTTGAAAATAGTTGTGCTGCTTAATATTGTTGTGAAAATGGTGATACTTTTTTCAGGATTCTTTGATCAATAGAAAGTTCAATGAATTGCATTTATTTGCATTCTTTAAATTGATTTTTATCACTATAAATATCTTCATTGTCACTTGCATCCTTGATGAATAAAAGTATTCATTTCTCTTTTTTTTAATCTTACTTCAAATGTATGAATGGAATCATTGTTTCCCCAAAAATGCTAAACAGCCAAAACTGTTTTCAATATTGACAGTAATGTAATAAATCATCATATTATAATGATTTCTGAAGGATCATGTGATACTAAAGACTGGATTAATGATGCTGAAAATTCAGCTTTGCCATCACATGAATAAATTACATTTCTAAATGTATTAAGCAGAAAGCGTTTATTTTAAATTGAAATAATATTTCAAAATTTTACTGTTTTTATTTTATTTTTGGTTAAATAAATGCAGCCCTGGTGAACATAAGAGACTTCTTTCAAAAATATTAAAACATTGTAAAGTAATTGTAATTCCAAACGTGTGTGTGTGTGTGTGTGTGTGTGTGTGTGTGTGTGTGTGTGTGTGTGTGTGTGTGTGTGTGTGTGTGTACACACATTTTAAAGGAAGAAAAAATTTCAGTACCATTAAAAATATTTTTTTTTATTCTATTGTCAGGTAAATTTGTGAGACATATTTTGTTCCAGATCTCAAGAATCATTTAATTGCATCTTTTATTTCCAAAGTGATCCCATGAATGGAATGATCATGATCATTAGCAGTCTGGTGTCTCCAGCTCCCAGTAGAATGAGTTGGCACTTTCAGACCCTTGTCAGCGCTCGTAATCTGCCGTCAGCTCTGATGACAGCCGTAATTGCCATGCTGTTTCAGAGATGAGGTCTTTTTGGCCTGGGTTTTTAAATGGAAGCACAGCAGACAATGACATGGCAATGAAAGTGAGCGTGGGAGGCAGATAGAGGCAAGCCAAAATATACACAGATTGATCCTTGATGATGATTCGGCCAGTTTTGTCTGTTGTTGGTTGGATAACATGTCTGGTTTTGTGTTCAAAAGTCTGGATTACTTTTTTTAAGTTGTTGGGTTTCTCTCTCTTTCACTCTCTCTCTCTGTAGATTATCATGGCTATCCTTGTGTCATGGTTTCTGTGTTTCATCTTCACGGTGACTGACGTGTTTCCTCCTGAGAAGGGCAAATATGGGTTCTACGCCCGAACAGATGCTCGACAGGGCATCCTGGCAGCCGCTCCCTGGTTTAAGATACCCTACCCCTGTAAGTGTGTGTGTGTGTGTGTGTGTGTGTCATTAATATATAACATACAGTGTGTGTGTGTGTGTATGTATGTGTGTGTATATATATATATATATATATATATATATATATATATATATATACATACACGTTTATATATAATATATAATGAAGGGCAAGTATCCGGCCCCCAGGCATGTCCACAACATCGAATTTGGTCCCCTTTAAAAAAAGTTTGGACACCCCTCGGTATATTATTCTGATATATAAAATCAGTGGAAGTCTATGCTATGTCCTCACTAATATAGTAAAACTGTGTGTGTGCATGTATGTGTTTGCATTTCTAATTTGACATTAATACAAGACATTAATTAAAAGTGTACTTGTGTATTAGAAACAGTCTCACTTAAGAAAGTACTCTTAAGTGTCTTCTTATTTCAGTAATATTATCTTTTAAGTACAGTTTTTTTTTTAATTATACTTAACTGCATTTAATGTGCCCTTGTAGTGTACTTCAAATAGTATAAGTGCACTTTTTTTTTTTTTACAAGGGAAATTATAAGGCAGCCTCACATGTATTCTTCATAGTAAAGACAATCCTATAATACGCTGCAAGCTAAGTGAAAAAAAAGAATTAATGACAGGCAGGAAAATGATTTCCTTCAATACTCAATAAAAATTACTAGTATAAATAAAGATGGTGTTTTATACAATATTTGTGTTTTCTATTTACTTTTGTGCTCATTAAAGTATCATGACGTAGCAACATGCTAACACCAAATTCTATTGAAATCATTTGTTGTTGAGCCAGTGTGGCATGTAGCATTATTCGCTCCATGACATTTAGGATGCTGCCTATGTAGGCAGCTCACTAGGTTTTGGAGAAGAGCTTCTGTGTGTTACAGCAGTCCAATGTATGAGCATATTTGTGAATATAATAAATTAAATAATCCTTCTATACTATAGGTTTTTCCGTGTACTAACATGCTTAGATTGCCCATAATGCTTTGTGTGACTGGTTGTGTGTTCTAGTCCAGTGGGGGTTGCCTACAGTGTCAGCAGCAGGGGTGATCGGGATGCTGAGTGCTGTGGTTGCCAGTATCATAGAGTCCATTGGAGACTATTACGCCTGTGCCCGTCTCTCCTGTGCCCCTCCTCCACCTATACATGCCATTAACAGGTACAACATAAAGACAGCAGCATGTGATATAAAAACTGATGAGACATCTAGCATGTTTTATTGTCCGAAACTAATTCCTTCCACATTCCCATAATGGAATCTCTTTTTCCACAGAGGGATCTTTATGGAGGGCATTTCCTGTGTCCTCGATGGCGTCTTTGGGACAGGAAATGGCTCCACATCTTCTAGCCCAAACATCGGAGTGCTGGGCATCACAAAGGTAGGATATTTTCCTATTCACCCTCTCTTATATTTCTTTTGTGATGTGAAGGCCAAGAGTTTGAACCCATACTCAGAATTTTTCCTCTGCATTAAACCCATTCAAGTTAGTGCAGACACATTAGGAGCAGTGAGTAGTGAAGACACACACTGCAAACCGTGGACACACACACCCAGAGCAGGGAGCAGCCACTTGCTGTGGTGCCCAATGAGTGGTTAGGTTAGGTTAGGTACCTTGCTCAAGGGCACCTCAGTCGTGGGTATTTAGGGTATCATTCACTCTCCCACTTGCATTTTTCCTGCCTGTAACCTTGGGGTTACAAGTCCGACTCTCTAACCAGTAGGCCACGACTGCCCCCCATTTTGTGCATTTATTTACAACAAAGGAAAACAAAGTAGCACTATCTTGACTCGTAAACCAGTTTCACCATCAACAGTGCTTGGCTTCAAGGAGCTGGGTGGTAAAAGCACATTCAGTGAACAGCCCATGTGGCACACTGCACATCGCAGCATGTGACTGCAGTGGATCATTAGTATCATAAAGACTGTAAATGCTGAAGAGAGCAGCTCTTGAGTTGCCAGTGAACTTCATTAAAGAGATAAGCTCTGACCGATTATGTACTCCCACAGGGCCGTTCCCATGGGAATGATTTATTTATCACACATTCTACTACTTCTAATGAGGCCTCTACCTTGATTTTACAGTTGCACAATTATAATTTGTGATGATGCATTAACTGCAGCAGTTTAGGAATGAACTAAATATCAGCTTGTTCATGGACACTACCATTCATAAGTTTGGGGTTATTAAGAGTTTTTTTCTTCTAAAGAAATGATGCAATAAATTGACCAAAAAAGACAATAAAAACACGTATAATGTTACAAAAGATTTAGAAATAAAGTTAGTTCTTTTGAAATTTATATTCATCAAAGAATCCTGAAAAAAATTCATCAGGTTTTCCACGAAAATGTTAACCGGTACAACTGTATCAATAATAATAAATGTTTCTTGAGCAGCAAATCAGAATATTTTAATGATTTCTGAAGTAATGAAGTAATGATGCTGAAGATTCAGCTTTGCCATCACATACACTTTAAAATGTATTAAAGCAGAAAACGCATTTTAAATTGTAGTAATATTTCACATAATATTACTGTTTTTACTGTATTTTTTGATCAAATAATTACTTCCTTGGTGAGCGTCAGAGACTTTAAAAAACATACAAAAGTTTGGGGTGGGTATGATTTTTAATATTTCAGTTGACAGGTTATCATTTAACAGGTTCTCAGTTGTTACTGTATATAAATAACAGTGTTTTTGTTGTCATTTGTGTGATTGCCACATAATTTAATAGATCAAACTGCACAGAAAATATTCTTTGTAACCTGATTTTATTGAGAACCTTTAACCATTGCTTTGACATCCTAATGCATACAATGTAGTACATTAAATAAAAATAAATGAGTGTGTTTCTTCTCTCTCTGTGTGTGTGTTTTATTGTGTAGGTGGGCAGCAGGCGGGTTATTCAGTATGGTGCAGCACTGATGCTACTGCTAGGCATGGTGGGTAAATTCAGTGCTCTATTCGCATCATTGCCGGACCCAGTTCTGGGAGCGCTGTTCTGCACGCTGTTCGGCATGATCACCGCCGTTGGCCTTTCCAACCTGCAGTTTGTGGATCTCAACTCATCCCGCAACCTGTTTGTCCTTGGCTTTTCCATCTTCTTCGGCCTGGTGCTGCCCAGCTACCTGAAAGAAAACCCTCTCGTCACTGGTAGATGCCCAAACACAAATACATACATACTTTTATGAGAAATGATTACATGAGGAACAATGTAAGCATTCTTATTCTTTTCTTCTGTCGTAGGTATAGTGCAGATAGATCAGGTCCTGAACGTTCTGCTTACAACTGCCATGTTTGTTGGAGGTTCTGTGGCGTTTGTGCTGGATAATACTATTCCTGGTAGGTGCCAATCTCATAATACACTCATAAAAATCTGTTGTCTGAAGCTCTATTTGTTTGTATTTTTATGTTGGTCATTTTAGACCACGAAGGAGCCAAGTGTGACTTTTTTTTTGTACCCTTTAAAATATCCAAATCATGTCCATGATTTTTTTATGTTTTCACATAGCTAATGCAACAAAAGTCACTAAGTGTCATCCCATTCCGATGAAGCAAAAAAAAAATTACATATTTACAATTTTTCGAAGAGGCCCAGAGAGTTAAACATTCTAAACTTTTTTTTTTTTCTCTTGTTGGTCATGCTTTAGTACATTCTGTTTCTATATTATTCCAGGCACCCCGGAGGAAAGGGGCATCCGTAAGATGAATCGTAGAAGCAGCACATCTAAACGGGAAAGAATGGAGTCTTACGACCTTCCTTTTGGTATGGACTTCCTGCGGCGCCATCGCATTTTCAAGTACATCCCAATCAGCCCCACTTTCGCTGGCTACCAATGGAGCATCTTCACCCGCAGCTGCCATGAACGCCACGACAGGAGAGAGGACGAAATGCCAACAAAGCCAGAACTGGGAGAAAGTGGGGTATAGTGTTTAGCACCGGTAGGTTTTTAGATGGTCGTCACAAAGCTTCATTCCACCCAGTCACTGAAATCTACAGTCCAGTCCCTTAATGAACAGCCAGCTATAAACTCTTCTCATCCCACAATCCTTTAAAAACTCTATCCTTTTTGATTCACTTTTTGATTTTGTCATCAACACTAAAGTTGGTTTCTATATGTTAATACGGCTGCTGAAAACTCTGACAGCGCAGCAGCTTGGGAGCTCATCTGAAGGTGTCTCCATGACAACAGCGAGTGGATGCAATGCATGGTGTACTTGTTCATCTCTTTGGATGTGGGAGGATATGACAACAGAGACTTGATAGATGGAAAATCTACCAAATTTCCAATATCAGTATTCCTTTTTTGGCTGATCTGCACCGCTCCGTCTGCACAAAGCATCGATGTGTTTGAAATGAAACGTAACAGTCTAATGAGTGCCTGCGTGCACGCAGTGTCCGCTGTCACACACCTTCACATTCACAACACACACAAACATGCCCATGCTCGCTTTATGCATGGCACAGTTTTGGATCGTGTTAAAGCGAGTGGAGCTAGTAGTGATGCAAGGTTATTGTGCTTTATGTTTGAATTGCACTGCTTGAATTAACGCACAAAATGTAGTTTGCTTGTTCCTAATTTAACTTCTAGTGTCCGAGTCTTGCTTCCAAATGTGCAAGTCCCAATGCCTTAAATATAAGGAAAAAGTCATTCAAATTTATGTTTTAGCCATGTCATTAGTTAGCTGCTATTTTGAGAAATAGTTAATGTTGAAGGGGGTGTTTCTTATCACCAGTAATAAATACTGTTCTTTGCCACCGTGAAATTGTAGTGATTGCAAGTTTCAGAGGTGTACACTAGGCAGATAGCTATGCAGTAGGTAAAATGACACAAAAGACGAATGTATAGTCAGTGCATGGTTTTTAAAAGAAGGAAGGAAAAAACTTGATGGTTGCACTCAGGCAGTCCCATTGAAAGATGGCATTTTTATTTTTGTCGGAATCTATTGAGCCCTCTTTTGGGAGCCACATTTTTGGTCTGTCATTTGTTTGATTATAGGTGGCACTTTCTCACTGCTGTTCAAGTGAATGTGGTTTATAATGTAGATCCCACAAGCACTGCAGATGTGGTTTGTTTTTGGGCGATGATGGGCATTTAGTGGGCATCTATTGACGGGCTCTGCAACTGTATAGATGCTATTAACGGGATATTTCCCTTTAAGGCTAATTCACACTGCACCGACAGACGGCGACCAATGGCAAGACACTTCGACGGGTTTTGACTGAAGGCGTTCAATGGGGTAACGCACGGATCAATCAAATGTTTGAGAAGCGACATACCGTAATCTGCGGATTGTCCGTGTTGATCAGCGTTTGTCGAATTGGCCTTTATACTACATTATCACAATAATTACTATTCATTAATATTTAGTTAATATTTCCTAGTATAACGTTTTTTTCTCATTTTTTGTTTACAGATATTTTATGATCTTTACAGTAACATATACAAAACAAAAAGACTTTAAATGTACACTTTCAGTTACACAATTGAAACGAATTGAGAGAATTGATTTCACTCTGTCATTGGAGACTCTCATTTTCAGATGGACTGTTGACATCAGTGGTCATGAAAGAGCCTTACTTGATTTAAAAGTGTGCGGTTGTGCTTTCACCTCTGTGATAACCTCACTTAGAGCTCAATCTGATGGTCGTATCTGTATCAGAGGCTTGCCATCTCATACTGTATCCACTTTAGATGCAGAGTTTCTTTTGTTGGTGTGTAATTTATTTATTTATATGTCCTACGTCTACAATCTTTGTGCAAATCCTTAGCTGACTGTAAGATTGAAAGCAGGGAATGGGAGAAATAACTCTCCAGTCTAAATGTTTGATTGGATCTGCTGAAGGGGTGTGTGTGTGGCAACTGGTCAGCTTGATGCAGAAAGAATTTGACGTTTTATATTTCCACAGTCTCTATTTACAACATAACTGGTGCTTCCTCAGTGGGTCATTCCAACAAACGTCTCTATCTCTATCTCTGTCTCTATCTCTCTCTCTCTCTCTCTCTCTCTCTCTCTCTCTCTCTCACACACACTCTAGCTAACTTGTAATATAGCCTTCTGATCTTGTTGATTTGATTTTTTTGTTTTGTTTTTACAGAAAACCCTAATTATGCAAGGACCATTTCACTTGGTAACAATGTTACAACTGTTACTTTGTTTTCAGCCTTATTACAAAAAAAAAAAACACACCCTGTGCATTATCACAGGAAAGAACCAATCACAGAGTGTTTTAACTTGTTTGAGGATACTTGCGTGACAGTATTTGGGACCTAAAAGCCAGATCTTGTTTAGTGGACACTTGGAACAGAGTGCTACAGTAATCGAGCAGAATAATAATTACAATCCAAATATCTCAATGTCAAAACACAACATATATGTCATAAGGAATCCATAACTATAGCACTTTTTGTTCCTGCAATATTTTATTATAAAACTAAAGTCAGCACTCTGAAGTTTTTGTTTAATGATTGTCCAAAGTAAATGCAACTGAGAAAGTGTGCCGTTTGCCTCTAAAGCCCCTTCCATTCACACCCATAGTGCTTGCAGTGGTGTCAGTCCTCCTCTCCTATCACTTTTATCCTTCAATAGTTTATTTTAATGTTATTGAAAACAGAATATGACCACTTATGAAGACCTTTTTCATCATGTGCTGTTGATTTATCTGTCAATCATAAAGGTTTCGATGGCAGTGACACATACTTGTTTGTCCTGTAATGAGGATGATTAGTTAAATATAAAGTGTGTATTTATTTATATATATATATATATATATATATATAATATATATATATATTGGTGGCCAATATTCACATTATTATTAGTACTGAAAAAATATTGATGCTACATATGGTTTTGATATGAGAATATTTTGGTAACAAGCAGTTGTGATGAATCCCAGTATCCACTGAGATTTAAAGGTTGTAATGGGTCTTAATAACATTGTGGCATGTGATTCAAAGAGAAACAACCCTTCAGTTATTTTGAAGGGGATATATCTGAAGAATATACTTGGTCTATCTCAATAGTAATATCTTTTTAATGTTTTGTTTTTTTATACATCAATTTGTTTTTTACAGACAAAAAAAGATGTCTGGAAAAAAAATCATATAATCTTAAACCATCATGCTGCAAAGCGCACCATTTTGTTACATTATTATTTAAGAGTAAAACAAATCTTTTGTTGTTGTTGTTGTTGTCTTTTTTTTAAATCTTTAGTTTGATTTAATATTTTTGTTAACTAGACTGTCATATTGTATTTTTCTAACATTACTTCCCGTTCATGTTAATAGATTTAGAAAGAGGTGCAATGCTTTGAGACTATTATAAATAAAAGACTATCTATATTAAGTGCAGAATGTGCTATATTCTTGGACCAGCCGTTGCAACTCCTGTTAGTAGAAACAGCAGAAATTGTTTTGTTCCATCTTCCTAAAGATATTTAATAAGATGTTTCTGAGCAAATCATGATGTCTTTTGTCTTTTTTTATGTGTATTTGTTTGTGTGTATCATGGAATTATTATATTGTTGTTAAAGGGGCAGGAAGCAATTTCTGAGAATTGCTGTTGAAAGTGGATCGGACGGAGCACCAAAACTCACTTGTAGCCAATCAGCAGTAAGGGGCGTATCCACTCATTAGGGGGGAGGTGCCTGTATTGCTTAGCGGGTTTGTGAATTTGTGGGCGAAACTATCAAGATAGGGGTGTGATCATTTTGGTTAGGGGTGTGTTTGTTTTGGTGATTTCAAATATAAACCGTGTTTCTCAGAAATTGCTTACTGCACCTTTAATAATAATAATAGATTTTAAAATAATTATTTTAATGATTATTACTAGTTAAGTGTATCGGGTTACTATCTTTTTAGGTGACAAAAAAAAACAGTGATCTTCTGTCTGATCTAGAAAACTCATTAAGTATATTAGGTTACACATATATCTGTGCTTCACTTCTGCTTCTCCCATCATCAGCCCAGAGTGTGTGTTGACCGTAACAGTCTTAAGTTAACATGATTAGTCACACACAAACTTAACCCTTGTGCGCTAAGCGTGTTCTGGGTCTTTTTGACACCAAATGACGTTTGCTAAAATAAATAAATAAACTATCTTTGTCCAAATGGCATGAGACTTTGTACAGTTGTCAATACTTTCTAGATCTACAAATAAAAAATAAATAAATAATTGGAATGATATCTTTATGTAATTTGTTACAAAATAAAACAAAAAACAACAAATGTAATTTTACTCAGTTTATTAATGTTTTTACTCCACATTTGTGCGTTTTTTGGAGGATTTATTATATTTTTTAATATTTATTATATACATTTAAAGTATATTTTTTATACGAAAACCGCTTTTTACAGCTTTTTTTGTTTTTTTGTATATAAAATTCACTTACAGACCACATTTCTAACTTACATTCCTGGGGATAACATTGTTAATTTGCCATGGTTTAGTATAATATTTTTGCCCATCTTTTGGAAAATGCTGTTTTAAAAGTAAAAAATTATCACTTTAACCAGTAGATGGCTGCAGAGCTTTGCTATTTGACTAACTGAAAGACATCTTTTCACAAGTTTTTCCATTTGGATTCATATCTACATATTTTGAGATCACAAGAATACCAATAAAAATTCCTTAGCATTTTATTGTACTGGGGAAAAAAAAGTTTTTTAATAATGTTACATTATGATTAGAATCAAATTAATGGTTTCCATTTGTCTGACCCCGCTCAGAAAATGAACAAAATTCATCCTCAAAATCAGAAACAACACAGAACACGCATAGACAGTGGCACAATTTAAATGTGTAGAATTTTATGAAAAGCATATGTTTGAAATAAATGATAAACTCTAAAGTTGTTCAGGTTTGATTCTAATCACAATGTAATGTTTGACAAAATGTAATTTTTATTGTTATAATTGTGATTTCATAATATGTAGATATAAATCCAAATGAAAGAACTTGTGAAAAGATGTCTTTCAGTTAGTCAAATAGCAAATAGTGGAGCTCTGCAGCCATCTACCGGTTAAAGTGATTTTTTTTTTTTTTTTTTTTACTTTTAAAACTGCATTTTCTAAAAGATGGGCAAAATAGATGGGCACTAAACCATGTCAAATTATCCATGTTAAAGGGATAGTTCACCCAAAAAAAAAAAAAAAATTCTGTCAGTATTTACTCACCCTCATGTTGTTCCAACCCCGTAAGACCTTCGTTCATCTTCGGAACACGAATTAAGATATTTTTGATGAAATCTGAGAGCTATATCACTCCTCCATACTAGTCCATAGGCTTCTTCAGGGATTGAAACTTGCCAGCCCGAAAAGTTATTAAAAACATTGTTAAAATAGTCCAAGTGACTACAGTGGCTCAATCTTAAGTTTATCAAACGACGAGAATACTTTTTGTGCGCAAATAAAACAAAAATAACGACTTTATTTAAACTCATTTCGTTCTCTCTGGGCCTAGAGTCAGGTTACTAGTTTAACAGCGTACGCTTCTGTTGTTGTACGTCACACGCATCACACACATGATCATTGTCGGCCAATAGTGAGCCTACGTGTGACGTAGCTCTACGCAATCACACTAAGTTAACTGACTAGAGTCAGACTAGAGTTTCAATAGTTGAAATAAAGTCGTTATTTTTGTTTGTTTTTGCGCACAGAAAGTATTCTCGTCACTTGATAATCTTAAGATTGAGCCACTGTAGTCACTTGGACTATTTTAACGATGTTTTAATAACTTTTCGGGGCTGGCAAGTTTCAATCCCTGAAGAAGCCTATGGTGAGTGAGTGATCCAAACTAGTGAGTGATCCAGCTCTCAGATTTCATCAAAAATATCTTAATTTGTGTTCCGAAGATGAACGACGGTCTTACTGGGTTGGAACAACTTGAGGGTGAGTAAATACTATCCCTTTAACTCCATGAATGAAAGTCAGAAATTTGGGTCTTTTATAAAGTGAATTTTACAAAAAAAGCTGTTTTTTTTAATAACGAAACAAAAACTGCACAACTGTGGAGTAAAAACATTAATAAACTGAGTAAAATTACATTTGTTTAAAAAAAACTATTATTTTGTTACAAAAGTACGTTATGAATATAGGAATCACCATTTATCATATGATATAAAATATTACAGGCCTACAAGAAGTGTCTAATGGTGAACATGTCTGGACAACACCTTACACACAGAGAAAACAATAAAAACACAATATTTAGAAATGAACAAAACAATTTGTCCTTTTTACTTTGTACTATTAGTTTTAAATCTTTTTTAATCCTGAGCTCCCAAAACACTTTGGAGCTTTTAAGGCTTTATTAACCCTTTAACCGTGTTCTGAACAGATGGGGAGATCATAGAAGGGTACCAGATGACAAGAGATTAAAACGATACCAGTCATTCCCAGCTCAGATTCTCTAATTGTCTGACCTGATGACCCATGATGATCTAATCCTCACTGTCAGCATCATTAACCCATTTGTTACCAAATTTTCCACTGCTGAATGAGAAAATGTGTTTTACTCCTTGAATAAACCAGTGAAACAAACTGCAGGCATAACAGTAATACTGTGAAAAATTATTACAATCTAAAATAACTTCTATTTTAATGTAAAAGTAATTCGTTCCTGTGATGGCAATGCTGAATTTGTTTTAAAGGGGTCATGAACTAGCTTTTTAAAAAATGTTATATTGTTGTCTGAGGTCAACTTATGACGTTCGCTTGGTTTTTACATTCAAAAACATCAAAATGAATAAGTAGTAGGCTATTTCCTACCCTAGTTTTGAGCCTAGCTCAAAAACTCTCGGTTTTTATGGGCGTCTCGCATTGAAGACTTGGAAGTAAACGCCCACTGCTGTGAGTGGATAACAGTTTTGCATATTATAAGGAGTTTCAACTCACTCGTCAGTAACGATTAGACTGATACACATGTACACATAATTATTAGATATCAAACAATCTGTAACAATGCAATACTAGCCTATCAGATTATTATTATTTTTTAAATACAAATTTTACTCACATAAGTGTGTTGCACCATTCCTGTCGGATCCAATATAAAAGGCACAGCACCGTTTTCTAATCTTAATCGGTCAGCAAATCCAGTCTCGACCTGTGTCTTGTTTACAAAACAATCCTCAGTGAAATGAAGCGAACAAACGGACAATGTTTTACCCACATCAGCTGGAACGTCATTAAAAATAAAGTTTAACCAAGCATTCCTATTGGAATCCAGAGGAAGCTTATGCAGCGACTGTCTTCCACAACCAGGCACTGCACAATATTTTGTAAATGTCATGTTTATTGCTCGGTAGCTCGATCCGGTTTGTCATCACGAGGTAGGCCCATGTTATTTAGCTATGCGTGTAATGCGCGAATCGGTGGGAGGGGCTAAAGTAGCCGTGTTGAAGTAGGCGTTGATCTTCTTCAGCGGGGGTGGTGTTTTATCCTCTTTGACGTCATACTTCCCCACTTTGAAAAACAAGTCCTTTGCTGAGCCTGGTGTCAATAAAAGCATTTATCGGACTAACAAGGGCGTTTTCAGCTCTGAAATTTACAGGATATTCTTATAATATGATGACCTCTTAGATGTCAAAAGCTCAAGGAAAATTTGATTTCTCAGTTCATCACCCCTATAATTTTTTATTTGCAGTTATTACTACAGTCTTGAGTGTCACATGATTATCCTTCAGATATCATTCTAATATGTTTATTTGGTGCTCAGTTGTTAATAATGGTTCTTATTATTATCAGTGTTGAAAATAGTTTTTGCTGCATTGTGGACACGTGATACATATTTCAGGATTCTTTGACTAATAAAAAAAGTTAGGTATAGTTCACAAGTCTATAAAATAGGCTCTTTTTGGGTTATTTGTGCCTTTTGTGCATTTAGTCACACATGCTACCACGGGTAAAAAGAAGCTTATGTTCGTTCTTTTCCTCTTTAGTGGGCTATTGTTTTGGGTATTCCCCTCAGAACGCATATGTTCTCCAGCGCTAAAGGAGCGGCGCGCGAACAAAGGGGCGTCGGAGCGCGCGCTGATTGGCTGGTCCGCTATCTGAGGTCTAAAACATCAGATGGGGGGTATTCCTCCTCCTCTTCCTCAGACGGACGCCCCCCTCAAACTGCGATTGTTCTCACAGAAGCTCGGTCCGAGTTGGACCAAGTAAAGCCCTGTATCGGTTCATATTGTCTCGGATGCTAGATTCGTTCAGATTGAGTGTTGTCTGGAGACAGAAAAACATTGATAAGATTTACACCCCTGGGCGACGGGCATCGTGACATCTGGGCAGCAGAGATCGACAAGAGTGGTGGGTGCTCGTGTTCACTGTTTTCGTAGATGTTTGTTACTCACCACGTACTCAGACTTGGACGCTTGTGTACCAGGGAATGACTGTATTAACTGCTAACGTTACTGCCATGTGTTTGCAACTTTGTATCATAATGTGTAATATGATCAGTTGTGTATTGAAATGCATTGAGAATGTCTTACTGGAAATGTAATCTAGTATTCAGGCTTCAGATTACAATAGCATCTGTAGACTCTTGTCAAGAGAATAATATGCCACAGTATTTAACATTTAGAGTTGTTTATCTCCCTGACAGATATCTGTGAGAGCAATGAAAGTAACTATTTCTCGCCTGGCATTATATCTGGCCAGATTACATAACCAGTCTGGTTTATCTTGAATAGTTCACCCAAAAAAATTAAATTGTCACATCTACTTTTTTTTTGTTCAAAACCCCTATGACTTTCTTTCTTCCATGGAATACAAATAGAGAAGTTCGTGCTTCTTTTTTTCTGTACAATGAAAGCACATACGCTAAATAAAAAAAAAAAAAACTTTTAAATTATATTTTTATTCAGCAAGGGCGCAATAAATTGACCAAAAGTGACCGTAAAGACATTTACAATGTGACTAAATACTGTTTCCAATAAATGTCGTTTTTTCCCTGGAAAAAAAAATCAGTTTCAACAAAAATATTAAGTAACTTCTGATTTTGCCTCAGGTAATCACAGCTGATTTGACTGTGATTACTTATGATTCCTTCTGAAATTGGCCAGTTACTTCAATTGTCGCCAATGAAAATAGTGTAACCCCTTTTACCCGGGTCCCACTCGACCCGCTCCGAGCGGGCCTCGAACCCGAGTCTCCGGCATGAGAGTCAGGCGCTCTAACAAGGAGGCTAAAGACTGCAGCCTCTAGCATCTGTCGCTAGAGCGCCTATTGAGATCAGAGGAGTGAGGTTTACTCGCACAGCAACTACTAGCTGGCCTCCGTTACACTCACCCCCCTAAACCTCACTCCCATCCGGGTCACGGCACCAATGTAACCCCTTTCACCCGGGTCCCACTCGAACCCGGGTCTCCGGCATGAGAGTCAGGTGCTCTAACAAGGAGGCTAAAGACTGCAGCCTCAAGCATCTGTCGCTAGAGCGCCTATTGAGATCAGAGGAGTGAGGTTTACTCGCACAGCAACTACTAGCTGGCCTCCGTTACAATAGTTCTAAAAGAAGCCAAAACATCAAGCTTTGTGAGTCACCAAAGTCACAGACAAGTGGAAGTATTCACCTTTTTCCTAACGATACTCCTGCGATTTAGATTATGGGAGGCACTTCCGGTTTGGAGAAGTTTCACTCAAAAAGTAGGGGTGGGCGATACTGAAAATTTCGATATCGATCCGATACCAAGTAAATACAGGGCCAGTATTGCCGATACCGATACCAATACTTTTTCATTTTAAAAGCAAGCACTTGAACTTGTATGCACTTTCCTGTGCTAGAGCAGTGTGTCATGATTTATGAGGTGAATGCATCATTAGGCCTAATATGCTAAATCTGAATACGTTTTCAAGACTACTAAATATTTTGTGATTTGTGCTCTCAACTCGCCTGTAATTAGTCAGTGACTTTTACAAAACTACCCTAATTATAATAAATGTACTATTTTACACTAGCCTACTGTTCAAAAGTTTGGGGTCTGTAAGATTTTTAATTCTCTTCTGCATTTATTTGATCAAAAATACATAGGCTACATAGGCTATCTGTTTTCTTTGCCATAGTAAACTGTAATTTATTCATGTGATCAAAGCTGAATTTTTGGCATCATTACTCCAGTCATGATGATAATTAATTTTAATATGCTGATTTTCTGCTCAGGAAACATTTCATATTATTATCAATGTCTAAAACAGTTTCATATTTTTGTGGAAACCATGATACATTTTATGCAGAATTATTTGATGAACAAAGTTGAAAGAACAGCATTTATATGAAGTATATATTTTTTTAACAGTGTAAAACCCTTTGATCAATTTAATGCATCGATCCTTGTTGAATAAAAATATTAATATCATTAAAAAAATCTTACTGACGTCAACATTTTGAACCGTTATGTACACTTGTGGTTTGTTTATTGCGAAATAACTCCCGATTGTTTCTCTGTCATCTAAGCAAGGCTTCGTTTCCCAAACGCACTGGGCCCGTGAGCTCAGTGAAGCACCAGCATCGAACGCTCTCTGTGATTGATTGGTTTCGTCTTGTATACAGATGACTAGGAGAAAAAGTTCTATCCTACACAATTACCCACTAACATTTGCTTATTTTTCCACTTATTTTACGCACTGAATTGCGTGCTAAATTAATAAAAATTACTGGTAAAAAAAAATACACATTTGGATCGATATTTTTATGTGAGGATCGATCCTTTTCGATACCACGTCAGTATCGAAGTATCGATACTTCAGGATCGATCCGCCCACCTCTATCAAAAAGACTAAAAGAATCATTCCAAATCATAAGGTTGCGTCTCAAATAATCATTATCCGTCAGTTTGATTGAATGAGCTGTAATATTTCCTTCATTTTTTATTTCCAGACGTCGAAAGAGCTCTTTTCAGTCGCTGCATTTTCCTCCTGATCATGTTTTCCACGCTTTTCCGCTGTAGAGATGTTTAACAGGTTCGTAATATTGCAAGCTTGTTCATGGTCTGTTGTAGTAATTTGTTAATTATTTTAAACTTTTTATTGCGCTCATAAAGCAAACCTTTCACTGATTGTTTTCCGCTTAACGTAAAGTAACTCCCATAATTCGTGCAAAGGGGCGTCATGGGGCGCAGGAAAAAGGCGGGTACAAATAAAAGAAACGTCCCACTGCTGTTGAACTACCGTAAATATCAGCACTCCTGGAACGCTGCTCGACCAATCAGATTTGAGGACCGGGAATAATTGTTGTAACAAACTTCAAGAGTACTTTTAAGTAGTTCATACTGTACAAATCACTCAATTCTTTCAAGTCTACTTGAAAAGCCATATGAAAACTTTGTGTTTGGACATTCTAAAAAACATATTTTGTGTTCCACTGACAAAAAAAATAATACTGGTTTGAAACTACATATAGGTTATGATAGCATCATTTTCTTTTTTTTTTTTGGTGAACTATCCCTTTAACAGTGATCCTCACACCTTCAGATAGGCAGTGGCTGAGACACATTTGAGTTTCAGTTACTTTCCAGTACAAAATCAAGGGGAAAAAATGAGAATCCTTCTCTTCATCTTGAAATAGTTTTTCTAAACTAAACAACTGCATCTAAAAAACATTTGTTCTTAATAAATTGATTTTTTTCAGTGTTCCAAATAAGTTACTCACTAGCCTTAGTGTCTCAGATGCAAGTTGGGAATCCAGGCAGATTTTCCATGCAAAGTATAGCTGTGTTTTGTCTTCTGTGTCATATTTCATAACACTTGAGTGTTTCAGAAACACAAAGCAGCAGCCATCAGTAAACATGCCGACAACTGTGGCAGTGCAAGCTGCTGAATATATAAATGAAGGGAAGGAAAAAGAAAGGAAGAAGAAGCAGACGTGTGACTTTCAGCATTGTTGGACGAAGCTCGTTGTTGCTTTGCAAGTGTTTTCCAGGTTGCCGTGGCAATTTAAACAATAGCCGCAGAGCTATAGTGTTTGTCAGGAGATGCTGGTTGGGGGAGGTGAGGGAAGTGTGTGTGCATGTGCGTGTGTGTGCGTGTGTGTGTGCGTGTGTGTGTGTGTGTGTGTGTGTGTGTGTGTATGTGTATGTGTATGTGTATGTGTGTGTGTGGATCTAGGCCAGAAAACATCAAGCAGAGATCTTGGCCTGGATCTTAAAGGAAGAGGTTAGTGAGCGGTTGCTTTGGAATTGGACAACAAGGTGGAATAACTTTCAAACCAGTGGGAAGGAAAAAGAGGGATGGAACGGTGTCCGTGGTTGGATTAAAGCCGTTGCAAACAATAGCATGAACAGGCATAAAATAATCCAGATAGAATTTATTATATAAATAACCTAGTAACTTAAGCCAAAACAAGCCATTTGGATGCTGAAGCGGCACGAACCACAACTTCCATCCAGTCTGTCCCACTTCCACAATCTTCCCAGCACTTCCACACATGTGCCCGCTCGGTCAACTCAAGTGCCAACCCCACCAGACAGTCTGTGTTTGGAAAAACATGTAATTATTCATAATTAGGTACTTTTTGTAGATGCTGAGTTGATCTTTAGGAGAACTGGCAGATTGGATAGTCGCATGAGTCCAAAAGACTGTAAAAATAGTTCTCATGCTCTTTTTCATAATTCCCCTGACACATTTAATGCTCAAGTGCATAGTTGGTTAAGCGTGGAAAAGTACACGGCTCTCGAAGCGTGGTGCTTGAGTAGTTCCAGTGAAAAGCGTGAAAAGGGCTTATTGCATTGCAGAGACTGAAGCAGGGTCATCTTGCATTTTCTTTATCTAAATTTGTTTTTATATAATGGGGTGTATTTTTCTAACCAACATTTGATCTCGGATAAAAAAAAAGATTAAAAGTAGTTAACTGGAAAATAAAAAGGTAACAGTTCAGATAAGATTGTGAAATGTTTTTGTTCTCTCTTTGCTTTCCCTTTTCCTCGTTCTTCATGTTTTGGATTGACGTCTTGGCCAGTATTTGTACTGTACACTACCCTTGAAACGTTAGGGTTGGTAAGATTTTTTTTTAAATGTTTTGTTCACCAAGGCTGAAATTATTTGATCAAATATTACTCCAGTCTTCAGTGTCACATGATCCTTCAGAAATCATTCTAATATGCTGATTTGCTGCTCAAGAAACATTTCTTATTATTATCAATGTTAAAAACAGTTGTGCTGCTTTATTTATTTATTTGTTTTTTGTGGAAACAGTTATACACTTTTTTCAGGATTCTTTGATAAATAGTACAGCATTTGTGTAACATTATAAATGTCTTTACTGTCACTTTCTATCCATTTAATTGCAGAATAAAAGTATTATTTTCTTTAGAAGAAAAAATCTCACTGACCCCAAACTTATAAACAGTATATATTCTTTCTGACATAACATACAGTATAAAAAAATTATATTCATTTTGAGATTTACTAAAGTTACTTGGTAACAATAAGGTTCATTAGTTGACATTAGTTAATGTATTAACTAACATGAACTAACAATGAGCAATACATTTGTTACAGTATTTATTCATCTTTGTTAATGATTGTTAATACATATCCAGCTGTTCATTGGTTGTTTGTGTAAGTTCACAGTGCATTAACTAATGTTAACAAATTACAACCTTTGATTTTAATAATGTAGCCTATTAGTAGGCCTAAATGTCGACTTTAACATTAACAAAGATTAATAAATAAATGCTTGTAGAATCATTGTTCACTAAGGTAATGTTAGGTTAAAAAGTGTTACCGTTTACAGTACGATTTAACATTGTAATTAAATGATTAGTGTTTTAAAGTGCTAGCCTATATGGCAGGGAAATGAGCTTGTACAATATCGGTCGAGAGGGCACTGATATATCATGCATCCCTAAAAACAGACCCCTTCTAATCTGCACCTGCCACCTGATGCCCGTTATCTGTTGGCAATGACTTTTGGACGTGTTTCAGAAACTAATAGCTGATCATCTGTAATTCTGACAGGACTTTATTTGGGATATGAAATATTCATGTCAGAATAAGCTGCTCTGGGTCGATTGGTATTGAATATTTCATCATCTCCTGATTGAGCGCAGCGAGTGGTGTGTATGAAAGACGTGGGAGGGGCCACACACACACACACACACGCGCACACACTAACAGCCACACATACTTAATGCTGGGTCAGGAGATGGTAGTGTTGATAAGAAAACATGCCCATGCAAAAGAGAGACCCGTTTGCAACTTTGCATGTGGGAGAATAATCTTGTGAAAGAATAGTCGAGCAGGAGTTTTGTCAGGGATTGAATGAGGCCTTTAACGGTTCCATTTGGGGTCTCACTAGGTCAACTTTGCCTTGTTTGTGTGTGTTTGTGTGTGTACCGGACCCTTGAGTTACGTGCTCATGTCTGTGTACACTAAGTAGTTCTCCTAAAGTGATTCTAAGTGCTCATAAAGTTGATGGGTTTCATATATCTTTTGTTGGTATATGATTGATGGTGGTGTGCATAAAGACATTGGTGAACTTGAGAGAAACAGACACAAGGAGATAAAGGGAGGAGGAGGCAGCCAGCGAAACCACAATTGAGGAAGTCTGAAACCTCGTGTCAGTTTCCGCTGTGCAAATCTGAGAGGAAGAGTTTAGGAGAGTCACATGGGTTCAGCACTCCCTTAGCATTTAAAGACCACCAGGCGATCCGCTGCAAAAGAGCCTTTTACATCCGAGATAAGGTAATGTGCAACATGAGCTCAGTTAGTCTTCTTATGGCTGGTTTAAGACATGCCATGAAATAGTGAGACAGATAATGGAAAGTATTCTTCAGTCTGTTGATAAAAGTCAGGATTTAAATCAATGTCTTATGGCATTTGAAATGTGCTGTTTTGTTGTATTTCAGATGAAGATGAATAAATGCAAAAAGGTTGATTTCAAGTAACTTATGCTATTTTATCATGTAATACAGAGGACAAATGACTGTTATCTGCAGTGTTTTTCTGTATTTAAAGGAGGTCACCCAAAGGTGAAAATTCTGTCATTATTTACTCACCATCATTTCTTTCCAATCCAAACGTGTATATGACTGTCTTTGTTATGGAATATAAAACAAGATATTTTAAAAAACATTTGTAATCAAACATTTTTGGATCCGATTGACTTCCTTTGTATTTCCTGTCCATATAATAAAGTCAATTGGAAACGAAATGGTTTGATTATCAACATTCTTAAAACTATCTTATTTTATCTTCCACAAAACAATGAAAGTCATTCAGGCTTTAAATGATATGGGAGTGAGTAAATAATTACAGAATTTAAATTTTTTTTTGGGTGGACTATTCCCTTAACACTGATTCGCTCCTACAAAGTTGTGAAACCACGTACTATGCAGATAGTCACTGCAATGTCCTCACTTTTAGTTCCTTTAACGTTAGATTCAGTGTGAAAATGTATCGTTTTATTAAAGTTAGATATGGTTTGACACTATTCATTTCAGCTTTGTTGGAATGACAGTACATACTGAATGAGATACAATAAAACGGCAACCGTAAAGCTGTAGTCACTCAGAGATGTTGAGTATTTGTATCAGCAGGGTAACAGTACCCCTGTTGTCCCGCACCTGTCCCCGTCTCCGGAAGCGTCAGTAAAGCCTTTCCAGCTGGTGAGGAAGGAAGCCTTGAGTAGAGCAGTTTGTATTGTGGCAGGGGAATCTCCAAACATGAGTTTATGTGTCAGCCATTGGGCCTTATAGAAAAGGTAGAAGTAGTTTATATAACTTACTGTACTCTTCCGTCTTTCAAGTGGACCCGTTACACATTTTGCATTGGAAATATATAAAGCATTTCTGTGAACTGTTGGGGAACTTCTATGGATGAATTAAAAAAATATTTTCTTTCGATTATTGCTCTCTTGGCTATTTTTTCTTGTTGGCTTTTTATATCTCGTTTCATTTTAGTCTCTGGTTTCATCTGTAATGAACCACAAGGACAATACTGTATTATCCTACAGCACTGATTGTATTTCAATCAATGGCATTCCTAAAAAAATTTATATATTGATCATCATTATGACTGAGCATCTTTTACCAGTTTAAATGTTTAAAGTCTGATCAAATTGGGGGGCGGGACACTCTTATTCTAGAGATCATTTGATTGGACAACAATCTGTGTAGTGCAGCATGAGTCATCAGTATTTTTTGTGTTTTCCCAGAAGAAACTCATCAAATTTAAATGCCAGATATGAGTATATAAAGTTTAAAATAATAGTTTAAAATAATTGTTTTCTATTTGAATATATTTTTAAATGTAATTTATTCCTGTGATGTTAAAGCTGAATTTTCAGCATTATTCATCAGACTCAGTCTTCAGAGTCACATGATCCTTCAGAAATCATTCTAATATGATGATTTGCTGCTCAAGAAACATTTCTGATTATTATCAATGTTGAAAACAGTACTGCTTAATATTTATGTGGAAATTTGTTAGTTAAAAAGAACAGCATTTATTATGTATTTTTGTAACATTATTAATGTTGATCAATTGAATGTGTCCTTGATGAATAAAAGTATTAATTTCTTCAAAAATAAAAATCTTACTGACCCCAAACTTTGATGAAAGTAGCAGTTAAAGAAACGTTCAACTGTTTTTTTTTTTCTTTTTCGTTTTTTTTCTTAACATGGAAATATTTGTATGCGCATAATATTAAACAACTGAGACATAAAATGAACAAATTTAGTATATGACAAACAGAAATGGAATAATGAGTCCCTGGACAGCTGATTTAAGTTCTATAATACATCTCTTCTTCATGGACTGTGTCAGATTTTCCAGTTCTTTCTGTGAGTTATACTATAAGTGACCTCAAAGCTAACACACATGGACTAAAGTACACAAAACTTTAGCTTTGAATTCATGGGGTCTTTAAATGTGTTGATGAACTGTTTCAATCCCCTTATTCATTCCAGTATGTGCTCCATGTCTATTCTGGTCACATCCTCATGAATAGTTTACTTTCAGCTGTGACTTGCAGATGTCGGCTTCACATGAGTTTGTGTGATATGGAACAGAGCATGACTTTCTTGTCTAGAGATATCAAAAACACATGAGCTAGTGAGGAGTGTGAGATGTGCATATATTATTTGTTTTGTTTTAAGGGTTTGTTGTTCTCTTACCCTCTTTTTTTCTCTGACCCAGATATCGGAGAGTTAATTCTTTGATGTTAAAACAAGAAACAGAAAGATTCTCTTTCTCCGTTCTCCTCCCTCTCGGTCTCTCTAGAGTTCTTCCATGCAGTCGTGGCTGGGATAAAATGGATGACAGGAATGACGGTGTACGGGTTGGAGAAAATAAATTCATCAGCAAGTGAGTGATAACATCTGAACTAATGGTTGCTTTTTTTGTCCTGTTACAGTTCTGTAATAATGTATTCACTATGTAAGGGATTATGTACAGAAAGTGTCAATATTATAAATAAACCCAACAGAATGCATGGACATGAATATTGATTTGAAAAAAAATTATTTCATCTTAATTAATTAATCCTACTAGATTAAAGTTAAAAATAGTTAATCACATTGTAGAAAAGAATGTGCGTAGTAACCAGATTAGATACTGCAACTACATATATTAATATATATGTATAATTACATTAATGTTACATTTTAGTTATTGTTGTTATTATTATTATTTACAAAGTTAATTATTAATATTAGTATTATTATTATTTATTAAGGGTGTCACGATTTCGATCTTAAATCGAAATCGATCGAATTAAAAAATGGAATCGTCGATACTGCCACGCCCCCATGTCACGTCCGGTCGGCGTGCCAAGCGGGAAAAAAACACGCGTGTTGAAAAGCTGCGAGTCTATGGTCAACCTCCTCTAACTTAGCTACAGCCATTCAAAAGATAGCATGGCAACTGCAGATGCAGGAGACCCATCGACAGAACTTGAACCCCCTCCTCTTTCATCGAAGTCGCAGGTGTGTCAGTTTTTTGGATTTCCAGTGAGTTATGTTGACAACATTCGCGCTTCAAAAAAGCCACAGTTTACTTTGCAGACATCCCAAGTCTCGCGGAAGTTCCTGGAGTCTCCTGCATATTGATAGCAGCTCTCTGATGCCCGCTAATTCGTTAAACTCCTGGAATCTAGAGTGAGCGAGCGAGCAAGAGCGCGCAATTGCGCATGCGAGACAGAAAAAACTGTGCTCCAAACCGTATAGCGCGCGCACGGGAGAGAGTGAGAGATCTTGCGTATGTGCCTCATGAAGCGCATGTAAGACAGAGAGCGTCCTGATTGGCCGGTTTCGGCTTTAAAAAAATAAATGTAAAAATCGAGAATCGAATCGACCCGTGACCTTAGAATCGAAAATTTAATCGAATCGATGATTTGGAGAATCGTGACACCCCTATTATTTATTATTTACAAATTTACAAAACAATCCATGTAACCTAAAAGTACAGGAAGTTTACATATATACAGGTCCTTCTCAAAAAATTAGCATATTGTGATCAAATTCATTATTTTCCATAATGTAATGATAAAAATTAAACTTTCATATATTTTAGATTCATTGAACACCAACTGAAATATTTCAGGTCTTTTTTTGTTTTAATACTGATGATTTTGGCATACAGTGGTTACTCAACCAGAATAATACTTTTACCGCCGCCGCTCCCGCGGCGGTAAAATTCGGATCTGTATTTGCTGCCTTTTACCGCTAAGAGGCGCTACAATCACAGACTTGGAAAGGTGTCCGTTTATTCTCTCTATTGGGTAATCTAACGCCGCACAGCGGCTCATTCAGAGCGATTGAAAGCTGGTAACAGATGAATTCAAGTGAAACATAAACGAATTCATAATCACAATACTGAAATTAAATTGAATAAATAGTGAAAACATTAGCTTCAACAGAAATATATTAGGCTATCAATGAGGCTCTGGAAGAGCATAAGACGAAATCTAATAGCGTTCAGATGGTAGCTCAGTGGTTAACGCAACAACATGAATGTCACAGCGCTTCAAGCGATCCGAGATCGAATCTCAAAGTAGCCAACATTCTGTTGGCCGACTTCATTTATGTTTTACCGTTCTTGATGCTTAAATAGGTAGGCTAACTGTTTATTAGCGAGTTCATTAACTGTTTATTTATTTAATGTCAAGCGTTTGTTTAATTATCAATGCCACATTAACGTAAATTTGCTACATTCCATGTAGAGCCGCTGCACGACAAAACTGATGAGGGAAATGAAAATAAATAAAAAAAAGAAAGCTGATCGCGTCAGAAAATGAAAATAATGATGCTTGTCTTTAATCTGCTAAATGATTGTTTTGTGAATCATTCACGAAATTGAGTTGACTGACAGTGATACCTGGCCATAGCAACGGGAGAAATTTTTCAAAACAGATCCATATTGAACAAATCAGAAAAGACTGATTTTGTTGACTTGACAGACTAACTAAATAGTATTACTTTCAATATAAAAACAAATGAAAATGTAAAAGAACACTAAAATTAATTAAGTTTGAAACCCATCGCAAATTTTTAAGGTTTAAATAAAGTGTCGGGAGTTTATTTGTTTAAAACAGGGTTGCATTGAGTTTAGAGTTTATTTCCTTTGCGATGCAAAATAAGAAACACAATCTTATTCTTGCAACATTTTAAATTTGTATTGCCAAAGAAATTTCAGCCAAATTAAACAATTAAAACAGTACAAAACGAAAATAGTCCAAAGCCACATAAATTAAGAACATGCGTTTTTCTTTGCCTCTCTCTCGCGCTTGATCTCTTTTTAGCAAGTTTATTTTGTCTCCCTCCCTCAAAAAAAAAAAAAAAAAAAACTGTAACATTATTTAGCCTTTGTTGCTTCAAAGACAAAGCATGCCTTGTTGAATTCACTTAACAATAAAACGAGGTTGATCGCGAATTAAAGAGCTCTGTATCTGCTGTGGCATGAACGCGTTTCGTCGACAGTTCATGTTTAGATAATGCCAGATTGTTAACAATCATACACACTGCTCAAACATTCTAAAACTCTAGAAAAACCAGTTGAAACAACTGGATTGAACACTTTAATTGAAATTTGGTGTGAAAAAACTTTAAATACAAATATACAATATTTATAATTTAATAAGATATAGGCTAGGGCCTACATTTGGACACACCGAGAGATTTATCCTTAAAAGAATTTAGCCTTTGCCTGCTCATCAGGCTGGCTATCGGACATCTCCATATGAAAGACGAACATTAACACCTATTGTGCACGCACGATAAAGCCACTGTCCCTCCAACCCCCCACAGGCTCTCTGAGTCTGTGACTGATTTAAAACAAAAAGAAGTCGCAATTCACACTTAAACACTTAAGCATTACAGTTAAGCATTAGACTATTAAAGTGTTGATAATGAATGAATTACATAATGTAAGCTACATGTAGTGATATTTCTGTCATGAAACTTTATTACTAAATATTTCATTTCAATAATTCATTCAATTTCAATAAGTTGTTCTCTTTTATTCAAATAAACCTCGAACCACAGTGCTTCGTTGTGCTGCTGTTAAACTAGGCCTAAATAACATTTATAGAATAATTATGAACTTAAATGAAACAATATTGCAACATTTCGACAAATACATTATTGATAAATAAATTATAAATACTGCTTTAGAAATTACGATTGGTATTATTATACAGATGTAAAGTAATTCTGTTGGATACTATTTGTTCCAGTGTAAAATGGAAATGCTTGGCAATTTTATTTTATAAATATAAGCAAAAACTATATGGTGTAACAGAGTTTTAGAACTAGACAAATCTCTCTGCATTAATAATAGGATATAAAATGCATTAATAGGCTAACATAAAATTTACAAAAGCCCCAAATTTGTTCGGGGTTTGAACCCGTGTCATCTAAATGATCGAACCGTAAGTTCTACCATTCGGACATGAATTTAACTCTTTGTGAATTGACCAAACGTTTGTTTCTCCAGTGTGTTCGTTCACATGAGCGAGAAAACGTTTTAATCGTTAGCATATTGTAGACTTTTTACAGTTTTAAAAGATGATATATTATCTGTATGACCAAAAATTACGGAGTAGGCTAGCCTTTCAAGTTCTTTTAGCTGTTATGAGAAAAAATAAATTCAAGTGAAAGCGCCGCCGCGTTTGTCGAACTCTAGTTCAACATGCCAGAATAAAACCCAATTTTAGAACAATGCGTAGCGCCACTCGGTGTGCCGAAACACTTAATTATTAACATCAATATTTCGTTCAAAAACATCTTGAAAAGCCGTGAATGTATTAAGGCCACTGGAACCAGGATCGTAACAGAAACGCGCTGCATGTTATCTCTCAATACAGGAGCAGAAGCGCCGGTTCATATTGTAGGCTATTGTTTGTTGTTTAAACGTGAGTGTTGCATATTTTTAAAAATATATAATATATTTGATATGGTGTATTGGTGAATTAGGCTAGCATTGATTACTGTGGAGGGGGAAATCCCCCAGGAGCAAATCGCACCTTGTTACACAACCATGTTTTTAAAAACTCTTTCTGTAGCCTATATGGAACCCCATGAAGTTTTTTTAATATTTTTTTAACAGAACTGCTTTTGAAATTACGATTGAAATTATTATACAGATTGATATAAATTCAGTCAATCTGTTGGATAATATTTGTTCCTTTGTGTAAAATGGAAATGCATGGGAATTGTATTTTATAAATAGCCCGTGTTTATTCGGGATTTGAACCCGTGTCATCTAAATTATAGAAACCACTTAAGTTCTACCACTCGACCACGACTTTTCTCACTGAGAATTGCCCAGAACTTCGGTTGTTCATCAGTCAGTGTGCACGCACACGAGAGAAGCGCTCTTTCAATCCTCTCATTCCTCAATAGTTTAGCGTTATTGCACCTAATTTATTTCCACTGACTGCGAGAGAGGCCTATTTTAACTTTTGATTCATAAAATGTTCTGCTCTAAAAGTTTGTTATATTCTGTTTAAATGTAGGCTTACTTTTACTTAATTAAGTTTTGCTTTCATTAAATTTAACCGAATCTGTTGTAGGCTAAATTATTTTTATTTTTATTATTTTTTGTTCTAAAAGTTGGTTCTATTCTGTTTCGTTTGTTTATTTTTATTTTATTTTTTACATATTCAATCAGTCTCATTCTTGTTTTTTTTTTACAAGACCTTGTGCTGTGTTTTTTAATAAACAGATACAAACAGAGATATATAGCCTAATAGTTTGTACAAATAAACGTCTATATGTATAGGCTACTACTATGTATACTATAAATTGTAGGATCATTTGTTTAAATAACATTAACAAAATTGTCTGTCTTTAATTAATAATACAATTATTACTTTAACATGCAGTTTCAGCTTCACCAAATCTTTGTTTGTTTCATTATTATAGCCTACAGAAAATGCAAATAGCTCTTGTTTTAATTTTTCATGTTTGTTGCTTATTTGGAAATTGCCATAGTTGTAGTATTGCATCCTTACTGTTAATTGGCTTTATGCCCAGCTGCACTACTTCCTGAACTTCAGCCAGCTCCTTGTTTCCTGTCTGCCATTATTGGACAAATTGATTAATTCAGGTGTGTCTGACCTTAGTAGTCATGGCAACAATAATCAGACACACCTGAATTAATCAAGTTTGCCCAATAATGGCAGACAGGAAACAAGGAGCTGGCTGAAGTTCAGGAAGTAGTGCAGCTGGGCATAAAGCCAATTGACATTAGCCCCGCACTTACGTTTCAAAATGCGGCAATTGCGGCTCTTTTGCTAAATGTCCCTTTGCCCCACCTGGCGGCCATTTCGCGAACGACTTTGAAATGCGACTAGTTTATTTTTGCCGCGGTGTATTTGCCGCGGCACGAGTCGCGGCGGTAATAGGCATTCTGGTTGGCTACCTACTGTACAGCTCATGAAAACCCAAAATTCCTATCTTAAAAAATTAGCATATTTCATCCGACCAATAAAAGAAGTGTTTTTAATACAAAAAAAAGTCAACCTTCAAATAATTATGTTCAGTTATGCACTCAATAGTCAATACTTGGTCGGGAATCCTTTTGCAGAAATGACTGCTTCAATGCGGCGTGGCATGGAGGCAATCAGCCTGTGGCACTGCTGAGGTGTTATGGAGGCCCAGGATGCTTCGATAGCGGCCTTAAGCTCATCCAGAGTGTTGGGTCTTGCGTCTCTCAACTTTCTCTTCACAATATCCCACAGATTCTCTATGGGGTTCAGGTCAGGAGAGTTGGCAGGCCAATTGAGCACAGTAATACCATGGTCAGTAAACCATTTACCAGTGGTTTTGGCACTGTGAGCAGGTGCCAGGTCGTGCTGAAAAATGAAATCTTCATCTCCATAAAGCTTTTCAGCAGATGGAAGCATGAAGTGCTCCAAAATCTCCTGATAGCTAGCTGCATTGACCCTGCCCTTGATAAAACACAGTGGACCAACACCAGCAGCTGACATGGCACCCCAGACCATCACTGACTGTGGGTACTCCAGTGCTGCTTCTCTGTAGCCCAGGTCAGGCGCTTCTGCCGCTGTTTCTGGTTCAAAAGTGGCTTGACCTGGGGAATGCGGCACCTGTAGCCCATTTCCTGCACACGCCTGTGCACGGTGGCTCTGGATGTTTCTACTCCAGACTCAGTCCACTGCTTCCGCAGGTCCCCCAAGGTCTGGAATCGGTCCTTCTCCACAATCTTCCTCAGGGTCCGGTCACCTCTTCTCGTTGTGCAGCGTTTTTTGCCACACTTTTTCCTTCCCACAGACTTCCCACTGAGGTGCCTTGATACAGCACTCTGGGAACAGCCTATTTGTTCAGAAATTTCTTTCTGTCTTACCCTCTTGCTTGAGGGTGTCAATGATGGCCTTCTGGACAGCAGTCAGGTCGGCAGTCTTACCCATGATTGCGGTTTTGAGTAATGAAACAGGCTGGGAGTTTTTAAAAGCCTCAGGAATCTTTTGCAGGTGTTTAGAGTTAATTAGTTGATTCAGATGATTAGGTTAATAGCTCGTTTAGAGAACCTTTTCATGATATGCTAATTTTTTGAGATAGGAATTTTGGGTTTTCATGAGCCGTATGGCAAAATCATCAGTATTAAAACAATAAAAGACCTGAAATATTTCAGTTGGTGTGCAATGAATCTAAAATACATGAAAGTTTAATTTTTATCATTACATTATGGAAAATAATTAACTTTATCACAATATGCAATTTTTTTTAGAAGGACCTGTATATGCATGTATATGTTTCAATAAAATAGTGAATCAATAAATAACTACAACTTTTAAATGGCATTTTTTAATAAAATACTAGCTGGTTTAATTTCTTTATTCAGAGGGTTGCAGCCAATGACCTTTTAAAGGGATAGTTCACCCAAAAATGAAAATTCTGTCAGTATTTAAGACCCCCCCCCCCCAACCCCCCCCCCCCCCCCCCAAAAAAAAAAAAAACACTAGATATAAGTTTAACATTTTAAAGATTAAATGAATTATTAAGCAAGACTTTGTTCTTTCTCAGGAGCAGCATTCTCTCTTATTTAAAGACCTACAATCTCTACTATGAAGGGAAGAACCTGCAGCTACGACACAGAGAGGTATGAAAGAGTTTTACACTCATTGTGTGGCAGGTGGGGAAGCGTTTGACCCCTTCTGTGCTTTCTCAATTATTCACTATTGTCAGGGGAGTAATAAGCGTCTGTGTCTGGAAGGGATGTGCGCCCCTGTGTGGGGGTGACTGAGGCTTCTTTTGTGTCTGTAAATGCAGCTTGCCCAGGTGCCAAATTACTGACATGCTGTATTTATCATTTATAAGCCTCATTTATTCTAAAAGTCAAAAGGTGGCTTGTGGGTCACTTAAACCTAATATTCAGGCCCTTTATGTATCGTCACTTCTGTTCATCAGGATAACAAACTCAAGTACGAGTGTATTTGTATGTTGTATGTATTCTGCCGGCAGGAAGAGGAGGAGCTGATAATAGAAGGACTTCTCAATATCTCATGGGGTTTGCGTCGACCAATCAGGCTTCAAATGCAGGATGACCATGAGCGAATCAAACCACCTCCCTCATCTACCTCCTGGCACTCAGGGTGTAACCTAGACAACCAGAGGTTAGTTATTTTTACATTAGCTCACTGACTTCCTGTACATGCTTTATTGAGAAACTAGTATACATCAGTGAAGAGAGAAAGAATAGTATGCCAAAAATCAGTAATTATTCTAACCAAGAGGGTTAATGTTTCTTCTCAAGTAGTAAATATATATATGTTTTTACTGGAAAATAATACTAATCAAAAGGTAAATAGACATTGACTTTCAAAAGATTGAGGTTGGTAAGATTTTAAAGGTTTTTGAAAGAAGTTTCTTATGTTGGGGCTGCATTTATTTGATTGAAGTACAATAAATATATTAATATTGTGATTTTGAAATCTTATCACAACTTAAAATTACTTTTTAAAATAGATTTAAAAATGTAATTTGTTCCTGTGATCTGAAAGCTGGAATTTTAGCATCATAACTCCAGTCTTCAGTGTCACATGATCCTTCACAAATCATTCTAATATGATTTGCTGCTCAAGATTGATAAATACTAAGATTTTTTTTGCACTGCTGAATTTTTCCATCATTAAACATCACTTTAGTAAATAAAATGGTGATTAATCAGTTCTTATGTTGTAACTTATCGGCCATAGCATATGAACATCTTCATCATCATAGAAACTAAGCCCAGTTCTTTAAACTCAAGTAACCTTGACACACCACAGCAGCTCATACACTGAAAGCCCGCTTTGTTTGTTGCCATAGCAACTCTATCCTTGTGATGACCGTGCTTTTGGCATTCTGTCAGCTCAAATGTGTTGGACTTGTGTGATATAAATAATGCACACATTTCTAATGTTTTATGGTTTTGATCTATTTTTGCCTCAACTCCAAATGAGAGGTTTCAAAAGAACTATTTATATCTGAGAGCGCCAACTCAAATATTGTTTCCAGCACCTACTGAAGTCGATAAACAGAATGAAAGACTTTAGGCATCAGTTTGTGCCAGAAACGTCTTGATAATTATGTTATCTTAACGAGCAGTTTCCAGTAAGTACTGTTTTTGTGAAGAAAAAGTACATACTTTTGAGTGTGTAGCAAAAGAGTAGACAAGCTTTGGGACATACTATCACGTCATACAACTGCATCTTTAACGGTGGCTCTCTGTCGCATCCTGTCACAGTAAACTGGCCTGTCAATCATCTTGTCCCTGTTAAAATCCTTCACGTCTCATTTTTTATTTCCTGCCCCATCGGAGAGAAATGCAGAAGCATGTTGATCTGCAGTCACGGCCTTTCATGCGGAGAACTCTCCTCTTATTAATGCCTTATGATGCATTTAAAAGTTAATGGTCAAACAGATCTTTATAAAAGTCCACATTGTTATTGCAGATGAAATATAAATAAATATTTTTGACCAGGTTAAACTTTGATTATTAGTCACTAAAATCATCTAAACCTCTCACTGTCAGTCCCGCATATCCACCATGTCTTTTACTCGTGTTTGTAGTTCCTCCTCCAAAGCACAATGGGTTGTGGGCAATATTAGCCTTTAGAGTGTGCATGGATCCACACTTCGAAAATAGTAGACCATCCGGGGACTTTTGACATACTCTTTTCAACATACTATGCTTTGGGACACACTTATTCTAATCTCACATATAGGATGGATAGTATGGACATTGGGATGCAGGGATGATGCAGTTTGATTCCTTGGTTGTTCCTTGATTATGTCTCACACCTGTCATTCATTTAGCATTCATTGGTTTGTTTGTTCTATTTTAAGCCCTGTGTTTCCTTCAGTTCTTTGTCAGTTCATGTGGTGTTTAGTTTGGTTGTTCTGTTCCCGTTTCTAAGTACTTTGTAAATAAAACCTTAATTGCTGTGTTTAGATCCTTTTTCTTCTCATTATTTTAACCTGACTGTGACAAATATAAGAGACTTCTTTCAAAAACATAAAAAAAATCATACTGACCACAAACTTTTGAACGGTGATGTGATATCTGTGGTACAATTTTGGTGGAAAATTGAAGAAAATGGCTGCATCCGAAATCACATACTTCCCTACATAATAGATGAAAAACAGTATGTGACAAAAGAAGCATGTCTGAATTCACAATGTCTGACGTGTGCATACGATGGAAACTTTACTATCCCATGAGGCCACGGGAGAGGATTTGTGAATGGCAGTGAAGCGACGTAACTGACGCTGGTAGGTCACGTGATAATGACAACATGGCAAATGTAGTACGTCAAGATAACATTTGTAATATATAGAGTGTACTTTTTTAGCGGTCGTGAAGTAATGACTTGTTCAAAATAAGAACCTACTCAAGATCAAGAGAGTATGCGATTTCAGACGCAGCCAAAGTTCACTCAAATGTTTTTGCCCAAACATATTAAGAACATTGTGTTGTGCTGTGAATTGTGACTATGTAGTGGAATAATTGTTCTGTTCCTCTTTACTTGTCCAGTCAGGATGGTCAGACACAGACTCCTCAATCTCCTCCTCAGATGGAAGTGACTCCCCCAGAGGACCAATCAAGCAACGGCACAACACAACACCATGAAGAAGAAGAAGAAGAGGGTAAAACTTGCTTTTTAAAACAATTGCTTTGAATAAACCTGTGACTGGTTTTCCCACCTCATCTTGTGTTTTCTCTTGGCAGAGGGGTGTGACATCTCCGCTCAGCTTCTTAGAACCAAAAGCGATGCCGGTGTACTGAGACGGGGCAGGAGACGGTCTCCTAGTGACCAGCGGCGAATCAGAAGGCACAGATTTTCCATCAACGGTCACTTCTACAACCACAAGGTAACTTGAGAAAAAACCTTTGTGTGTGTGTCTGTGATCGTTTGAGTATAACGATTTTGAGTATAAGTTGATCAGTCATGCGATCTCTTGTTCCTCTTTCTGTCTCTCTCGTTCAGACGGCCGTGTTCACTCCTGCATTTGGCTCTGTTACTAACGTACGGATCAACAGCTGTATGACCACACCACAGGTGCTGCGGGTGTTACTGAACAAGTTTAAGATTGAGAACAGCCCAGATGATTTCGCCCTCTACCTCGTTCACACCAGCGGAGGTCAGCTGCTGTCTTCTTTTATTTTACACTTGACTGTGCAACACTGAATCGCCATCTAGTGGACAGAGAACAACACAAACTATACAGTATTTATTCTATAGTGGAGGCTTTAATCACTATTATAATCGCTGATGCTTAGGCTACGTTCAGGCTGCAGGCCTGTCCAAAATCTTTTTTTTTTTTTTTTTTATGTCCTCACATTTTGGAGAAAATAGAAAAGAGAAGTTATAAAACTAAAATAAACTAAAAAGGTCGTGCACGGTTATTTTGCAGAGCAAAACAAGTAACTCATATGAACATTTGAGTGTTTTTTGCTCATATACGATTCGGATCTGTTTTTTTCTTTCCAAAACTGTGAACTTTGAGCACAAACCACATGGAATCTGATCTTTTCCATTCTGATTTGGGCCACTTCCATATATGGTCCTAAATCAAGTACAGGTCTGATGTTTTGCAATGCTACCTCAGTCTGAACAGTGATATCGAAATTCATGAGACTTTTACGTCACTCTAAATCAACATTCGTCACAATTCTGCCAATGGGAATCACTCCAAAGATTTACATACAAGTAGTTTTTGGTCACTCTGTGAATATGGAAGACGGCAGTGAAGTTAGTCAGTGGAGGGACGGTGAGCTGTTATCTTCATTTAAGTATTACGGTGACAGCTCTATTATACAAGCAAAACTTGGAAAAAATGTACAAGAAAAACGTTGCTCTTTCTCCTCAGTCTCGTCGGCATCCTCATTATCGCCTGCGCACAGATTCTGCGCTGGCTTCTGCGGCACATCACCTTATAAATGAACGTGTAAATGTGTTTGCTTCCATATAATTCCTTGCTGGCGCTAGGGGTGTGTATCGTCACTGGTCTCGCAATTCAATCAGTCAGATATATGAACTCCCTTTTTATTTTATCTGCTCCAAGAAAGTTCACTTCCTGAATGTAGTTAAACAAAGGTTAAGTCTGAACACAGCAGACGACAGGAGCATTTAAAAACTAATAAACACTAGCATTAAACTGTCAAGTAGTGTTCTTAAGTTACAAGTCACACACGCCCACACACACTCGCACGCACACACACACACACACAGGTTACTCGCACGCAGGCACACGCTCACACGCTGTAAATGAGTGATTCTATAATTGAAGATACATTTTGCATTTAAAAAATTTCAGCAAAAAAAACTGTTCACTAACAGAAATTCTTTCCAATATCTTTTAAACAACCCACTGTGTGATCAGTGATAAAATCTGTTTTCCTTGATGTTTCACAAAATAACTCTTGGCGTAAGAATTTTTTTAGATTAAAATATTTTCTCAGAGAGAGCACACATATCTTTCAGTGCTTCAGATATTATCAGTGAGAGAAAGTGACATCATTTCCTGTATCTTACATAGTTGTGAGAAATAATTCCAGCAATTTAAAGGCAAAGTATGGTACGGTAACCGAATTGACACAAGATTTATGAACACAAATAATTCAGACAACAAGAAATCATGATTTTCAGCTATAGACACTTTTTACAGAAAATATTATATTGGACTTCCACGTCCACATCGCGATGCATCGTAGAAACGATTTATTTCAACACACCTACTGTGTGCCGACATGGTTATTGTTCTTTTGCGCATGCGGGTCAGTTTAAGATTGTGAACAGTTTCAGACTAGAATCTGATTTTGGACAGCAACAACAACAAAACAAAATGGATCTGAGCATTAAATCAGAATTGAGCGCTAAGGGTTGCAGTGGGATCATAGCCTTAGATTTGTGGATCAAATGTGAACAAACCGCAAGCCTGAGTATTAAACTTGATATTTGTGGAACAGACATGAATGATACCTCATATCTTCTGGCTGATGTTGATGTTTGGTAAATTTGCCTGGCTGATGTTAAAGTGGGCAAAGAATAGCATAGGCTAACATTGAAGGAGGGACCCAAGACAAATCTTTTTAACCAGTAACCAAAACACCTAAGGAACCTCCCACTACACCATGAGGAAGAGTTTTGGCAAGAACAAGCGGAAATTACATTTTCTTCAGAAAACATTAGGGTACAACTGTGCTAAAAGCACTCTAGGGTAAAAGGGTAAACATATGCGTTTCACTCTGTACGTAGACATTTGAAAACTGATCCTTGACATGATCACAGGCAGCAACGCAAAGTTGATTCTAATGTTGACAAATGTTGATTTATGTAGCAAATGAAAATCAATAACATTACAGAATATATTTAGAAAAAAAAGGTCTTGTTAATGATTTTCAGTTTTGTTTAAGGTAATTAAGGCCACGTCCACACGAAGCCAGAGCTTTCCCTATCCGATCTTTTTTTTTCCTCGTTCTAAAAAAAATTCCGTAAACATGGCGCCGTCTCAAGAAATATCTGCGTACACACGAAATCACTGAAACCGACTCAAACCGATGTAGTATAAATGCCAGACCAGTATGAGGCGCTGTATTTCTGACACAGATACACTAAAAACAAAGAAGACTTGCGCATAAACCTTTCACGCTGTATGCTTTCCACAAAGAACCGGCAAATAGCCTAATCATTATGAATGTGTCAAATATAGCAAGGAGACATTTTAATTGTTTATTAATAAACTAGTGCTTTCTGTGACGATGCTGACTCGCCACCTTCGCAGTTTTGTGAAGGTGCCTATAGAGAGAAATGCACACTTCATATGGATTATTAGAGCTGTCTGTTTCTTTTCGTTTTGAATTGTTTTGTTTAAAAGTAGACATTTCAAGGTTAGATATATTTCTGAGTTTCTGTTCATTTATGAGACAAGCTCCAGTTCACATGCGATGCAAGTTATATCGCGTCGGCGCCTCCATGTCCTGATTGTCCTGAGGAACTACTCTGAAAAACTGAAAAAACAGTTTTCATCCAACGACCCATCATCAGTCTGGAATGGCCTGAGGAACATCACCAACTACAAGTCACCATCCCCTCGATCTGTGGACAATCAACACCTGGCTGACGATTTAAATTCATTTTATTGCAGGTTCGAAAAGCCCTCATTCACACCACACACCCGGTCTGATCTGCACTTCACACATTCACCATCACCTCCTGCACCCCCATTACTCTCCCCTCCTGCCATCCTACCTGAGCTTAAGGTCTGTGTGGAGGACGTGAGCCGAGTCTTCAAAAAACAGAAGACTAGGAAAGCCTCAGGCCCAGACGGCATCTCATCTTCTTGTTTAAAAGCCTGCGCTGACCAACTGGCCCCGGTCTTCACACAGATCTTCAATAGATCATTGGAGCAGTGTGAAGTTCCCTGCTGCTTCAAACGCTCCACTATCATTCCTGTCCCCAAAAAAAACAAAATCACTGGACTTAATGACTACAGACCTGTCGCTCTCACATCTGTGGTCATGAAGTCGTTTGAAAGACTGATGTTGGCCCACCTGAAGGACATCACTGGACCCCTGCTGGACCCCTTTCAGTTTGCTTACAGAGCAAACAGGTCTGTGGATGATGCAGTCAACATGGGACTGCATTATATCCTGCAACATCTCGACAGACCTGGGACTTATGCAAGGATCCTCTTTGTGGACTTCAGTTCGGCCTTCAATACCATCATGCCTGACCTTCTCACAGCCAAACTGACCCAGCTCTCCATACCATCCTCGATCTGTCAGTGGATCTCCAGCTTCCTGACGGACCGGCAGCAGCGAGTGAGACTGGGGAAACACACATCCAGGACTCTGACCACCAGCACTGGCGCCCCTCAAGGGTGCGTTCTCTCCCCACTGCTCTTCTCCCTGTACACTAATGGCTGCACTTCTAAAGACCCCTCTGTCAAGCTCCTGAAATTTGCCGACGACACCACTGTCATCGGTCTCATCCGAAACGGTGACGAGTCTGCTTACAGACTGGAGGTTGAACAGCTGGCTCTCTGGTGCAGTTATAACAACCTTGAGCTGAACACGCTCAAAACAGTGGAGATGATCGTGGACTTCAGGAGGAACAGCCCAGCACTCCCCCCACTCACCATCATGAAGAGCACTGTGGAAGCAGTGGAGTCATTCAGGTTCCTGGGCACTTCCATCTCTCAGGACCTGAAGTGGGACAATCACATTGACTCCATTGTGAAAAAGGCCCAGCAGAGACTGTACTTCCTTCGCCAGCTGAGGAAGTTTAACTTGCCACAGGAGCTGCTGATTCAGTTCTACTCAGCCGTCATTGAGTCTGTCTTATGCACTTCCATCACTGTCTGGTTTGGTTCAGCTACCAAATCAGACATCAGGAGACTACAACGGACAGTCCGGACTGCAGAGAGGATCATTGGTGCCCCCCTGCCAACCCTCCAGGACCTGTACTCTTCCAGAGTGAGGAAGAGAGCAGGTAAAATCATCACAGACTCCACTCACCCTGGACACCTCCTGTTTGAACTGTTACCGTCAAGACGGCGACTAAGATCACTGGCCACTAGAACATCTCGGCACAGGAACAGTTTCTTCCCACAGGCCATTTCCCTCCTGAACAGTTAACACTCCTCCCAAGGCATGCCTTAAGTGCAATACTCCCACTGTTTAGTGCAATACCCTACAACTCAGGTGATACTTATATGTAGATTTATTTATTTATAATATTCAAAACACTGTAAATATGTTCATAATCTGTAAATCTGGAAATGTCTATTCTGACTAAACCCAACTGTGATACTTTTATTCTCATATATTTATATTTTTATATTTTTATTCTTATAATTTGTAGTATTATGTTTCTTGTTGTATTTGTATATGTCCACTGGAAGCCTCAGCACCAAAACAAATTCCTTGTGTGTGCAAGCACACTTGGCAATAAAGCTCTTTCTGATTCTGATTCTGATTCTGATTATAGGCTATTGTCTGCTATATTTACTTCTTATTGATTAAATCCAGGAAATTGGTTGATGAAACATTGATTAAAATTAAGATACAATTTATACAAAACGAAATTCACTTTAAAGAAAGGCTTTATATAAAACAAAACTTAATGAAGTGGTCAAAATGATGTGTCTCGATATTGCGCATCTTATGATTAGGCTACTCACGCTGTTCACTTTTCGTATAATCAACATATATGAAATGGAAAAAAATAACATAATATTTAAACATAAATATGAAACTAACTTTTCTTTAATGGCTACAACATGTAGGCCTACAGTACAGAGAAATTTAATGTCGGAGCGAACGCCGTGTTACCGGTGAGCATGAGGGGGCAGAGGTGCGTTTTTTGAATAATAATCAAATAATTCCCAGCGATCGTCGAATATTATTTTTGCTTGAAATGCCCATCCCTACAAAATACGAAATGTCTTAATCAGACAAAATACAAGCATCATAGCATAAGAAAGAAATATAAATAAATAAAGAAGTAAAATAAAGAAATAAAATAAAAATACATTAAAGTAGGCCTAAATAATAAATAAAGAAATAAAAGAGGCTCAGTAGCTTCTGAAGCATGAACTCAAGCAAGTAGTCGCAGTTGTTGTTACTGATTTAGCGCGTCTGACTAGTCGACACGTGGGGTGATGACATCATCGTTTCACAAAATATACGGATTGGCCGTACACACGATAACGCAAGGGTGTCGTTTTCAGATTTATCCACCCTGGGACCCGGTTTGAAAAAAAAGCGGTTTCAGTCTCCCAAAACGCCGGATCCGTCTGGACGAAACACCGATCCGATAAAAAATGTGTACGTGTACAGCTAAACGCGTCTCCGTGTGGACAGGGCCTAAATCAACAGTTTTTTAATAAATGAAGAATATGTTAAAGTATTAATGCTAAAGGCACAATAATTGACATGATAATAAATAGCTGGTTGACTCAATAGATTTTTTTTTTTTTTTTCAGAAAATGTATAAATCTAGTTGTTTATGTACATATGTGTTCTATGTTTCAGAGCGTGTTCAGTTGAAGCGTACAGACTACCCTTTAGTGGTGAGAATACTTCAGGGACCATGTGAACACGTCTGCAAGATCTTTCTCATGGAGCAGGATCTGGGAGAGGAGATTCCCTATGAAGTGAGTGTGTGTGTGTGTGCGTGCGTGCGTGCGTGCGTGCGTGCGTGCGTGAGGTTGCTGTTACTGAAATACAAATAAATTGACATAGCTGACTGCAGTTGCTCTCCACTGCTCTAGGTGGCGCAGTACATCAAATTTGAGATGCCTGTCCTGCAGAGCTTCATTACCAAACTGAAGGAAGAGGAGGACAGGGAGGTGCAGAAGCTGAGAAGCAGGTATGATTTACCTTATTTAAGTAGATGGGAGAAGCTTTGAATCAGTTAAAACATGGTTCAGTGTTTCAGAGCACATTACATTTACATTTATTCATTTAGCTGACGCTTTTTATCCAAAGCGACTTACAATTGCTATATATGTCAGAGGTCGCACGCCTCTGGAGCAACTAGGGGTTAAGTGTCTTGCTCAGGGACACATTGGTGTCTCACAGTAGATTCGAACCCGGGTCTCTCACACCAAAGGCATGTGTCTTATCCACTGCGCCATCACCACCCACCACACATGCTGAAGGCATCGGCTGTCAGCTACAATGACACAATACTGGACGTCGGAAATTACAGGCATATTTTTATTTAAAGTTTGTGATAAAAATGTGTCGTCTTTGCTCATGGAGGCTCAGGTCTTCTGACAGGTCTGAATGCCATGTTATTATTGTTTAATATAGCCTAATACACTACCGTGCGAAAGTTTGAAGGTCAGTATGATTTTTATTTATGTATTTATTGTATATTTATTGAAAGTAATTAAAACAGTCACAGTAAAGACATTTTTAATGTCAAAAAAAGATTTCTATTTTAAATACTTTTCTTTTTAAGTTTCTATTTATCAATGAATCCTGAAAAAAATGTATCATGGTTTCCACAAAAATTTGAATCAGCACAACAGTTTTAAACATTGATAATAATAAGAAGAAATGTTTCTTGAGCAGCAAATCAGCATATTAGAATGATTTCTGAAGGATCGTGTGACTCTGAAGACTGGAGTAATTATGCTGAAAATTCAGATTTGTCATCACAGGAATAAATTACATTTTACTATATATTCAATTAGAAAACTTTTTTTTTTTTTGTAATTGTAATAATATTTACTAATATTACTGATTTTTTTTAAAAAAAATTATGGAAGCTTGTGTCCGCCACGAAATAAAAATAGAAAAGGTTATCACAATTTGTAATCTCATAATTCTGGATTTTTTTTCCTGCAACTGTGAGTTTACATCTCACAATTCAGATTTTTTTGCCCCCGCAAAATTGCCAGATATAAACTTGCAATTGCGAGAAATAAATTCCAAATTGTGAAAAATAAAGTCAGAATGTCGAGATATAAATTTACAATTGCAAGACAAAACGTCAGAATTGCGAGTTATAGTATATCCCGCATATCTTTTTTTCTCCGAATTGTGATATAGAAACTGTTTTTACTTTTTTTTTAATTCTGTGGTGGAAACAAACATCCATTGTTTTTACTATATTTTGATCAAATACATGCAGCCTTGGTGAGCATATGAGACTTCTGTCATAAATATAAAAAAATCTTACCAACGCCAAATTTCGGAATGTGGTGTATATTGCTATTTATTAGATTTTTGTGGTAACACTTTAACTAAACACATTAGTTAATTACCTTAGTTAACATGAACTAAGAATGAACAATACTTCTACAGCATTTATTAATCTAGTTAATATTAATTTCAACACTTACTATACATTATTAAAATCAAAAGTTGTATTTGTTAACATTAATGCATTGTGAACTAACATGAACAAACAATAAACAGCTGTATTTTTTTATTAACTAACATTAACAAATGTATTGCTCATTGTCAGTTCATGTTAGTTAATAGATTATCTAATGTTGTTAACAAATGAGACCGTATTGTGTTACAAGTGTTACAATTTTTGTAAAAAAAAAAAAATAATAATCCATGCATCAGAGGGTTAAATAACTTTCTCTCTCTCTGTTTCTGAATAGATATAAGTATCTGCGGTGTATCATTGAGAAGCAGCTCCAGTGTTTACCAGAGGATTCCACCTGTATGTGACTCTCTCAGAGCTTCCAGACACAATGTCATCAGCCCCTTCCTCCCTCAATGGATTTCATTGAAACCACTAAATATGCATTGATATTTGCTGACCAGTGAAGATGGATGGTACATCTTGTAATATAAAAATTCTTTGTATATTTTTTTCCTTTGCATTACTTGGTGCTGTAGTGAATCCAGGTACAATAATATAGAAGCACATTCCACTAAACCAGGGAATTTATATTACAATTACAAGCACAAAGTAACAAAGAGAAATGCTTACAACTTTAGTATTATTTGTTTGGTTAAACCCATTATAAAGGGTCATGACTGACTGATCACTTTGCATGGATGTATTGAGAATACATGCGGTCTGAGCCAACCTGTCTGAAGTGTGAGCGGATCACAGAACTGCAACTGACCAACGTCTCTATTAGAAGGTGATTCAAATCTTTCTGAGGTGTATCCCATACTGAAGTAAAAGACTGTGAATTTAAAGGATGACTGAGAACAGAGTGAAGAAGCACAAGGGAATGTAGCATGAGTGAGTTAGTATGACTAGTATGCATGTTTGGGTACCTGAGGTGAATGGGATTTCACCAAGTACATGTTCCTGGATCAACATCAATGAGGTGCTTCTACACCACTGTTATTCACCCATCATTTCCCGCTGATAAGTTTATGACTGTTTTCGGGCAGGAATGTTGTTCCGGGCTCAACAATATATGTTGATCCAGGAACACGTCTTTCTTGGCAAAGTCATGGTGACTTGGGTTCCTAAGGAGGACAGCCTGGCTGTAGTTGCTGAGATAAGAGGTTCATATTTTTCTTTTGACATCTGGCATGTGTTTGTCTGTATTATGATACTGATTGTAAAACTAAGAATATGGTGATAATTATATTTGAATAAAATGTTATCATCGGAAAATTAAAAACCTCCACAACCAAATGCATCTGTTATTGGAATAAATTTGTCATCACTAATCACTAATATCCGTCAATCAGAATGAATCCAATCCGATTTCCAGTTATGAAATAAAAATAAATAAATAAAAAAAAAGGTTCAAAATGTTGTTGGTATTTTTTGCGGTGATGCCAGAGAAGAATCATTTTTGGTTCCCCAAAGAACCTTTTAGTGAAAAGTTCAAGAACCTTTTTTTTTTTCTTAGTGGGAAGAACATTTTAATATTCTAAATAACCCTTTCCACTTTAAATAACATTTTTGCACTAAAAAGGTTCAGGAATGTTAAATGTTCTTCATGGAACCATAGATGCCAGAGTGCCAGTGCCAACATATATTCCAAACAAAATCTAAGTGCAAACGTAGTGCCGCGCCGCTAATTGTCATTTTTATATCAAAAAAGAAAGATGACATTTATGTCAGAAGAACTTGATCAGCAAATATTTAGTAAATATCCAGTTCGTACTAGTATATCATAACATAGGCTACGCATCACGACACGGCGCATGTTGGCAAGGACTTTTCGAATCCGACTGAGAAAATAGTTTACATTCTTAATTTTTACCTGTTGATCAGATTATTTCGGATTTACACCAACCCTTCCAATACAATCGCTACATCCAGTGCCTACACCTAAAATGCGCTACAAATCTGGTAATATACAAATGTATTATGCATTATATGCATTAGGAAGGTTGTTTCCATCACTGAAGAAAAAATAAAAAAGTTAATCGCGACTTTTTTATTTCAAAATTATATTAAAAAAAAAAATTTCGCAATTGAGGTATATGCGAGTTTTATCTCATAATTTTGAGGGGAAAAAGTCCAAATTGGGAGATAAAAAGTCGCAATTATCTTTTTTATGTGGTAGAAACAGGCTTCCATACATTTCATATCTACAGTAGAGTAAATGATATCTTGATATTATGACACTTTACGTTTGTAACATCTTGTTATCTAGGTCTACACATATTTGTGAATATGCCCACTACGGATTTAGCAGTGAAAGTCCAAAAGACCGCAAGTTAAAATGATACCCACAGTACTCAGATAGCAAATGACATCTGGCCCAGTTGTGGCCCACATCTCCCACAATCTTCTGGCCCACCGGTATGCATGGAATGACGGCAATGACTCAACTTGAGTCACACTAAAACCAGCTTGATGTGTGTGGGCCAGATACAGCCCAAATGACCTTTTCTGCTGCCGGAACTGAGCCATATGTGACATAGTTAGCCCAGATGAGGCCTGGATATGTAGGCCTATGTTATCTGGGTTCTGTTTTACATTTGTGTCTTCTCAGACTTTTGGACCCCATTGCTTTTCTTATAATGACCAATGTTTTTGTAGCACACACTACCAACAACCGCGTAAATGTAAGAACTCTCAGTCTTCCACATGATTTGACTGTAGGTCCTCTAATGCGTTACCTAACCATCTCTGAGCTCATGGAGAGACACAACGACCCCACACTATGACCCCTGGGCCTAAACATGTATGTCAAATCCAGACTTTCTTAATCCTGTTGATGGATTAGAGCAGTGTTCTGATCCTATGCCGGTGAGACGGACCGACGTAGGTTCATTCACTTAGCCAATCAGAGAATGAGCAACAGTCAGTTAATGCCACTGTGTACGTGTAAATGTGTGAGTTCTGTCTCATACTCTCATCCATTCAAGCACAGCAGACTAGAGAGGAGGACGACACTTAAACAGCCATCCTGAATCTTCCAAAAATACATTTCCTGCAGACACGTATTCAACGTAAGTCAGTGTATTCTCCTTTGGAGGAACTACGCTATTTTATTTTATAAGAATATCTACTATGCATAATTATTTACATTGTTATTTCTGAAGGAAAGTACAATACCCATACATTCTAGTGCAGAATGTTGTATTCTTGTTTATTTATGTTCATATTTTAAATCAAATGCTTGTATATCATGTCAATGAAGATAGTTGAATGAAAATATTTGTTTTTCATGCAAATTCCAGTGGTTTACATTAGTGTCCTTGTGACCTTATACATTTTTTAACATTTAATTGTAAAAGTCCAAAATGGAACGATTTTTAAAATGAACAAAGTCTTGTTGCATGTATGTGATTTGTGCAGGGGATGAGAATATTCTTATGAGATAACCAAACACTGAACGAAAACAGATTAGCTTTCTAAAGCTGCCAGACTGGCGGCCCAGTTTCTGAAAAGATCATGTGCTTCTCGTTTTATTGTCTGACTCTGGATCATAACATTCATAGAGATGTTTTATAGTGCATCATGGTGGAAGATCATAAGGTTCTCAAGTTCTAGTTAAGCAATAAATGAGTCAATACAGAACCTGATTTACAACAAAAATAATGTCCTTAATCAGTATTGTATATATACACAATACTGATTAAAGACATTATTTTTCCTTAATCATTAATAATTATAATATTCATTATTATATCATTGAAAATAATTTTAAAAAGACTTGCCAATAGGGTACTAAAAATACTAATATACCTATTAAAAAAAGTTATACCTGAAAACAGTTTGTGGTTTGTACATTTGTCTTGTTTTAAGGATTTTTTTTACTGAAATACAAGACAAAATACATTTTTTTTTTTTTTTTTGCCGTTAAGAGCCTCTACACATTTCAGGAAATAAGACTAATTTCTCTTCGTGGCATTATTGGCTTTGTCTACATCCCTCTCATGACACTGTCTGTGTCCTCTGTGTCCACTAATCACTGAAGAACAAATCTCATTGTGACCGACGAATCAAAAGACTTATTGGTTTTCCGGATTATGTTAAACTCTTTCAAAGAAAGTGTGCATGCACACGCCGTGTTCAGATGATCTCATCTAGTAGCCTACATTGTAACCAGTCTACACAGTACACGTGGATGTAGTCAACCTCTGACCTTCTGTTTTCACAGCGTCTCCCGACATGTCTGCCCAATATAAAATCTTGTCTCTGATGAACTGCCTGTTACTCCTGACTGTGATGCTCCCTGTGGTTCAGTCGCGTCGGGGCGGGGGCTTCGGCCGTGGCGGGGGTCGAGGTGGAGGCTGGGGCGGCAGCAGCTCTGGTCGTGCGGGCTGGGGAGGAGGAGGGGGGCATTACCGTGCCCCACCTGTCCACACCGGAGGCTCCTCAGGACACAGCACTGGGAAGGTAGCAGGAGCGGCTGCTGCTGGAGCTCTGGGGGGAATGGTGGTCGGCCACGGCTTGAGCTCAATGGCTCGACCCGGATACGGGTACGGGCACGGAGGCTATGGAGGATATGGAGGATACGGAGGCTATGGCGCTGGGTATGGGCATGGGCATGGGCACGGGCATGGTGGTGGGCATTCAGGAGATCATAACGGGACAGATGTGGATTACTACACGGGTGCTGCCAGTGCCGGACCCCTTTATAACTGCGTGACAGTCTTGGGACTCGTGATGTCATTCTTACTTGGGTACTTTCTGTCATAAAGGGCACTTTTGGCAATTGGCACAGGTCATTCTTGGGCACCTTTTTGCATCTGTCAATAAAAAATTGTCTAATTAGATAAAAATGTGTGACATGCAGTGTTAAAACACGGACTAAATGCAATCAAACAGCACTATCAAGGATTTCTGCCCGAGAAATAGACCACGTCCATTTACATTGTTTCCTGTGTTTTGGCTTGGAAGCGAGTTATGATGAGCACAAGCCTGAAGTCAGAAGTTTGTACATTATTTAAACATCAGATTGATGTTTATTTTTTTTAATGAACAATGTAGATTTTTCATCATTTAGTTTCCTTGAATAATGGAATTTTGTACCATTTAAAATATATGATAAAGAGTAGGTAGTTTATTATCTAAAGAGTTTTTCAGAGCATCATGGATATATATATATATATATATATATATATATTTCCTGTATATTGTTCACTGATAGTTTAGTTCTCTACTGAGCCTTTTCAACCTTCTCAATGTTTTAATCTGTTTGTTCCTGCCGTTTACGTCAGCGAACATTCAAAATAAAACAAGGCTTATGGTAAAATCACATTAACAATAATAAGCTTGACGAAGTGTGTCGAGTCGAGAGCAAATCTTGTTAAAGGGCCTCGGGCGCGTTCTACCTCACTTCCCCGAGCTCTTCACCAACCAGCTGATTGGCTTAAACCAATAAGATCTCATTGCTTTTGCTTGTACACCTTCTTAGATCTGTTTATCAGTATGTATGTTTATTTTGTACTGCTAAAATAAATGAAATGTACTTCCGACAATACTTGACTTTTTGTCATTTTTCATTTCGTGTGAGTGATACACGGGATAAAATCCATGTTGGTCCAGGTTTATGCTGTTAGAACTGGTATAGTGTTGGACTAGAGCTGGTGGACCAACTCATGAAAAACTGAAAACAATCCCGTTTTCCATGCTGGTATAGGGACTGAGACGGATCAGACATACAATTATTTGTTATATCTAACAAATAATCCACAATACCCCTCACCCATAAGCAAACCATGAGGTAGAGTTCTGATTAGACTGGTTTACAACTCAAAGGAATGTAGAATTTCATTCTAAATTCACTATGAAATATACAAATGTACCCCTTTTATATCCTATACCCTCTATTTATAAGCACTTGAGATATGCTATGAAATTTGGATACATGATTGTGCATGTTTCTTTATAGTGTTTTGCCTATGTATTAATCTATTCTAAACTCTTTGAATGCATGTTTTAGCCTTAATTACTTCATCAAGATCACATACTGTATATACCATGTGAGGTATCTAAAGTTTCTATTTTAATTTCTTGAATGATCATTTACATTATAAGTCGATACCTGTGCAGAATATTACTATTCTAAGAATCTTTAAGTTTCTCCATCAACACCCAAACAAATTACATATGCAAAACACTATGCTCAAAGATAAAGGATCATAAACTTTTCCTCTGAAAGCATAAGTTACCCTTGGCTCACTGACATCCTGGAGGTGTGACACCTTCACACTTTAAAAGATCATCAATCACAGGGGGATTCTGAGAAATTCTGACGTGAAGATGATGCTGAGCCAACTGGTTCTCTCACATCAAGACAACATCAGTAAAGACAAATGCAAACAAATTGCATTAGGACACTTCTATTCAAATCGGCGAAACATGCAAGTACAGTAAAATTCTCATTATTTGATACATCAAGTATCCCTACCCCTTTTCCCAGCATGCAAAACATACCTGGATTTTTCAGTAGGAAATATGGGTAAATGTAGCTTGATTCAAGTAAAACACACATTAAAATCCATGTGTTCTTCGCTCTGGCCTTATCAGACTTTTCGTTTCTGATTCTCAGTCAAGAATTTTATATGTACATCATAGAGTAATATAAACAGATGTGATTACACTTAACATGTGAAACATATACAGTATGAATGGAGCGGTTACATTAGGTGTGTATTAGCACTCAACCAGCTTCCTCTCTCTATCTGCAAACTTAAAAAACAAATCTGAAACGTGAAATAGATCAGAATTAACTTGTGCAAATTGAGTCATAGAATCTGAAGCACATGCGGTTTTCTTCAAATAACAATAAACTGGGAGGAAGTGTGAGGATAAAAGGGCAAATGTCAAGTTTCAAAGGGATAGTTCACCCCCAAAAAATTCTGTCATAATTTATTAATCGTCATTTCAAACCTTTACGACTTTCGTTCTTCAGTGGATAACGAATAAAAAAATAAAAATAAAATAAAGAATGAATTGGTGTTCATGCAACTGGTGCAATTACAATGAACGAGGACCGGAGCTTTCAAGCCTAAACGCACTATACAAGTCTTCATTCTTTAAAACTGCACATAAATAATAATAAATAGTAATAAATAAATAAAAGATCATTACACTTTAAATATTCTAATTTAGATCCTTTGAATTACAAAAGGTTGAGTAAAAAATAATATAACCTTCATTTTTGGGTGAACTATTCCTTTAATGCATGATCCCAAAAACATGTAATGTGCAAAATAACCCTAACAAACAGCATTTTCTCACACTTGATATTCACAGAAATATTTACCCTCTGTGTTTAGAATTAGGCAGGAGGCATTTCTTCCCAATATATGTTAATGCAGCTCTAACTTTTTTCACCTTCCACAACGCATAGCACAACATCTTTAATTAGTATTATGCGTAGAGTATTATTAATAAAAGTAAGTGCAGCAATGAGATTATGAATAGAAGTGACCTCTTTAAGACGTTGATTTCAGTAGGAGTTTAATAAGGAGCAGCAGGATTGTTCACATTAGCCAGTAGATATGTGAGTGAGAGGGGAAGGAGAGCTGAAGGAGAGTGGAGATTCCAGGACTACTGCAGTGCTTATGAATAAATATGAGTAGATATGAATATGCATTAGAACATTAAATCAGCAGGCAATGACGAGATTTGGCAATATATTAGTGTGTGTGTGTGTGCGTGTGTGTGTGTGTGTGTGTGTGCTTGCACTTTGAGTAAAACAGAGCGGGACATTAATGACGAGAAGAACAGAACGCGCAAAAAAGAGGCTAAAAAGTCAAATGGGAAAGGAAAACAGGAAAACAATCATTTGGCATGCTCAGAGTTCTCCTTATCAACTGACGTGAGACAAAGACGTCATTCAAATGACCATGAACAAAAGTCTTAACGTTTATACAGTGTTGCATAAAAGCAGCAGGACATACAGAAGCTCTTGCTGCCATCCGTAGTCTCTCAATCTTTCAAATTATTTTTATTGTATTGTTCAGCATTTCCCAAATTTGTGCAGTGTGACTGTATTTGTTAGTTGTCTATATCTATCCGTAGTGTATTAAGGGGTGTGTTTGTGTTTGATACGTTTATTGACAAGTGATATGTTGATGATTTGAGCATCTGTATGGGTGTGTGTGTGTGTGTGTTTTCACAGTCATAAGGAGCTCCACATATACTGCATTGGTCTTAATACATCTATGTTGATATACTATGTTTTAGGATGTTTTAGGATGCAGTTGTCAGTCTTAAACAGTTCTGTCTGCACCTGAGCGTTTGCGAACCACCTGTTCTCCATTGACCTGGTCCACGGCCAGGGTTTCCACCTCCGCCTGTTTCCGAGCTGCTCCTCCACCTGATGAGGGTGAGCGGTGGATCCGATGGGCCACTCCTATATGCGCGTTAGCACGGGGATGGGGTGCGTCCCGCGCTGGACTATTCCTAGGGCTCGGAGGCACAGGGATGTGGGCGGGGCTTGAAGGCATAGGGGGTGTGGCTGAAGAAGCGATGGGCGGGATCACAGAGGGGCGTTCCCGCAGCACCGGTTGAGACTCTGCAGGGGCCGCTGGCTCTCTGGCTTGCAGGAATGGTGTAGGATCTGGCATGGCATCTACCGAATCTCTCAGTACCACCCTACGGCCGTCTGTGGCGCCCAACCGGTACAGCTCTGTGTATTCAGAGTGCAGCGGCTGCGAAAGGCTTTTGCGCATGCGCCTGCGTGGAGTCTCGGGTTGCCGGATGTCCTTGTCGTTTCCCGACGGCACGGGCACGGGAGCCAGGGGAGGGCTGGGTTTGAAAGAGCTGACGGGACTGACGGAGGGGCTTATACCTGCCGCCCCGCCGGCGAGAAGGCGTTTTTTGGTGGCATGGAGCTGGGAAGTGAGGTAGGCGATGGTGCTGGCTCTCTGCTCCAGCTCTCCGGACAGCACAGCCAACTTATGGCTCTTCAACTTCAGCTCATCCAGGTACTTCTTCTCTCGCTCACGGATGGTGTTCTCCAACACTGAGATCATGGCGTTCTTCTGCTCCAGATCCCGCAGGAGCTCCGTGTTCTCCTGCTCTTTAGCCTTCAGCTGAGCCTCCAGCTCCTCACAGCGCTGGTGGAGCTCTCTGCAGCGAGCCTCGCCATCATCTGAGAGAGAGAAAGACGATACATGCAAACATTTAAAGGGATGCTATACACATATATAATATACTTTGATCCAAGGTTCTTCAACTCCAGTCCTGGATGGCCAGTGTCCTGTTAAGTGTATCGCTAACCCGCACCAAACACAAGCAAACAAGCTAATCAAGGTATTTAGAATTACCTGAAAAATACAGGCAGGTGGGTTACATTGGGATTGGTACTAATGCCTGTAGGACACTGGCTCTCCGGGACTGGGGTGGAGAATGTGTGGAAAGCTTACAAAAATAAAACTGTTTCATTCACTACTGAAAAATATTGACAGTTTCAGTATATTTAAAAAAAAAAAGTATTTAATCAAATGTGTGTGTGCTGTGTATTATGCTTATTAAAGTATAGCCTTGTTAGCTTAGTAAAATGATAACGTCAAACTCCATTTCAAATCAATAGTTGAGTCTCTAGTCTCCAGTGCTATCTGTGTGACGCATGAGTTATTAGCTATATTGAGTTTTTAAATTGATCGCTTGTGAGGTTCTGTGATGATCATAGAAGGCAGCTGCCTACCTAGGCAGAGAAGCAGTTCACTAAGTTTTGGAATAAAGCTATTGTGTTAAAAACAAAGTCTGAAATAATACGTTCAAATAAAGATATTTCTGCAAACTGAAAAAAAAAAAAAAACGTAAAAAAACTAAAAACATTCTACATTAGCCTATAGAGGGCAGCAGTGAACTGTGAATCAGATATCAATAAACCAATTACCTCTTAGAAACTAATGGCTATGAAACATCAAACCAGGAACAGGAACTCTCTCCCAGCGCTCCCTTAAGATCTGATGTTCAGCTTTTGACAAACAGCATTTGTTGTATTATGGGAACAGCTCATTTAGCTTAGCTCAGCACAGATTTGATCGATTTCTCCATAAATTTAGCTGGATAGACACTGAAATTGCACGGATAATTCTGAAGCATCTTTTTACAGCATGCTATCCATTTGGAATCTGTGGAACACTGTTTTAGTCTTATAAATGCCATGTTAAAGACATATTTAGCAGGAGAATAGGGTGCGTCTGAGATGGAGCACCTCAGAGAGAGAGAGGAGGGGGAGTGCAAGGTAGCCTGGTTCTACCAGACTCTCGTACATTTCATTTGTACAGAGAGTCTGGCACCGCTCCATTGACAAGCGCTAACTTCCTTGTAGGCGGGTATTCTATTGAAGTCTAAAACTATTGGATCTGCCCAGAGTCACTCTATCTGCCATAACCAATCGCTAACGTTTGGTCGTGACATATGTCTTTTCCCGAACCCCGTGGGAGGATGGCCATAAACACAAAACTAAGCAAAGATTGTTCTTGCTCCGGCTTTAACTTCTTGATATTCGGCAGCGTTGCCACAACGGACCGAATGGCTTCGCTCGCATCTTTCTTATTTTGAACTACAACTCAAAATAACGCACGAGTCGACATCAACGTCATCGTTCTCAGCCACTCCCTCTGTTCGCTGATTGGCCCGGTAAAAAATTGATCGGAGAAAACCAAAGTCTACAGCGCAATCCCAGACGTAGTACTGAAGGAAAATGAAATTGAGCGGAAGTGCGTAGGAGGGCGGAGCCAGGCTAAGTGCAAGGCAGACACAGACACAGATCCTATCTACCATTACACTGCTAATGGATATGAAGGTTGAGGGAATAGCAGTGTCCTGCTTTACTGACCTTCAGCTTTGCAACAGTCTAAACATTTCTCTCTCATGTGCTATCCTGCTCTCTTGTTTTCTCTCAAATTTAAATGTAGTGTGCTTTATTTGCATTACAAAAACTAAGCATTTGTAACTGCAAAATAAAATTAAAATAAAATAATCTAATACAATTTTATAAAATAAAATGATAAAATAAAAATAATTATAGAACCAGGAAAAGTAACAAAAGATTTAGCAAATGTAACTCAAAATCTAAATCAGCAAAATGGATCAAATTAATCAGAAAAATGTAGAAAATTTACCAAAAAAGGGACAAATTTATTAAACAGGGCAAATTAGTGTGAAAGCACAGTTCCAAAAAAGCGCTGATGGGAGCGGTGGAAATACTGAAATACGCAAATTAAAGAACACAGATGCAGATCATTTCCATAATGACCAACCCAATCTACCAAGAGCAATGCATATAAGCGTCTATTTTAAAGCTCCAGTAGGTAGCTTTTGTAAACAAATATTTGTTAAAACTGTCATTATGTCCTCACAGTAGAATATGAGACAGATAATCTGTGGAAAAAATCGAGCTCCTCTGGCTCCTCCCTGTGGTCCTATTGCCATTTGCAGAAATACACAGCTCCCGGTCAGAAACAACCAATCAGAGCCAGGAGGAATGTCTTAGCAGTGTCAATCACGCTCGTGTACGCGCTGATCACCCCTCTCTTACACAGCGCGAGCGCGTACCGTCGTTCGTGACTCTCCTGTTCGAACGCGTTCATCCAAATGAACGAATCTTTTTTCCGAGTCATTTCGTTCATTCAACGAACGAAATGACTCGCAAAAAGATTCGTTCATTTCGAACGAGTCTTTTTCCGAGTCATTTCGTTCATTCAACGAACGAAATGATTCGAAAAAGATTTGTTCATTTTGATGAACGAGTTCAAACAGGAGAGTCACGAACGTGCATCACAGAACAGAGCAAGGCGAGCATTTGTGCTTATAAAACTTAAAGTTTTTTATTTATTTTTGAAATGACCGATCGTTTCGCTAGATAAGACCCTTATTCATCGTCTGGTATCGTTTAAAGCCCTTTGAAGCTGCACTGAAACTGTCATTTGGTCCTTGAAACGTTTGTGTCCTATTGAAGTCCATTATATGGAGAAAAAGCCTGGAATGTTTTCATCAAAAACCTTAATTTCTTTTCAACTGAAGAAAGAAAGACATGGACATCTTGGATGACATGGGGGTGAGTAAATTATCAGCAAAAGTTTTTTTTAAAAGTGAACTAATCCTTTAACGTTATCTTACTAGCTATTTATAACTTATAGAAAGAGTGCAACGTTATAAAGTTACATGTATTGCAAAATACATAATGATTTGAGGACCAAGTTTGTAATCAAAGTATGGGCAGGCCATAGTCAATGTAAAGCATATTGTTGATGTTTCGTCCCTATTAGTGAATGTTCCATAACTGTTTATAATCCGCCGTCATCGGTGGTCCTGTTTACTAGTCTGCGCGTTCACGGCAGGCTCCGCTGTGGGGGAGGAGCTGTGGAGGGAGGGCTGTAGCAGCAGAGAGCAAGGGGGTTGGACCTGGAAGTTGTGCTTGTTCAAATTTTCAGGCTAAGTCAACATTTTCTCAAAACTCCCTACTGCAACTTTAAGACATGTTTTTCTTAGCTCATTTTTCGCTCTCTTTCTCTCCCTTTCCGTGACCGTTTCATTACCACTTAGCAATAGCCACACAAGTTAATGAGGTCACCTTCAAATTCACACAAACCCAGTTGGACCATAACATATCCACCACGAAAACACACTCCAGCACAGTCATCTGAGGTCAAAGCGACAGCTTCAGTGTGAGAGATTGCTTTTAGTTATCCGTTACGGACATGTAGTGTAATGAGAATGAACCTTCTGCTGAGTTTAAGTTGTAACAGAAATAATCTCAATTATTATGTGATGGCTGGATTAAGGGTGATGCTTGATCTTTGAAGTGAGAGGAATATGTGATTCTCATTTACAAACCCTCTAGTGTCATTTGTGAATGTCTTTGCACATGAAAAACAAGTGAATCCCATGTCTATTGTTAGGAACATGAGCGTAGGGATCTAGTCAGCAGGTTGCAGATAATGCATTAGCCTTTTGCATTAGTGCTGTATTAGCACAGTCATTCATAATCTCATTTCCTGTGCTAGACTCAAAACTGGCTCACATGCGGGAACACAAACAACCATACAGACGCCAAACAAATGTGAAACAAATTCATTATACAGCAATATTACAAAGCTCTCTGGAATACTTGATTCTGATTGGTCGATTGCAGTGTTTTTGCTGTTGCTTTGTTTCTTTTATAATGGACTTTTATTTCTTATTACTATTTTGCTAATAATGTACAGTCGGTCAGTCATTATCATGTACAGAAGAACATTAAAAGACTTGGAAGTCATGTCTGTGGGAACTGCGTTGAGCATTCAGATGCCTAAACGTTTCATCAGTGCATTGTGTGTTTGTGCTGCGACTGAAAGGCTAACATATATTATACAGGGTAATATATAAAGGGAGAGAGAGGGAAATGACTGTGTATGTGTGTGTTTGCTGGGTGGGTCGCTGGTTGCCAGGTTGCAAGGCACGGCTGTGGTGGTATACTTGCGCCGTTGAGGGACAAAGTTCTCTTTCTTTGCGGAAAACAAAAAAAGGCTTATTTACAACCTTCTGCAAAGAGAGCAAGACAGTGGAAGATAAATAAAGAGACTGCCAGACAAACAAGAAGCTAAATATGAGCGGCCTTTCTTCTCCTGGTTGTATGTCCATCTACCAGGCTATCTGAGATTTCTTTTAACGGGTGAATTTTTGGCACTTTAACAGCATCCTAGCAACACCTGACACACATAGCGCCCTTGCATAAGCATTTTGTTCTGACCATATGTGAGTGTGAATGCAGACACACAAAGTGTGCGTGAGAAATCTTACCGCCTGGATCTGAGCTCCGCATTGTCAGCTCATATGTCAGTTCTGTGAAGTAAAAGAGAGGACAGAGGGAGTGGACAGGATGACAAAAGGAGGAGTGTGAGGGAGGGAGGGGGGGATCAAATGTTAGGCTGGCAGCACAGAGAATCACACTACCGTCAATGACAGCAGTTGAAGATCACATGACACAAGACATCACCTGCAACAGGAGGAGATCAAGAGAGTGAGAGCAACAGAAGACAGAGTCAACCAGGGATAAAAGGGCATGTGGGAGTCAAACAACATGAAACTTTAAAATCTGTATTTTGAGTGAATATTGACCTGGATTTTATGTTGACTGTTTAGATTTGATTTGCTATTCTTTAATTTGCTGTTTTGCTTAGCACATTAATGAACAGCAGACAAAAGGACCAGGATTTCATGTTGACTTTGTTTTGATTTTATTTGCTTTGTTTTGTTGTTTAGCTTTACTTTGCTGTTTATTTTTTGGTTTTGTTAAAAAACGCCTATTTTGTTTTGCATTACTTTTCTTTGTTTTTTTTGTGCATTAATAAAACACATACAATAGGACCAGGATTTCATGTTGACTTTGATTTGATTTGTTGTTGTTTTTTGCTTTACTTACTTGTTTTGCTTAGCTGTTTTATTTTGTTTTTTGTTTGTTTGTTTGTTCTATTTTTGCGCATTAATAAACCACACACAAAAGGACCAGGATTTCACGTTGACTTTCTTTTCCTATTTTGCTTTACTTTGCTGGTTTTTGTTGTTTTTTATGCACACAATAGGACCAGGATTTCATGGTGACTTTCTTTTGTTATTTTGCTTTACTTTGCTGTTGTTGTTTTTTTTTTGTGTGTGTATTAATGAATTGCACACAATAGGACCAGGATTTCATGTTGATTGGAGTGTGAGGCAGCATTAATGAGGATCGAGCCTCTATGAGATGAACTGTATTCTCCCAGGCCTGAATATTAATCCCTGTGGCACTGTTTTACTCTATTAGCGTGGAGAGCTGACCTGGTGGCAGGACTGCATAAGATGTACGTGCAGTATGTGCCAGAGACTTGTGTTTGTTTCTGATGAAGATGTTTAAAATGACACCAAAGTGACCTGGTCATGTAATGACCAGAGTTAAAAATCCGACTCGAGTCACATCCTAATCCCATCCTACCCTCTTCGTCCTTATTTTGTCAAATCTCAGTTGTCCTCTGAATAAAAAGTGGCAAAAGTCCAGAAATAAAATAAAAACAATACAAAGTGGCCTAATAAAATATGAATAAATGCACTGTAAATTGGAATTAATTTAACTTCATTGCTCAGCAAAACTATTTTACGCAAGCAAGTAATTATAATAAGAATTTGAGCCATTAAATAAATGAGACTTCATTTTAATGATTATAGTGCTTTGTTTACTGTAGACATTTTACAATTGAATAATGTATGTGTATGTGTGTGTTTGTATGCTGTAAGTGTATTGGCATGTGTGTGCACCTGTGCAGTGCTGCTGTAGGCGGCGGATCTCAGCGTGAAGGCCTTTTAATGTGTTGGCATGGTCTTGTTGCAGGAACAGCAGGTTCTTCTGTGCACTGTGCAGTTGATTCTCCAAGGTCACACTCGCCGAGGCCATTATGATGATACACGGTCACACTCACATGTAGAAATAAACTCACTCACATGGGCACACACACTAGCCCAGGACACCTGTAAACACAAGAATAGAAAATACAGGTTCTGGTCATATAATTAGAATATCATCAAAAAGTTTATTTCAGTAATTCCATTAAAAAAGTGAAACTTTGATATTATATTCATTCATTACACACAGACTGATATATTTCAAATGTTTATTTCATTTAATTGTTATGATTAAAACTGACAACTAATGAAAATCCCAAATTCAGTATCTCCGAAAATTAGAATATTACTTAAGACCAATACAAAAAAAGGATTTTTAGAAATGTTAGCCAACTGAAAAGTATGAACATGAAAAGTATGAGCATGTACAGCACTCAATACTTAGTTGGGGCTCCTTTTGCCTGAATTACTGCAGCAATGCGGCGTGGCATGGAGTCGATCAGTCTGTGGCACTGCTCAGGTGTTATGAGAGCCCAGGTTGCTCTGATAGTGGCCTTCAGCTCTTCTGCATTGTTGGGTCTGGCGTATCGCATCTTCCTCTTCACAATACCCCATAGATTTTCTATAGGGTTAAGGTCAGGCGAGTTTGCTGGCCAATTAAGAACAGGGATACAATGGTCCTTAAACCAGGTACTGGTAGGTTTGGCACAGTGTGCAGGTGCCAAGTCCTGCTGGAAAATTAAATCTGCATCTCCATAAAGTTGGTCAGCAGCAGGAAGCATGAAGTGCTCTAAAACTTCCTGGTAGACGGCTGCGTTGAGCTTGGACCTCAGAAAACACCAGCAGATGACATGGCACCCCAAACCATCACTGACTGTGGAAACTTTACACTGGACTTAAAGCACCGTGGATTCTGTGCCTTTCCTCTCTTCTCTCTTCCTCCAGACTCTGGGACCTTGATTTCCAAAGGAGATGCAAAATTTACTTTCATCAGAGAACATAACTTTGGACCACTCAGCAGCAGTCCAGTCCTTTTTGTCTTCTGACGCTGTGTCTTGTTCAAGAGTGGCTTGACACAAGGAATGCGACAGCTGAAACCCATGTCTTGCATGCGTCTGTGCGTGGTGGTTCTTGAAGCACTGACTCCAGCTGCAGTCCACTCTTTGTGAATCTCCCCCACATTTTTGAATGGGTTTTGTTTCACAATCCTCTCCATGGTGCGGTTATCCCTATTGCTTGTACACTTTTTTCTACCACATCTTTTCCTTCCCTTCGCCTCTCTATTAATGTGCTTGGACACAGAGCTCTGTGAACAGCCAGCCTCTTTAGCAATGACCTTTTGTGTCTTGCCCTCCTTGTGCAAGATGTCAATGGTCGTCTTTTGGACAGCTGTCAAGTCAGCAGTTTTCCCCATGATTGTGTAGCCTACAGAACTAGACTGAGAGACTATTTAAAGGCCTTTGCAGGTGTTTTGAGCTAATTAGCTGATTAGAGTGTAGCACCAGGTGTCTTCAATATTGAATCTTTTCACAATATTCTAATTTTCTGAGATACTGATTTGGGGGTTTTCATTAGTTGTCAGTTATAATCATCAAAATTAAAAGGAATGAACACTTGAAATATATCAGTCTGTGTGTAATGAATGAATATAATATCCAAATTTCACTTTTTGAATGGAATTACTGAAATAAATCAACTTTTTGATGATATTCTAATTATATGACCAGCACCTGTATATTATTAAATTATTACAAATAAAAAATGGTATAATATCGGTCTATTGTGAACCCCAAAGTAATAAAATGAAACAAAAAAATAATAAAAAATAGGCTAACATTCTCGCATGACAATCCGAAAACTGTATAAAGTTAATGTACTGCTTAATTTGAATGTGACTGTGGTCCGCAGTCACATTTTTGCAGTTTAGAGAGTATGGGCTGTAATAGATACATGTGTGACATTCCAGGACATCCAATTCAGATCTGTCAGGTACTGTAATAGGGACATTTTATGAGTGGCATTCATTAAAAAAATCACTTACAGCATCTTTAATTAAATCTCTTGTAACTGAGACATCATCATCAAGATCTCTGCTACTCTTTCAGTAAGTGTAACCTTTAAAATAGTTCAAAATAACAGTCAATCGTCCTACAATTCACCAGCAGTGAAATATTTGTGACTGTACTTCTTTAAAACAGCACATGCCACAGTCCTGGCTAAAGCTACACTCCGATGATAGGTTTACTCGGAGACAAATGCATGTCTGATGCAATGGAGTGACAGCCATAGTGAGGTCAGGAGACTGTCACACACAAATACATTACAGCAATCAAATTAAGTTTACTCCGGATATCACAAAGCCTTCCCCGAATCATCGTTCCTCTGTCTGAAAGGACAAAGAGCTATATTTAGCTAATGACAGCATAATGGTTTGACATTACGTAATGCCTTTCAGATGAGGCAGAGAAGCGAGGGAGATAGTATTGATTTAAGGGGGTGAACGCTGGTTTCCACAGACCCTGAAATGCTCAAGGATCCTCTCCCATCCAGAAGAGGATCATACATATTTCATCATTTTAAGTTCTCTGATCCACTTAAAGTGTAAGTAGGGCTGGGTGGTATTGGATATGTATGGTATATAGCTGGTGATTAAAATTTTTTCTGGCCATTATTGTTATTTGATTAGTTTTGCGATACTTTCTTGCCTCATGACTGTGGAAGTGTTAAAAATGCTCACTTGAGTCATGTACAGTGTAAAAACAGTGCTGTATAGTTCGTTTGACTATCATCAGTCTCTGTATGGCATTTTTCAAATATTAAAATATAAATTTTATTTTTTATTCAGTAAATCTGCAAAAGTGACAGTATAGACATTTATAATGTCACAAAATATTTCTATTTCAAATAAATGCTGCCCTTTTTCTTTTCTTTTTTGCCCCAACTTTCTATTGAAAAATTCTTTAAAAAAGAAGCATGGTTTTCACAAACATATTAAACAGCACTTTGTTTCCAACACAGATAATAAGAAATGTTTCATTGGCATTAATTCAGCCAATTAGAATGATTTCTAAAGGATTATGTTTTAAAATTACACTTTATTTTAAATTGTAATATTTCACAATATTACAGTTTTTAGATTCTATTTTTACCAAATAAAAATACAATGCTTGGTGGGCATAAGAGTAATAAAAAAAATAGCATATAAATTAAATGAAAATGACTAGGTTAAAAGATTTTCCTCATGCTCATTTAGTGAAAAACTAAGTGAGTTAATTATTTTAAATAAATTCACTGCTGTGACTTTGACTTTTATGCAAATTCTCTGGTCATATCTGAAATGTAACTTTGTAATGCTGAGTTTCTTAGTTTAAATAAAATATCTAAAAATTAAAAAAAAAAAAATTTAAACTGAGACGGAAGTTTCGCGTTCTAAAAGTTATATGATTACTGTCAAGAGTAGTATAACTCGCACCACTCAGGATGAACGCAGAAAGTCTTTTTTAATAATCCAGGAGTAAAAAAGAACAAGACAACTACACTTTAATATAAACAATACCAGACAAGGACCAGAATGAAACACAGGGTTTAAATACAAGGAGCTAACAAAGGGAACTAATCAAGACCAGCGGAACAGAATGATTAATTAATGGGTAACCTAGGTGACAAACTAGGAAATCAGATCAAATAATGACAGAACTCAATCAAATCAAAATCACAATAAACAAAACCACATTTACAGTACATTAAACGTTTGTCTCTTATTACAAAAATCAAATAAACTTAAATTTCTCATGATATAACACTTTGGCCCAGCCTAATATAACATATTCCAGTTTGTACTTACTAAATTAAACTCAATTGTGGGTTAATTTATTAATCTAACACATTAAATTTTTTTCTTGCTTCTACCAGAAGATAAAAAGTGTCCCATTCATGGCTCCTTACGAAAGGCTTTGATTTAGTAAAAGGGTACTCATAAAGCCCTGTGTTTAGTATGAATTATTAACAGAGATCTTACTGCCTCAATTGTATTCCGGCACACTCTTCCCTTTGGGTGCACTTCTTTCTATCATGATAATGCAACAGAATAAAACTGACGAATCCAGAGGAGAAGCAAAAAGATTGGAGAAAGCGCCTCGGGTATGTTGAGGGTCCGCATTGATAATTACACTATTTGACTCTGCTATTCTGCTCTCATGGGAAAAAAACGTGACTACAAAATGGTAAAAATATTACTTCGGGAACAAACTGCTGCAGTTTCCAAGTGAAATGAGCACTAGTGGCGTAGAAGTGCTCCAACTTTTACTCCCAAAACACATATCAAGATTACAGTGAAATAGTGCAATAGTGATAAAAATGACATTTAAAAAAAATCAAGGATTCTGGTCAGGAATGGGGTTAGGACAAAATGCATTCACAATGAAACACTATTCAGACTTTTAGACTTCAAAATCACTTTTAGCACCACACAGTGGATCTGGACCACTGGACGCACCGTCATCTGGACGCTGCAGTGATTTATACTTATACAGCATAGAGTCATGTTTTTGTCATGAGATCAAGTTGAAAACGAGAAAAAGGAGCAGCCGAAACTGGTAGTGTGGTTGATCAGAAGACAGGAGCAGACGCTTTAAACACAGTCTCACTCTGACAGACTAACCACAGCCCTTCACCAGACAGACAACAAAAGGAAGACTGGAATCGCTGAAAGGGAAAACAAAAGCACTGTGGGTTTCTAAAAAAAAAAAAAAAAAAAACATGCATATATTTGAAAATGAACGGTATGGCTAAAAAAGGATAAGACGATGTTGGAGTTAGTCAGTGGAACTCATGAAAAGCCTATGAGCATGAATGAGTAATGGAAGGCTGTGGGTGCGGTGCAGAGAAGACTACAGTAGACTCTGTCCCACTCTTTTATTCATTCACTTGCTGTCTTCCCTCCTGTGCCCTCTCGATTTCTCCTATATTACCACATACAGTATGCAAACGTGAAGATTTACAGAAACAATGAACTAACAACAAGCAGGGTTGGCAAAATTCAGAATTTAGAAAAAAACAAAACACTTGCATTCAATTTAGGATGAGCGTGAACCTGAAATGAGTTGCAGCACCCTGCAGGAAGTTGAATTAGAATTACAGGAATTTACTGATTTGCAATTCAAAGAAACTCGACACGGTCACACAAAAGAGGAATTTCATTTGTCCAACCCAAGTTTTTTGACAAAACTAAAATAATTATGAATAATTATAAATAATAATTAATAATCATTAATGATGTCTTTAATAACGCAAGCCCGCTTTTTGTTGTTTGCATCCATTTTGAACAGTGGTGGTCCATGAAATAAGCTTTATTAAATATAATGAAATATATACACGACTGTTCAAAAGTTTGGGGTCGGTGTATGGTTTTTAAAGTATTTTATGCTCACCAAGGCTGTATTTATTTGATCAAAAATGCATGTGCAAATAATATTACAATTTGAAATAACTTTTTTTCTATTTAAATATATTTTAAAATGTAATTTATTCCTGTGAGGTCAACGCAGAATTCCTCCAGTCTTCAGTGTCACATGACATGATCCTACAGAAATCACTGTAAAACTCCATATTGCTCATATACACACATCCTGATGAAGAATCATTTTTCAGTTCTTCCAAGTTATACTGTAGGTGGACACCTACACAATCCACTTATAATAGTTGGGTGTCATTAATAGCGCATCTGTTTTTCCCCAGCACAGTGCATACAGACATTACACACAGTCAGAATGACTTTGCCACGGTCAAACCTGCTGTGCACAGTAATGCTCAAGACGACCGCTACATAACAAAGGACTTTGACAGATGACCTCCATTACTTAAAGACAGAAAGAGAGAGACTACGAGGCTCTGTGGAGAAGCCAAAAACTATGAATATTTTATGAATAATGAAAAGTGAAGGAGTTTGTATGCCTACTATGAGTAATACTTATAATAATGTACTACAACTGCAAGTGATGGTGTCACCTCGTAAATGACATGAGCACTTCCTGACACAAGAGAGCTTCCCAGCACCCGCCATGACATCATAACAACATCATATACTGAGCTACTAAAATTTGGTTTTGCTTGAATGACAGACAGCAGTTGCATGAACTCCAAACGTTTGAGTAAAACCTGATGACCGTGTTCTCCAGACTGTTATGAGAAGATCCAAAGAGCATCTTGAGCTTCAATGAAAGCAAGAACATCTGACTAGCTGCACAGAGTCACATGATCAACATCCCAAATTCACTTTGATTAATGTCCTAGAAAAAGTGCAGAATCTGACATATTTCTTATTCATTTTACATCATACCATTTGTTTGTTTTAAAATTTTCTAAATTCTAAAATTCTAATTTTACCTCTTAGATTTTTAATGTGGACAGACTTGTTTCACCCAGGCTCACTAGAAAAAACGTGCTCACGTATCGCACTTTCAAAATAATGGAAACGCTGAAACAGGAACCCACTAACAATTGGTGCATCAGACAATTCGAGCAATAGATTATATTATAGAATATATTAGGGCTGCACGAGTAATCACAATTTCCATGTAATCGCACTTAAACCGATTTGGCTTATTCAATTCAATTCAAATTTATTTGTATAGCGCTTTTCACAATACATATTGTTTCAAAGCAGCTTTACAGAAAGTGCATTTCAGAAATGTACGTAAAAAATACAGTTAGTTAATCATCATGTATTAATTTAGGGCATAACATATCGCCGGCGTTGAGTCGTCTCTTCACAGGCGTTTAGTCATCTCATCACAGGTGTTGGGGACTCTGAAGTCTCCGTGAGAGGCTGGATACAGACTGTAGCTGAAGAACGCTATTTACCTCGGGACTAGCGTCCCGAGATAACAGCAGAAAAGCAGATGGGAAGTAATTAGCGTAGCTGCTGTTCATAATATTAATGCATTCGATCTGATTCAACAGTAGTATAAGAGGCAAGCATTATGTGAATGCTTGGCTGAAGAGATGCGTCTTTAATCTAGTTTTGAACTGGGAGAGCGAGTCTGAGCAACGAACAGTATCAGGAAGGCTATTCCAGAGTTTAGGAGCGAAATGCGAGAACGCCCTCCCTCCTGTAGTGGATCTGGATATCCTAGGAATGACCAGAAGCCTCGAATTTAGGGATCTTAAAGAACGCGATGGATTGTAGGGCGATAGAAGGTCCATTAAATATACAGGAGCTAGACCATTTAGGGCTTTATAGCTCAGTAGTAGTACTTTGTAATTGATACGGAACTTAATAGGTAACCAGTGCAGAGATGATAAAATTGGTGTTATATGATCATATTTTCTTGACCTAGTGAGAACTCTAGCAGCTGCATTTTGCACTAACTGTAGCTTGTTTATTGAGGATGTAGGACAACCAGCTAATAAAGCGTTACAGTAATCTAGTCTTGAGGTCATGAATGCATGAACTAACTTTTCTGCATCAGAAACAGATAGCATGTTACGTAGCTTAGCAATATTTCTAAGGTGGAAAAAGGCTGTTCTTGTAACATATGAAATATGATTTTCGAAAGACAAGTTGCGGTCTAGTATAACACCCAGGTCTTTTACTGTAGTGGATAAAGTAACTGGACATCCTTCTAAATTAAAGTTGTATTGTACGAGGTTTTGTGGGTAGTTTTTTGGACCAATAAGTAATACCTCCGTTTTATCTGAATTTAATAGCAGGAAATTACACGTCATCCAGCATTTTATATCTTTAAGACACTCTGTCAATTTAGATAAGTTAGTGTTTTCATCTGGTCTTGATGAAATATATAATTGAGTGTCATCAGCATAACAGTGGAAATTAATTCCATGTTTTCTTATAATATTACCCAGTGGCAGCATATATATTGAGAATAGCAGAGGGCCTAACACCGATCCTTGCGCCACTCCATAGTCTACTGACGTTATCTTCGATTTTTCACCATTTAAACAGACAAAATGGTAACGGTCTGATAAGTACGATCTAAACCAGCTTAATGCCTGTCCCTGAACACCAGTGTAGTTTTGTAGTCGATCCAAGAGTATTTTATGATCTATAGTGTCGAACGCAGCGCTAAGATCGAGTAGAACTAGTATTGAGATACAGCCTTGGTCAGAAGCTAAGAGTAAATCATTTGTAATTTTAACTAGCGCAGTTTCTGTGCTATGATGCGGTCTGAATCCTGACTGAAATTTTTCATAGGTATCATTTTCTTGCAAGAAAGAGCACAATTGAGCGGACACAATTTTTTCTAGTATTTTAGATATAAATGGAAGATTTGAAATGGGTCTGTAATTTGCTAAGTTATTTTGATCTAGTTGCGGTTTCTTAATAATAGGTTTTATTACTGCCAGCTTAAATATTTTTGGAACATGACCTAAAGATAAAGACGAGTTAATAATATTGAGAAGAGGCTCTTCCACTACAGGTAACACTTCTTTCAGTAGTTTAGTGGGTATTGGGTCTAATAAACATGTTGTTGGTTTCGCTGCAAAGATAAGTTTATTTAGCTCTTCCTGTCCTATAGTTGTAAAGCGGTGTAGTTGTTCTTGAGGGGCGATAATTGTGGCTGAATAATAAGACACCATAGAGGATTGTACGTTTACAATTGTATTTCGGATGCTTTCTATTTTCTCATTGAAGTAATTCATAAAATCATTACAACTATACTGTAACGGAATATTTTGCTCTGGTGATGTCTGTTTATTTGTTAGTCTAGCCACGGTGTTAAATAAAAACCTTGGATTATTTTGGTTATTTTCTATTAGTTTGCTCTCTTTTACTCTTTTAGGAAATCAGCATAGGGCCCTGGAGGTCTATACATTTGCGATTTGGAAATCGCAAATGCTGCGATTATTTTTTTATGCGCAGCTTGTCATTGATGTACGGCTCTGTAAATGCTGCTCCATCTGAAAGCACTGTGAGTTTGAATTGTGTGCGGTTTCATTGCGATTAATTGTGCAGCCCTAATATGGATGAATCACCTGTGATTCAACAACAGCATATCTTGGTTATAGTAAAAAGCAATGTTACTCACGTATTAAAGGGAAACTATGCAGTTTTTTTTAGCTTAACTGAACAGCTTCGGAGTTATTGGAATGGTTATATGACTTTTTTTGGGTTGAATGGTGGCCGTCTCGCCCCCCAGTGCCTGTGAGTGTAAAAACCACAGTTGCAACTTTGGGCCGATGGCCTCAGCGTCAGGAAGTATAATATCAGCTCTCGCGATGTAACGAATTGCTTTACAGCACTGCACACATATAAGAAGCAGAAAGCTAGGAAAGCATTGTCGGAGGAACCGAGAAAGAGGAAACGGCAGACTGACCGAGCGAGGAGTCAGACACGAGTAAACATCGGACCTGCGTTTTCAGAATGGCCAAAAAAAAAAAAACGAAGAAAGTGCGGTCAGAAGAGTCTAGAAAAAGGAAACGAGAATCTGACAGCGTGAGGAACCGGACAAGAGTCCCACTCGGTCAGGCTTTCACTGTTAAAGTTGATTCCTGCCATTATCATGAGAACAGTTGTCACTATCTCACATAATTATCAGGACATAAATAAGCCTACACGTTGTAAATAGTGTAAATGAGCGCAATTTGCAAACTATTATGATAAATTGCAATAATCATGTCTAACAACATCATAACGGACATTGTTACGAAATAATGCGACTTACATGTAACTTTATTGATGTCATCTGGCATTTTGTAATGTTTACATTACACTCAAAAAACACAAATGAAATTATACAGTAGGCCTAGGCTATAGGCTATTTACTTGTAATTTAGCTGCAATCATATAAAAACATTATAAGCCATCAAACGCGGTAGGCTACTTTATTATTATAAAGTGCAGAGGCCGTGAGTGCAGAGACGCTCTGCATGAGTGGTATTTACGACAGTAACGTTAAATACAAGTACTCTACAGTGACTCTAGGGGTCGCTGTTTGACAAAAACGAAATTCCTGCATAGTGTGCCTTTAAGCAGAAACAAAGCAGCGTCTACGTCTGTTTTCAGGCCTTCTCGCTCTCTAACGCCTCTCAAGCGCTGGAAAGCTTTTCCTATATTAAGTGTATCCGCCCGCTACTGATGATTGGCTACAAGTGTGTTTTGGTGCTCAGCGGATCGGTCTGTGGATTGTTTTTTTTTTCTCCTATTTTCACAACCAGGACTACAGGTGCAGGTCATATAATTAGAATATCATCAAAAAGTTTATTTATTTCAGTAATTCCATTCAAAAAGTGAAACTTGAATATTATAATCATTCATTACACACAGACTGATATATTTCGAATGTTTATTTCATTTAATTGTGATGATTAAAACTGACAACTAACGAAAAACCCAAATTCAGTATCTCCGAAAATTAGAATATTACTTAAAGTCCCTGTAAAGGCAATTTAAAAAAAATATTCTAAACACATTATAAATGTTAGATATGTATTGCTAAAACATATTACAAAGACTGTGAACTGTGAAGTACTGAATTGTGGAGTTAGACCGTTAAACAGTTTTTTCATCATTGCTATTTTCCGGATTTTTTGGGCGGGTCTAAAACGGGGCTCGATGACGCACTGGAGCCCCTGAGCTCCTGGACACGCCCCTACTTGATGACGCACTGGAGCCACAGAGGCTGACCGCTCCACTAACAATATAAATAGAGCACATTCACATCAGTTTGCCGCTCAATCGCGAGTTAATGTCAGTATTATTAGTTACTAAAGCCTACAGTTTGCTAGCTAGCTATGCGTTCTTCACGGAAATGCGTACTACCTGGATGCGGTCACGTACAAAAGAGATCGGTGTCCTTATTTACATTTCCGAAAAACGATCACATCAAGAAGAGGTGGATTAATTTTGTGAAGACCCACTTTGATGGACAGCTGAGGAAGACCGCAAACACCCGCCTCTGTAGTGATCATTTTACACGGGATAGTTTTATAAACTTTCGTCGGTGACAACTGGGATTCACTGATAATCCGCTGTTACTGGTGAATGGGGTCGAACCGACTATCTCCCGCCTTCATCCTCCCGTCGCGCTGACAACTGGTGAGTGCTTCCCGTGAGTGGGCGTGGTTTCAGCGCAGCCGGCGGACACGCCCCCAGCGTTTGAGAGCAGAAACTACTGCTCATTTTTTCAAGATTTTGATAGCTTATTTTATGTACTTGCTGGCATTTTTTATCATTCAAATTTGGTTGGGTGGCTAATAACACATTTTTCTGTGGTGTGACAAACTCAGAACACATAAGTTTGACTTTACAGGGACTTTAAGACCAATACAAAAAAAGGATTTTTAGAAATGTTGGCCAACTGAAAAGTATGAACATGAAAAGTATGAGCATACGTGTACAGCACTCAATACTTAGTTGGGGCTCCTTTTGCCTGAATTACTGCAGCAATGTGGCGTGGCATGGAGTCGATCAGTCTGTGGCACTGCTCAGGTGTTATGAGAGCCCAGGTCGCTCTGATAGTGGCCTTCAGCTCTTCTGCATTGTTGGGTCTGGCGTATCGCATGATAGGCGTATACCCCATAGATTTTCTATAGGGTTAAGGTCAGGCGAGTTTGCTGGCCAATTAAGAACAGGGATACCATGGTCCTTAAACCAGGTACTGGTAGATTTGGCACTGTGTGCAGGTGCCAAGTCCTGTTGGAAAATAAAATCTGCATCTCCATAAAGTTGGTCAGCAGCAGGAAGCATGAAGTGCTCTAAAACTTCCTGGTAGACGGCTGCGTTGAGCTTGGACTTCAGAAAACACAGTGGACCAACACCAGCAGATGACATGGCACCCCAAACCATCACTGACTGTGGAAACTTTACACTGGACTTCAAGCAACGTGGATTCTGTGCCTCTCCTGTCTTCCTCCAGACTCTGGGACCTTGATTTCCAAAGGAAATTAAACACTGACTTTCATCAGAGAACATAACTTTGGACCACTCAGCAGCAGTCCAGTCCTTTTTTTCTTTAGACGCTTCTGACGCTGTGTCTTGTTCAAGAGTAGGGATGGCGATAACTAAAAATTTTCTTGACCGACCACCGAGCCTCATTAGCCGGTTGAAACCGGTTAACCAATTAGTTTAAAATATGCCACGCTATTTGAAATGACAGCCATTTCGAGCCGCGCCTGCAATTTCGCAACTCTGTCGCATCTCTCTCTGCCTCCCGCTCTCACACACACACACACACACACACACTGCCCCGGCGCCGCGGTTCCACTCACGTCACTTTTTTAAAATCCCCTACAGCGCGAAACATGAGTCCCGCAAAAGCGGCGCCGAGGAGCTTGTATGTAATCTGAGGACAAATGGCTCCTTATTAGTTTTGAAATGGTTTGGGTACAAGGTGATCGCGTTGAAAATAAAGGCGTTAGTCTTAGTCTAGCGTTAGAAGCTCATTTGAAACATTGCAGCGGCTCATTTAAGAAAATGACAGCTCCGAAGAGACGCTGCTTTAGTTTGAGGTAGTGCTAACAATAATAAAGAAAGATGATGATAATCATCACCTTATCTGTTACCACTGAAATGTAGATGTAATGTATTTCTACAGTATTACTACTGTATTTAAGCACTGTATCACACAAGTTGCAACTTACTGTGTCATTCTTTTTGGTGAAATGGTCCCACACACTACGTTTCTTTACACGCTTCATCCTGTCGTCTGCCCTGGCTCTAACCTCGAGTGTTTTAGCCTGTAGCCTTTACTTTTCGCAAACCTTGTGACCGCGCGAACCCAAACGCTGTGACCTCGCGCCAAATGTTTTTATTGGTTTATTAAGTACAAACAGGTGAGTTATGAAAAATTGAGTGTGAGGGATTTGTTCACTTCACACAAAAATATATTGGAATGAGATGGCTAACTGTAGTAGTGTTTAGTCCACTGTCTATAATAGCCTAATTTAGAGATCACTTTTTTTTTTTTTTAACCGACTACCGACAACTTTGATCGGTTAACGTTGAGACGGTCAACCATCGGTCAAACGGTCATCGGTTAGCATCCCTATTCAAGAGTGGCTTGACACAAGGAATGCGACAGCTGAAACCCATGTCTTGCATGCGTCTGTGCGTGGTGGTTCTTGAAGCACTGACTCCAGCTGCAGTCCACTCTTTGTGAATCTCCCTCACATTTTTGAATGGGTTTTGTTTCACAATCCTCTCCAGGGTGCGGTTATCCCTATTGCTTGTACACTTTTTTCTACCACATATTTTCCTTCCCTTCGCCTCTCTATTAATGTGCTTGGACACAGAGCTCTGTGAACAGCCAGCCTCTTTAGCATTGACCTTTTGTCAGTTTTGTCAGTGCCACAGACTGATCGACTCCATGCCACGCCACATTTCTGCAGTAATTCAGGCAAAAGGAGCCCCAACTAAGTATTGACTGCTGTACATGCTCATACTTTTCATGTTTATACTTTTCAGTTGGACAACATTTCTAAAAATCCTTTTTTTGTATTGGTCTTAAGTAATATTCTAATTTTCGGAGATACTGAATTTGGGATTTTCATTAGTTGTCAGTTTTAATCATCACAATTAAATGAAATAAACATTTGAAATATATCAGTCTGTGTGTAATAAATTAATATAATATCCAAATTTCACTTTTTGAATGGAATTACTGAAATAAATCAACTTTTTGACGATATTCTAATTATACGACCAGCACCTGTATATACAAGCACAATATTTTTTTTAGTACCAAGTGAGCTACCGAGCAAGGAGCAAAGTGCAAAGTGACTAAATGTATTTGTTTACAAATCTATTAGTTTACAAATTGCACTGTATTGTAAAAGTGTTGAGGTCATAACATAGTATCGTGCAAGGAACCACGTGAAAATAAGGCTATTAATTAGGGGTGTAACAATACCCTCATGTTACGATTCGATACATATCACGATACGATACTCCAAGACATTTGGTAAAAGGTTAAACAAAAAATGAACTGTTGATTAAAATGCTAAATTTGGTATTACTTTGGGTGTGTAAATGAATAGGCTTGGACTTGGCGCTGTTAACCCAATGCACAGAACAATGGTGACACCAGAATAAAAATATTCATGATTTATTTTTCATGAATACATTATTTTAGACAAATATAATTGCACTCTTTCACTGACTAGATGTATTTAAAATAATGTAGGCCACATTTTTATTGGTAACATAAGCCATTTGGCATTATAAGGACCCACAAATATTCCCCCATTGCATTATTATAAATTATATTCAACATTATAGTAGTTTAATGTAGGGATGCACCGAATCCAGGATTCGGATTCGGACGAATATTGGGCTTTTTAACGGGGTTTAGGGGTTTCTGCCGAACCTCAGAATTTTTTTCCACCGAACCGAACCCTAGGCTTGCACTACGCGCGCTACGTCGGAGTCATCGATCAGTGAATGACATCAAAGTACCGCGTGAACGAATAGAGAGCAGACGGCTCCTTATGCTTTTGAATTGCTATCGCAGTACTTTGATGTCATAAACTGATCTGTCTGTGCAGCGCCGGTTCAAGTCGAACAAGCCTGTAGTGTAACGCGTTGTGTCAGGAAGAAAAATAGGGATAGCTCACAGCTAAAGTTATTGCAGAGGCCAGACAGACTCACGGAGGCGATTGGCATCTCACAACTCGCACTTTATTCCACAATCTAACTTGTGTAACTGTCTGTCACACGTTCTACCGTCCACAGCGTTACTTAACAAAATAAGGTAAAAATGAGCATCAAACAGAAATAACCCGCACACATGGCATGTGTTCGAGGCGCACGGCACATACAATACGGACTGCAGACAGTTCAACAGGGGAGCGCGCAGTTCTTAAAGGGGCCACACCTTATTTCCACTCGTTACAGTAGGTGGACCGCAAGGACTCTAAACAATAGGCTACACAACATCGCCGCTGTTAAAATGCATAATGTTGCTTATTCTTTTTTTTTTTTTTTACAGTTATAAAAGTAAAAGTAGTGTTTATTATTTAAAGTAATAAAATAAAATGAAAAATCCACTTTGTTTACTTCATTAATGTGTTTACTGTGTTAATGGACTGAGGATGAGAGTTGGATTCGGTATTCGGTTTCGGATTCGGCAGAATCTTAACCAGTGGATTCGGTATTCGGCCGAACCCCACAAATCTGGATTCGGTTCATCCCTAGTTTAATGTAGTACTGACACTACACAACTTTGTAAACTTGAATTTTTTCACGCACAGTAATTTTAATTTTGGGTGAACTATACACAATACACATTGTCAATATTCAAGATACATATTGTTGCATTTTTTTATTGCGATATACAGTGACATGATATATTGTTACACCCCTACTATTAATCGATAATCTGCGATAATATAATTTGTGTCAAAAAAGAAGTGTTTTCATTAACAAAGTTTGGGAGGAGCACGTTCAAATGATTAAGCAATTAACACATCTATCCTATCAGCATGAGAGAAAGCCTAGCTATACACACAGTCAACTCACCTACATTCCTCGATAGTTTTTCAGTATCCCTCCACCCCCCCGACTCCTCACTCTTGGCCTGTTCCTACCACAGCCAGGAATACGGGGGGAAGTACTCTGCGTTCGGGCCAAATACCGAGCTCTGAGCCCTCTCATCGGACAGCATGCCAAATACGCATACCATTTACTCTATTTGACTTATTTGTGAGTGCAAACTTGTGAAATAAAAGTTGTTGGTGTTTCACTGCGTTAATTTCAGCAGGAAACTGCAGTGAACAGTATGCATTTGTGGAGCTCAGCAAAAATGTAGGAAGAGCACTTTTTTTCCAATTAGCCTACATTGTTTTTGGATTTCATTGACACCTTCCTTTAAAGCCTCTGACCATTATTCAAGTCCTTAACACAACAGGCATTCTATTTGAATTTCTTCTCAGAATTTGTTTTTACAAAAATGGTCACTGGAGCGGTACCCTTTAAAAAGACACACATTTGTACCTAAATAGTGCATATTAGTACCTCAAAGGTACTTGGTACCAAAATTAGAACCTTTTTAAAGGGTACTGTCCCAGTAACAGCTTTTGTACCATTTTTTCTGAGTGTTATAACACAATAAATCATAATTCACTGATGAGAGGCATCAAGCAAGCATCAGAATCAGAGTGCACCGCATCACCATCTGTATACCGTATCTAACTGCTTACCGTAAATTAACCGTTCAATCACAGGCACTGGAAGCACTTTAGAAGTGATATCCCACGGCATATGTCACGACTCACTCCCTCGCCCCTCCTTTAGGGGCCATTTATGGGCTGGTAGACATTTTAGAGCGCTGATGCTGACATTTGCTCTGATCTGACTGACGTTGGTCCCTTCAGTCAGAGGGTGAGGCCTCCCCCGCCCCGCTCCACATGAGACATAAAGAATCCCCCTGACATTAGTACTTAACTCTGTTTTTCTTTCTCCCCGTACTGTCTCTCACTCTCTCCCTTTTTCTTGACCTCCAAATTCTCTCTCCTCTCGCATTAATAATCAATGAGCTGCAGCCTTAGAGGAGACTCTAAAACACAGTTATATCCTAGTCCTGATAGACACTTCACGCACACAAACATCCAGTGCTTTGGAGAGGACCAGCCCTTGAGTCACACCCACTAGGCCTTCATTCTCCAGCATGATGTAAGCTAGATGATGACATTTTATGCACTGCACAAAAAACAGCAGCAGATTAATAGCAACTGAATATCAGATATTATTATAGATGTCACTGCTTTTTGTTTTAATTATTAGATGAAACACTTATAACTGAATATTGAGCATATATAAAGAAGACAGTACAAAAATCATGCTAAATAAAATGTGGGACTTTCATGGCAGCATCTGATTGGCCAGTGCACATCAACACAAGCACGTGAGAATGGCTGGGGATGAGCAGGGTCATAAACAGCACCTGCATTGCGGACAGCGCAACAATCGAGATAAACCACCATCCTAAAAAATAATAGATACATCACAAGACATTCAAAAGGCTAGAAACACAAGACCGTGTCTGTTGCGCTTTGCTCAAAACCTATGAACATTGGAGAAACGACAGCACGTGTTCAAAACAATACTGCATATGCATATCTGCTAAGTAAAATCTATAGATTTTCAGTTAACAATACCATTTTAATAAAACAAAGGCTGACGCATTAATACAAAAATATTATAAATATATAAAAATTTCAATTGATAGTTATATCAAAGCAGTTCATTTTTTTATAATACAAGTAAGCTGACAATCATGATAAATAATTAAACACAAATAGCCTATCCTAAAATGCATTCTGCTCCAAAATGTATCCTACACACAACATCCAAAACAAGCAGCCAGAATGTGTCAATGTCAATAATGTGTTCAATGACATCTAACGTTATATTCCACTTTATAACACCCATCTACCACACCATCGTCTAGCACTGTCACAATAATCAGCCAACGGCTCATTCGAGTCGATTAATGACCTCATCCGTCCGAAAATACGCAACAAGCAGCAACCAAAAACAACAACAACAACAACCGCTATCTGTCCCAGCGCTAAGCTGCATACTTACACTATACGTGCCAGTACTGTTTTCAGAATAATGTAGCAGCATACAGTAGGCATTCTTTGAAACACATCCCTTGGTTCAGTCAGCGGCTCGGGCTCGAGCGCGAGCAGGTGCAGCTGAGCGCGTTACACCGGGAGCAAAGCGCAAAGATGCGTCCGACACCTACCAGAAAGACGGGCTGAGATTAGTATATGGCTGATGGGTAGAGATGGGCTTGGTTCCGCTGTCTGCGGGCTGCTGAGAGGAGAGTTTCGCGGGGGGGGGGGGGTTCCTGGGGCAGAGAGAGAGGGCTGTGTCTGTCATCTCCCGGAGATACAACACTAAATAAAGCGGTGCATGCCGGGATACTGAGGAAAACGCGCGCGCGCACCTCTGAGGGCCTCTGGCGCAGGTGAAACGTACACACAAGTCTCTTTATTATCGTCTTTTAGTGATCAATAGTTTAATGGTTGTCAATATGATATAAACTATGATATCTGGCGATGGCGAGTTAATTGTGTCAACCGACATGTATTTGACCCGAAGCGTCATCATCACTATAGAAACGCGCTTGATGCACGTCTCCGAGAAGTCTTCATTTCTGTATCATTATGAAAATTAAAGTTACAAATTTGTAATAGCCCTTTTAATTATTGAATCAACATGTCTAAATTAAAAAAAAAAAAAAAACAAGAAAGACTCATTCATTCTGTAGCCCAAACGATGATCTTGGATCTACAGTAGCCTAGGCTAGAAACAATATACATGGCAATTAGCCTATGTCTAAAGGCATCTGCTAAATGTAGCCTAATTATGAGCGTATATGATAGTTTGTAGTGCTATAAGTTCTTAATAAAAAAATTATAAAATAAATTGCTTAAAAAGATGTTCATAAATGTAAAAAAAAAACTAAAAAACTTGTCCTTTGAATTTCACAGTTGCCAACTAGTGGAAAAAGATCACCTGATCCACTGTTAGATTTTTTTTTGTAATTTTTAGAATGTGTAGGCTAATGTAAGCCAATACAAACATATATTTTCATTTAATACATTTCCGTTTTATCCACAACAGTCAATAAACTTAAACTTAAATAAACATATGTTAATCATTATTCTCATTATTCTTATGTCTTTTACAAATAAAACTAATTTTAAGCATGTGTAAAGTTATCAGTAATAAATGTTTGGATGAATAGCCAATATTTTAATAATCTTTAAAAGGAATTATATTCCGTGACGCCATAACTGCTCATAACTATTTAAGACGCCAAGTTAACGTAAGATATTTTTCACTACACAATATGAATCTTGTTTAGGTTAGTGTCTGATCATGAGAACATGAGGAGCATCTTCTTGCCGAGATACAATCTCCTGGATTAGTCAAATTATAAAAGCCTTCAAAAGTGCAGACTGGAACTCCACCAAGTGGAACATTCCACAACAAAACCAATCTGCTTGAGTGAAGCCTCTGCATTTTCTGAAAACACAAAACAGACTTCATTGTCAGACCTCTCCTGCTGCCCAGTTTAAATAAAATCTTAGCTAATTTGAGGCAGTTGTACAAATTATTTTGAGAGTTCACAACAACATCAAATCAATTCTTAGAGCAGTGGGGAATTATATTCACAAGTTCATCATGACTATACAGTATGTTCAACATTCTGAGCAGAGAATGTCCACAAGAGAGCAGTGTTTTACCATTTCATTTGGACATCTTGACTTTGACCTTGCACAAAAGCAGACGGATACACTCCCTCTCTCACTGGAAAAAATGGTATGATCAATAAGTTATGACAACATATGTTTTGTTTTAACTCATCAAAATAAGTTAAGCAATTTTCAACTTTTTTTTTTAAGTTATACAATATTCACCTAATTTTTTAAAGGCAGTTTAATGCAAGTTGCAACTTAAACATCCAAGTTGATTGTACTTAAAATTTTAAGGCAGCAACTTTTTTATTTATTTATTTACAGTGTATAGATGCAACTGACAAGTTAACATTTCAGTAACATTTCACATGCCTTTTGCAGACAGGCATGACAGAGTAAGACCTGAGAAAAGCTTTTTTTTTATCTAACAAACACAGATCTGGATTCATGGCCTACATCTAAGTCAAACATAATGCCAACCATCCATCTAAAACTTGAACCACTTTGTGGGGGGAAAAAGAAGCTGAATCTGTTGTTTATTCATCGCTCCGTCTAACTATGAAACAAAGCAGGCTGTTTAGATTTTGTATTGTTTGGTTTAAAGCTCCAGTAGGTAGCTTTTGTAAACAAATATTTGTTAAAACTGTCATTATGTCCTCACAGTAGAATATGAGACAGATAATCTGTGGAAAAAATCGAGCTCCTCTGGCTCCTCCCTGTGGTCCTATTGCCATTTGCAGAAATACACCGCTCCCGGTCAGAAACAACCAATCAGAGCCAGGAGGAATGTCTTAGCAGTGTCAATCACGCTCGTGTACGCGCTGATCACCCCTCTCTTGCACAGCGCGAGCGCGTACCGTCGTTCGTGACTCTCCTGTTCGAACTCGTTCATCCAAATGAACGAATCTTTTTTCGAGTCATTTCGTTCATTTAACGAACGAAATGACTCGCAAAAAGATTCGTTCATTTCGAACGAGTCTTTTTCGGAGTCATTTCGTTGATTCAACGAACGAAATGATTCGAAAAAGATTTGTTCATTTTGATGAACGAGTTCAAACAGGAGAGTCACGAACGTGCATCACAGAACAGAGCAAGGCGAGCATTTGTGTTTATAAAACTTAAAGTTTTTTATTTATTTTTGAAATGACCGATCGTTTCGGTAGATAAGACCCTTATTCATCGTCTGGTATCGTTTAAAGCCCTTTGAAGCTGCACTGAAACTGTCATTTGGTCCTTGAAACGTTTGTGTCCTATTGAAGTCAATTATATGGAGAAAAAGCCTGGAATGTTTTCATCAAAAACCTTAATTTCTTTTCGACTGAAGAAAGAAAGACATGGACATCTTGGATGACATGGGGGTGAGTAAATTATCAGCAAAAGTTTTTTTTGAAAGTGAACTAATCCTTTAACGTTATCTTACTAGCTATTTATAACTTATAGAAAGAGTGCAACGTTATAAAGTTACATGTATTGCAAAATACATAATGATTTGAGGACCAAGTTTGTAGTCAAAGTATGGGCAGGCCATAGTCAATGTAAAGCATATTGTTGATGTTTCGTCCCTATTAGTGAATGTTCCATAACTGTTTATAATCCGCCGTCATCGGTGGTCCTGTTTACTAGTCTGCGCGTTCACGGCAGGCTCCGCTGTGGGGGAGGAGCTGTGGAGGGAGGGCTGTAGCGCAGCAGAGAGCAAGAGGGTTGGACCTGGAAGTTGTGCTTGTTCAAATTTTCAGGCTAAGTCAACATTTTCTCAAAACTCCCTACTGCAACTTTAAATTACATTTAGTGCACTCATAATACTTAACCAACAGTGGTTAAAAAGTCCATATATGGTGTCACTCTGTCACTTGTTACTACAGATGACATGTCTGCACCTACCCTGCTGTGGACATGCTGATACCCTTAAAGAAACAAATCACCCATGTTCAGTTTCCACTTTACAGTTTACATTTCTAAAACGAAGAGTGGCTATTCCCTAAGCCCAAACCCTCAAAACCGTTCACTGAACGACTGAGGCCGAGAACAGAAGTCCCTCTGTACTTCTCTCTCCACACAAACAGACCTCTCTCTTCCTGAAATTACATTTGGCATGGTGAATTCCGCAGTGGCCCAGCTACTGTGTAAAGTGATATGAACCAAACAAGAAATCAATTTTCATAACCACTCACGAAGAAGAGAGCGAGACTTGAGGACAGTCTCAAATAAAAGGCAGCAGGTCTGTGGGATTAATGGAATTGTTGTCTTACTACCGAGATGTTATTGTTTGAATCTTTACCCAGCTTTCAGTCTCTTGACCTGGATTAAATTTTTCTCATGTCTTTATTTTTAGGGCGTCTGGCTAAAAGCCCAGAATTTGGAAAGGAGAGAGAAATGAGTGAGAGAGAGAGAGAGAAAAAGGTGGTTGAGGGCACAACCGTCTCTTTTCCCATGAAAGCAAACTTCTCCACTGAAACACATACCTCATTCAAGATTTGTTTTACTTTGTGTCTTTTGAGTTATTTATGTTTCATAACAGGTAGCCATAAAAGTTCAGAAGGGGAAAGGAGGACTCCCCAAATAAAATATGAAGACCACAGTAAACGTCCATCCAGAGGAAATCGGTCTAGTGTTTCAAAACACACTGAATCATACGAGAGAAATCTTGTGCGACGTGGGTCAAGTTTAAATACCAGCATGCTTTCAGCACACACACACACACACACACACACACACACACACACACACACACACACACACACACACACACACACACACACACACACACACACACACACACACACACACACACACACACACACACACACACACACACACACACACATACCGCTGTCAGGCGCTATGGTACTAGTTAAAGATGTATGCCTGTAAATGTGATCAGTCTCCTCAACTCCCTGAAGTGATTTCCAGAACTTTTGGCACAGTTTTCCCCAAAATTCCCAGTCAAACTACCATCAGCTATTCCAACCATGCAAAAAATGCACCGTTCAGGCAACTCCAGCTAATCTAGTGAAAGAGACTTTGATGACTTTTTTTTCTTCCACTGTCATCTACAAGAAAAAGAAAAGAACAGATACTGATACTGTCACAATCCCTAGTCACCTCGCACTACAGTTCCCATAATCCCTCCTGGCTCACCTCTGCACACACTCATCAGTATCGCACCTGTTCGTATTCATTTCATTATCTCTGTATATTTAGTTCCTATGTTTTCAGTCTTTGGTTTGGTTGTTTGCGTATGCTCTGTTATGCACACTGTTATGCCTGTCTGCCTTTTTGTTAAATCATGTTTTTATTTGTATCCAGTCTTCATCCGTCTTGTGACAGATACTGTTATGACTCCGCTCCGATGTTTGTGCGTTCCAGACAGACTGTCTGTACTTCAGTGGTGATGATTTTTCAATTACTCTTTTAGCAGGTTACATACCGTTGTGAAAAAAAAGTACACTTTAGCATACATTTAAAAAGAGTTCTTATTATGGAAATAATATACTTTGAAATAATATACTGAAGTGTAAATGGAATATATTGTTTTTGCACACTTAATTGCATGTTATTTACAATTAAATATAAATGTATTATAACTTAAGAGTGCTTTTTTGACCCACTTAAGTAGGACTTAAGCACATACAAAGTGTATTGCCGAATGTACTGACAAACATTTATGCTAAACTAAAATATACAAATGTTGTTTCTAATAAACCTTGTGTGTATATTATATTTAACTGCACATTTTTTGTAATGAAGTTGCAATTATATTTTCTTTAAATGTAATATAAAATAACAGATTATAGTTAAAATGATAAAGTACTTTGCATGTGCTTTAGTATGTTGCTCAACATCAAAATAAGTGTACTTCTTTAAAGCACAACAAAATATTATTAAAACATAACGATTTAAAATGTACTTTAAAGTAAAATGTAATTTGACAGGATTACAAAGTGCACTTAACTGTCACCATGATATCAAAATTGACAATGCTTCATTTTATGGAATATTGCAGTATTTATTATAAATGACTTATCCATGCAAAAAATATATATTTTTAATTCCTGTGCTTTTTTGTAATCTTAAAATAACTTCCCATTTCTCTTGAAGCGCCATCTCTTCTTTTCTCTCATGACGTGTTTACTGGCACGAGAGCGGGATAACCTGTCAATCACATGAGATCAACCAATAGCAAACCACAACAATCCAAAGATTCAATCAATTTCCGTTGGACAAAATCAAGTTCCGCCCTACCTTTTTTATTGTTCAAAAAGATATTTCACTCAGATATACATCACATAATTTGTTTCCATAGTCATGAAAGTGTACTCTCTTGAAGTACACTGTATAGTGGCTGTATATTTTGTTAATATTTTATAAACCGCAAGTAAAGATTTTTTTAAATGGAATATACTTATAATGGAATAAGATTTGAACTAGAAGAGCACACCCAACTTTTTTTTACACAGTTCTCTTCTTTTTTTTTAAGAGTAGATAGGTGTCACCCATAGACAGTATAAGAAGTGGACAGAGCCATCTCATTAGAACTCAGTTGAGACAGTTGAAGCCCATTTTTAGCGATTTTTGAGCACTTCCGTTCCTGACGCGCAGACTCAAACCGACTCAAACTAAGCTTGATGGCGTGAGCAACCTGTCTGACAGACGTACATCTTCTAGTAGCTGTGCGTGAAAATTGCCAACGTTAATCACTTCATATGTATTCACTTGCCACATACCGAATTATTTCCAATTCCCCAAAAACATTGTTGAAATATTTTGTCCCGTTGCTTTTATGGACTCATTATCTATGGGCTTCTCCCTTGACGGAACGTCCCCCCGATTGCCTGCGAGCTTCTCCTCCTGTCTATACGGTAATGTCTCTATTGTGCGACATAAAGTCGCGTGGTTATGACGCAATCGATAGCCTGTTTTTAACAAAAACGGCTTCTACGGGGCCATAACGTAAGATACAAAGTAATGGAGCCTTTTATACATTTTCGTGTTTATTTAGAAATAAATAATGGACAAATTAAGTCTTTGGACGCCTCAGATGTAAAGTTATTCGCTGTCAAAGTGACACCAAAATGAATGGGAGTCAATGGAATGCTAACAGCAGGTGAAGTTCTGCTACAATGGCGGCTCCCACAAGGCTTCAACTTCCGGCTGATGGATTACCCCCTTGGTGTCACCGGGGTGACGAAGGTAGGCGGAACCTTTAATTACGGCCGGGTTTCTGAGGGGAGGGACTTCCGGTGTGGGACCCGGAAGACTCCAGTTCCGGAAACTCCGGGGAGCGATATTTTTTTTCACAGGATGGTAGGGGAAGACTCATGAATATTCATTAGGGAACTCATCCCTGATTGGTCTTAACCCCAGTGACTGGTAGGTTTAGGGGCAGGGTTAGGGGTAGGTCATCAGATCCCCAGTGACGGGTAGGTTTAGGGGCGGGGTTAGGGGTAGGTCATTAGACCAATCAGGCATGAGTTCCCTAATGAATATTCATGAGTCTTCCCCTACCATCCTGTGAAAAAAAATATCGCCTCCGGCGAGAGACGGAGAATTATTAGTAAAAGATTCTAAACAGGTGCGGGAGAGAACGAACGTGATAGCGATTGGGACACGTTGTCATTTGGGAAGGATAAAAGCATGGCCTTTTCTCAAAACCAAGAATGCAAAGAACGGACTTGTGTTCTTGGGGAGAACGCTCTTGCTAGTTGTTCTTGGAAGAATGAACTTACAAGGTGACGAGCACACAGAACGCTGCTGACAGTTTGAGGCGATGTGTTCTTGCTGGTATTGCGCAATACCCCAGCACAGCGCTGTCTTCAGTACCCAAACATAACAAGAATTATTGATGATAACAGCCAGGTTTTATCGCCCAAGCCTACCCTCAGCTCAAGGGATTACTCTACAGCTGTACACTCTCAATGTAATATATATTCATAACAATAAAGCAACGCAATCCTCAGATGTCCCTTGGTTTAAATAAAAATGTTATCACATTAATTAGAATGCAATTATATAATAACAGCGGTAAGAAAAGTAAAACTTTCTTTTAGTTGTGGGTCTGGCTTTCTTCTGCCATTTTTGCTCTGCTGCTATGGTCTCTTGACTGTGGGGTAAAACGAGTTTTTAGCATGACTGGCCGGTTGGCTCGCTAGCTACACCCGCGTGCGCTTATGGAAATTCTTCACTACCGAAAACGTTTGAGCATATTTTCGATTCACCATACATTTTCGTAAAAATGGCAATATTTGAAATCTACAAAGTAGATTTCTCGCATCAAATGTTCTCAGAAGTTAATTTAGTGATGAAATAGCATACGAAATTGTAGAAAAACGACTTACTGTTGTTCTGCCTTTCTGCTCCCCGCTCCTTCCTTGAATGCCGAAATGAATGCTGGGATATTTCTGCCGTCAAGTTCACACAAGTTACCAACCGATGTATCCTAGGTAAAATGGGCGTGTCAAGAACACTTCTGGGATTTTTAAGCGTTCTTGCTAAAATGCAAACTTGTGTATTGAGACAGTACTTGGGTAGCGACTGATGACGTTTCACAAGTCCACAAGAACATAAGTACAGACAAGAACGCATATTGAGAAACGGCCGATATCTCATCTTCAACTAAGGACGGAAGAGAAAAAAAAGGAAAAGCTGCGGGTGTTCGGGAGAATCTGGAGGTATGGAGAGGAGAACTGTGGTGGATGAGAGATAAGTGCTGTTGATGTTTGGGTTGTGATATGAGGAATCTTTTGGAGGATGTGATGAGACTTCATGATGTGTAAAACTGTCTTTTTGGAGAAGGTTTGAAAGCCCCACGCTTCATCGGGAGAAGTCAAGGAGATTGTAGTGATGCGCAGTGGACCAGATCCCCTGTCTACGCCCTAGTCTGTGAGTGACGAGATTTTGCAGTGTTGTACATTAATATAATCACGTGTGCGGATTTGTGTGGGTTACAGTGGAACACGAGTGGAAGTGTAATGCAGCGACACTGGGGAAGCGGTCCTGGCTGTGGAAACATCGTCCGCATCTCGTCGGATTGAGGCCGATGAAGGAAGCCATCTAGTGGTGAAATTCTCCTCTTCTCCTCTTTATTTTCTACGTGGGTTTGTGAAGTATCAGTTTACTGTTGAATCCTCACCTTCTTTCTCTGTCCACCTGAGGCCGGCGAAGAGAGCCAGCTACATTGTTGAATCCTTACTTCTCTCTGCCTACCTGAGCCCTGTGAAGAGAGTCAGCTCTGCTGTTGATTCCTTACTTCTCTCTGCCTACCTGAGTCCTGTGAAGAAAGCTAGCAACGCTGTTGAATCCTCACCTTCGTTCTCTGTCTGCCTGAACCCTGTAAAGAGAGCCGGCTCCGCTGTTGATTCCTTACTCCTCTCCGTCTATCCGAATCCTGTGAAGAGAGCCAGTTCCACTGTGTGATTCCTTACTTCTCTCTGCCTACCTGAGCCCTGTGAAGAGAGCCAGCTCTACTGTTGATTCCTTACCCTTCTCTGCCTACCTGAGCCCTGTGAAGAGAGCCGGCTCCACTGTTGATTCCTTACTCCTCTCCGTCCACCCGAACCCTGTGAAGAGAGCCAGTTACACTGTTGAACCTTCACCTCCTCTCGGCCTGCCGGAGTCCGTTTTAACATATTTTATTCAATAAAGATCCTGTGTTTTAACTTCTAAATTGCTGTTTGCCTCTGTGTCCTCTGTGGTGTTGGCTCCTCGCGGTGGCACGTGAGTCGGGGGTTGAAGCGGCCGGTCATCTGGCATTCACCCTCCACTGGTGACATATGCCACTGTGGCAACAAGTGATGCCCCGAGTATGAATATGCATATTTTCTTACATCAAAGCAGGTTAAAAACAGTAGGCCTATGTCTGAATTCATAGACTGCATCTGTGAGATGAAGGTATCTCAGCAAACAGAATGTAACGGTCCAAGGATTCTGACATGACTTATGCTGCCTAGGGAGACAAAGCAGCATTTTTTTAGCTTTCAAATGCAGCCATAGCATTCATAAAGCAGGTGAAAAGTACCCAGCTTACTACTTGCGAGAGTCTGAAGTGTGCATCCAATGGACACTTTACTAGTCCATGAGGCCACGGGAGGATTTGTGAACGGCACTGAAGCGACACAACTGACGCTGAAGGTCACATGATAATGACAACATGACAAATGTAGTACAGCCTGAATACATTCATACAACTCACATTTATACTAGAACATACATTTTTAATGGTCAAGTCACCTTCATTTATATAGCGCTTTTAACAATATGGACTGTTTCAAAGCAGCTTTACAGTGATAATAGGAAATTAAAGTAACAGAGATTGTTTTGGCTTTACAGCAGCTCTAGAATAAAGTTACTGTCTTGCTAAAGTTAGTTTTGATTGATTCACTTCCGTCGCAATGGTCCTAAAGTTAATTCCTCATTAAATGTAATACTAAGAAACTCAGAAAGCATGGGATTTCAGACTCACCAACAGCTGATTCATTCAGGAATGAAACAAGTGATTCATTGAATAAATTCCCTCAGCTAATTTGTTTATAAGCAATGATTCATTCAGAAATGGCATTTCTGTGTGCTGATCAGAGATTTTGTTAATTCTGTGGCTTGTTTTGGTCTTTTTTTTTTTCTTTTTTTTTTTGGTAGCTTGCAATATTGTGCCTAAAATTTGAGTAATTCAATATTAACTTGACAATATTATCATAGCATGCTGATTTGAACTACATCGCTCTAGAAAAACACTTTTGTAATATTGCTTTATTGAACAATTTAGGAGCAACATTTTAGGAGCAGTTGTGAAGGGTTTGGGATGCTTATGTTCTCTATTCAGAAACATGCAAGCACACACAAGTTTCTCAACCAAAGTCAGCAATTTTATTGAACAGACAGAGAGTGTCATAAATGTGTGAGAATGATTTACTGCTCACTCACCACCGTGTACATTCTAAAATGAGAAATCACACATTACGAGTGTCACCGTGAGGAAACACAGTGCTCTGTGAAACAGTGCCCCATGCACACCGTACCTGTATAAAACTACAAGCCCAGCAGTGTCTAGTATGTGCCAGGCCAGAAATTAGGTCAGGTGTGGTTTACAGTAGAAGCAGGTTGTGAGGAGGAATGAGCATGAAATCAGCAGAATAGAGTATGTGTAAACAGGTCCTGTTTGGCTGATCTGGATTGGGTGGTGTTCAGGTTGTGGGTTCAGTGCTGGTAAAAAGCTCAGAAACTCAATCGCACAGATGCAGATCGGACGATGGCAAATAAACCAACTTTTTATTGCCCTCTTTCTGACATGCTGCCAAAACCAACCATTTTTAGGTAGTAATAGTCTTACAGTTATTATATTGGAGTTGGCAGGGCCTATCTCTCCCCCCAAAAAATGTAAAGCTAATTTAATTTTCCAAACATTTTTTCCCCCCTTCATTTAAAAAGGGAAGTCATAATCGCTCTGAGATCGGATTGAAAGTGTCATTTATTTGATTAGTTCAAAGCTAGCAAGCCTGCCAATGTATTCACAGCCACTGAATAAAATGACAGGTTTCAGCAAACCGTGGTCCACAATGGAGTTTTTCAGCCCTCATTACTGTACAGCCTAGAGTTTGAATTTGAACTCCTTGGTTTTTCAAATGCACCATAAAATAACTGACTGCTTAATATTGTCTGCTTGCCAAGAGGGAAATTGCTTTTAGAGAGACAAAATGGAGCATTTGTTTTTCAAATGATGGTAATAAGCAAACACAAAATCCATCCAAACATACTCTAACACAACATTTTGCCATTGCTTAGGAATCACTGCTTTATATGATGCAGTATGCACTTGACATCCACATGCACTAACATAACTGCATCTGTGATCATTAATAATAATAATAAGTTTAATTTATATAGCGCCTTTCCCAAGCTCAAGGACGCTTCACAATAACAGTACAAAAAAAAAAACAATCAGTTTACACAAGAATGGACAATAGACATTTGCCCAGTCCGAGCGATTGCAGTTGCATATCGCGTTACATTTTGAAATACAGACAGAAACAGAGACAAAAACAACACTATATACAGACAGGAAGGTGGACAGTTGAAGTAAAGATGCAAAAGACTAATGGTATCCAATTTAACATTATGACTGTAATACAGAGTTATGAAGAATGTTTAAGAAAAACGTGTCACGACTGATAATACTGTTTAAACAAATGGGATTTGAGTTTAGACTTGAATTCATGCAGCGTGGTTGTTGTCCTAAGAGCCAGGGGAAGAGAGTTCCATAGCTTAGGGGCTAAAATGGAGAAAGACCTGCCACCCATAGATGATAGGCGAAAGCTCGGCTCACAGAGGAGTTCACGACCAGAGGATCTGAGAGTTCGAGGGGGAATATAAGGAGAGAGTAAGTCAGAAAGATAGGAAGGAGCAAGACCATTGAGTGATTTAAAGGTAAGTAGAAGAATTTTGTAAGTAATGCGGGATGACACTGGTAGCCAGTGGAGTTTGAACAGAATTGGAGTGATATGAGCAGTTTGTTTGGTGTAAGTTAGTAATCTTGCGGCAGAGTTTTGAATATATTGCAAACCTGAGATAGAATGTGCTGGTAGTCCAGAAAAAATTATATTACAGTAGTCGAGGCGAGATGTGATGAACGCATGTACTAGCGATTCAGCGTCTTTTAGGCTGACATAGGGCCGGAGTTTGGCAATACGCCGAAGTTGAAAAAATGAAGCTTTGCAGAGTTGACTGATGTAAGCATCGAAGGTCAGTGAAGGGTCAAGAGTGATACCCAAGTTTTTGACAGTGGCAGATGGAATAATTGATGTAGCTTCAAGGTCCAGTCTTGGAGTATTAGTTATAGTTTTTGTTAGAGATGGTGGACCAGTAATTAAGATTTCTGTTTTAGTCAGATTCAAACTGAGAAAATTGCAATTGACCCAGGTCTTTAATTCATTAATACATGATGATAGTGATGTAGTCTGGTGAATAGAGTCTGGGCGGCAAGCAGTATATATCTGAATATCATCTGCATAACAATGGTATTGAAAACCGTGGCGGCGAATAATTTGTCCGAGAGGAAAAATGTAGATGATAAATAATAATGGGCCGAGAACTGATCCCTGAGGAACACCTTGTTTGAGAATGACAGTGGGAGATTTATAATCGTGCATGGTGATATAGTATTTCCTGTCTGTCAGATAGGAGGAAAACCAGGATAGCACAGCTCCTGAGATACCAATCTCTGAGAGGCGCATGAGTAGAAGTTTATGACAGACAGTATCAAAGGCTGAGCTGAGGTCGAGTAATAAAAGTATGGAAAGGTTTCCAGAGTCACCAAAGAGTAAGAGGTCGTTGATAACCCTTGCTAGTGCAGTTTCAGTACTGTGGTTTTGGCGAAAACCAGACTGAAATAAATCAAAGCTATTGTTGAGAGATAGATATGACTGCAGTTGAGTGGCAACCACCTTTTCCATAATTTTAGAGACATACGGTAGATTGGAGATTGGGCGATAATTAGCATAGTCAGTTGGGTCCAGATTGTTTTTTTTTGAGGATAGGAGTTACCGCAGCCGTCTTTAGAGAGACTGGAACAGAGGCAGACAGTAGAGACATATTTACAAGATGTGAGATAGAAGCAGAAATGACAGAGGTACAGTGTTTCAAAAGGATTGTTGGTGCGGGATCCAACCGGCAGGAAGAAGAATTGGATTTCTGTATTATTTGACTGATTGAGATGGGGTTGGTCAACATAAAGTTATTAAGTGTTTTTATAGACTGAGCATGCTCACAAGTAGAAGCGGTCGATTCATCACAAAAAGTCCAAATGACAAAAATCATTGCATTAGGCCTATATTTATGGCTTTAGTAGACACCGTCTTCCCAAAGCGACTTACATCAAAATGCACATATTGCATTCTGGTGCCAGACATATTCTTTTGTTTCATAATGTATAGGTGCACATGTTTTAGTCATAAAACACAATCAGTGGCGAAAATTCAGGGGGAAAAAAAGACACATTGCGAACGTCAACTCAAGGGGTTAATCCTAACCATTGAGCTAAACCTTTTCCCCATCAGCACTCTCCAAAGAGACATCCGTCTATTTCATTAATACCCCTCATCATGTTCAGACCAGATGTTAAAGCAAAACGAGTCTCTCTTTCTCTCGTCTGTGGTGAGGTATGGAAAGTATTTGCTGGGTTCCTCTGAGGGCTCTGCAGCTGGAACACACAGGGAGGAAGCAAGAAAGATAGAGAGATAGCACAAAAACACTGGAGAGATGGAGCTCAGGAAAAATGTGTGAAAACTGGGCAGTGGTGGACCAAATGTCATTGGTGTAATGAGCCATTAGATAATGTATTGGATGGCAAACATACAAAATCAAACAAAGATCCTGCCTCAGATGATGCTGTTTTGGCTCATGATTGACAGAATGACGGTGCTAGAATGTCTGTCCCATTTGACATATTTCTTATCGATTCTAAGCCATTTTGTATGTAATTCCACATACATACACATACAGAGGGGCTGATCTTCAAGTTAAAATGTTTTTGTGTATTTATGTCTCAAATATGTTTGATACTATGTAAAAAGTAAGCTAACACTTTATTTTAAGGTCAAATTCTCAATAACTAGTTGCTTATTAGCTTGCATATTACTAGTATATTGTCTGTTTAGTGTTTTTAAAGCACATATTGCTTTATTTTGAATGACCTTATTCTACATACCTTAATCCTACCCAACACGTAAACTTAAATGCAACAAAAACTACCTTAATAACTATTAATAAGCAGTAAATTAGGAGTTTATTGAGGCAAAAGTCGTAGTTAATAGTGAATATGTTCTCCATACTAAAGATAGGACTTGAATACTTGTGTTTAACTTATAAAAAGGCAACACAAAACAAAAAGACAATGTGCATTTCCCTACACTGAAAAATTACAAATAGTTTTTGTGTAATACAATTTTGAGACAATTTTACTGCTCTTAGAAAATGTATACACTAGATGGATGCCTTTACACAAAATAAGTATACATTAAAGGGAGACACTACAGGTGTTTTTTCATCTGTCAATTTTGAGATTTTGGGCTTTTTGGCTTTCATAAAGTGTTTTTTCAGACTAGTGGACAGAAAACATCCAAAATACACTTTTAACTGTATCTTTTAGAGCACTTTATCTATTTGCATCTGAAAATTTCAGTTACAGTAGGCCAAAGGCCGTTTTCTCAAAATGTTTTTTTCCTCCTACATTGAGTCAGAAATCTCCACTTCAGTAACTCTTACACACCAAACTTTACAGTTTTATTCTTATCTATATTATGAAGGTTTTTACAAAGGGGGTTGTTCATATATAATTTTCCTGATTTTATCCAACATTTTATTTAAAAAAAAATGGCGAATTTTTTATTATTTTTTGGCTGTTGACAGTATTTTCTGATTTGTGGAGTGATAAGAGATATCCAAAATCCCCTCTGTAAAAACATTTGGCTCTAATATATCAAATAAATGAAACAATCATTTTTAACCTGACTTCATCTAATGTTCAGATTTTGTTTCTAGAAATGTATGCAAATTAGTGTATATTTAATTAATCCTAAACTCTGGAATAGGCTTCCTGATATTGTTCGAAGCTCAGATTCGCTGTCCCAGTTTAAAACTAGATTAAAGACGCATCTCTTTAGCCAAGCCTTCACATAATGCTTACCTTTTCTACAATTGTTGAAACAGATCGAATGCATTACTATTATGAACAGCAGCTATGCTAATTATTTCCCATTTGCTTTTCTGCTGTTATCTCGGGACGCTAGTCTCGAGGTAAATAGCGTTCTTCAGCTACAGTCTGTATCCAGCCTCTCACGGAGACTTCAGAGTCCCCAACACCTGCGATGAGATGACTAAACGCCTGTGAAGAGACGACTCAACGCCGGCGATATGTTATGCCCTAAACTATACATGATTAACTAACTGTATTTTTCTATGTACAATTCTGAAATGCACTTTCTGTAAAGCTGCTTTGAAACAATATGTATTGTGAAAAGCGCTATACAAATAAATTTGAATTGAATGGAATTGAATTGAATTAGACAATGCCTCATTTGCATATTTAAACCAAAATTTCAGAAAACTTTTAATAGAAAAAATGTTTGCTATTATTAATGTAATCAATCAACTGGTGAAGTATGGTGATATTTATTAGTTATTTTTTTACCCTATTTTTTCAAGTAAATTTTCCAAGCATATTTTATCTAATAAACATGTACTTAAACAATGTACTTATATGCGTGTATGTAGTTATAGTTGTATACTGGTAAGTGTACTAATTCAATACTAATTCAGTACTAAACTGACCAACTTTTAGTTTATAAAAGTATACTTTTGAGTGTTCTTTAAGTAACAGTTGTAGACACAACTAATAATAGCTATACCATTAGCTCATTTTTGGGTTAATGAAAGTACACTTTGAAGTATAACTTATATAAGCCAAGTATACATTTGTTGTATATATCTGATACATAAAAATAAACAAAGTGTACTCTCTTATTTTTAGATTAAAAGAAGTATACTAATTGCAATTAAATTCTCTTTTTTGTATGGGCGAAAGCATACTGCATAGTGTAAGTGAGAAGAAATGTACAGTGAAAGTAAACTGTTTTTTTGGAACTGATGAGGAATATCAAATTGGTTAGGGCATGTGATTGATGTATTTAACCAATTAAACTCTTGTGAAACCTTTTGATTCCTCTTTGAGTGTTACTGAGAACTAATGATTGGGCTTTGACAGGTTAAAAGGTTCCTTTGGCTCAGTCAGAGACTTTATAGACCATGCAGGTGAAGTGGTTCATAGCTTCAGGTGCTGACACTTTAAACACTATGGAGTAATGGGGCACACACCGCAACCATTTTTGTGCCACTTCCCTTTTTTAAAGGTGAATGAACGTGTATACTGTATGTGAATGCTTGCAATGAATCAGGGTGGCCCACAATTCAAAACTCACAATGAATCTTTCAGCACAAATAAAGGCAAAGATAAGAACATCTTACAGCACTGTCGGGAAACTAAAGCATGTTGACTCCCATGAGCAGCGCACATGTGTCTGGGAGATCCTGGCCTAAGCTCAGACAGATCAACGCTGTCGGTGTTCAAGCTATCCTGTCATCACGGTGGCTTAAATATAGAACGGTTTCTCTGTGCTTGTTCTGCTTGGTTTTGTTCCAATACACAGATTTAGCAAAATACTCAATGTTGTCTTTTCCACTGTTATACATTTAAACATTCCAGAAGTTTGTTACAGGATAATGTAGAGTAACACTCTGTCATGATTCCTGTCTTGTGTTCCCCTTGTCTTGTGTGGACTTTTATTATTTCCTGTTTTGTAGTCCTTTGTAGTTTTTCCTGTTGATTAGTTCATGATTGTTTCCAGGTGTGTCTTGTTTCCTAATTACTTAGTTAAGCTTGTTTGTCCCTGTGTATTTATAGCCCTTGTGTTTCACTTGTTACTTTGTCAGTTGTTGTACGTGTTATTATTGCCTCCGTGATTCCCCTGGTTTTGTTCCTTTGTACTTCGAGTTCTGTGGTCTCTGTTTTATGTGTTACTTTATTAAATCATCCTGCGTAAAGATCCTCGTGTTCGTCTGCTTTCCTCAGCTCATCACACAATCCAGCATTCCTTATTTTCAAAAGTCCAATATAGTTTTGCTTTAGTATGTTACATTGCCTTAATTGGTAATACCAATACGCTTAGATTCCATAGTTTAGCAAAATCTATATACTGCAATTTTTCCAACCTTCACTGTCTTTTCAAGAATCTGATGTTGGAAATGTGAAAGCCCACATACTCTGAGTTATGACTGAAAGGTTTACTGTAACAATGTTGCTCTAATCTAGCCCGAATAGAGAAACCTTTGACTGTTTCTGTTTTAAAGACGACCTATTATGCCTTTTACAACATCTTGATTTTTTGGGGGGGGCTACTAGAATAGGTTTTCATGCTTGATTGTTAAGACTACAATCGAGGCATTCCAGGGAGTTCAGAAACGTACTGATATAGATAACTCACTTTGGAGAAGATTTTGTGCTTTTTAACTTTTCAGTCCGAAACTGCTCTGACACACACAGGTTGAAGAGATCTAAATGCAGCATTATTTGGGTAATCTACAATTATAGTACAAAATACAGGCAAAATGTCAAAACACAGGGCAGAAAACAGGTAAACAGGGAAATCCAGAAAAGTCAGAATCATTACACAGGAAAATCAGTACGAGCATTCAGAAATACAGTGGTGACACAAACAAGACTTCGCAAAGAAAAAGTGAAAACACAGGGCATATAGGCAGGTCGTAACAAGCTAATGACACTTATGGGAATTGAAGTTCATGATGAGATATCGCAGGAGTCGGGAGGAGTGTCCTCTGTGGAGATCATGGGCACTCCAGCTGGCGGATGTGACAGACATTTTTCATGCTCAAACAGCAACATTACATACAAAAGAGTTGAATACATTTATATATATGAAGAGACTTAAAAGAAAGTGAGAGTGGAGGATGAGACATAATTCAAATTTAGAGTTATGGCAGAGGGGATTTTGCAATGCTTGAAATTCTTCTGCTCATCATTTGCATGTTCTGCTAAACTCATGTCAGAGGAGGCTTGGGAGCTACTAATCCATCTGAAAAATGGGATTGCTTCACATCCACTGCATAATGTTCTTTATTAACTCTGGGTATAGATTTTGTATAAAGTTTCTTTGTGCTGATTTGTTAGAAGCTAGCTTCAGAATAAAAAAAAGAAAAGGAAATTTTATATACACCGTACGTTGTTCGAATAAGAAATAAAGTCACTCGGTGAGATGTAAAATTTCCTTTTCTTTTTTGTGTGTCCTAACTACATGCGCTGCAAGACCGCGACACACGATAAAAGGTATCTTTTCCATGTTAATCATGTTTATGTCCTAAACAGCCGCGACGGCGACACGCGACGATTCTATTTTAGAAACTGTTTCCATTTTTCTGCGACGTCGCCCTGGACAACAAACACGTCAAAGTGTGGCAATGATAATCTCAGGTACTGTTTATGTGCTTTATTTAATGTTAAAAGCATGTAATGTGACTTTGAATATCAATTAGTGCTCTCAGATTTGTAGCTGTAAAAGCAACAATGGATAATTCACCTCAGATCTTGAAATTAAACAAATGGAAACAAGAACGTACGTGCAAACTGTGAACAAACACGTTTATTATTTGACTAAGATTGTTTTAGTAACTCAGTAGCCTATGTATTTGAATAATGTTTAAATGGTGTAATATTTGTGAATTTGATTATGTAACCTACTTATCCATTTTCTTGCGAGTGTCGTCAAGATTACTCTCTGGTGCTGTGCACTTGCCGCGAGACTCCGCCCACACACTGTTCTGATTGGCTGTGGGTTCTGATTTATATTGACACATCTCGCAGTCGCGTCGCGTCTAGTATGGACAGAAATTATTTATCGCTGGAATCTAATCGCATCGCGTCTGGTTAGGACACGGTGTAACTTTTTTTATCTCACAATTTCATTTTTTATTTTTATTTTGAGGCAGAATCAAGCTTCCACAGTTTTAACTGAATGATCCTAAGGGACATATTATCTCAGATCAGCACTTTCACAGAGGCATTTTGTACAGTACTGTAAGTTCAAGCCCCTCTCATACAGTACCTTAGTAATAGTTAATGAAAGCACTGGAATCTGACCAAGTTCCCCCTGCGTGGCTTGCAGCTGCTCGCCCTAAACTATCCCATAATGATGGAGGCTGTTAAAAAAACACACTATTAAACTCCACAGTGAGTGGAGCAAAAGTGTAGAGAAGACCAAATGGCTCACCAGGGCTCCGTAACCCGGGCCTACTGAAGCAGCTCGGCAGTCTTCCACTGTTTATTTGCTGCTCTCAGAGCTCTGGATATCTGATCTAAGATCAAACTGATAGGGGGTCAGGAATTTGAACAGCTAATCAGGGTCAGAGGATCCTGTTCCTCCCTCTGTGATTTGGAGATTTGAATTCTGTGGAGATGGGGAAAGCTGACACAAAAAAGCACAAAAAAGAAGACGAGTAAAATAAATGTATAAAACAACAAGGAACAAAAAAAACTAAACAATGTAAAAAGTACTAAACAATGTAGTTATCATTATTCCCATATAAGGGCTCCACCATTGAACTTTAATAATATAAATATTTCCCTTACGAAGTGAATCTCAACACTGCATCTTGGATTGATGTTATGGGGAACGCCACCAGTGTGACAACAAACGCAAATAAACCATTGGCAGACGGCAGTCCATGACGTCACAATAAAGGGGGAACCTGAATACACGTCATCAACTCTTTTCTTTGTATGCGCGTGTAAGACAAATGCTACAGGTGGAGCACGTTTGACTCCTTGAGAGATTCACGAGACTTCCTGAAAGAGACTGGTATAAGAAGTTTTGTTGTTTTTTGATTCTCACCCAAGGGATAGTAGTCAGCGTTTGCATGAGCGCGTTTGGCTCTCGAGGGAGATGAGGGCACTCATAGCGATACATTCATGGCAGCAGACTCTGTTCTCGTCTGATTCTTGAATCTAGCGTTTGAACGGAGTGCGTTCAGCTCTAGAGGGAGTTGAATACATGCTTTGTGAAGCAGTCACGGTGAGAAGCTCCACCTATGCTTGACTCTCTCTTGATGGATGAGAATTGAGCACCTACACCTCGCGGTCCCACGGTCGCTGTAGAGGCCAAGGGGGATCGATTATGGGGATTGTAAGCGGGGTATGGGAGGAAACTGTCGAGAAGTCCTTTCCATTTTCGAGACTCGCCTTGCTAGCTGTAATACATTCATGTAGGTTTCTAATCTTACTGATTAATGTGGAATGTCTATGTCACGGTATACTAATTCATTGCTTCCTTCTCGTCTCGTGTTGTTGTTGTTGCATGAAAGCACGTGTGTTGTGGGCGTGATTGAGTGTCATTCCTTGATTCGCTCCAGCTGATCATCATATCATCACCAGCTGCAGCCGATCTCATTCACTATATATGCTCACAGTTTTCTCATCTCCATGGTCAGATCATTCTGTCATGACTCAACGGATCACAGGAAGCAATAGCGGGTAAACAACTCTTTATTTAAAGATAGGGAAGTCCAAACAGAAAGACACGGGCGTGGAAATGGTGACACAGGGACGTCAATGGTCAGCGTGGTGAATCCCAAGTGGTGCAGTGAAGACAGACGAAGAACAATCCACAAGCGGTGATAATCCACAACCAACAACGATAATCCACAAGCAAGACGAACTTCACAGGAACACACGATGAGAGACTCAGGAACACAAGACTGGAACACCGACACATCCAACAATGATCTGACAATGGAGATGAGAAAACTGTGAGCATATATAGTGAATGAGATCGGCTGCAGCTGGTGATGATATGATGATCAGCTGGAGCGAATCAAGGAATGACACTCAATCACGCCCACAACACACGTGCTTTCATGCAACAACAACAACACGAGACGAGAAGGAAGCAATGAATTAGTATACCGTGACAGTCTAGTTCTGAGGAATTAGATGCAGAGAGAGTTGAGGCGGATGTTATTAATAAATCTGTGACCTCTGCTGTCCACACACAGGTTAAGGTTGAAATATCTCCTGAGGCAGATTTAGCCATCCTTGCCACAAAGCACACGGCCAATGAAATGTTGCAATAGTTGCCACCGAGATACATTTGTGATAAGGGGAAAGATGAATTATTCATTTTATTGTCTAAAGCAATGCTGGGGTTCAGAATGCTCCTCTGAGGCCTAGGTCCAGGGTCAGACTGATAGATTGTAGAGGTTCGGACCATGCATTATCACCCTTGATGTTCGGACTCTACATTATCATCATGGCCCCCTCCTGTGCACCTCGAGATGGCCTTATATTTCTAATACGACAACGCTAATGAGTTGAAGAAGTTCGCCTAGGTGGTGTCCCTCCTTGTTATCTGTCACTTACTACGGGAATCGCTACTAAAATATTACTATATCAGGTCCTAGGAATGTTCTACCAAAAGTAGGCTTTCGAGCCACCACCCCCAGATTTCAGGAGTCTTGAAGTAAGGCTAGGCTCCCCTGTGGTTCCCTTGGGGTTGAGCCTCTCTTCTGGAGAGGCAGAAACATCAAAGATGGTAGCCGCTGAGGGTTTTTTAACAACATCGCGGGCTCCCTTTGGTAAGCTGCCCTTTGAACTGTAGGGTTGATTGTGGTTTTTAACTCCCTCCCTAAATGTCTTCTTGGGCATTAAAGTAGGGTCCCTTGGTCCCCTTTTTAAAGAGACTAATGGCGAGTTCACACTGAACGATTTTAGGCCCGAGTTTTGCTCGCAGACAGGTTTTGCGAGATCACAGACAAATAACATACAATCCTTGCTCCCCTCTTCTCCCCAACAATTTCCTCCTGCATAATCTTTTTTTTTCTGTTTCCTTTTCACTGCAAATCATCGCACATACAATTTGGATCGCAATCTTCTTGCAGGCTAATATTTTTGATAACAACTTCGGTCTCACCCACGCATGATCTTGCATTATTTCCTTATCACTTCTCGCATGTGTTTGGTTGTGAAACGTAGTTTGCAGACCAGACAGAAGTTGGCGGTGATTCTTTCTTTTGTAAAGTCATGCAATGTAAAAACCCATGTCACCGATCCATTGTTCAGTGATGTGCACACAGCAGCAACTGAATGCTGCCCCAGATAGTCATGCAGTGTGAAAAGAACAGTGACCCGACTACTTTGAAAATCGTGCAGTGTGAACTCCGCATTAGAGACTCATAATGTCATATGTAATACAATGGAAAATATTTACTGTAGGCTATATATATACTACCGTTCAAAAGTTTTGGGTTCGGTACAATTTTTTTTTTTTTTTGAAGAAAGTCTATGCTCACCATGTCTGCATTTATTATTTATTTATTTATTTATTTATTTTAAAAACAGTAATATTGATTTTAATAGTGATTTTATTATTACAATTTTAAATAACTACATTCTAACATGTTATTTAAAATAACATGTTAGAATGTAATTTATTCTCACATTGGTAAAGCTGAATTTTCAGCATCATTACTCTAGTCTTCAGTGTCACATGATCCTTCAGAAACCATTCTAATATGCTGATTTGGTGCTTAAGAAACATTTTTTATTATTATCTAAGTTAAAAGTGGTTTTGCTCCTTAATATTTTTTGTGGAAACTGAGATACATTATCTGAAAAAATCTGTAACATTATAAATACCTTTACTGTCACTGAATAAAAATGTTAATTCATTTCTTTATTTAAAAAAAAAAACTTTGCTGGTTCAAACTTCTGAAATATAGTGTGTCTATTATATATGTATGAAATGATAAATGGTTCTAAAAAGCATAATGGTTCTTTAGATGTTACTGTTCTTTGTGGAATTTAAAATCATTCTGTTTAGCGGCAAAAATGGTTATGTTGCTGTTAAAGCAAAATTCCCAATCTGGTGCCATTTAGAACCTGTTTTAGAAAGCTATTATTGTGTGGTCCACAGAATCATCATTACATTCTATTCTGTCAGTGAAAAACACTCACCTCATTGCCATTTAGAAACTAATTTCACCATACGGCCATTTCTTTATACAGCTGTCACAACTGTCATTGGCTCGGTTGAAATAAAACACACATGACAAAAACTACATACTTAGATTCAGTCAGACCAACTGAGAGACATTTGAAATAACACAAAACTTATTTGGAGACTGGTAAAACTTCACATGTTATTGTTGATAATAGGTCATGTGTCAGTTGGTGTATTTGGTTTTAAAATGGCCTCTGGCAGCTCTAGGTGAGCGTGTTTGAGTATGTTGGCAGCGAAAAGCATTGTACATTTAAGACCTTTTGAAAATAATTGTGTTGAAATCCTGTGAATACTATTTTGTCAGGAAATTATTTTATATTTACGCAATATCACACAAGCAAAGGTGCTGTTGTTCTGAACCTCACAGCTGTGATTCATTCGGCCACAGGTAACATTGATCTTATACTAAACAAGATATTAAAACACAGTATTTTAGACATATAGTTTTTAGTATTTTATACACATTATATATCGTTCCAAAGTAGTTCCAAGTGAAGTCAAAGCAGAAATGACGGCTACAAGTCCGAGCAAAACGCAGTAGCGTTTTGTTCCTGAATAAATGTTTCTGAAGCACAAGGTTGAGAGAATGATTCAATTACCTATTTATAAAGAAAGTCATTTGTTTCATTCCTGAATGAATCAGTGTTTCAAACAAATAGGATGATGACATGAATGATTCAATAACTCGTTTATAAAGACAGTTTCTCGTCCACCTACACCTGAATGTATATCAGCCTAGCTGCTAGACCAATCCAATTGAACGACCAGAACTAATCATTGTAGAAAGAATGACCAAATATGATTTGGAGCAAAAAAGTAGTAGCCTGTACTGATTAGTCCTACTTTTTCCTATTAATCATTTGAAAATTTCATACATTGTTTGAAAGACATTCAGTATTTGGAAGCAGTGAGGTATATTTATAGCAGCTGGAGATCCATTCATTTCTTTTGATTTGTTGATTTGAGAATTATTCCATATCCAGCCAAGATGATTAGCTAATGTATTGGCTGTAAAATCTGGGAAAGCCCTTAGCAGTCAAATGTGTCCACTAACTAACTGGTGGTCTCACGTAGTGTTCCTCTTGATTTCTCTGTATAACAGGAACTCCAGTTGCAGCCTTCTGGAATGTCCTGTCTCTCTCCTCTATTTTTTCTTTCTTTTTGTCCTCCTGTCTGGATTTGAGCCATCAGTGGGAGGAAGAAATGCATGCTGGGAGAGTCATGTGCCATTATGTAAACATTAGAGGAGCTGTTTATATGTTCCACACATGGGCTATAGGGCCTTGTCTGATCCTCAAATGCTTCTGGGTCTTTTGCTGCCTCCGACTCCGGCTACTCATCTTTTAACACCAATGTCCAAGGAAAGCAGGAGTGCAGCAGCCAAGCAAAGCCAGGCAGACTGCACCTCAGAGCTATTTTCCACATCCACTGTGTGGCCAGACCAAATACTGTACAGAAGGATTGAGTCCCACCATCCAAAAAAATGATTTGTGGACTAACGCAGGCAAAGAGGACTAGAGTGAGATTGATGAAAAGAACCAATCAACGTGCTGTCGTTTTTCTTTCTAGATATGTCCGCTCCTCCAGCAAGGGGTCGTAATATTGGGCATGATGAAACACCTATAAAAGCATCTATTTCAACAGTGGTTCTCAGTTTAGGTTGCAACCCAAAACAATGCAAATTACAAAATGCAAATAACCATATATTAATGCATTGAAGGTCTATGTCTAATCAAACAGTATTTTACACAAAAGTATAAAAGTAATAATTTATCATAATTATGCATGTCATGGTTATATTAATACATTTAAGTGTTTGATTTTTTGGATATTTTTAATGGAATACCATCTCAGTGTAATAAAATAAAGGTCACATTGTGAGATATGAAAATCGCAATTGTAATATATAAAGAAATAGTCACAAAGAAGAGACTTATCACAAATATTGCAAAAATGTCAAATAAAGTCCAAACTGGGAGATATAGTGGTGAGGTATAAACTAGCAACTGTGAAAAATTACAGAGTAAATGTCACAATTACTAGAACTAAAGTCACACTTGTGAGAAATAACATCCCATTGTGAGAACTAAAGTCTAAACTAAAGCAATTGATAATATAAAGTTACAAATAGTAAAAATAAAGTCAAAAATTTGAGACGTAAAGCCACAATTGTTCTCCATAGAGTGTTGTTTATTCTTCTACATTAAAAACGTTTGGTGTTGAGTTGCCACTTGATGTCGACTGTAAATCTGGATCTTGACGCAAAACCAGATGACAACCACTGTACAACATCCAGCCTCTAAAAGTTGAAAATCATTATTCTAATATACTGTAAGTACATGTCATTTCTGTATTACAGCCTACAGCTTCAACATGTAAAGGTCAGATTCATCCAATCCAAAAGCTCACTTACAGTACAGTACACACATCTGCAACTAATTTTGTGAAGTGCACATTTGTTGAAAGACATCAACAACAGTTGACTCGGGTCCTTCATCAACAGTTACAGCACCAGTTAAAACTTGACTGAGATATGAAGCAACAATCATCTGACTGCCACTTTACCAAGCTAACCGCTAGCTTAAAGCCCTTCAGCAGCCACTCACTCAAACCCTCACGGCCTCTGAAACACTCCATTAACCCCAGATATTCATCTCTTACACTCCCTGATGATTGTCTGTCAGTTAAATGGATGTTGACTGAGCCATACTAAGACCTGTTTGTCTGTTCAGCGTAGCATAGCCTTACCACACATCCCAGTGTATCCACTCTGGGTTCGACACCCACTATCCCCTTTCAAAGAGAATCAGACCAGACCACAAGCTGCCCCCCACCCAGACCCAGCTGCCTCGAAGGAGTAACCAAATACCCTGCAGGCTCTCTGGATTAATGCCTCCAGTGGGACAGTGCCTTCAGAACCGATCCCATGGACACAGTCTGTGGAGCAACTGCTCATGGGAGATTTTCAAATGTAATTAATAAAGATACAACCATGAAAATGCTTAAATAGTTCATGGAAATTAGTGAAGTTATATAAGGCAAACAAGATCGTACTTTAGGAAGCTGCAGCCTGTGAATATTAATGGGCGAGAAGATTGAAGTGGTTCACACAGAGCACAAATTTTCATCTAAAATTGATAAAGATTCCTATTGACTGTTTCACACCAAGTGTATTTAATATTGAAGTCGGCATGAAACGGAAGTTGTAATAGTTTTTTCTTCCCTATTATTAAGTCAAGACAACTTTATTTATGCACAGAGTAAAATATAAGTCTATGAATAAAGTGTAAGGCTTTAAAGACTATTTAGTATCGCGGGTATTAGTATTTAGTAAAAAGTTGTGAGTGCAGTGCCATGGAAGGAGAAAGAGACTCAAGTGTTCAATAAAAGCAAAGCAAGTGTTGTGACTGGTTCTCGCTGGTGTCGTCCATACTATGGTAATAGCGAGAGATTAAAGCCAAGAACCCATGCTTAAGCACTTGGTAAGAACTGTGAAGATAACTTATAATGCCAAAATAAACCAAGTGTTACATTTATAGCACTCAGATAAGACAGATTGATTCAAAGCAGGTTTACAGTGATAAACAAGAAATTGATTCAATGATGCAAACAGAATTTAATTCTGCTGTAAATCAGCTCTAAAAAGACAATAGTGTCATCATTCAGCTGAAATCAGTTCAGTGTTAATTCAGTACGGTTCAACAACTGTGTAAAGTTAAGTGATTATTGAATTTAGCCTAGTTTAATTATTAGTTCACTTATATTATTAACTAATATGAGGGCACATTAATTAAAAAAAATAATGATGGTCATAGATGAATCAGTTATAATAAATACTACAATATGCAATAAAAAACAAGAACGTTGCATTTTGATTTCATGCTGACTTTAAAGCAAGTGAGTCTGTACTGTCCAATGTGTTGAATTTGCATTACAAATGCAAACAAATCTATATTGTTATATGGATTGTTTGTTGGACCAGTGGACTTCGCTTTTTTCAGAGAGTTCAAATCCATTACCTATTGCCTATTACTAATCTATTACCAACAGCAAAACAGAGCAACGGTTATCAAAATATGCATGTTTAAATACAACTGCATAAACATATTTATAATATAAAAATGTATAATATAAATATTATTAGTTTTCAAATATTTGTATTATTTTTATAATACAAATATTTAAAAAACTAAATAAATTTATATTAAAAGATAAAAATAAGTTTATGATATAAAAATACAAACAATAGCAAGTTTATAACAAAAATATTTTAGAACGTTTATAAATACTGTGTAAAAGTGGAGGGACTTCATCAGCGAAGCACAGGTAGTGAAAGTGGCCTGTTACAACTGAAAATTATTTTTTACCACAGACTCGTCTATGGAACTCAATGAGGTCCATCTATATATTTTTTACTTGGAATTATCCTGGAATATTATTTTTAATATAATTAATATTAGATTATGTAGTGATGCATTAAATCTGTTTATCTAATCAGTAACAATATGGTAAAATTAAGAAAACAAGTTCATAAACAAAATGAAACATTTATTCAAAACTTCCTTATTTTTATACACTATATCTTCGAGTGTTTCCCCCTGAAGACATGGACATAGCCATCAGGAACTCATCAAATACAAACCATAAGATCTGCTAATCGTCATGAACAGTTTATTATCACTTATAAGTACACAGGCTAAAATTTCATCAGGAAGTGAGGTTCATTTCCTCTTAATTTAATGGAGGCCACAAACCTGCAGGTCTGCATGGAAACAGTTTCATAAAAAGGGGCTTGTTTTAGCTTACCCCTTTTTGACTGACAGCTCGCCACAAACCCTTGCTTCTCACATTTATCAAACTCCTGCTACAGGAGTACAACTTCCCTCAAACAAGCTCTGAGCAGCTGGGACGAAACACATGAAGCAGGATATAGCCAGTAGAAAATAAACACTGTAAATTTTTCCTGCCTGTTTGTGTGAGTGCACTCTTGTGTTGGAGGGAGCATTCAAACTGAACAATCGGAGCTTTGTGATAAGATTTTTTTTCTATCAGCAGTATGTGAAATAGAGGATAAATTGTCCCTGCTTTCCAGAATGAGAGAGTTTGAAGAAAGAACAGAAAATGTACTGCTGGAGGGTGTGTGGGTGCAGTCCAAAAACTTTACACCAATCCATGATTTTCATAAATCATCTGAGAAAATAAAATAAGCAAAGCTGAACAAGATGGTGAATATTTCGCAGTCTTTTGCCACAAGATAATTGGCCTCAAACTGAAGGTAGGAGGCAAATTAATGGATGGACAGACGGACAGACAGATAGATAGAGTTTCTGTGATTTATGGCACTACAGCTACAGCTTTTATAGCACATTTGAAAGATTACGCTCAGCTGAAACAGTTATACTGTATGTTACAGCCAAATAAATAGTGGAGCATGTGAAATTATGCACATATCAGCATTTAATATTGCATCAAAAGCTTTTTATTGTGACTCCATGCAAGCAACATATTTTCTCTTTCATTTGCACTGCGGCGTGCACATTTAGGCTATCTCCCTCACTCTCTAAATATTTTCTAATGCCACTGAGGAATCCTGTAAGGTGTAATTGACCCTGTGCAGTGGTGTCCAGTGAACCTGCTACTGTTGATCCAACACTTGATACTCAAAGAAGTGAGAGTCCACAAAGTAAAAAGACATTTCTCCCAAATCTCTCCCTTTAAGTCTAAAGGTCCACGTTTAGACTTATTGTACAGTATACACTGTTCTCTGACATATTTGCCGTAATTTGGTATAACAAAGAAGATAATTGTTTTGTTCCCTATCTGTCACTCACTTTGGCATTGTCGATGAAATTACACTATGGAACTTGGGAGCTTTAAAGACCTCTGATACTTCAGAAAAGTCCAATTAGATTTGGCAAGTGGAATTTTGCATGAATGGAGATGGCTTCCATCCAATCATTCAGATTTGTTCTTCGGAGCCGAGCGGTTGTATTTGCGGTGCATTTATGCTTGCAAAACACAGCCACCTGGCATAATCGCCTCAGACTTCAGTCCAGAGCCAGTAGGTACATGTTGTCCCTGACGGCGAAGACTTACAGTGGTGTTGGACAGGTCACCTCTGCCCTGCATGCCATGGCCATCAGTACTGGCTTCAGACCCGAGACCCGAGATGGACATGGCGCCACGGCATGCATCGTGTGGCTATCACGGCGATCAATTGCTGCACGTTCAGCCCTTGGACAGACTTTGCATTTCTATGGGCAGGGGTTCCCTTTGAACAAGTGTCCAGGCCTGTTGCAGTTGCAACAGATGCATTCAAGTCAGGCAGGGGCGCTATATGCAATGGGCATGCAGCTTTGAGGTCCAGAACAGGACCTCAACTGAGTTGGCACATCAACTGCAGCGAGTTACTAGCAGACGTACAGGCCCTGCAGAGGTTTCGGCCATTGTTTGAAGGCAAGCTTGTATTGGTTCTGACGGACAACACAGCGACAATGGCATATATAAATCACCAAGGCGGTTTACGCTCATGTCGCAATATATGCTTTAACAAAGTGTGGTGCTTCAAGGAGAGTAGAGACTCCATCCACAGTTGGTCCAGCTGATTTGGAGTCTATGCGGTGAAGCACAGGTAGACCAGTTCGCATCGCAGGAAGCCTCCCACTGCCCTCAACTTGCTGGTTGCACCATACTGTCCCACCCAGACTTGGTTCTTAGAGCTTACACTCCTTGCATTAGCCCCTCCCTAGCGAATTCCCCTGAGGAAAGAACCTCTTTGTCAGGGGCAGTGCACAATTTGGCACCCGCGTCCAGACCTCTGGAACCTAAGTGAAGACCTAAGTGGACTATCATCAGCAGTGATGGTAACTATCACCCTCTACGAGGTTGCTGAATGCTTTGAAGTGGCATAAGTTCACAAACTGGTGTTCATCCTGAGGTGAAGACCCACAGAGATGCACAAATCTTTGCAGGAGAGGTTGGAGAGGCGGCTATCCTCATCCACCTTAAAGGTGTTACATTATATTGAAGTGGACGGTAAGTTCCTCAGAGGTGCCAGGAGGTGAAATCCTCCAAGGCCTCAGCTAATTCTCTCCTGTGACTTCTCTGTAGTCTTGCTGGGTGTGCAGAGAGCCCCTTTTGAGCCACTACAGTCAGTTGAGTCAGGTACACTTTCTTTGAAGATGGCCCTTCTGACCATGCTCACTTCCATCAAGAGGATCTGCAGGCATTCTCTGTCAGTGAAACGTGCCTGGAGTTTGATCCAGCATACTCTCTCACATGATCCTTTCGCATGCTTTATATTTTAACGTATAAAACAGTTATTTTATAAAATTGGTGAGCATAAGAAACTTCTTTTGGTAACAACCCCCAAACTTTTGAACGGTAGGGTAAATTGGCCCATATTTTGGTTGTCATCTCAATGTCAAAAGGGGGACAATTCACCTGAATTAGCCACAATTCATGTCAGCTGCACGCACCTTTTCATGTCAGTTTTTACCCTTTCGTTCAGCCATGTTTTTCTTCTTTTAGAGGGTAGAGACCAGCAGCTGTGTTTGGGAAGAGACTGTTGATTGTACTGCAGCTCAGAGGTCGAGAGGTCCACTCTTTTTTCTTTACATTAGTTCTACAGCTTGGCAAAGACAGTTAAATCAGCACAGCTCTGTTTTTGTGTGTGTGTGTGTGTGTGTGTGTGTGTGTGTGTGTGTGTGTGTGTGTGTGTGTGTGTGTGTGTGTGTGTGTGTGTGTGTGTGTGTGTGTGTGTGTGTGTGTGTGTGTGTGTGTGTGTGTGTGTGTGTGTGTGTGTGTGTGTGTGTGCGCGGGACTGTTTGGGACTGTTTGGACAGGTGAGAGAGACCTGCTTCTGGCCCTAGTTTTGCTGAATCAGAGGACCTCTGGTCAAATTAACGTGACCACAAACCTTTTTTTATCTTCTCATGTTAGGTGTTTATAGCTGTGACATCATCTGATAGAGAGCGAATTAAAGCAGAGCAGAGGTTAGGAATGTGTTAGTGTGTGAGTCTTTCACACAATTCATATAAAAGTTGATTGAGATGAACATTAAATCAGCTGAATTTGATACTCACATTTGTGTTATATGATGCTTTACAGATGTTTTAGTTATATATTGCAATGACCTAGGAATGCACCGATATTAAAATTCAGACCACTACAGATAAATTAAGTTAATAATACTATTAAAATTATATTTTGTCAAAGTAAATTTTAAAACATGAAAATAAAATCAACAATTTTAAACACTCAAGTGAATTTAGTCATCATAACATATTATAATGTATGGTGGAAATTATTTTACATTATTACATTATTATTATTCTGTTTACATTATTTTAAAGTGTGCAAGTATTTTGGGTCATTTCAAGGGCAACACACAAAAGAAGGAGTAAGAAAACTGATTCATCTGAAATTCAAACTAATTTATATAACACCTTAACTTTTTGAAGTATTAGTTCCCATCTAATGTAGGCCTACTAACAGTTTCGCTCACTCCAGCCATGCAAAATTATTCATTTAAAAACAGTACGTCTTCATACAACGGTGGTCAATACGCAACAATAATCTCTGTTTTGGAAATAAAAGTCCTTTAATTAAAACCACTCGCTGTTAAAGTTTTAATACAGTAACTTTACTGGAGTTTGTTTTATGAGCTTCCCACGATAAAAAAAAAAGTCCTTGAACTCGGAAAACTGTCAGACAGAGCGAGACAGAAAAGGAGAGCGTGGCCTAAAGTTTTATGGGAACAAGTAAAATCATCTGAGGGCAGGTTATCAGAAAAGCTGTTCATTGTAAACACTGGCCACGAGGAGTGCAAATGAGTAAATTTTCAGCTGCTGCTTTACAAGTCTACTGAAACTTGGAAACAGAGTCAATTCCAAGCAACTTGTTTACTATTATTCAAAGCTTATGGTCTTTGGGCCGCCTTAGATTGTGAGTAAGTCCTTGTGAGGAGTGTGTGGGTGAAAAATAAGGGCCAGTGTAATATTTTAGCATTATGACAGACATGTTTAAACAATATGAAAAAGTTTGTTAAATGAGTTTACATTCAGAATCATAACATATGACACAGATTCCCCCAAATCACTGTCAGTTACACTGCTGGTAATCTTTACCCAAATATAACAGCTTTGTTTACTTCAATACTGCAGCACCTTTGCTATTTACTGTCTGCACATGAGAGCAATATTTACACACTTTGCATGCATTAACTGTGTCACTGTTATGTTCACTGTCATGTTGTGTATCTTGTTTTCTTCACTCACATGTCTTCCTTTGTTATGTTTTCCCGCCACTCGTCTGTTTCTATGGTCACTGTCATTAAGTTCATTTGTTCCATCTGTGTTTAGCTAATCTGTGTTCATCAGTGTCTGTATTTAGTTCCTTTCAGTTCAGCCTGTCTTTGTCCGTTCTTAGTCTTGTTTATGCATAGTGTGTGTAGTGGTTCCTACAAGTTTTGTTCTCATTAAATCCTGTTACCTGTTCATCTTCGTCTTCTCGTGATTCCTACCAACACCACACCGTAACAGAAGAACGGACCAGAATATGAGTTCTTGGAAACTCGCTGGACAGATCACGGCTATGGCTCTGGATAGCTGCGATCTGTTTGAAAATACGGAGAAGTTTTGCCTTCTCGCTATCACCTGTACCTTAAATGACGAGACGATCAAGGCGTGTTACCGGCGGGGGGCTAAGGCGGTCAATCCAAGGGAGCTCCCAGATCTCTCCGGTCTGGACTGGAGAGAGGCACTCTCCAGTTGTCTGGAGAGCTTCCTCCTGTGGCACGCCATGTCACCACCTGATCTTCACGTCACTCTTCCTGTGTTCGTTCCAAGTTCAGGATCTCGTCCCGCCGAGATCGCCTCTCCTGAATCCTCCGTTCCCATCCTCGTCCAAGACTCGACAGAGGTTAATTTGACAGACTTTTTCACAGAGCCTGAGCTTCACGTCAGCCCTGTCGAGCCGAACATATATACTCTTGTGGGGAAAAAATGTGCTTAATTGAATTTAATGTGCACTTGTTGTGTACTTCAAATCTTAAAAGATCATTACTGTTTTTAACACACACAATTACTTTGTAATAATGTCAACGTTTTACTCAAAGTATGTTTTAAATGTTACGTTTCATTTGTAACCATTCATTCAAATCATTTGTTTTATAATTTTTTGCCGTGCTTTAGAGAAATACACTTATTTTGATGTTTTAAAGTGCCCCTGTTATGGATTTTTGAAAATGACCTTTCATGTAGTGTGTAACATAGCTCTAAGTGAATGAAAACATCCTGCAAAGTTTTAAATCTGAAAGTTCACTGTATATAAAGTTATTGTCTTTCAAAAGTAGGAGTCAACTCTGAGTCAATGAAATGAATCGTTTTTCAAACGGTTTCAAGCCGTTTCGTTGTGACTTCAAGACGAAACATTAGCATATTGCGCGTGCAGACACCAGGGAAAACTTGAAACCCCTCAAACACTGCAGCTGATTCCTGTGGATGCTGGACAGCATCATGTCGAGAAGATGAGCATGCCAAAGACAAACATGTGAAGAATCAGTGGTTAAAATTAATCTTTACAAAGATACGACAGCAGTATAATCCTAAACTTTTGCTGTGTTCTCTTTATTTTACTGACGACTGCTTCTCAAATCTCAGTTCAATGCAGGATTCGCAAACCGCTTGCTCTTGAAAGATGGTGTTCAAAATACTTAGTTTTGAGTTTTATTTTGTGTAGGTCTCCTGCTAACTGGTTAACTCACATTATTATTGTCTTACTGAAATACTTCTGCTAATCAGTTGTGGGACACTATTACCTAAAGCTGTGTTAATGCAGATTGTCTGTCGTTCTCACTACTTTGTGTAAAGATTAAGCATGGAGCAAGATTTGTTTTACAAATGTTTATGTTATTTTTACAGTCATTCATGCTAGAGCTCGGCTAATGTATACATGCACTGTTATTGATACAGTTTCCACATGTTCACCGCAATAAATTAGAAATATACTCTGTAAATAAATAAGTATAAGTAAAATAAATGGTTTGTTGATGAACATGCACTTGTAAATGCTGATGGTGAGGAATTACAGTTGCAACATCCCATAATGTTCCTCAAACTGAGTAGCGTATCACTGAGAAACGTCCTGCTCGAGTCGTCCTTGCGATGGAGGTTCGGGTTGAATAACTAGTTCTTCCAATGTTTCATCATCGGACTCAAGCTCACATTGGTAAAATTGACGTCATTGTTCGTTACTGTGTTTAGTTTACGGTGTAGGAAGCCTCAGGACAAGCAGAGCTGACGTTGTTATGGCAATGGGAGTTTTTGTTTTCGACACGCGCGCTGTACGCGGTAGACCAATCACAACAGACTGAGCTGTCTGGCCAATCAGAGCAGAGTAGCTCGCGGAAAGGAGGGATTTAGAGATATTGATGATTCATCTGACGAGTCATTTGAGAATCATTGAAATTGTGGTGATGTGCAAATGCTTGTTATGAGAAAATTAAACCGTTTTTTTACCTTTGATGCATGTAAACCTGTTGTAGGAAACTCCAAAACCACATTAGGAAACTTTAAAATAGCATAATAGGGGCATTTTCACTAACATTCTAAAGCCCATGTACTGTACTTATGTAACGGAGGCCAGCTAGTAAGAGATATGTGTAAACCTTACTCCCCTAACCTCAAGAGGGGCGCTGGCAACTGCCGCTAGAGACTACAGTCTTTTGCGTCTTTGTTAACGGCCCACCTCCATGCCAGAGACACTGGATTGAATCCTACTCAGATCGAGACGGGACGAGAAAAGCCGGTTACATTTGGGGGCTCATCCAGGATAGGAGTGAGGTTTAGGGAGGTGAGTGTAAAGAAGGTCAGCTAGTAAGAGCTAAGCGTTTAAATGTACTAAATTACACTGTCATCATTGCGTGTGTAATTACAAATGTAATTAATACATAACATACAAGTTTCAATGCAAATTACAGAAAATTATATTTTAGTTTACCATAAATGCTTGTCAGTACATTGAGCTTTAACCATATATCATAGACAATGCAATAAGGAATTTCTGAAATTACATATAAAGACGGACTTTTCACAAAAGTCCCACTTAAAGGTGCTCTAAGCGATGTCGGGTGACGTCACTTCTTGTTGGCCTTTAAAGTATTGTCAAACAAAACGGAGGCCAGCTAGACCCTCCGTCCTCCTCATCCATGTACTAACCCCCCAAATCCTTCTTGTCGGTTATTGGCTGGAACAGTTTGTTATGTTTCGTGGTGCGGGTTAGCCCAGTTTGTTTTTGTTGCCGTTTGTGGAGCCTGGGGTGTCTGCAGAGACCGCGTTTTTTTACAGTGTGTTTAAGGGACAGGCAGCTAGCGGATAGTGAGGAGATATTTGCTGTATGTGACAAAGAATGTTTTGTCCTAAAAAACGTGTGACATCGCTTAGAGCACCTTTAAGTGAAAACAGTCTTATGTTCAACTAATTGCATTTAATATAAATTTAAACTATAATACATTTTCATTTAATTGTAAACATGCAATTAAGTATATCTGACAACATTACATTCAGTTTGCAGTTAAGTATATTATTTTAATTATATAATCAACATATATGCAAGATAAAAGTCTTGAAAGTTTTGTGGTTTATTAGTCCTCTTTGTAACACTTATTTTATTCACAATAATTTTTTCTACAATTTATTTGTACTGCTGTAGAATCCAATATATCAAAAGTGTTTCAAAAATATTGAAAATGTGTATTGTGATCAAGGCAATTGCTGAAAATATTATTCCTTGAATAAAATTATTAAAAGTCTGAAATTATGATTGTTTTGAGTATTTGAGTATCTCTCTCATTCTCATTCTCTCTCTCTCTCTCTCTCTCTCTCTCTCTCTCTCTCTCTCTCTCTCTCTCTCTCTCTCTCTTTAACAGTGGTAATGCCAGTTTGGCTTTACCTCTGTGTTTGTACAGGTGTTGTAGTAATGCGGTCTCTCAGTGCGCGGTGAGTGTGTGTATTTGACAGAATGCAAGAGAATGAATGCACACCGACCCACTTCTTTCGCCTGGCAAAAAGGTCAGTTGGACCAACAGACACACACACAAACTCAATTACATTAGTCATAACTGCCCATGACTGGATGCCAGACGTCACAAACTGAACACTTCTCCTCTCTGAAGTCTTTCTGTGAGGAGAATAAGCAATGTGTGCACACACAAACCAGTCACTATATGTGCCTATCACTGAAAACTGAGACCCACACAATATTTGATCACCGGTTTAATTTTACAGAAATCATTTCCCATTTTAGAAGTATTTTCCCAGCATTGCATGGATTGGAACACAAACAGTGTTTTCAACTACACAGTATTGCTATTTCTGTGTAGCAAACATCAAATAATAACGTAGCCTAAGTTTATAGTCCGGATATACACACACTGATGTTGCAGCAGCGATCAAAATGAGTAAACGACTGTTGAAACTATGTTACGCTTTATATAACGATTGTAAACACTGAAACATTTATTCAAGAGATTTGTTCAAAATCAAAATTTCAAATGAATTTTACATAATGAATTAATGTACATTAATACATATTTTTAATAGACTCATTTATAACATTTTAGACATTTATAAATAGACTCATTTATAACAAGTAAATGTTATTTTGTTTAGTTGTTTTGTGTAGTTGTCTAATGTTTTGTCAGTTATTTTAAATCCAGATTATCCAGAATCATAAATATATCTGGCATCAAATGAATAATGTGTAATGTAATGGATTAGGTTACTAACTACAATTTTTGTCAACCTCACTGTATATCCTTTTATGTTCTTGTGGAAAGGAAAGTAAATTATGACATTTTTCCCATCCTCAGAACCGGTGGATATGGGGTTGAGGAAATGATGCTGAGCCTGTGTCTGAAAGGCACAGAAGCAAGAAAATTTACAGCCACTGCCTGTCTGTTTCACTATTTGTACAGTATTGAGAGACATTTATACACCCAGCGGTTGGCATCAGTGCAGATTTTAAGCGCTGTGTGTAAGTGCTCTGTACTTTAAGGGAGTGATGTGTGAATTCAGCCAGTTCTGTACCAACCAAAAAACCCTTTTCTAAGTCCTGTATGGTAAGACTTCAAAGAAAAGCCATTATTGCTTCCTTTGCCACATTATGATGGAAATATTTGTCAAACAGTGATTTTAATCTGTGTTTCAGGCACAGTTGGCAGTACAGTGAGGCAGCCTTCAGTCCAGCACATCATAGAGAGTTTTATAGCTGAGAATTACTTTCAGAGGGTAAAATCTACTGAGCGGGACACATAAATGGCCAGAAAGAGTGGAGAGAAAGAGAGAGAGTGAGAAAAATTAACCCCCAGAGAACTACTGTTTATTTTGTTTTATTGATTCATTCTAAATAGGTTAAAGATACAACATCTGTTTAAAGGTGCAATGTGTAATAATTTTGAGTATCTATTAACAGAAATGCAATATGACATCCATAACTATGTTTTCAGTGGTGTATAAAGAACTTACTTAATAAACCGTAATGTTTGTATTACCTTAGAATGAGACATTTATATCTACATAACCGCGGGCACCCCCTTCTATGAAGGTCGACATATTGTGACGTCATGTTTCTACCGTAGCCGAACGCGAACAAACAGCGCTACAGAGCGCGTTTCGTCACTACCTTGAAAGAGAAGCAGCAGAAAGCTAGAAGCTAGCCATAAACACCGTGAGTAGTGACTTTTCCCTTGTCAGTGGTGTAAAATAGTTGGATTGTTTCATGTAACTTAGTTCTTCTCCCTCGCTGTGTTATGGCTTTGCTATGTGGGGATAAATGTGCTGATTACGTTCGTGAGACAGCTGATTAGTACTCTTGTCATTGACCGTAAAACAGTAACGTTACAGGAATCACCAACCCATCGATCTCGGTCGACAAGTCGATCTTGGAAGCATTTTAAGTCGATCGCGAAGAGTTTTCAAAATCAGAGAAAAAAAGCCTATTGTGTGTAGTAAACGGTGTCTAGGGGATACGGAGGCGCGCGCGCTGTTACAATCATGCCATTTTTGCTGCGCGCACCTTTGGGCTCATGCGGACGCGTCGAGTTTAAACAAGGCTTTACGCTTTAACCAGCTCAGCCACAGTAACAGCTCATATTTAGCCAGCTAAACTTTTACTACCCTGTTAGAAAAAATATATAGTTGCATAGTTTCATGGGGTTCTTCTCCCTCGCTGTATTATGGGTTTGCTATGTGGGGGTAAATGTGCTGGTTACCTTCGTGAGACAATCAGCTGATTACAATTATTATATTATATAGTAAGACCCTTGATCCTCACCTGACTATGGCTTTGTAAACTTTATCCTTGATGTGGTTTATAATGGACTGTGGTACAGAAACAGTGACAATGTTACACACTCTTGGCTTACTCTGGCTATTCTCTGCTGTCTCAGACAACGATATGTTTGTCCACTTTTAGCCACCGTAGCTTCTTTGAAAGGGAGGGGTGAGCAGTGGGCTGAGCCCTTAGTGCAACTCGCAACCGAACTGCTAGATGTCGCTAAAAAATACACACTGCACCTTTAATGTAGCAGAAACATTTTTACCATTTGAATGTCAAAGTAACATAATATCGCCACAGCATAGCCTGACATTGTTGCTGAATGAATGGGATTAACTTTGGTAATCAAAGTATTCAACCTAAAACATACCATAATGTGTTTCATATCAGAATGGTGCCAGACCTAAATGTGAGTTAGTTAAACAAAAAAACAGCTATTTGGCTTTAGTGGTTAACAATATCCATTAGCAATATCCATTATATATATTTGATTAAAAATACAATAAAAACAGTAATGCTGTGAGATATTATTGCAATTTAAAATGTAATTTATTCCTGTGATGAATTTTCAGCATCATTACTTCAGTTTTCAGTGTCACATGATCCTTCAGAAATCATTCTAATATGCTGATTTGGTGCTCAAGAAAAATTCAAAACTGTTGAAATCATTCTTTGATGAATAGAAAGTTCAAAAGAACAGCAATTATTTGAACATTAAACATGTATTTACTGTCACTTTCAATCAACTTAACGTGTCCTTACTAAATAAAATGATTCATTTTTTTTTTTAATTGTGCTGACCGCAAACGTGGTGTGTGTATATATAATCAATATAGAAAGAGAATAGAGTATCCTTAATAATTATTTCCTTTTTTTTCTATTATCTTTCTGACAATAAAGAGGAGCAAAAAAGCGGGCCGTTCTCTCCTTCAAACAACCACTTCTGCCAAATGCACAAAATAACCCCACCCACCTGTCTCTGATATAAATTGAGGATGTGAAAGAAGAAGGCACAAGATGAAAGAAACGAGGCAGATTTTCATCATGCTGTAATGTAGAGAGCTTGAAGAGTATACAGACACACAGAATTGGAAAAAAGACTGAATTACCTCTGTGCATCTGTTTATAAGTGAGGAGATACTGTAGACTGGACCTAGACCAGGCTCTCTCTCACACACACACACACACACACACACACACACACACACACACACACACACACACACACACACACACACATGAAATGAAAGATTACAATTAAAACAAGATTAAAACAATAAATATTAAATATTCATTTTAATATTAAAACTAAACAAGGGTAAAACAATAAAATCCTTACATAAAAGTAATTTGAAAAGTAGTGAAAATAAATTTCCAAGATGGTTTCAGTATGCACACACACACACACACACACACACGTTCTCTTGATCAAGATACTGTGATGGATGTTTGATAATGTATGATCCTCAAAAAGACCCAGACCTGTGAATATGTTATTTTCTAGCCTAATACAAGCCGCCTCATAGAAGCAGATCCTAAATTGCTCTACTTTTTCTTTATTCAGGATGTGGGGTATCCTGTCTGAATGCTGGAATGTTGGGCGCCTAACATCAAACCAGAGGAAGTGGGGAGGAGGGGTAGAGGGCAAGAAGAGAAGGAAGAGGTTGAATCAGTGGTAACTGATGGTAAAGAGAAAGAAAGAGCACTGGTTTTCCATCAAAACAGAATGTGAGAGGTAATTGTGCCTGCTGATGGAAACAGACATACAGACCATATGCAAACTGAGATGTGAGCTGAAATGAAAATTTACCTCAGATTGTCAAAACAGAACCATTGTTTTACAGGAAGCACTTCTGGAGCAAATTCTGCACCTGCATTTAATTTACACTGGTTATGATTTGTGTGTGTGTGTGTGTGTGTGTGTGTGTGTGTGTGTGTGTGTGTGTGTGTGTGTGTGTGTGTGTGTGTGTGTGTGTGTGTGTGTGTGTGTGTGTGTGTGTGTGTGTGTGTGTGTGTGTGTGTGTGTGTGTGTGCGTGTGCGTGTGCGCGTGTGTTAGAGCCCTGCACGGCCCAAAAAATCGAGACCAAACCCGGTCCTGGCCCGACAACATCTGCAATTTTTCAGCCCGAACCCAACCTGAGACCTATCACTTTAAGCTCTATCTGACGTGCGCTCTCTCTGCTACACGCACACACACACACAAACACACGCTACCAAGAGTGAAACTTTTATTATAGGTCTCAAACATAACTACCACCATCGACAATCATGCCCACACATATTACAGTTTTTTACAATCGCTATGACAATTTTTTTAATACTTTTAACAAATTTCCTAAACTCTTAACGCACCAACACACCTACAACACACAATTGGCAAAACAGTTAATGTCATGCTCAAAATCACACATTGTAAAACTAAACTCCAACACTAATTTTCAAAATACAATAATACACTAGCAACAATACTATGTCTACCAAATCACTGCAAACATGTCTCAAAATCAAATAATTTTTCAAAACACTAATATATAATTCTCATCCAACAGGAAGATTTAGTCAATCATAGCACAATGTCATAAAAACACTAACATCAGATGGAATTACAGAAACTGCATTATTTTATGTGTCAGGTATGCCCTTATACAACACACAGTATATTGTATTGATCATAGATTGTGTTTTACACTGCAGTATCTTTTGAAGCCTCTCTACATTTTTGTTTTGTTGGGTTTAGGTCTTTTGCTGCAGAAATTCAATAAAAAAAAAGACCCATCTCAGAGTGCTTCATAGAATGTACGGTTACTGTTCTGAAAAAACGAAGACAGAGACAGAATTGTTGCAATAAAGAAAATAAATAAAAATAAATGTATATATTTGCATAATTCAGTCAGCTGTTTCTCAGTAACAATAGAATAAAATACAGGGGATATATTTGTGTTTCAATTCACAATATAAACAGCTGTTTACTTGACTTTAGCCTGTAAGGTTAGGTTTAGAACATGGTGTTTTCTGTTCTGACATACAGTGTTAAACATTGGTAAATTTGCCAGTAAAAAATCCATTGTTTTGGCTTTGTTTGAGCTTGTGTGTAAAAGAAGTTCAAGCATTTTAAATTTGTTAATTGAATGCATTTTGTGTTAAAGCAACAAGAAATGTGTAAATAGTATAGCTTACACAGACGGATGTAGTGCTAACTGTGTTAAGAGTTTAGGAAATTTGTTAAAAGTATTGAAAAAATTGTCATAGCGATTGTAAAAAACTGTAATACAGACTGTCCATTACAGAGAAGCATAACCATGCAGTAGAGAATATTATATAGCCAAGCTATGTGATCCAGCAGCAAATAAGTAAATAAAGATTTACATTCTACCTTTTTTTGATGTTAAGTAACTTTACTGAAGAACAATATTTCAAAGAACTTTTAGCCAACTGGTTAACGTTAAATACTACAATCAAAAAAATCTGTTGAACTGAGTAACGTTAGGGTAGCTACATTGGTCATCATTCACTGTTTATTCACAAGTGTTGTGAAGAAAAACAATAGCATCCACTGTTGAAGGCTTCAGGCTCATTGTTTGTTGTGGTAATCAAATCAAAATGTTGCATCGCACGCGTGCCGTGTTACTCGCGTACTGCGTCGGCGATGTATAATATTTATAATATTAACAATGTTTCATACAGTAGACTGTGCTCTGTGTGTATATTATGGGAACATTGAAAGGAGAGAAGCTAAATGAGCTCGAGTCCGACCCGAGCCAGGCCCGAATGGACTCATCGGGACCCGACGGGGGTTGCAGACCTCTTGTGTGTGTGTGTGTTACATTTAGTTATTTATTTAACATGTATGTGTGCATTTAAAGTACCAGTAACGATGCTGAGCCAAAAGAAGATAAAGATATGTTCTGGCGACTGGCGTGTTTATTAAACCAATCAGATAAGAGTAAATTGAGAGTCAGCAAGAAGCTCATTTGATTGGCTACATGAAGAAGGTGGACCCGCCCTCCTCTTCGAGCTTGCAAAACTCAATGAGTGAGAGAATCGTGCCAAAACTGTAAGCGCAGCTAAAAGAAAGAAGCAACTGTACAAATCAGGTTATTTCGGGAACTTTTTTTGCCCCATACACACAACAAGTCATTTAGACATTTGGAACAGTTTAGTTTTTCACAAAAAGGTTTGTTTTACGCGATCAATCTGTTTTGCAGTTCCTGACTCATGTTGTTTTCGCTTGCAAATTGCTGTACACAAGCTTGCAGTGCTTTTGGCCATATTTGTGCGAAAAAAACGTGCCAAAGTGTAAGCGTGGAAAAATGGAAGTCAGAAGAATACAGATATTTTGCGTTAGCATGAAGCTGCAGTTTCACAATACATGAATTATACTTAGGAATAACAGTAAAATGCTGCAAATATTTGTTTCTTACACTTTTTAAGGCAATTTACACCTTTACAAATCTTCTCTTGCGCGTGCAAATTTAATTTACGCTTGCTATCTTATGTACACTTTCACAAATCTTACCCTGCACATGCGATTCTTTATGGCTTCATATTACCTTCATACTGACTGCTCTTGACTGAATCATTTTTGTGGCTTTAATAAGGATTAATCTATATTTAGTTTATACAGAGAAGACTATACAGTGTGATTTTACCAGAACCTATTTTAACTGAATCTATTCTGTACCGTAATACAACTGTTAGACCTAACTGAATATCTTAAAGGGGTCATCGGATGCCCATTTTCCACAAGTTGGTATGATTCTTTAGGGTCTTCATGTAAAGTTTGTAACATACTTTGGTTAAAATTCCTCAATGGTTGTGTAAAACAACACCCTTTTTACCTCCTCAAAAACAGCTCAGTTCACAGCGACCCGTTTCGGTGCATGTCTCTTTAAATGATAATGAGTAACTGTTCACCCCACCCCTCTCTTCTGTGGGGGGTGTCACACAAGACACGTAAAGTGCTCTAAAGGGCGGAAATATGCGAATACGGGACAGCCCGTCAGTGGTCGTGGGCGGAGCATGAGCAATATGACATCATATTATCACAGAATTGAGAAATTGAACTGGTACTGTATGTAAAGTGTTGATACCATAACAACCTTATTTGTTAAAATACAAGGTAACGGATCAAAAAAATTTTGTTGTATATAGGGCCAGTGAAAATGTTGGCAGGGCAAGTAAAATCGCCTCGGTTCCGACTGTAACCTCGGTTCCCTGAAGAGGGAACGAGACGTTGCGTCGATTGACGCTAAGGGAACGCTTTGCGTGTTGATGTATTGAAGTACATGTAAAATCAGTCCAATGGCATGACGGGACGTCAGAAGCGGGTGACGTCATGAACCAGGAAGTATAAAGCCGGTTCAAAACCCAGCCGCGACAGCTTCGCAGGGTCTGAACAAGTCGCTTACAGGCACGCAGGAGATATGGCATGTGACGCAACGTCTCGTTCCCTCTTCAGGGAACCGAGGTTACAGTCGTAACCGAGGCGTTCCCTTTCAAGGGAACTCGCATTGCGTCGATTGACGCTAAGGGAACGTCTATACCAACGCCACCATAGCGAGAAGTGCCTGTCCAGTGTGAAATCAGGGCGAGCAGCACTAGGACGAGAGCACTCGGGATCCTGGTGTAGAGTCCAAGTCCAGAGAATAGAACCTAACGAATGTGTGAGGTGAGGACCAGCCCGCCGCATCACAAACATCTTGAAGAGGTACTCCTGACAATAAGGCCTTAGAGGCCGCCATACTCCTAGTTGAGTGAGACCGAACGGCCATAGGTGAAGGCTGTCCGGTCGACTCAAAAGCAAGTGAGATGGCCTCGACCACCCACTTGCTCATCCTTTGCTTAGATGCAGGGGAACCCTTGTTAGGGGGTCCAAAGCAGACAAATAACTGTTCGGTTTTACGCCACAGGGCAGCTCTGTGGACGTAAGCATCCAATGCCCTCACTGGGCATAGCAAATTGTGCCTTTCCTGGTCCGCATCCTGGAACGGAGGAGGACAGAAGGCCTGCAGCACTATAGATCGGGCCACATTAGTGGGGACCATAGGAACATAACCTGGTCTAGGATGAAGGAACGCTTTAACCATGCCAGGTGCAAATTCCAAGCACGAGGGTGCAACCGACAGAGCCTGAAGATCTCCTATTCTTTTAAGAGAAGAAATAGCGAGGAGGAACAGAGTTTTTAAAGTAAGAAAACTAGCTGGAACCTCCTCCAGGGGCTCGAAGGGAGCCTGGGAAAGGCCTAGGAGGACAATAGCCAGGTCCCAAGTCGGTACCCTAGTGCGTACAGCAGGCCTCAGCCTCAACATGCCACGTAGAAAACGAGATACCAGAGGGTCTTTACCCACAGATATTCCACCCAAAGGAATGTGGTAAGCACCTATGGCCGCCCCATAGACCTTCAGAGTGGACGGGGATAGACCTGCAGTGAACCGATCCTGCAGAAACTCCAGCACTGTACCATAGAGATGCGCGGATGGGCTATTATTTAATCCGCAACCGCATCACAAAACTCATCATCCGTCCGCCATCCATCCGCATCAACATTTTTGACCAATTTTCAAAACCGCACCCGCCCGCAATCCGCTGATTGGGCGATACAAGGCGCTGCTGATGACAGCCGCGAGACTAGAAAGCTCTCAGAATATCAGCAGTGAACTCCGTCTCCCATCGGCGTGCAGGGACAAAGATAACAATATTTAACAATGTATATATATTTTTCATTTGATTGGTTCAACCGCCCGCCACCCGCCCGAATTTAATTAAAATATATTTTTTCCGTCACGTCATCCGCCCGATCCGCGGCTGTAACCGCCAACCGTGCATCTCTACTGTACCAATCGGGCAGTTAACTGGGTTCAGCTGATGGTCACTGCACCATGAAGTGAAAACCTTCCACTTCAAGGCATTAAGTTTCCTCGTGGAGGGAGCTCTGGATTGTAGAATGGTCTCCACAACCTCGGTTGAGAGACCTGACCCTATGAGCTGGGCCAAGACGCCAAGCCCACAGGTTCCACAGTTCGAGACGAGGGTGAAATATAGAGCCCTCTGCTTGGGACAGAGAGTCTCTCCTGATAGGAAGCTCCATAGGAGGCCTGTAGAGGAGAGACAATAGATCTGGGAACCGTACTCTGCCCGGCCACTGCGGGGCTAAAAGAAGTAGGCGCAGATGGTCCCTGCGAACTCTCTCCAGAACTCCCGGGAGCAGAGTGATCGGGGGAAAAGCATACAAACGCAGCCTCTGCCACGTCTGTACCAACACATCCAGTCCGAGAGGAGCTGGATGCGTGAGGGAGAACCAGAGTGGACAGTGAGACGTCTCTCGAGACGCAAACAGATCCATTTGAGTCTGGCCGAACTCCCTCCATACCTGTTCCACCACCTCAGGGTGGAACATCTAATCCCCGGGCCTCACCCCCTGTCTCGACAGGATGTCTGCTCCTAGATGACTTATATAGGTGACCACCGATGTGCTGTCTGTGTGGACCCACACATGGTGGCCCCTGAGGTCTGGTAGGCCCTAAGTTGAGCGTCCTTCCAGGATTGCTACCCAGCCCGTGAGGGAGGCATCTGTCGTTAGCATCCTGCGACGACAAGAAGCTCTCAACATGGGGACCTGGGACAGGAACCAAGGTTTCTTCCACATAACCAGGGCACGTAAGCATAGCCGCGTAACCATGATCATGCGAAAGGGGTTGCCCCTCGGGGAAAACCCTTACCCTGAACTGAGCGTCCTTCCAGGATCGCTCCCCCAGCCCGTGAAGGAGGCATCTGTCGTTAGCATCCTGCGACGACAAGAAGCTCTCAACACAGGGACCTGGGACAGGAACCAAGGTTTCTTCCACATAACCAGGGCACGTAGGCATCGCCGCGTAACCCTGATCATGCGAAAGGGGTTGCCCCTCGGGGAAAACCCTTTGGTCCTGAGCCACCACTGCGAGGGTCTCATGTACAGCAGGCCAAACGGTATCACGCTGGACACTGCTGCCATCAAACGCAACAGTCTCTGAAACTGTTTCACAGTGAGTGACTGGCCTAGCATTATTCTTTCCACAGCTGACAGGATGGACTCTATGCGTGCCGGAGACAGGTGTGCCGGCATCAACATAGAATTCCACACTATCCCTAGAAAAGTGGTCATCTGTAATGGAGAACGCACACTCTTCTTGGCATTTAGCCGTAACCCCAGCGCTTTCATGTGGGTGAGAACGACATCTCGATGCCGAACCGCCAACAGATGCGACTGAGCTAGAATCGACAAATCATCTATGTAGTTCATGATGCGAATACTCTGAGGACGCAGTGGCACCAGAGCTGCATCTACGCATTACGTGAAAGTGTGGGGTGATAGTGCTAGGTCGAACGGAAGAACTCGATATTGGTATGCTTTGCCCCCCAAAGCAAATCTCAGGAACTTCCCGTGATATGGGAGGATGGAAAAGTGGAAGTATGCGTCCTTGAGATCTTTCGTGACAGACCAGTCCTCGGAGCTGATCTGTGGCACGATTTGTCTCAACATTTTGAACTTTAGTTACATGACGGAAACGTACAGAACTATTAAAATCAAAATGGGACGCAACCCCCCATCCTTCTCTGGAATGATGAAATACCGGCTGAAAAACCCGGTGTCCCTGCTGGAGGGAGGTACATATTCTATGGCCCCTATGTCCAACAGGATTTTCACTTCACGAGTTCACACTTACAAATAAGTCAGATAGAATAAATGCGTATTTGGCGTGCTGTCCGAGGAGAGGGCTCCGAGTTAGGTATTCGGCCCGAACCCAGAGCACTCCCCCCGTATTCCTGGCTGTGAAATAAATAAATAAGATAAGCCAAGAGTGAGGAGTCGGGGTGGTGGAGGGATGCTGAAACTGTCAAGGAATGTTAGGTGAGTTGACAGAGTGAATATTTATATGCTCCTTCTCGTGCTGATAGGGTAGACATGGTAATTGTTTGATGACCAGTTGATTGGAATGATTATTTGAACGTGCTCCTCCCGAACTTTGTTTATAAAACATCATTTCACGAGTTCACACTTACAAATAAGTCAGATAGAATAAATGCGTATTTGGCGTGCTGTCCGAGGAGAGGGCTCCGAGTTAGGTATTCGGCCCGAACCCAGAGCACTCCCCCAAAAGCTGCAAAATAACATGCCGGACAGCTGCCAAAATGATGTTGATGACCCCCCAAAACTGCCAAAGCTTAAAACATCAGCCGTGGGAAGGGGTTAGTCGCTGGAAGGCTTCTTCTACCATAGGACGGGAGTTGGTTGTCTTTGAGGTTGGATAGGTGTGCTTCTCAGGTAGTAGGCAGGGGAAGGTCTACTGCGGAAGCGGAGGAGATGACACTGCTGCGGCGATGGAGCAAGTTCGGACGGAGTAATGGGGCTCCTGCGGGAGCTGAGTAGATGACACTGCTGCGGCAGTGGAGCAAGTTTGGACGGAGTAATGGAGCTCCTGCGGGAGCGGAGTAGATGACACTGCTGCGGCAGTGAAGCAAGTTGGATGGAGTAACGGAGCTCCTGCGGGAGCGGAGTGTACGACGCTGCTGCGGCAGTGGACCAGACTTGCTTTAGATTGGTGGAGCTCCTGCGGGAGTGAAGTAGATGGTACTGCTGCGGCAGTGGAGCAAGCTGGATGGAGTAACAGAGCTCCTGCAGGAGCGGAGTGCACGACGCTGCTGCGGCAGTGGACCAGACTTGCTTGAAATAATGGGGCTCCTGCTGGAGTGGAGTAGATGACACTGCTGAGGCAGTGGAGCCAGTTGGATGGAGTAACGGAGCTCCTGCGGGAGCGGGGTAGATGACACTGCTGCGGCAGTGGACCAGGCTTGCTTTCAATCTTGCTTGAGAATCCAAAACTATTTTGGACATAGACTTGAGCTCCTGCGGGAGCGGAGTGGATGATGCTGCTGCGGCAATAGAGCAAGTTTGGACGGAGTAATGGAGCTCCTGCGGGAGCGGAGTAGAAGACACTGCTGCGACAGTGGACGAACTTGCTTTCGACTTGCTTTCCAGGTATCCCATGGTGAGTTGGATTGGTTGGATTGGTGATGGGAGATTGAAGATGTATATGAAATGGCCTTTTTTCATTTGATCTGTCTTGCTTTGCTTTATGAAGTAAGAGATGGTTTCGTTGTCTAGAACTGATAGATCTGAGATTGTGGGGTGGACTTTTGGGTTGAAACTGGAAGTGATGGTGAGTTCTGAGCATCTGAGAAAACCGAAAAAAGCCAATATGAACATTGCGTCCAGTGTACGGGCTGTGTTGGTGGAGTGATAGCCTCGGCGGAGGGTGAAGATGCATTTAGCGAGTATGTCTAAGGTTATTGGTTGTCTGGCATCAGGGCGGGTGGGTTGGGTTTTTTGGATGCCTTTGATGAGCATTGATGTCTGAGAATTTGTTATGTCTGGGGAAGGTGAACCAAAAAGGAGTTTGTGGAAGAATTGGATACCGCTTAGATAACCCTTGATAGAACAGGCTTTGAGGTTCTTGATGCTGTTGAGATAGGATATGAATGAAGTGATGGTAAGCAGAGAAAAGTTGGGAAAAGGCAGGTTGTATGTTGAGTGAAAAGACTTAAAACACTTCCAAGCGGTTAAGTAGGATTGGAGGGTGCTGGGTGAAACGGCTTGAAGGATGGAATTAAGAGAGGCATCGAGAAGTGGTTTCAGTGGGTGGTTTATGGGAATATCAGCTCTGAATAGTGAGGTACTGGGGTTGGAAAAGGGTCCGCATCTGGTGCCAGCAGCCTGACTTTCTGGAAAGCAAAACGAGAGAGAGAGTCAGCTATTTGATTTCTGGACCCGGGAACATGTTTTACAGTTAAGATGAATTGATCGCAAGCTGCGATCCAAACGAGGCGTCTTAGGAGAGGCATTAGTGCGGGGGAATTTGAGCGGCCTTTGTTGATGCAGTGCACGGTTGCTTCATTATCGCAGTGTACCATGATGCTGTTAGTTGACCATTCTTTACCCCCAAAGGAAGGCTGCTACTACTAAAGGATACAATTCGAACAGCGCTGAGGATGATTGCGATTGCGGTGAGTCTAACAGCTGGGCGGGCCATGTAGAAGCAAACCAACGGCCTTGGTAGAATCCCCCGAAACCGACAGAGGGAGCAGCATCAGTGAACAGTTGGATATCCACGGGGAGAGAAATCAGATTGTTATAGAAAAAAGACAGGCCGTTCCATTGTTTAAGGAAGGTTATCCATAAACTGAGCTCGTTGCAACATGACGTAGTTAGGGAAATTTGGTCCTCTAGCGCGTGGATTGATGATGCGAGGAAGAGAAGATGTGAGATGAAAGGGCGGCCATGCGGGATGATGCGCATCGCAAAGTTTAAGTGGCCGAGCAGAGATAGTAGCTCTCGTTTAGAGCAATTTGGATTTTCTAGGAGGGTGGATGCGACCAGAATAATCCTGTCGATTTTTTCCTTGGGCAGTGAGGCCTGGAAATTGACTGTGTCCAAATTAATGCCCAGAAATTCGATGGATGTGGCTGGGCCCATGGTTTTTTCTTGGGCGATTGGAATCCCGAGCTCAGCGGAGATTTTTTGGACTGTGAGAAGATGCGCGGCTGGGATGGCGTCGGGTGTTGAGATAATTAGGAAATCATCTAGCAGGTGGATTAAGTAGGGTATCGAGTAGTTATTGGAAAGAATCCAGCAAATGGCTTCTGATAGCATGTCGAAAATCTTGGGGCTGCTTTTGCAGCCGAAAGTTAAACGGACGGCAAAGTAAAAATTTTTTTTTTCTTGCCAGCGTACGCCGAACAAATGCCATGAATCTGGATGAATGGGCATCACTTTAAAAGCAGAAGTGATGTCGACTTTAGCGAGCCAAGCGCCGTAGCCTGCGTCTTTAATCAAGGTTATGGCTTGGTCAATGGTGTGGTAATGAAGAGAAAATTGTTCAAGCGAGATAAGGCTGTTTATGCTTGGAAACGGAGAATTATGCGGGGCTGAGAGATCGATTATTAAACGTTTTTTGCCTGAAAATTTTCTTGTGGCCACTCCAATGGGGCTGACGCGGATACATTCAAAAGGAGGAATGTTAAACGGACCAATCATGAAGCCTGATTCGATTTCTTTTTTAATCAGGATGTCGACTGTTTCAGGTTCAGCGAGAGCAGACTGGAGATTGTCACATATGATACTTTGAGTGGGAAGGCTTTCAACGCCGGGTTTGAAGCCGTGTTCGAGACCAGACAGTAAATAGTCAGTAAAGTTAGTGTTAGGGTGGTGAGCTAATTCAGAAGACAGACGAGAAAAATTCGTAGGAGTCGACAAGTAATTTTTTGGAATCTTTATTTACGGACCTTTTTACAGGGCATATAGTGCGAGCGTGCGCGCCACCGCAATAGCTGCAGATGTGTAAATAACGGCAGCGTTGCCGTGAGCAACGTCCTGAATTGAAGTTATTGCAGACTTGGTTGTTGGATGGGAAGGAGGTTTTTTCTTCTTTTAGAATCTGTGGCTGAGTCGTTGAAATTAATGTTTGCTGGCCGCGGGACATAACTGGTTGATTTCCCAGCTGGTGAATCTGGGCGGAGAGGATTTGCAGGGTTAATCAAGGGACATGCCGTGGTGGAGTGCGAAACGGATCTGCAAACAGCGCAGGAAATGTTACGGCAGCCTAGGAACACTCTATTGTGTAGCTCTGTGTCTAGGGCGCCCCAGTAAGGGCACTGGTTCCACTGAGCTACGCGGACGGCGCACTTTGCGGAGAACAATTTGTGGTAAGTATAAAAATGGGTTCCTCCGTATGATAACGCGAGCTCTGCGATTATCGCGAGATAGTCGTTTAGCTCTCGTCTCCTGTGGGGAAGTGCGGCACAAATTATTTCGCTATACCGGCTGAAAGCAATTGCAAATTCAGAAAACGACAGAATGCGGGATGAATTATTAACTGGGTTTTTGAGGGTGACTGCAAAATCGCCGCAGTCGATTTGGCGATTTGAGACAGAGGGGGGGAGTAAAGAAAGAAGGGAAGATAAATCGATGTCCGCACCTGTGAGGATCTGTGCTCTGATGTTGCTGGCAACAGGGGGCGGTTCCACAGCTGTAGCGTTCGGCGGGATGGGCATCGGCGTTGCGGAGAACAGCGTGAAAGGAGACCGATTTTGGGGAAAGGTGTCAGGAAGAAAACCCCCTGGGGCCGAGGCCGTTTGTGGAGGCAACCTCACACTTGGGTCGGCCCCTAAAGCTTGAGGAAGAACTGGAAAAGTGGGAAAGGAGGGGAGCTGGGGAGGTAGAAAAGGTGCCTGGGCCTGCGCCTCTAGCTGAAGCAGCCTCGCGCTGGAGTCTGGTGGTGGGGCTGCAGGCCATGGACAGGGGAAAGGGTTGGAAAAGGTGACAGGAAAAGTATGTGGTAGTTGGGCTTGTGCCGTTGGCATACTCACGCTGAAAGAGCGGCCCGTTTCGCTTGAAACTGGCATTGTTACGTGAGGTGCGGTGCTGGAAAAGACTGCGGTCTGTAGCTCAGCGGAGCGGAGAGAAGAGAGGGGCCTGACGGCGGCGGAATCTGGGTCGCGGCCCAGGCTAGCTGGAGGCCTGCTGCGGCCTGGCGCTCGCGGAAAACTGGGCCCTGCAAGAGCGGGGGAAGGTGATTTCTGGGAACGTGAGTTTGGAGCCTTGTAATTACTTGCCTTTTTTGCGGATTTTGAAGGTGGAGTGGATTTTGGAGAAGGGAAAGCTGCCTGGAGTGAAACGTACAGGTTGTATAGTTGTGCTTTGTTCATTCTCCTAGAAAAATGAACATCAGTGCTGATTAGCGCTTGTCTCAACCCCAGCACTGTCCATTTCTCAATTGCAGTAATATTGTGTTGTGCTGAGGTGTAGGAGGAAGCTGGAGATGGTGGAGGAGGTCTTGATGGTGGAGGTGAGGGCAAGCCCCGGCGCCTCGGAGTACGGGAAGCGGCTCGGCTAGACCGGCGGCCGCGCGGTGATGCTGGAAGTTCAGATGCGGTGTCCTGTTGAGCGTGGGAGCTCGTTGCAGCGGTGGGAAGCTGTGATGGAGCCTGGGCGACGAAGGAGTCGTCGTCGGACGGGAAGAGTTCGATCTCAGACATTGTAACAAATGGGCGGGACCAGATGCTGAAACTGTCAAGGAATGTTAGGTGAGTTGACAGAGTGAATATTTATATGCTCCTTCTCGTGCTGATAGGGTAGACATGGTAATTGTTTGATGACCAGTTGATTGGAATGATTATTTGAACGTGCTCCTCCCGAACTTTGTTTATAAAACATAATTTCTTGTTCCATTACCAGAACCTGCTCGGGGCTCACCACAGTGGGATGAAAGCCCCTTATGGTCTGCAGGACCTAACGAGAAATATTTGGCAGTAGATTCCACACTGCCACGAATTCTACTAAAGGTACCAGCCTCTCAAGACTGGTTTCTGGATTCAGTTTTTGTTGAGCAATCAGCCCATCGCCCTGTAACGGCGAACCGGCAGGGAACGACTGAACTGACTGCTCTAGGACCCTCCTTGGAGGGGGCGGGCATCCCAGGGCCACTACGTTTCTGGGTGGCACCTGAGATATGTGCTCGCTGGAGACCGCTGCGCCCTGTAACACACGAGGTGGCAGGGTTAGCATAACGGTCCCCCGAGGGCACCGAAAATGAGGTGTTAACCGCTCTGCTTCGGTGGGGAACTGCCCTCGATGGCCTGCGCCCTCGGACGTCAAGCCTTTTCTTTGCAGCTTTCTTGGAAATAATGACGGTCCTCAGATCCGTCTTACCCCTTGAAGGCTGCTGTTGAGCGCGCTTTCCATGTCCCCAGTCTTTTTGTGGGGGAACACGGGAAGCCATGCTCTGTTTTTGTGTGGCACGGTTTTTAAAGGTTTGGGGCTGCTCCCGCTCAGCAACCCCAGAGACATGAGTCTGGTGAGGGAGAAGTTTTTGGAAGGCAGCCGTTTCTTGTATGGCTGACTCCTGAACCCTCTCGACGACCGTGTTCACTGCGTCGCCGAAGAGGCCAGATAAAGGAAAGGAAAATCCATAAAAATATTTTCTCATTTTCCTAAATATAGCTCAAATTGAGCCAGAAATGTCTCTCAGTGGCCACCAGGGGTGCCATAGACCGG